>OY294022.1:19233954-19833954 GCA_958510785.1 Exephanes ischioxanthus | reverse complement strand
ATATAAAAATGCCCGGTGGTAGACACCGAGGCGTTATAATATCCGGGCTGCCTACGAGTGGAAAGAGGATTCTTACATCCCTCGCGGAAGATCTAGGAACGAACAGGATGAATAATACCCCCGGGCTAGGGAGGGCCGAATGCGCGGCTCGGGTGGTTCTAGAAAAGGGCCCAGCAACAGATGGTACGCAGGACGCGTGGCTGATTCTACGATACGTGTTCATACCCACGGGCTTCGAGGCCTCGTACCCTCGAACGGAGACCCGTATCTCGAAGATGGACGGGACGGAATGTCGGAGAAACGAGATTTTTCGTCGCGATATCAGTAACTGCGAAACTGCTAAGCGCCTCCTAAGCGACCCTTCGGAAAGAAGTGAAAATATAACACCGAAGCTTCAATCGCTTTTGTCAAGTTTTCTTCATACTGTCATCTTTTCTTTCAAAATGTTAATGAATAAAAATAAAAATAAACAGAGAAATAAAAAGATTACGATTAAAAGAAAAAAACTTGAAGTTTTGAGTCGCGATTCCCCAAAGATATTATTATTATGACCAGATAAAATGATCAACTAACCCGTTATTTGGTTTAAAAAAATGTACCCTTTATTGGGTAAACATTTTTTATTTTATTTTATTTTTTTTACCCAATAACGGGTTTCTTGGTAATTTTATCTGTTTATAATAATAATATCTTTGGGCAATCTCGACTAAAAATATTAAGTTTTTAATTTAAACACAATATTTTTATTTTTCCGTTTATTTTTTTAAATTTTATTTGTTAGTAGGAGTAAAAAGGTATTTATTGACAATAACAGTTGGTCCATATAATCTCCGATACATCTCTCTATGTTGTTGTTAAGTCGCTTTTAATGAAACTGCCAATGGGCCATCGACCGGAGTCCTTCAGCCCATTTATTCATCATTTCAAAAAAAAAAGGTGGCAGGATGATGAAAACTTGAAAGAAAAAAAAAGATTGAAGCTTTGGTGTCCGCAGTAATGTACACGCGGAAGCCAGTAGAGTATCACTTTACGAGGGATGGGTTGCAGCATAACGGGAAAGAAGAATATGTATAAGGGACTGCCGTGTCGGCCGCGGCGAAAAAAAATTGCAGCTGCTCCATAAGCAACGCCGGGCACGTGCACACACACACCCTCCAGGCTCCGAGCTCTCGTTCGTACACTCGAGAATCGTCTTTTCTTTTCTCGACGAGAAATCCCCGAGTTTCCAAAGTTCCCTTGTCCCGAGGAGGCCCCAATAGCGATCTTCGCGAACTCCACGAGTTTATTCTTCGAGGCGAATAGGACATAGCGGGCACGAAGCGTTTCACGGCACGAGCTAAATTGCATGGACTCGAATGTGCTTCCGTTCGATAGCACGCGCTGCGAACGCGTAGTACCGATAATGAGGCAGGAGACTCGGAAGAACGCAAAGAAAAAATTATATAGAAAAAAAGAACAAGTTAAAAAAAAGAAGTAAAGGAATTTTTGTGAATAGAAAAATAAGGGGAGGCTCCAATAAAGAAGTAGAATAGAAGTGAGCCTCGCTTCTGAATGGGTCGCATTGTGCGCAGTGCAAATTGGATCTAACGAAGTGCTGGCACGCGAACAGACGCCTCGTTCACGGCGTTTATATACCAATGAAGAAACCACCCGGAATCTTCAGCGATCTTCAACGATCTCTCGCACGCCAAGAAATGCGAGCTACTCGGACGATCCTTCCGGTTGGTTTAATCGGCGAATTCCAAGTGTATTAATAGACCGTGATGAACAGAGTCGGCGAGTCGAAAAATATTGAAAATCTTTTCCTACCAAAATTCCAAGAAACAATGCTAAAAAAATAGTTCATCGACCGCGGATGCTGAGGGAATTATGTGTATGGGTGGTCGGAAGTGTCGGCTGATCATATTCATATGGAGTCGGGTGAACGTTTGAGGATCGAGCGAAAACGGAAATAATGTAAAAAAAAAATACACTGAAAAAAAGGATATTTCCTACTATACCGAATAGTTCGCAGTGTAAACGTCTAGATAGATTTTTTCTGATAGAATATATACAATTGGTTAAACTATAAATACACTGTAAAAAAAATTCCTATGAAATTTAATTTACTGGACTGGAGTTTTTATGCAAAAACTGATGTATTAAATTTAGTGTACAATTATGATGAAAAATTCATGTTCAGTGTCCTAGAATTAATTTTTCATCATAATTGTACATTGAATTTAATGTACCAGTTTTTGCATAAAAACTTCCAGTCCAATACATTAAATATCATACGAATTTTTTTTTACAGTCTACTCTGTAATTTTTGCTCAGCGTATAAATATGTTCAAAAAAATAGTTTGTAGGTCGCGGATGCTGAGAGAAGTATAACACGGATCTTCGGACTTATATACGGTGGAGGATCGAGCGAAACCGGAAATAGTAACGCCCGGGACAAAGCGGACTTTCGTTGAGCTTGAACTACGGCTGTGTCACGTTGCCCCGGGGCCTTTCGTCGGATGCGGATACAACGGGGCCCGCATAATAATCCCGCGGCCGGAAGCTCTGCCGAAGCCGCGCGAGCTTCTTCACACCGCTTCCGGCTCATCCCGACGTGTTTGATGGCAAAATGAACATTTCACGCCTTTACCGCGAGCTATTTTGTACACTGACTTCTATTCACTACTTATTCATGCGGGTCGAAAATACTATTTTCTTCAAATCGTTGACTTTTATATTAAAAATTTAATAACAAATATAATATAATTTTTCGATCATTCTTTTAATTTAATTTAAAAAAAGATATATAGGAAGAGACTATTACATTTAAGGGGTCTATTATAAAGACTGGGGTATGTAAAAAACCATCAGGGTGTACTTGGAAATAAATCAACTACTGCTACTAATATATGTAAAGATTGCAAAGTTTAATGGTATGGCTAAAGTCAAGGTTCCCAAGAAGGTAAACAAATATTATTTTTGTGGTAATTTCGAATTTGTAATATTTTTTTTCGGAATACTGAAAAGTAAAGAGAACGATCGTAGGCATTCTGTATTTGCCGCTGGCTCCCAGGCTGCAAGCGCGAAGGTTCTGTGAACCCGAACGAAACGGAGTTCATGGAGCGAAGATCGCTGTATTGCCGACCGCTGACAAGTAGCTTTACCGGTGACAACTTACGGGTCAGTTATCGTCAAGATCCGAGCTTACCGTCCGAAGATCAGTATTCACCTGTAGATCACTTACCACCAATAGAAAAATGTTTTATCAAAACATATTTTTATCGAAACATGAGAGCACGACGTTTTTTATACAGATTTCTGTACAAGTCTCGGATAATACGTAGCCCGACCTTAGTTTCTCGGTGACGACACTTTAGATATTTTACATCATCGACAATGATGTCACGATCGCCAAGAGGACCTTGTATACATAATTACCTCGTTATTCATGCTATTGCCAAACAATATAAAACGGAATGAGACATTTTTTGTTTATGTTTTTTTTTTTTTCGTCTGACTCGATGAAAAGTGACAAACTTATATTCGCACGAAAGGCAGAAATCATGCGAAGGGATCGAACAGTTGCTGTTGTTGTACTTGATCCACGTATTTTTTTCTCATAACTTCGATAAGAGTAAGAGGAGACCGATCGATCGACGATGATAAAGCAATAGAAATTTTTTAAACGTTGTCTGAAGCTAGTGTCAAGTTACTTTCCTACAAAAAGTCCATCCAAGTCCAGTGGTTCGTAGTAACGGAACATCTAGACGTATCTCGATTTTGAATTAAACATTTAACGAAATTAAAAAAATTCTATATCACATCGGCAGAGCTTTTGAAATTAACTTTTTTGTTATCAGGAAACAATCAAATTTATTTCATGCACGAGCGTAAGCCACGACAAACCTTTACTTCGTTTTCCCATAAGAAAATAAAAGAAGCGTAGACAAAGCTCGTGTCATTGTCGAATCGAGTGCATCAGCATCGAGCTCGCAACACAATCCGAGTCGGATGTTAATCTCGTGTTACAAGAACGTCGTATCTGTGTTCCGCGAGTTGATTCGACAGCGAGTTGAATTCCTCTGGGAGGCAAAATGTCGAGAGTAAACGGAGAAAAGGAGTGATAGGCGAGACGTCTCGGTGTTGCTCGTTGGGCTCTCGTCGTGGTTTGCTCGGCGTCGAGCGTGCAAATATAAAGTTTTCGTTTGCATTCGGGACTACGGCCGCCGAGTTCCGCAACTCAGCATGCAGACTTTGTTAATCTCATGGGTGCTCGAGCACGCACACTAACCCGCGGTACCTTCCTTCCATCTATCCTATATAAATTTCGGTCGAGCTTCATGTATGCCGTGGTGTCGAGATCTCGACAACGATGCGAGTAGGCAAATAACCGATTAAACAGTCCGGTAAATAACTGGTTAATTGACCGCGGCTCCGAACGATAATCATTTCACCGATGATAGTTTCATTGATAATATCTACGTAATATTAATTTTCATGTCGATTGGACACTCAAATCGATACACACAGATACAGATATTCACACGGATACTCACAGATGCTCATAGATACTCACAGATACTCACGCACCCAGAAAAATCATTTCCCCACATAGAAGTAGTAGGGAACTAGGGCGCCACCTATGGTAGGAAGTACCGCACACAGAAAAAAAATTATTTGATGGCCACCGTTTATTAAGTTTAAGTAAAATATTTATTTGATTTATTAAATATTTATTGCACTTGAGTAACTATTCACTTAATTTAAATAAATATTTTACTTAAACCAAATAAACGGTGGCCGTCAAATAATTTTTTTTCTGGGTGCAGACACTCCCACAGATACTGCGAGCGCGCGAGCCAACATAACCGCTAGTTAATTATAAATATTAATATTCATATCAATAACCATATTTATTTAAAAAATTTAATAATTTTTTTAGTAGCAAATATTGCTCAGCTGCATTGTCCGCCGACAAAATAGTTACCCTCAAGATGTTACGAAATAAAAATCTCTTGTTTTTAAAAAAATTATCGCAACCGATGAGAAAAAGAAAAATGACGATATAATGTACCGGTAAACTCGCGACAGCGGATCTCAAGAGTTTATCGCAATCGGCGAGGTGGGTAACAGACCGGTGATACGCGATCGAGTTTCAAGTCGCCTTTTTATCGTGCCTTCGCTCTTCATTGTTTTGACAAAGAAGTTGAAAAGACTCCCGGCACTCGGTGGTCTTTACTTCGAGCGATATATATACATACATATACGAGAGGTAGGTACAATAGGTAGATCCTATAGTGTACGAACCGTACTGTAGCCAAAGCGCGAACAGAGTCTCGGTAACTCGCGGCAGAGGTCAGCGACCAGTAGCAACAGTACGAGAAGTGTGTATATATATGTATACATATATCTATATACATATATATATATACATGTATATATATATATATAGCTAGAAAACGTGGAGCAGCGGGAGCGTTATCCGTTCCGCGTTGCCAGGTTATCGATCTGCAGAGCCGCCTTGACCGACCTCCGCGGGCGAGCGCACCAAGTCCAAGTGCAAGGGCTGTTTCATTATCCCGATGCTGCGGAAAACGCGCCGCTCGAAACGCCGACCGGATAATCAAAATTCGATTGACGACGAAAGTAATTCGAAACTCGAGGATTTACAATAATTTGGCCCCCATTGCATTTATGCGATTTGATTTGGGAAATCAGTGCGGAAATGCATTTTTCACGACAAGAACGCTCCAGCGGAGTCGAATACAGATTGTTCGTTCTTTGCTCGTTGGAAAGTGCTGAATCAAGCGTGCGATCGAATTTTTTATCTGCGACACGTTTTTATTAAATGCTTCACATTTGCTACCGTCGATTATAACAGGCTTGAGGTCATTCGTGGAAATTTTGGAGGTGGAATTGGATACAGAAGGGACGTTGTAGAAATGAGAAAATTTATGTAAATATGATTTTAATTTAACGAAAAAGACGACTACTAATTTGAGTGCATGTTTTCTCATCTACTATACTAGCTAAAAATTTTACTTGGGAAGAGGTTGAATTAATCGCACGGGGATCGTTCAGAGGTTGATCCTTGTCGATCGCAGGCCTACGAGTGTGCATGTCGCCTTCCCGATCCTACAATTACTGCTCCAATGATCCCAGTAATTTAGCATCTATATAAGTCACTTCCGGTAATGGAATCCCTCCGAGGAATCGAGATAATCTCGTATTTATCCTTGCAATTAGATAAATAAATTTCTCGTGCGAAAGTTACTTTTTTTTCCTGCGTGTCATGGAAATCGCCGGAAGTCCCCGATTCGCATGAGTGTAGGTAGGTATAGGTTGTAGGCACGTAGGTGTCCGCGATTTATATCCATTTACCGACGTAGCGCCAACCCGACGTGATACATACGTATATAGAGGGAACGAGGCGAAGTTTCAATCGCGATCATTCGGCCGCGTCAATCGTCGGGAATCACCGGTTTCCTGGTGTCACCATTGTCACCGAACTGCAGTACGGTGAACGATCAGACTGTGTCTCGGCGAACAATGCATTGTTCGAGACTACTCTGCATATCCGCGAAACTACTGAAATTCGACGTTATAGAAAATCGCACGAACAAGTTGGAATTTTGCTTGGGCTAGGCTACATAAAATTATTCGAGTTCCCTCCATGAGCAGCGAAAAAGATTCGTAGGTACATTTGGCTAATATGTAGTCAAATATTCACTATTTTTTTATGCTACTTTTTTTCATGTTCACTTGACATTTTTTTCGTCAATGAACTGTTCTTTTAACTAGAAAAAGAAAATTGTAAAATAACACGAAAAAATTGTAAAATTAACAAAAAAAAATGTAAAATTAACCGAAAAAATATTTTGAACGTTTGTCGTCAAGAAATTTTTGTTAAATATCTCAATATTTTTTTTTAAGTGCAGAAACTGTTAGTCTCGGCTAGTCTTTTATAAAATTATACGTATACGCGTTAGTGATCAAACACTTGCCCTCACTCTCGTCTCTGCAATCTCGTGGCCATGCCGCAGAACAGCCATCACGCGCGAGGCTTCATAGGAATGCCCATCCATCCTCATCGTAACCCCGTACCCCGCGCTTCTAAACCCGCCGATTATTGTGCCCATCAGTCGCGGCTTTTCATCGAGACAGCTGTGTCTATATATGTAACCGCGAATTATTCGTACCGCGTGCGCTCATCAATTGACACCAATTGCAATGGCAAGAAACAACGATAGCGATCACAACTCGAAATCATCGTCCACTCGAGGCGATTGTCACTTTCGACGAAATGCTTTTCCGTTCGTCATCAACGAGACGCACGAGTTAGAAGATGGACTCATGAGACTATTGTGTAATTGGGTATTGGATCCTATGAAAATTACGACGGATTCATGTTTGTAAAATAAAAAAATTAAAACACATTTTGTAGATACGGAAAATCGCAATCGGTAAAAATTTCAAAGAAATTATTTAAAGTTATATATGGGTTATTCCACTTCAAACGGACCGGTCCATTGACACAAAGTGTCGAAAAAGCTCGACATCTTTTTTTAGTAAATAGTTCTCAATGTCAAAATCATCTTCAAACTATTTCAGTTATTGAAAACACACATTTAACCTAAAAAACGGACACCGAGAGAGAATCGTCAACTATTTTTTAGTTAAAAAAAAAAAAAAAACTGTCGATCTTACAAATAAACGAAATAAAACGTAAAGACACTTTTGTGTCCTTGGTGTTTTCCTAAATACCGATTTCGTTTTTGTCGTTATATCCATGTGCTTTTCACATATTGTCTTCAATAAATCCTACGAAAATCAGCGCCACATCGTATTCAGAACGATATAATGAGATTCGCAGATTTATTTTTTAATCGATCAAGCACATAATTGACTTACCACAGTGAGGCTGTCGAGCTCGCCGAGCCACTCGTTAAGAAGTTGCTCGGGATCGGTCTCGTTGTCGCTGTCATCACCCCCGTCGTCCTCGAATCTTTTCATTTTAACACGCGTTCCTCCACTTCTTCGAAAAAAAAACTTGCACACACACACACACACTTTGGCACGACCCGCTTGATCCTCGTCACCCTCTTCCCGAACTATCGTTCAGTAACTGTCGACGCCAGCCTGCAAAAAAAAAAAAAAAATCACATTATATTAATATGCTTACGAATATGAAGATAATAAAAATTACAGACAAGATATTGCTTGAAAAAAAATGAAAAAAAAATTGCATCGTGAAATTTTGTTCTCTCTCATGCTTCACTCTGCCCTGCAGCATCGACGCATCGCACCTCAGTAATATCCGCCATACGTGCGAATATCGGTGTTGTCATTCCGTTCAGTCGTAACAGCATTATAACGATCGGTGGTGCGAAACATATCGCACAGTAACTATGCACAATGATCCTGTATACATATACGTGTGTGGCGTCAAGTTCGCGTTAATGAACCTGCCGCGAGTTGGTCGATTCGTTCGAGCGAATAATTCAAGTCATGGAACGACGAGCATAGTGCTTTTACGAGCGGCTAAAATAGGTGAGCACGGTTGGCTGTGTGTGGTAGAGAGTACACAGAGGGGGAAGAGGGCGGGGTACGGGGGGGGGGGGGGGGGGGGGGCGAGTTGCATTAGTAGAGACAAGTGCAGCAAGTACAGCACGCGCGACGCAACAAGCTGCATGAAATACCAGTGGAGTATGTGGTGGTAGGGACGAACGGGCGGGGAAGCCCCCGGTCGTCGCAGGTGAGGTCTGGTGTCGAGTGGCAGCTCGGCGAAGAGTGGTGACGGCACCCCTTGATGAGGCATCCCATCACACAGGTGACTCGAGATCCCATGGGGAACACGCGTAACAGTCAAGACTCTTCGACACGAGACTTTTCCGTGTTCACTGTGCACCCTCGCCGTGTTTACCCACTCTGTCTTATTGTTAATGACCTTAACTACTCGGCTACCGTCTCCGGGGCACTGCGCGATTGCACTGCGCGGTTCAGACGCGGAGAAATGAACAGTAAGATTTTGGGAATATTTGTATTCCGAATATTTATTTACACAATTTATTCTATGAAGAAAATTCCCTAATGAATATGAAGAAAATAGCTCATGAAATGGAATTTATTTCGTTTTATGGGCTGAAATTCCTAATTGTCGAAAGGTTTTGGCTCAGGGAATGGAATTCATTCCATTCTACGGACACCATTTTTTTTTATGGTTAAATTTTAGTTCATGGAATAGAATTTATTCTATGGTATGGCCTAAATTTGCTGGTGGTAAAATTTAGAACTAAAATTTTAACTAAATCGCTGAAAATTAAATTATATTGTAGACCGTTAGAAATGTTTTGAGAAGAGACAAATAAAATGATCGATGATATGAAATGAAATAGATAAGTTACCGAATCCCATAACGCGTTCCTGCACCGCTCGCCTTGTAATGATATCGAGTCAAGCGATCCGATAATTAGATAACGACGGAGGAGTCGGGAGATATGAGGTATGAGTGAAAATGTGGGCGTTCTCGAGAAGTTTATCTGATATCCGAGGTAAAGGAGGAGCGATCGGAAACGGAAATTACGGGCAAATTTGAAGAGGAAATTGGTCGGAGCCTCTCTATCTCACTTCGGGAGGATCGCACTTTCAATTGCCTATTAACGCTTCAGTAGTTTTGACGGCCTCTGGCATACAACCAGTCCAATTTGTTATTAATTTTTGTTATCGGATGTAATCTAAACACTTTCAAGAAAATCAAGACTCCTGCCATTGGCACGACTATGCGACGAAAGCCCGTGTGTCCTCGAACTTTGTTCCTCCACGTGTATACACACGGTCGTTTTACACCGGGGATACACACGTCGTCATGATACACGGAACCGACGATTTATCACCGTGAAGAGATGCTGCCTCGGCGGTTTCGGAGTGGCTTCGAGACTTGCTCTGGCGGTAACGCAAGCGAGTCCCTTGAAAACTTTTCGGCAGGGAGAAAGTTGAACTCGCGCACACCGCACGTCTGGTTACGCTGAGTCGACACCGAAGATTTCCGATCCACTCGAGCGGTAACTCTCGTACGAGATCGTTTCGTGTTTACTGTTATTACACGCGGAGCCTCTTACGAAATCGTCTGTTTACGCTGTTGATTCGCTCGTTCCTCTGCCGTCGAGACACACGTGCTCCGAAATACGGATGCTGATAGACGTATCGTAGAAGCGTTCGAGAACTGCAATGAAAAAGCTGCACGGTTGGGTGTCTCTTGAGCGATCAAATTTCGAGTGAAAAAAAAAATGCTGAGCGTGCAAGTGTAATCGAATGAGAATAGTTTACATTGTTATCTTGCTCGTTACGCGATCCCGGGACGGAACAGACACCACGGGATAGCTGTCGAGTGACGATGCACAGCCTATGATATGGCTTAAGGTAGTAGTAGCGGACAGTTCGACCTCTCGTGAGTTCAGAGAGGGGGTAAAGTTCTTAAAAAAATCAAGCATATGGAAGGTGCTAAAAAGATTGATTTTATTAACTAAAACCGCCGATCGAGAAGTGTTCGCAATTCCTCTCTCAATTCTCCCTGAACTCACGTGGCGTTAGACCGTCCGCAAATACTACCTTAAGGCACTACCTTAAGGCACTAGCATAAGGATTTGGTCAAAAGACAGGTCGATATTCAACATTTTTTTTTTTGTAATACGTGCACAAAAAGTTCCTCTTTTCGTGCCTGTAACGCGTCCTGCTGTGGTACTTGCTTTCGGCTCGTGCAGTCAACTAATCAACCTTCGTCAAAAGACTGCTTTTCGCACTAGTATCGCAAAGTGCTATTATTGCACGCGGTGGGAAAATTTGATTTCCTACGAGTAACAATTACATCTCTTTTATTATATTCTAATCTCTTTATTATATTCTAATCTCTTGCGCGAACAAACGATATGATGTCATCCTACCATCGTCTCTCTCGAACTTCTCCTCATTGTCATGTAAGATAATGTAAGATCGGGGAGAATCTATCTCCGTTGATGCCGAGCCCGTCAGGAACTTGTTTCCCGGGATTCTTTGATTATTCAACAGCAATGACAACGAGTCTACGGGGCTAACTATCGCGCTCTTTGGTTCCCCGTTCGAACAACCATCGACTGGACATGCATACTCTCTTGAATTTCATTAAACATATCGGATCACCCGTGAATCTAATCGCGGTGCGTGCAGAAAACGCTCCCTTTTACGGTAGATCATGTGTACAGGGCCTGTGTAGTCGCGCACCCTTCCGTCGAGCCCTTTATCGCTATTCAACGTTGCTTCGTCCACCGCGAGTTTACAACGTCGTTTATGTACTCGCCACGCGATAAGAAGCTTTGTAACCGACTTTACACACAGCGAGCTACGAGCAATTCGTTCTGCATAATGTTCCACGAGACTCGCGCTCCCCTCGAATAGGACGACGTGCGCGCAACGTCCGATTCAATTCAACATCTGTTATGGACGCGTATCTCGTAAACGTGAAAGTCCGAGGGTTTAAGGGGTTCGTATCGTTGGGAATCAATGAAGACCCTATGAAAGTTTCAATTATTTCGAGGGACTTTATTTATTTATTTATTTTTTACCGAGAACGCCTTGCTCTTGTTCTAAAGATTCCCCAAGGAAAGACAATTCGTCAGCGGAGTGTGATCTCAAAACTGCATTCAGTACAGTATTTGTTACCGTTATCGACGGAGTCCGAAAAAATAAACATACCTTTGTCATCCACATAGTAAATCACACTGGTAAGTTGTTCGTTGGCAGTATTGAATAAATGGCAGTATGATAAAAATAAATAAAAAATGTGCCAAATTGTGCCACAAACAAATTGTAAATGTCAATAGGCAGTTCGCTCTTTCTGTCTACAATATATCAATTAACCCGTCGATCAGTCACAATGATGGATCGCGATGCAAATTAATTCAACCGACGAGCTTCTTCGATCGGCGCCAATAAAATCGCTAACGACACGTTTGTATGTATATATAGCGTCTCGCGCTAACTCGCATTTCGATTAGCAATTATCCTGACGTAATTCTCGGTCGTGCGTTCGTTCGTGCTATCGTATACGAGGCGACATTGGAATTCCACGGACATTCCCCGTCGCCATAGAGCGAGCCGGATAGCGCCTCATCTATTTTTCTCGGTCTCTAACCATCCGGAGGGGGTATTCGCGTCTCTATGCAACCTTGCGTACAGCCCGGTTCAAAATAAATATCGAACGTCTGGTCAGACGATAGCTAGAAGTATCACGACTGAAATTACTCAACCGTTAATTTTTTATTTCAAAATCTAGTCTAAATTGTGATGAAAAATTAACGTACAGTATAGTAAAAACTTTAGGAGTACTTTACTTTTAATCATTTACTTTAAGTAGTAGTAAATGTATTTGGATGCTGGTATATTTAAAAGATTATTTACATTTCATATTCCTATTGCTGCCAATAGGCCTAAGACCTAAGACCTTCAGACCAATTTACTTTAATTTAATTACAAAAGTCCTTTAAATCTAATAATTTCACTGTACAAGTCCATTAACTTTTCATCACAATTGTAATTACATTTAATGTACCAGTTTTTTTTTTCATAGAAACCTCCAGTCAGGGGCGTTAAGTTTACAATTTTGTTTCTAACAATGTAAATGTGCATCTTCCTCGAAAAAAAATGTTATGAAATTCATGTTAATAAAGGCTCGAAATACAGGTTATTGTCGTCGATCCTTTCGACCGGCGATCAGCTGGAAGTGGTTCGTGAGGAACTTCATTTACACCGGAAACGACCAAAATCGTTTGTGGCAAAGATTTTGATTTTTTTTTTAATTGTAAATTTTGAAAAAATTGTGGATTAATTTTTCGTCGGAATACTTCAAGCTATCATCTGGACTAAGGTTCGGCATTGATTCTGAATAACTCGGCATCTATCTATATACATGTATCTATTTCCGTGAGCTCGTTAAAAAAAAAAAAAAAAAAAAACGGCGCGCTCGAACAAGCAAAACGAGAAAGATGCATAAGTAAAAAAACAGAACAATATTCTCGGTGCAATTATAGTTGCGCGCCGTCGCAATCGAAGACAGAAATGCAGAGAAAGATCAATCGCGCAACAATCGTGCGTCTCCGTTCTCGGTAAAGTGAGAACTCGGCGCTTCGTCGGGGCGTCTGTGCGGCGAGAGAATTTCTCGAGGACGAGACGAATCGGTTTAGCTATACGAACGGTACCGATTCAGCGAGACCGAAAGACGAGACGATCGGAAGAATCAACGAGAACTAACGTCGAGCGATGAACTCGACGCGATCCCGTCGAATCGACAATGTATTGAAGGAAGAGAAAAAAAAAGAAAGAAAAGAAATAACCATTCTCGAATCGATTAAATTCAGAGTCATAAACTGATGCGAAGTTCGAGGACGGTCTTGCGAGATAGGGAGAGTGGGGCAAAATGGACCGTCGTAATCCAATCGAGATAATACTTTTGTTTTAATGTCGCGCGAAAGGGCGGTAAAAATGGGCCGTTTTGCCCCGGTCTAACCCCTACCTATGCCGAGAATGCGTTGGGCTATATTCCGTCGATTATCCATGTCTGCGAGATATTCGAGGGCGCTCAGACGGCGTCTGTTATATAGTAGTAAACGTAAGTAACTACGTTGAGGCGAGCTGCGGCATAGACCGAGATATCGATTTGGTGGATTAATAATGCAACGGTCCTACCCGTTGCAAGGCGAGAGGCGTCCCTCTGGTAGGCAGTAAACTCTGTACGAGCTTAGCGACATTTTTACGAGCGCAGCCGCTCGTACAACAAGCGTACGCCTAAGTCTTAATGATGAAGTTTATCGTGAATTAGAACAATCATTTTGAGCTTGTCGTAAACGATATCAAATAAAATTATTCGTGCAACCGTGAAGTTTGTCGTAATTGTCGGATAAATCTCGAGTGTTCTATGTTTGTCCACTTTCTATAGCATTTAACAGAAATAAGTCGTTCGATCATGCGAAAAATTTCGGGCTGATAGGGAAGGGTGGGGCAAAACGGGTACGCTAAGTAATAAACACCGTTTGCATGAGGCCCAAGCTAGGAATCGACTGTTTTAGGAGCTTAACAAAAAAAAATCGTCATAATTATTACGAACATCGTCATAATTATTTACCTCCATACCACCGTCGTTTCGAGAACCGACCTTTCTGAACTCGACCCAATTTAGGATATACAAAGGAGAAAGGGGCAAGGAGCATTTAAGTAACAGAAATGAAAGGGGCAAAACGGACTATTTTGATAACAAAAATGAAAAAATATCTCGTCGAAAAAGTGTCCGTTTCGACCTGGCCTCGCCTACCTCGAACGTCTCCCCCTCAAGGTAGTCCTTGCGAATAGTGTTCACTTCGCACAAGTTTCAGAGAATTGAGAGGAAATTGCAGACACTCCTAGATGGTACACAAATCTTGAAAAATCAAGCATATTCCGGAATGATAAATTTTGCATCATAATAATTCCAAAATGTTTTTAACAAATTGATGGAAAATAAAATTGTTCAACAAATCTCCCGGAAACCGAACTCTTTTTTTATGTCGTTCACTTTTCTGAATACGTATGAATTTTTTCTGATTTTTAAATTTCCTTTGAATTTTTTTTATTTGAGAAAAATGTGTAGCAAGTCACAAAATTCGAAGTGAATTTAAAAATCCGAAAAAATGCATACTTATTCACAAAAATAAAGAAACATTTTGCTTAAAAAAAAAGTTAGCTTTCCGGGAGATTTGTTGAACAATCTGATTTGTCATCAATTTGTTAATAACATGTTGGAATTATTATCATGCAAAATTAATCTCTTCATCACCTATAATATGCTCGATTGTTTTCAGATTTTGATACCATCGAGAAGTTTCTGCAATTCCCTCTCACTTCTCTGAAGTGAGAGGTTACTTATGCGAAGTGAGCACTATTCGCAAGCATTGCCTCAACCCTTTGTGCGCAAAAGATACCTCCGTCCCGTATTCGAGCGCCAGTGGAGATAAATTTTTAGCACTTAGCACGATACGCGGTAAGCAAGAATCCGCGACGCACCGCGGCAGTCTAATGAGAAATCTAAGCTAGAAACCTTTTCTGCCCTGTACGGGTGTACGTTTACCGCGAACGAGCGGGATACCCGTATACAAGAGAGGTGCTGCCGTATCACACGACACGTACACAGATATCTCTCGCGTGTCCTGTTACCGCGAATCGCGTGCAGCTCCGCTGGCCGCTGCGGCGGCCGCTTCTCGACCAAGCGGATCCGCGCTACCCGGTAATATGTACTACTCTGTGTACGATAGACACCATTCTGCGAGAAGCGTGTACTGTAACGTCGCATACGCGAAATAATCTTTCCCACTTCCCGATGCGACCGACGCCGCGCTAAACGGGTGAAACTTTCAGCCCGGCTGGTCGTTGACGATTATTTCCAGTCTAACGCAACACGAGGCGAACGATTGCCGGTGTAAAATGTCTACACCGGTGCATGCACTTCCATTCCGTCCACCACCGGTTCCAGACCGCCTCTGTGTCTGAGCGTTCTCACCTGTGTCGCCAGTTAACTACTTGCCACGGTTCGCTCACAGAATCCGATACAAGTTCGACGAGAACTTGTTATTCACTGTTGCACTCAATTAAGTCGGATGCGACCTTTCCACGGTGAGCGCAGCGCCAATTATTGCCACGCTCCCACTAGTAGTCTGCCAATATTGACACCGAATTTGCATCGAATCTCCATTAATAATATCCTTTTGACTATCAAATTGCGATTAAAAAAAATATAATAAGATCTTCTTTAAAATGCAAATTTTCCAGGCAAAGTTCTCGAGGGTGTCGAGGGCTTGTCGATGAATTTTTATCGGGATTTTACTTTAATTTATTTTACTGACTCCTTGCACCGGACTCTCGACGATTTTTTTTATCGCCTCGACGCGTTTGCCATTCTCGCGTTATAATAAAATTTGTCGATGACGAAGAATCGACGGTTGTCTGAGAAAAATCGTCGAGGTTGGCGAGACTCGAAATTAACCCTTCAACTCCGAAGCCAATTTTTACACTCGAACAGAAAATTTATCATGTTACGTAATTATATTAGATTTATTTGTTTTCGAAGTTTTTTTTATTAAAACTTGAATGGATGTTTTTAAAAACTGCCGCTCAACCAACGCAGCAAATATTGGTAAATCCGGCATTTTAGGACTAATTAGTTTTTCAAACCCATACAAAATGTAATCCGCAGATGCAAATACCCTGCACTCGTCACATACCAACAACTTGAGAGAATGGCGAACGAAGATGCAAACCAAACTTAAGCATTTCGCTTAAATAATTCTTCCCCACCGAAAACGAACGCACCTGTACAAAAAAAAGCGAATCAGGGGCTAAAGGACTTAGGTTGATGGCCCGTTGGCAATAGAAATAGAATTACACTAGGGCCTCGATTTGTGCGGCCTCGGTTTCCGCAGCAGTTCCCACCACGGACCGAATATCGATCGACGCAGTAAGCTATTTGCCATGCCGGACAGTTAGTATGGGCGGGACATGCGCTGCCTCGATTTTCGTGGGTGTCAGTGGGAGCCGGTCCCGCCGCTGTTCATGAAGTCGAGGCCCTAGTGCCCCTAGTGTATTAGATATTTATATTTATATTAAATTTATACAGATTATAGAATTATTATACAATATTATTTACATACTGTAAATAATATCCCAAATGCGCAACGATGCAAAACGTTTACAATAAATACAATCACTACTACTACTACCACTACTACTAGTTTTTGAACTGAAGACATTAACGGGTTAGACGTCGTCCGATGATAAAACGGAGAGAAACTTTTAGTGTCCACTTGATTAATTTTAAGGCTGTTCGATCTGAACGTCTGGAGAAAGAGCTGGAGGCAGCGAGCGTGTTAAACAAACGATTTTCATAACCATCCCCGACAGGATTGTCGATCTCCCATAATTACCTGGAGCGGTGCATAAAAAAGAATGTCTTTATGGATGGGGTACATTATCGTCTCGGCGAGGAATATCGGTTTTTCTTTATTGCTCTTCCTTCTTGGCCGGGGCGGGAGGAGGAAGAAGAGCAAGGATGCAGGCCGGGCAGGCACGTCGCGAAAGGTATATAGCGACAGTGGGGAGGGTTGTGCAGTCTTGCACCCTCTTCTTGCTCTCTACTTTCTCACCGCAGAGCAACGCCCCGATTCGATCGATCCTCGTCTTCTCTCTTCTCTGCCTCTATAGTCAACGTAGAGTCAGCACTACTGCGATAGCCCTAAATTTTTCCTCCTACGAGTGCAAACTATTGCGAGTGCAAACTCGTACCTTAAGCATCGCATGCGCCTCGAGCCCTTTTTCACCCCCGGAAACGTTATCTTTCCGCAGCATCGTATAGTGTCTGTTTTAGGGGTTGGCAGTCTCGCGAACCCAGCGAGGTTCTTGCGGCGGAATCGATCGAGAATGAAAATCCATTTTTCTCAATTGCCCCATCATTTTTCGAACTGGTACCGTAAGCATCGCATGTGCCGAGGGCCTTATTTCACCCGTGGAAACATTATATTTCCTTGATGTCGTATAGTATCCGTTTAAGGACTGGCAGTCCCGCTACCCTATGTTTTTTGCGCCAAAATCGATCGAGGAAAAAATTCATTTTTCTCAATTAGAATAGAATACTTAGACTTAGGGCAATTCAGATTTTCAACTTTTATACCCAAAGCTAGGTTGCCGGGTAGTCTGTTGCACAATTTTTATTTTTCTGTAAATTGTTAATAACATTTTGGATTTATCATTATGCAAAAACAATCTTTTCAGCACCTTCCATATGCTCGATTTTTGTTCCACCGAGAAGTGTTTTTAATCTCTCTCATTCCTCTCTCGAACTTAGGTGGCGTCAGACATAACGAAACAACTACCGTAAAGAGATGTTTCCCCTCTGGCAAATGTGGTACATGGGGGATTAAAAGGTTGAGGGGGAACCGGTCAAAGCATACATAGTTTTTACAAGGTGTGGCCAGAAACTATTTGTTCTTCTCTAAATATGTAAAACATATCGGTGTCTTTAAAAAAAAATAGCTGAAGCTTTCAGTAATGTCGCTATTACAAGTTTCTTATACCCGTTTTCATTTTCTTGTTTTGTTGAGAAAAGCATAGATGCATTATCTATATCTCCTGCAGGAGATTCGCCCCGCTCCGCCAAGACGGTCGCACAAGAATGGAACTGGGTAATTCCCATGGCTAAGAACTCGCACACATCTTGAGAGACAGCGGAAATGAATCGTCCTGAATCTCTCTCCATCCCTCTATTGTCTCGGAGGGTAGTCCTCGAGCCAGTAGAAATTGGCGATACACATGTATGTATGTACGTGTAGGATCCGAGAATCTTGAAGACGCCTCGAGGGAAGGATGCTTTCGCTGCAACAAACTCGTGAGTCACGTCGAACTTTTCTCCGCGCGAACAATCACTCTCCCTCAGTCGCAGTCTTTCTCTCCCCCGTAAAACAAGAAGCTATGGGGGAGCGGAAAGTAAATCGTGCGGTACGTTCGATTAGATTCAACGAAAGACAAATAATCCTCCGACAGAAAATGAGCCGTAATGAAAAAAAATAAAAAATCGTTTGCTTTCATTGACGGGACATGACATTGAAGAGCGATTTCTTAGTTGCTTTTCGACATGTCGAACTCAGTTTTTTTCCGCGAATAAAATCTCTGCGCGGTAAAAAAAAGCTTTGTACAATTCGCAAACGTTTCTCATCCACAAAAGTCAACAATACTTTTCTTACAAATTTGCCAGTACGCTTTTTTTTCAACGAACCGTATTTTTACCCAAAAAGAATTGTAAAATTCCTCTTCCCCGAGAATGTCAAAGTTTTAGAAGTTGATGACTTTTTTCTCCAAATAACATTGACACGGGAGTTCCTCCGGGGCCGAGAGTACAATTGCGCAGGTGAGTTTGAGCCTCTTAACAGTTGACTCGTGAAGGTGGTTCGCAACGTTGCGTATAATCGTTTAAGCTCAAAGAGAGTGCGCTAGGGTGGTTGCCGAGACGGTGCGCAAATGTTGAGAGGTCCGGGGCGGCTTATCAATCGGGCGAGTTATCCGCCTCTTTTCGCGAGTGGCTGCACGCGGATATCCGGGAGAACAGCAGGCAGGGCAACGAACGACGACGACGACGACGACGACGACGACGACGAGTACGAGTACGAGGAGGAGCGGGCTTTAAAGCACCCCGCGTAGCCGCGACTCGGAACGAGAACACAGAGAGCTCAGCGAGAGCGAGTATATAAACGTTATGGTAAGCGAGCAAGAGGGAGATGTCGGAATCGAGTTAGGTACTCTTGGCAAAGGAGTCGCTCGATAAACCGACGTTGCCCTTGGCAATGCAAAGTAATAATGGCCTCTCTGCGTACCTTTGACAAGCTACCGTACTACGTTCGCCGTTGTATTTATGCTTTATACGTACAAACGCTGTCTAAGAGAAACGATTAAGCGGATTCCGCTCAAAGTACTTTAAGGTATTTATCGAACACAACAAACTCGGACGCTCGAAACTGTGGAACGACGACGAAAATTCCCTTCGAAGTTTGCGAATTCGCTGAAAAATATGCGAAGGGTTTTTGGAGTACCCGAAATCTTTCGACCGGATGGGAAAACTTTTTTTAAATACTTTAAGTTCAAGTTTGGTTTCGGATGGAAAAAAGCTTTGGGGGCTTATTCGTGAAGCCTTTCGTTACGCAAGTTCTTGACGATTACTTCATGGCCTTACATCGATTTTCAAGCAATTTCCGCTTGATTATACGAGGATTAGTCTAACAAGGCGTATTGTCTGTTGTTCGCCTCCCACACTTCACGATTACCATGGAATTTCGTTGCTTCTTCGTGGTCTGTCGCGCACAGCGATTTATCAACTTTGTGAAAGTTGGGAATATCGAATGACGATATTGCTTAGTGAAATCGTAGTGTTGCAACTGTTATCTCAATTAACTGCCGAGAATAAACGCCCGCACTGTTTCACAAACAAAATGTATCGGTTTAGTAATCAAGATTTTTATAACACATTATTGATTTGTACAGAATCGTTTATTTTTCGATGATTTTTATAAAATCGTCAGTATCGACTTACCAAAATTCTTAATTCTTAATCGTTTGTGGTTCCGAAAAAAGTGCAAATTGCTGAATGTGATACACTGTTGAAAAAATAGTAAATTTGATGCACCGGACTGGCAGTTTTTATGCAAAAACTGCTACATTAAATTTTACGTACAATTATGACCAAAAATGAGTGGATTTTTGCAGTAATATTAAAGTAAATTATTACATTTGAAGTACTTTTATGGGAATATATTGAAGTAAAATATTTCTAAAGTTTTTAATATACTGTACGTTAATTTTTCATCACAAAATTGTACATGAAATTGCATACACCAGTTTACGCATAAAAACTTCCAGGACCAGTTCATTAAATTTCATACGATTTTTTTTTAACAGTGTAGGTAAAATTGCGTTCGAATCGAAAAAAAAACGAGCAGGGAATCCAAATCGGTGCATTGACGAGCCCGAAATTGACGCGTCGATCGAGCGTATAAAATGTTAAATTTTTATACCTTTTCGTGGTTGGTTCTCGTTGGTGCGCTGCGGGCCACCCACGAGATTTCGATTTCGTAGTCATTCTACGTCGAGGAAAGCCTGACGCCTATATAGCGTGTGCGTGTGTCTTACAGTTTTGGGCGACCGTGGGCCAGAAACGCACGCGACTCTGGACTCGCGTGATTCGTTCCGTAGACGGTGCGGGTCGCTGACTCCTACGCATAGTCCTCACGGCGGAGAGATAGAGATCGATAGACGGAAAGACGTTGAATACGCGGGAGGGAGAAACGGTAGTGCGAGAGGGAAAGATGAAGAGTGTCAGTTTATGAATGGAAGTTATTGGTAACGTCCCGAGCTCGGAACACTGGCTTTTCTCCACATAAAACGACAGTGCTCTCTCTTTCGCGCTCCTTCGTCGCGTGGCTTCCCTCTCGCCTTCCCGGACGACCAGCGACCGCCGTCGGCAAAGGCTTTCATAGCCTGGATGAGCACAGCACGACAGGGGAACGTGTGGTCGAGCAAAAAAATTAAAATTAAAAAAAAATCTCGACCTCGAAGTTGATACGATGGGACGAAAAATCGAGAACTGAAATACAACGACGACTTTCATTGAAAAAATTGGTTGGAAATAAAAAGTCAAGAAATTTGAGACTCGTTCGCTCCGTCAAGGGCACACTTTTTTTTAACGCTCAACGAGACGATAAGATGGAAGGATTCGAATAAAAAAAAAATCGCCACGATGACGTGATTATAATACTTTTGTATCATTTTTTTTTTCTTTTGCCACCATTTGGCTCTCGTATGAGGCGAGTCTGTTAAATTTTCAACGGAACGATGTCCGTAAAAGAAAACGAGTTCGTTAACGACACAGCGAATGGAAGTGAAATTGCAGAACACGCAATGAGACTTTGAAAACCGCATTCATCCTGGCATTGAGACGCCAATCTATCATTGTTTTTTATAAGTGCAATCTCGCACCGCCGCCCATTATTACAGTTATCGTTTATAAACCATAAATAAGTTTTAAAAAAGTAAAAAATACTATTGTTTACACTTGCAGTTTGCACTTGGTCGCAGTGAGTTCACCATGCGATAAAAGGGTTAAAAATGTTTGACTTCATTAAACTAATTAAAATATGGTATAACAAATTATGTACCAAGTGGATTACAGCGGTAAGTGTGCAATATTGTATCACAGTGCATGCGCGACGCGAAAAAGTGGGATAGACAGCGAGTGTTGAGGAAGAATCGCGAATGCAGTCATAACGAAGGAAAATCTTCTTCAACTCTCGTGAGTGCATTACATTTGTGATTCATGACGGGCGCCGCGTCTCGGTCCATTATACTCACTCTTTAACAAACGAACCACGAGCCACCGCGATAAGAAAACCGCGAAACTCGTGATAAATTCAGACGCCGCTCGAGCAAACGGCGCCGAGTTTTCCAAGTGCAAAAATCTTTGTGATTAATCTGAAGCCAGAGCGGTCTGTGAAATGTTAATGCCGCGCTAAACACGCTCAAATTCTTCGAGCAGACGGTTAAGAATTTACTACACAAAGTACACTTTGCGTACTTCTCACGCGTTTCGTTTTAATTGTATCGTCAAATTTTTACGTCATTCTCTGTGGACCGATAGATTTATACGAAAAATGCACTTTCATAAAAAAAAAAAAAAATCCCCGAAAATGATTTTTTTTTTATTTTGAGAAGTTTTTTCAAAGATAATTTAAATATTGTTTATTTCGGACACTGCGAAATGTTAATGCCGCGCTAAACACGGTCTAACTCTTCGATTAGACGCTCAAGAATCTACTACACAAGATAGACTTTGCGTACTTCTCACGCGTTTGGTTTCAATTGCATCGTCAAATTTTTACGACATTCTCAGAGGATCGATAGGTTTTCTACGAAAATTCCATTTCCACTTTAAAAAAAAAAAAAATTCCCCCGACGGCGATGTTTTTTTATAAGTTTTTTTAAAGGTTAAAAAAATATTGCTTATTTCGGACCCTGCAAAACAATATATTCGCATTCCTCGTCTACATCCCGTCACAGACGCGGGTTCGAGCGGCCGCATACGCGGTTGGCATTTTTTTAGATACCGTGTACGATCTCCAGGCGCCATCCGGACGAGATCTATTCTTCCACTGTCCTGCACGATAGAGTGCCGGCAATCTGGCCGGGTCGTCACATAGAAATAAAAATGTGTGCGTAAGTCGGTGATACATATGTGTCGGTCCGCTCTGTACGAAAAAAAAAACATTTGATACATCCGCGAATGTATGGGATATGTATATATGTGTATAAAGTACAAATATGTTTATTCGTCGCTCTGCGTCATGGACCCTGGCAAATCGCGATTTCGCATGCGTGCATCGACCTTTATGCGCGTCAACACAGCAGCCGACTCGACTCTGTACGTTATGTCGTTTCTTCTTGTTTCCCTTCATAATAAGACGTATCTGCTCGATCGGAAGGATACCGCTCTCCAGACTCGGTTCGTGAATGCCTCGTCTGTTCTCCAATCATTATTCCTTTTCTCCGATCGAACCCAACGGGATGCGGAGAATAAAAAAAATTGTAACCTCTTTGCAACAAGGTTGGACACGTTCGATACAAATAAACGTAACCTTTGTGTCCCTTAACTTTCCAAAGTCTGAGACACTATATTTGCCACCTTACACAGTACACAGTGAAAAAAAAAATGTGTACTTTTTACAACAACTTATTATCCACAAACGTCCACAATTTTCTTATTTGTTAATTTTTTAGTTTTACAAACAAAAGTACAAACTACATTTTCCGATTGCACCGTCCTGCTCCAGTTTTATAAACAAAAGTACGATCTAAATTTGTCAATGACGCAGGCAATTAAAGAACAGGTTTGTATATTCAAACAATTAACAATATTATTTTTACAAAAGTTCGTATTCCGATTTTACGAAATTATTTTTTACTGTGTAGTGCAACAGCTTTTTCTGGAAGCATAATTCCCAATTTTAATCTAAAAATTGTACAGAGTAAAAAATAATTTCGTAAAATCGGAATACAAAGTTTCGTAAAGATAAGTGACGAACTCCATGATTCAGATTTGCATATCCAAATCTGCCCTTTTATTTTATGTGGCATTAACAATTTCAGTTTGTACTTTTGATTGTAAAACTAGACGCTTAATGGTGCGACCCGAAAATTAGCAAATAAAAAATTGTGGGCGTTGTGAACAGTAAATTTGTGTAAAAAGCACAAACGTTTTTTACTGTGTAGAAACATTTGACGACTGAAAGGCGCGCGAATGGACGTGTCCTGGATAATGTTTTGCGAATATAATTTCGTCATACATAAAAAATAATAAAAAAATGTATAAGAATTTTTTTGTAACTCTTATAAATTAATTTTGATTAAACTCTATCTTCAGCTTCTCCTTAAGAAGGCTGTCCAGCTTCCTATTTGAGACGCAGACGTTCATCCGAACGATCGAGAGTATACGATGATTGTCGTACAAAAAATAAATGAGGACGAATTCGCCGAAGATAAATCTTCGTTGAAGTGATAAATCTGTGCGAATTATATTTTTATTGGATCGATTGCAACGGGCGCCATCTATATCGTCGGTCGGTGTGTATTCTCGAATTCTTCTCCTCCCTCGTCCTTTTTATTTATTTTTTTGTTTGTTCCATCTCGGATTCTGTGAATCACAATTTTTCTCCGAGAGGAACGAACTAGCAACCTCAAAGTTATTTGACCATGGGCAGAAGTTATCGGGGCGCGAATAAACGGATTATCGACGACCCACACTGAATAGTCGATCGTGCGCTCGCGGGCTTAAGGCGGGCACCCCGGAGAGCTTTTCTCTCCTCGCCGAACGGATATCGCACAGGTTCTCCGCACGGGAGAACCGTCGACGACCACATTGGCTGCCAGACCTATGAATCGGTTCTTCGTGATTCATTCGAGAAATATAATAGTCGAGTTTCGCGATGAAACTCACACAGTCGCGATATCATTCGCATTTACGCCCCCGCGAGACGCGCTTTATTTCTGGCACCTACACACACATACACGCGCATGCTCACACACACACACACACACACACACACGCGCGCGCGCGCACATATAAATATCCGCGTCACCGTTCGACTCGGATATTTCCCTCCAGAATTTTCCACGCTCATCGTCACGACCATTCTTTTTTCTTTCTGCTGCATAAATCAAAGACTCGTGTCGGGAATTAAAATGGCGATGCGTGTTTAGATTCTTCGGAGCTCCGTGTTTGGACTCGAGCAAATACGACTGGATAAATGGGTTGTGATCGTTAAAAAATTACATGAAAAAAATTTATTCGAAATTGTAATGATTTCTACTTTATTTTATATTATTTTTTATTTTTTTTTTCACGAGGCGTACTCCGAAGAATTACCGCATATGTGAGTGAACTTTTCGAAATGATTCATCTTTCTTTAATTTGTTTTACAAAGTATCGAAATTTGTCGGTGAAAAACGTCAGTATCGATAGTGCAGGAGTAAGTTAAAGGCGCATGCGCGTTCACGCTTGGGGATATCCGAGGCTTCGGGTGTTTCATCAATGATTCTTTGTGCAAATCTCGAGACGCGGAGCCGCGGTCGGTCTCGACCGGCCCCGAGTTAATACGCGCCGGAGACAGTAATTACGTGTTACTTGCATTGACAAAAACCGCGGAAGAAGCGACGCGCATCGCGAGACATCACGAATGATTCGAAAGGCGAGGCTCCGGAATCGACGACAATCGCTGTTCGCCATCAGGAAGTCGACGCGTTTCAATTCCGAACAGAAACTTGTTTGACCAGTCTTATGATTCGGCGTGAGGAGGGCAGCAAAAATTGCCCTCGCTTTTTCGTCGCTTTCAATGTTATTGATCTTTCGCTATAATGAATTCGAAATTATGAACACTCTTAATACCCGCAATTTTAGATTTACAGACTCGAACTTTTCACTGTTCAAATTTTCGTCTATTCTAAGGTTCACCCCTTGCAACATCGCCTATTCATATATTTGTTCTCGATATATGTATCTTCTAAATTTTTATTTACTGCTTCAGGACTCTCAGAAGCCCGTCCGTAAATTTCAAAGTTCGTTATTATTCTATTTCGAAACATCGCCTGTTCCACATTTCGATCAATCACAATTTCGACCCCCAACCACAAAAAATGTTTAATCCGTCTGCAACGATCATTACTAAAAATAATTAGTGACCGCGATGAAATCGGCCGTGTCACGCAAAACGCGAGCGTACCGAGTTCCCTCTGAAAATCCTTGGCTCACGGTACAGTATAGAATAATAAAAAGGCTTTAAGCCCAAGGATTTCGCGCCCGAGGCGATAATTGCGTGCGCGTTACGAAACGTTCGCGGAATCATTACTCCCGCTCTCTCGCGGACGGGCGAGAGAGCTCGGCGCCCGGTGAGATTTAATTTTCACGCGAGAAATGTCCGCGAGTAACACGGCGAGTAACACGGCGAGAGATGATGAACGAGATAAGACAGAGAGACAAAAGTTGATGGAGAGGGATGAGCTTGGAAGCGAGAGGGAAAAAAAGGAAGAAACCGAGTGCGCGAAGAAAACGCGGTGCGCTCGTCTTCCATCTTCTTCGGCTTTCGTCGAGACGAGTCCCGTGATTCTCGAGCTCGCGAACAAATTCCGCTCGTCGCGAACCCTTTACAAAACGCTTCGAGGCCGCCTCCACGCTTTCGCTCGACGCCACTGCGACGCTATTATGTGTATTCCTTTCGGAACTCGCTACATTCCATTAAGCGTGATAAATGAGAAACAATTGATTTACATGACACTGCAGCACGCGCGCGAGACGACGGGTTTTGCTAATTAGCGGAGCTTATGGAATTCGCGAGGATAAAAGAGCCGAATAGAAAACGAAAAATATACGTTTAGTTGAGAGAAGAGGCCGAATTTTATCGTGCGTCATTTTGCCCCGAATCTTCCCTACTCAGATAAAAAAAGACAAATATAAACATAAAAGAAACCGCAAGTTGAAAGGAGTTTCTTGGAAACTACAATCCACTCGATAATTATTCATTTCAATGCAGTTTATCGGTGGTAATGTATCGGGTAAACCGCGGCGACCAAAGAGGCCCCGGGGAACATGTACAATCGAACCATTGTGTAGCAACCGCGTTTATTTCCTCGTACGAAGAATCAATGTGTGCCCCGCGAGATTAACGAGCGCGCGATGAACAAGCAGTTATAAATGTGCAAAAGCACCCGCGGCTAGATTGCACCGGTTGCAGCTACTGCTATTGTCAACATAGTTATCAATTTAATTATTACCCAATGCCAAGCGCACGAGGACATCGCTTATCGCATAGTGTCGGCGTTCGTGATTTATTAATCGATAGTCTATTATCGATAATTGTGTTTGAGACAGCTAGAAACATTCTGTATTCAGGTCCTGGAATTATAGATTTTGAGGAGGTTCAGGCGCTTCGCACTAGTCAAATGAGTGCTACATTTTTAAAGACGTTCATACAAACTTTTATGATTCTCTTGATTATAGTGGATAGTTATTTGTATCACTGTAAATGTCCTTGACCTAGAAAAACATTAATTGCAATGGATTTGCAAAAATATTAACTGGTTTGTGCTAAATTTCGAAAATGTAAATTCGTTGAATTTTTTCTCTAAGAATAATCCGTCATTTTTTTATCGGTTTTGGTGTATTACAGCTCATTCTCTTCCTTGAAAGATGCTCTACGAATTCACCATCTAGAGATTGTATAGTATTGTCCGTTTAAAAATGAAAGTTGTTTGTTTATGATGGAATTTCGTCAACGGATAAGCAAAAGGCTGTCATTTTTAAACGGAAAATACTATCGAATATCTGGATGGTGACTTCGTACAGTATTTTTCAAGGAAGAGAACGAACCGAATTTCATCAAAATCGAGCAAAAACTACGAATCATTGTATTTAAAAAAACTGAACAAATATCTACATTTTCAAAAATCCATTGCCATTAATGTTTTTCTAGGTTAAGGACATCTGCTATAAAACAAATAACCATTCACTATAATCAATAGATGCCTAAAAGTTTGTACGAACAATTTAAAAAATGTAATACTCATTTGACTAGTGTGAAGTGCTCCAATGTCCTTAAGCATACTCATCAATTACCTTGAGAAAAAGTTTCCTCTATGAGGAAGCAAAAATTCAGCATCCAAAAGATCGCAGTTTTCTGGCTGACTCGTTTCCCTTAAACGTTCGATTTATAGATCCATCGATGATATTTTAGGGGTATTGCGGATCGGGAAGAAATAGAGGCTGGCGGTTCTTACATGTCTCGCGTACAAAGTGGCACGTTTCGCGGCGCATTTCTTCCAACAATAAATATAGAATCTCTCGATCGGCATAGAGGCCCCGTGTACTTTTGGCGCAACATCCGGTCGGGAGCAATTCTGGAGGCTCGCGCCATTAACCGTAAGAACTCTCGGTTCCGCTATTCTCCTCCGTGCATTCGTTCCCTCCGATTCGTTCGTTCGCTCCCTCGGTGTTTCCCTTTTGCTATTCTCTCGCTGCGTTCCACGTTCGTCCTCCTACCACCGGCTGGAATCCGGTCTTACTTCTATTTCGAGAATTTTCGTGAGGATCCAAACGCGCTCGTTTTACTCCGAGACGAATGCAATTGCGACGACGTAAGCCCTTGTGTGCAACGGGAAAGAAGGTCGGAACGCGGTGCATTATTATACGGATCCGAGGGTAGGAAAAAAAAATGACTTCCCAACGGGATACATTTACCCGAAATACCGGAAACTTTTTCACTGCCTGTATTCCCATCTACGTAGTCTCGCCACGGAACAGCGGGGCAAAAGGGAACCCCAGGAAAACTTGACTACTTTTACCATTTTTTCACAGGACAAAAAAAATCTCTGTAGGACGACTTCGTCCCGTTTTCATGCTCTCTTCAACTGTAATCTCCGACGGTACCAAATTCATTTAAAATTACATCTGCAGTAATTTTTTTGTTCTGTCCGCTTTTGCTCTTCGAGATGTTATTAATTTCTGTTTCGTTCCACGCGAAGCAAATTTATCGCAAAAGTGTCCGTCGATTTGCCTGTCTATATAAATTTCGCAGACGATGGATTGCTGTAGCTACGAAAAAAAAGTGTCCGTTGAGTCGAGTGCAAAGAGTACGTCGACCCTGGGAGAATGCCCGTACTTTCATCGCCAGGGCTCAGCTTGAAGTTTCAATCTTCACTCTCTCGTGTGCAGTCTGTCCCATGAATGTCGACTCTCGTTTGCGACGTTTGAAGTTCACCTCGCTCGCTATCTCCGTCTGGTTCGCGTGCCGGCCCGGAGTCGTACCGTCGTCGTGACGTTCGTGTTTGAAGTCGCGGCTCGCGTTCGCAGGTAAAACCGTATCGCTGGCTCGGTACACCAATGTAACATTTATTTGGAATCAACCCTACCGGTGCTGGCGTTTCGTCTGGTACACCGTGCCGGTATACATCGGTCTGTACCGGAGATTTTCGCCTCGAGAGATCGGGGCTACTTGGAACACGCCGTACAGAATGCACTCTCGTCGGATCCACGAGCTCGCATTTGTGCTACACTGGAGATTCGAGCTCGCGGCTCGAGTCGAAGTAAAAAAGCTCATACTTCTACCAGACAATACACCTAAAGTCATAAATCGTATTTCTGTATTTGACTTCCGAATATTTTTTTATTTATCCGTATTGATGTTTTTTACTATCGATTTCGTGGCACATTTACATTTCTACGACTCACAACTCTACCACGGTATGAAAAAAAACTACCATAGCAAACAAGTTGCCAACAACTCTACCACATAATAACTCTACCGGAATATAGGCGTCCAAAAAAATCTCTAAGAGAAACTCTACCAGAATTAAAATAAAACTCTACTGGACTTGAAATAAAACTCTACCGGAATGCAAGGCTACCATCTAGCCTTGTATTCCGGTATCGTTTTATTTCAATTCCGGTAGAGATTTTGGTAGAGTTCTAATAAGGTAGAGTTGTAAGTGGTAGAGATGTAAGCGTGTCAAATAATCAGTGACAATATTCTTTAGTGCTCAACGGATTGTACGAAACGTTGCATTTTACGAAAATTATCATTATTTTTTTTTTACTTCTTTTATCATCTTTTGCTTTCTGGTTTATCGTCGATCCTCTGCGATGCTCACATTCGCCTCTCCCATCTCCCGTAACTATGTCAAAAATTTAATTACACGAATTCCAGATGGAATTATGTGAACGGACACATTCCGCAGATCGTTCTTGTCCCGATGTGTCTGCGGCGTAGAGTCGGATAATCAGACAAGGACTCGAAGCAGAGAGAATATCGTGGGGAGATTAAAGGCGCGGAGTTGAATTCTCGTTGCACGCGATCTCTACTTGAATCTGCGCCGAATAAGTATCTCCGGTCGCGAGGTGTGTGTGAGCCTCTTTCGGGCTCGGCACGTCGCTCGTTTTCTTTCTCCTTTCGCCTTTCTCTTCTCCTTCTTCTTCGTTGACTCGTTTGGAGTCTTTTATTCTCCGTCCGCGGTGCGCTGTTAATTACCGTATATTCTTTCGCAAAGCGTGTTCCGTGTACGCGACTGCACCGAGTAAGGTGCAACTATTATCAGAAGAGTCATGCCACGCTGCCAGTTGGAATACCGCGAGGAGTATTTCCGATCGACGAGATTTAATCGAGGCACCCCGTTGAGACTAACGAAGTCCCCGGTTGATCCTGTACGAAGCCTGAACTATCCAATGCGAATTATCGTAGAGAAAGTTTTTGATTCGCGTGTAAAAAGTAAATCCCTCCGAGGACCCAGAACTAAGCCGGAGAGTAAATGACATTTTATAGGGAAAGCCAATCGCACTGTTATGTGAGTATGTCGGGCAATTTGAGAAGTTAGCGAGGAAGGAGAAAATGTAAAGAGTGGTTCATTGCTAAACAGGTTAATTGAGTACGGACGAGAGAACATCAAAGCATATGTATTTGTTCATTATTAAGTGAAACTATTACTACTACTACTACTACTACTACTACTAAGTCCCTCCAAGCTTTCGTTGAGTACGGGAGAGTGGCTGATTATCGGTGAGCCTAATATTAAAGAATCGAGCAGTGAGGCTTTTTTTAACACTGTTAAATATTGAAAAAATCAAAAGTTTAAAAATTAAAATAAATTAAAAATTAAAATGTGCACAATGGATGGCTGGTATTGCCTGAGTGCGATCAGTGATACCGGCTAGATAATTTTTTTTTGTAATTACCTACTATAGTTAGTCGCCAATATTGTTGTAGCGTGAAACGCTATTAGTTGCCAGGCAACGTCCTAAAGTTTGTGTCTATCGTAATTGTGTATTTTTTTTTATTTTTTGTCGAAAGTAATAGAAAATATAAGATTGTAACTAAGTAACTATCGAGGATATTTTTTATAGAGGCTGGCAACTAGGATACGAAGGTTTTCCCTTAGGTTCTGCCTTCGATTCGTCCGCCCTATCGCTACGGACCAGCTCCAAAGAACTCCGGCGCTCGTCTCGCGTGCTCCGAAAGCGTGGATAATCGCACGCGTCGTTGTCTCGTCTCGCACGTGTTTTTACGTACGGAACACGGTTAGGGTACAAGATACCGCGACGACGTGGTGTTTGGCGCACAGCGCACACGGTGTAATCACACCGGTGCCAGAACGGCGCCAGTACGCGAGATCCCCGACCACACGTGTTGAATTTTTCGTGTTACTCACACGAGATTACACGCATCGGGTGTACGGCAACGCTCGGATACAACGAGTCGATCTTAGATACGGTGTTAAGTATAGTAACGGAGTTTAAACGCGCAAGTAAAGTGTGCCCTCCTTCGCGGTATCCGACCGTTGCACGTACGCCGCGTCCGCCGTAGCGTATGCGACGGTCGGATAGAATCTGTTTACGAAATCAGTGACAAACCGATGAAACGCGCCCAAAATTCATCACGCACATGCTGAGCGAGTCGAAATTTTTGTTCGATGAAGATTTCAATGTTTGGACGATGTTTCATCCGGAATAGTATTAATGAATGTCAAGTTTCCCAATTGCGATTTATGTTATTCGAAAAGTTTTTGAATTCAAAAAAAGGCAGTTTTTCTTGGTGGAAGATAGTGGATACAAGTTCTTTCTTCGGTTTTGATGCGGAATAAAAAAAAAATGTCTAGTTTTCCAATTGCGATTTATTATATTCGAAAATATTTTTAATTAAAAAAAATCGGTTTTCTTGGTTTTAAATGGTGGATACAAGTTCTTTCTTCGGTTTTCATCCTGAATGAAAAAAAGTCTAGTTTTCCAATTGCTATTTATTGTATTCGAAAAGATTGTGAAAGAAAAAAAAATCGTTTTTCTTGGTGTAAAATGGTAGATGCAAGTTCTTTCTTTGGTTCTTTTTTTTTTCAAATCACCATAGGTATGAAAATTGTGAGCGTAGAAACGACGCGACGGCGAATCCTCGAAAGGTCGTTGATGGTCATGGGAAATCTGGTAAGTGGCGCATCTCACAGGAATCCAGCCGTGGAGTCGGGGCCCTTCTGCATACCGCGCGTATGATAAAGGTACAGTCGTGCAGTCGGCCTCTTGAAGGGTATTTTTTGCCTCAATCAACATTCGGCGAATACCGGTCCATATACGGCGAAAGATCCACGGCGAAGAGTGAGTCCAGCGGGACGAGACTGGCGGACTGTCCGCTCGCGAGACGGCCGAATCGAAGTATGCACGTAAGAAAACAATTCGAGGACTCGGGGAGATTGCTATACGCCGAAAAATCGAGAGTCATCCCTTTCGGCTCATAGCCCGTCGCGTACGTGCCCGGGGTGCAGCAACAGGACGACCCATTTTCTTGCACCGGCTTCGCGTCTGAATGCATTCCGATCAGTCGCCTCGCCGGAGGCTCCCTCGATGCGCGTAGTTATCCTCGTGTGTGCCTTCGCGCTTTCGAGCCTTAGCACATTAATTCGTAATCGCCGTAATCGCAAAGTTTTTAATCATTTCATTAAAACAATGTCTTGGACTAAAAAAAAAAAAAAAAACGCAACCACAAGACCGTCAGTACGATTCGCAGAGAAACCGGAGACGAACGACGATTCATCGGCCCTAAAGTGCAGTACCGTTCGGTATCGACGTGTACGCGAGCGAGTCTTGCATTATCTTCGAGCGTCTATTTTTTTTTTTTCTTCTTTTCTTTTCATCTCTTCATCGCGAGACTTTGCATCTTGTCGTCGTGGATGCCTCGCAGCTTTCTATTCTTTGCTTTTATTTTCGTCATCCTTGTCCCTGCATCTCCCGAAGGCTTACCGGTCGTTCTTCCCTTATACGAGTTTTCCGATCGGCGAGTGATTGAGCGAGGACGGAGCGGAGTATCCGGCAATCGGGCAGAGTGTAAGTATAGAAGATACGGAGTGGAGAGTTACCATGCGCAGTCGGAATCCCCCGTTTCGCGAGATGTCAGAACGAATGAGCGCAAGGAAAAATCGCTAACCGGGCTGAACGATCGAATGAGACGTACAAACAGCATATGCCATCGACGTCGACGTTCGAGTGCGTTTTACTTAAATTGACTGGCGTTCAAGTTCGTCGGGATCCTTGCATTAACCACGGCGAACTTATCGTAGAATATCGGATGTATGTGTGTTACATGCGTACACATACACGTTCGCGTGTGTGCGCGGACAATCTATGAGAGCGCGGACGACCGAGCGGACCGTTACGTAAGTGAGCGCATACGATAAGTGGTTCGATAGTTCGTCAAGTGGACTAATGGGATGCTCTTTTCTGCGAGAGCTTATATTGTACAGCTACAGATCGCTGGTACACATTATACCGATTTACTATTACGTTGTAAATCGCTGGGCGCAACTAATGCCATATGCGATAATTCCGGGTGATATTGCCACTTTTCGGTTTTAAGCGGAAAACGGCAATTACGGATTTCTTAAAATGAACGAAATGTTGTAGGCAACAGCTCTGTGAAGATTAGTGCTGAGTATTTCAGCACTTCAGCAAATAAAGGATATAAAAAATAGTAATTTGCGATACGAGTGCGGTAAAGCGACCTTTATACTCATTTCACAGTTCTTGTATGATGTTAGCTACACCGCACTAGTATCGCATAATATTTTTTGTAACGAATGCAGGAGAAGTACTCCGTGCCTGCTGATTGTGGCGCTGAAGAGCCAGCGTGCGTAAAGTACGAGAAGCGTGCGTAAAGTAAAATTGGCCCAATGTGCGCGTGCCGCAGATGTAAAGCGCTTGGCTGTAAAGCGCTACTTTGGCCACTGTCGGGAGGCACGAAAAGTAGTACTTTTCATGCATGAGTTACATAAAAGATGTTATCGATTGGTCACATCACCCGGCACTACGGGTAATATGGCCAAAAGTTGTAAATCCACAAACTTGACTTCGTGATTGCCTCGTGAGGAGATATAACTATTAATATAACTATAACTATTGGGAATATCACCCGACTAGTCATATTACCCTCAATAATCCGACAGGTATAACGTAATGCTGGGGATTGCAAAAAAAATAAAATAATCCTTAAAAGTAGCGAAAAATCGTGACTTCAACGGGGTTGAACGCAGTGAAGTCCGAGCAAGCGTTAATTTCCTCCGATACTTCACACTTATTTGTTACGTTTATTGCCTGATAATGTATCCTCCGGCCATCGCGCTGCATACTCGAAACAATCCGTGCTGATTATAGAGGCGTTTTGTAGCGGTGAATTTCGCACTAGCGATCCCGGAACGATTACGAAAATGAGAGATCGCTTTCGTAACACCTTCGGGCGTTGCAATTAACGTTCGTTCGTGCGCTTTATTAAGACAGCCGGGTGAGATAAGGAACGCGCAAGAGTGAAAAAGCGAACATTCGGATCACCGAGGGCACAGCCGGAAGACCGAGTCTTCGATGAATTATCCGGCTCTGCTTTTGCGCCGTGCTGCGCCTATTTTTTTTTTTTACGACCCCACAATCGTCGCGTTATCAGTTCCTGGATTCGCGAAACGAAAGTACACGAGTAAAGATTATAATCGCCCGAACGGGCACAAATTCCACAACTTCCTTCGAGAACGAACTTTGCAATACTGTATTCTTCGATAAAATTTCAACCAATTTTGGATACATTGTTTACGGCAAAAGATAACACCAGTGCAAAAGTTCCTATTTGTGTCAACTAAATCGCAGATTCATAACAATTAATTACCGCAAAATTGACTCAACGATATTTCAGCAGTATCGCGAAAAATCTCTCGCTCCGGTAAATTCTCAGCCGAATCTCGTGGTCCTGGCTGCGAACAAAGTGTACTCATAGCAGATCTTTTTTTATCTCCTCTCAGTGTCGGCAGGGTTAAATTACGGTTACAAAAGAGCGGATTTGAGGATTTCGGGCCGCTCGGTGCAGTAACTGGACTGCGATAAGAAGTAACAGAGGCGCCGAGGCACGGTCGGCGAATGTACAGCGTTGCTCTGCACACACGACAGCGGTTGGGCAAAAGAGGACTCGGAGTTTATTTTCTTATCAGCGTTGGGCACGGTTTATGCAGTCCGGTGCGGCACAAAGGGTTAACGTACCTACAACGGGCACATAAGCGGAGAGCCAAGAGAGACAGTTATAGGGCCGGACATGGCAGAGTTCCGATTCACCCTTTGTGTTTGCCAACTTCTTCGAAGGGGCTCGGTAGAGTATAGCTCGTTCCGACCACGAGTGCACCCAGGCACGTCGGGAAGTACCTGCAGCACTCCTGGTTGCTCTCCTCTGATGAGCAATCCGACGACGTACACAGGAAATAGGAGGAATAGGCACAAACCCTGACGTCCCTTCACCGTCCCTCGGCCCTCCCGATGGTATCTCTGTCCATTCCTCTGTCTATCGTCTCCGTGATGGGCTGCAGCGCCAGGCCAGATGCTGTTTGGTCAGTCCAGAACTGTTTGTCGGTGTTACGGTACATATAGGTCGGTTCATCCGGAGCGCCGATATGCGCCGATAGGGAGAGCGAGGTACGAGGGAAATCGATAGAGCGCTGATTCGAGCCGGAGGGCTCCAACTCGATTAGACCTCGATGCCTATTGATACGATAGTTACGGACTGATTCGAATGGATGCGTTGCAGTATCGGATACTCAGTGGCATGATATATCGCGTAAAATTCAAAACTTGCTCCCAAATGTTGATCCTTCCGAATCGAATATCACAATATCACAAACCGAGCATATAAAAAAAATGATTCCACCGATAAAATCGACCAGAAAAAAAAAATCTGTATAATCCGATCTGGAATGTCAGATCGCTGGAACCGTCCGCGCTAGACATTCGAGAAGAGGATTTAGATTTTCGACGCGAGGGCTTTCGTGAGCGGGTTTACATAACACATTTTACGAGAAATAAGCCTCAGCACGCGTTCTACATCGCAGTGACTATAAAAATTGAAATAAAAGAGACGAGAAACACGGAGAAATGGGGAGTTTACTCTAAACTCTGTTATTGCGTTAAGACGTAACAATTCGGAGATTTCATGGACCACCCGGAGCCCAAAAAAATGCTCGTAACTGGTTTTTCGGTTCTCTCTCGCTACGCGCTATAATAAATAACCGTCTGTTCCACCCACGCTTGGGAGAGTCCATAACAGCGTTACTATCCTCTACTCTCCGACCCCCCCCCCCCCCCCCCCCCCTCCCCACCACTCCCCATCGCCATACACCACTATGTTTTTATGGAGAACCCGTGAACGGAGGTGGGTTATAATCGTGGAGGATTGGAGTAAGAGAAGGGCGTTTGATGATGGGCGCGCGCGTCCTTACGGTGGGGCTGTGGAAGAGAGGATCGCTTAATACACGCACGGGAGTGGCTCTCATCGTGAAAGGGTCTCTTTCTCCTGTATGCTGTGCTCTCTGATGCGGTGAGCAAGCATAACGTTGTGACGAAGGCCCCTTTACCCCACCGTCCGCACACTCCACTTTGCTGCCCCGCACAGAACAGCCGTACATCCTTAAAATAATAAGGGGTTCGCCGAGTGTCACTCTCGTAAAATTAGGCTCAATGAAACACAGATTTCGGTGTAGTCTGAAACGACGAAAACTTGATCGTCGAGAGTACGGTTTGCGCCCGAGTGTCTGGTGGCAAAATTGACTCGCATCGTTGGGAATTGAATATTGTTTGAATATTGGATGGTGAATGGATAGTCGAATTGTCGGTAAATGTTGTAAACCGAAAAATCCCATTTTCTACAGATGTGTGTATCTTGCAATAATCATTTGAAGCCTTATCCGGTTTTTACCACTTTCCGATTAATATTGAAGCAAGTGCGTTCTTCTTCTACGCCAGTTTTCTTTTTTGTTTCTCGAGTGTGATAAGAATTTTCCTTCTATGGTTCACAGGTACGATTATTCCTGATCATTTTTATTTCGCGCTATCAATTAGTCGATACTTCAAGTCCCTCAAACAATATTTCTACCCCACTTCAGTGACCCCATTTCGCGACAGAACGACCAAATTTAGCAACTGGCAAAGCTTTGGGTCCTGGAGGGTATAAAAAAAAGAAAACCCTTGGAAAAATTTCCATAACAATTCTGTAGTTACTAAAACCGTAATACTCATTTAATTCTCCACCTCCCACCAGTCACGCAAGTTCAAGCTTCCCGGGCGACTCGTGTCATAGAGACGGAGCGGACAATAGATTTATACTTTGTATATGAATATGCATATAGGAAGTTAAGAAAGAAACTGTCGGTGAAAAGCCCGTCGGAGGTCCACGCCCGGGGTCGGCGAGGTCCGCACGGAGCAGAATACAAAGCCTCGTTAAATCGGTACAATAATAGGAATAATAACAATGATAAGAGGAATAAAGAGGCACTGTGAATAAGAATATTCAGATGAATAATAAAGGCACGAGGTAAGGACGCGATGTGCGGCAACGGAGAGCCGACTTCGTGCCCGGTCGATCCGACCGCATGCACGCACGAGCTGCACGGTCTTCCCGGTTCGGATGCTGGGGATCTCGCCGTGACAGGGTCAGTTGGGACCGCACGTAGGTGCTCCATGTTACAACTGACCCCGGTCTCCCCTGCGCCTACCGACATCGAAGCTCCCAGGCTCCGAGGCCAACACGATAGACCTACACCTACTGGCGCAACTGGCGTTCGAGAGTAGCCCCGAAGAGAACATTGTGTCGGGGCTTGAGTTTGTTATCCACGTGGGACGAGATTGCTTGTCCGAGTCTCGTCCACCTCTCCTCCTACACTCGTTGCAGGCGAAAGCCCTCTCGCTCCTCCGCACCTATGAGCCCGAACGAGTGCTCGAAACTACTATTTACCCGACCGAGCTGGAAAACTAGAAATTTTCTGTACGGAATTGCGCGGGTTCTCGATTTTCGTGTGTGTAGTGAAAAAGTTTTAACAATCTCGTTGGAGTGGAGTTAGTTGTAAAGTCCCTTTGGGTGTAACAATGCTCGATGGAAATGTTCTGACGATTATTATTTTTTTTTTTTGCTATTGACGAATTCGCCAGTTGACAGGCAACTTTTTTATTTCTACGCTGGAAAAAAGAACAGGTATAATTTTTCCAGGTGCGAATTTGGAATCCATCCCCATACGTTGACAGGATATCGGTAAACCAATGGAGGGCCTCTAAGAATGTCTAGGCAATGTTCCCGGACGGTATACAATGCTTGTCATTGATGCCTGGCTTTTTGTATATCTTCCAGCAAGACGGGATGTGTTGATGGATGTCTTGATGGATGTCTTGATGGATGTCTTGATGGATGTCTTGATGGATGTCTTGATGGATGTCTTGATGGATGTCTTGATGGATGTCTTGATGGATGTCTTGATGGATGTCTTGATGGATGTCTTGATGGATGTCTTGATGGATGTCTTGATGGATGTCTTGATGGATGTCTTGGTGGATGTCTTGGTGGATGTCTTGGTGGATGCTTGGTGGATGCTTGGTGGATGTCTTCGTGCATTTCTTGGTCGTTGTCTCGGTGGATGTCTTTCTGGATGTCTGGTTTCATATCTTAGATCCCGTTAAGACATCGAGCACGTTATCCAGCAAGATAGAAAAACCAGAAGAACCAGGTATCAATGACAGGCAGTGAACTTGCTTAACGATTGTTATAAGAATCTTGAAATGATTCCTATGCATTTCTCTTGACGTGCAGGATTGCTCGCAGCTGCCGATGACCGCCTGAGCGGTGCCTGTTGTGTTAGTGTTTTCATTGTTATGGTTATGGCAATCAAGCCATTGCGGAAGATCGCGTCGGGGGTAGCGGATAGGAAGCTGCGAATGATGCAAGGATGAAGCAGAGTTTACGGCACGAGCGGCGACCGCGTGGGATGGGATTGCGCGGTCACTCGCCTTCGCCCAGCTGCGAAATGGAATTGTCGGCTTCGAACTATCTGCATGCAAGGATAATAATTCGTTTAAATTTTCTATGGAGCTCCGTGCAGTCTGCATACGACCGGGGATGGGATTTGTTGGACGCGAATAAATTTTCTATATTCACGCCAATACAAGCCTACTGGACGTTCCGGTAAGTTACAGAGATTGCTCCTCTCCGCAATCTTCACGCAGTTCCAGTAACAACAAAATGTGGTAAAAATGAAATATTTTTTAAAGAATCATAAATGGACCTTAACATGCAGTTTTGTATGATGGCTCGGGATAAAAATAATATTGCGAGGATAATTTTTTCTCAAATAAAAATAAATAAATGTAATAAATAAATAATTTAAATGAATCTAATTTTATTTAATCAAATTAGGCTTGTATGGAAAAAAAATGCTGATTTGCTAATTCCGTGATAAATAACCGTGTTGTATTCGGACTTGTCAAGTTCTATGTAAAAGGCCGCCAATTGGATGAATTTCGAGCCAACTATTCTGCTCGGTCAGAACCGATCGATGCAAGCTCTATTTTCAATTACTGGAAGCACCGCGAGAACTGACCGTCGAACGAAGCTTGATTACGTCCGATTTCCGCTTACTCCGAATTCCGATGCTCGGCGATGAATTATACGCTATTCATCATCATACCCGGTACGAGTAATTACCAAATCGGCGCGCAGCCCATGAAAATCGACGGTGAAAATGCATAAACGGGCACGCTTCCCGTCCCAGCCGGCATTAATGATACACCTTCGCCCATGTATGGCTGCACCGCGAGTACAGTTACGACAAAATACATCATATCAACCTCGTAGATAGATACATTGGCCTCTATGCACCGCTCGTTGCTCTCCGTCGATATAAACTTCGAGCTGATACGAAGAACTCAATGATCGTACGAAGAAACGTACTGAAAGGGGAAAATTTGCCACTGGCAAAAAGCATAAAAGAAAATATTTCGCGATAATAAACTCCACAGTATCCAATTCCCCAATTTTTCCCCATTTTTTCCAAACTTTTCAGTGTATTACCTGCCAATTTTTTCCAATGTTCCCTTTTATTCCCTTCCATTTTTTTAACGGCGACTAGGTAGAATAAGCGAAACTAAAAGCCGAAGCAAAGTCGACACGAGGAACTTGCTCGGGGACCGAAGTCGGGCCAATCCCCGTTACTCTCCTCTTGCGCATACAATTATATCTCGTTCGTGCATAAATTATTGCACGATCGTGTAAGCTCTCCCGCTCGCTCTCTCCACAAAGCGTGCAATCCCCCCATCGCGTTATGTCACACGCGGCGAGAAGTATAGGCGTCGCGGTTCAGTCGCAAAAAAAAAAAAAGTAAGTCTGAAAGTCCATGACTGGAGTTGTCGGAGTGTACAGATTGCACCTCACACGAAGTGCGGCGGGTTTGGAGGCTTCGTGTGTAACGCTGCAGCCTCTCGCAGTTGCATGTGAGGCTGAACAACGTTGAACCGTACCGTATACGGCTGAAAGTCCGAGTACAAGAGACAGGCATTCGACGGGTATGTGCGTAAACGCTTGCGGTGTATCGCAGGCGGATGCACTTACGATCCCGGGCTGTACAGTTGACGCACGTATGTGCGTGTAACTAACAGCGGTGACAAAGCTAGCGTAATTTGCGTACGGGCTATATTACGTACGAGGCCCGATAAATAACGGCTATTAAATAATTCAACGTAAATCTCCATTACACAACGAGCCGTGCGAGACGTACGTGTGCGTGTACTTAGGGGAGGTTGGACGGCGGAAAGTAATTAGTTCTACCGGCCAACTAACGGCCCACGTTGAATGTGCAAAAGGCGATTTGGATGGGTCGACGAGTCGGTCGAATGCCAAACGATTAATTGGGCGGGCCGAAAGATGGTTTGACTGATGATTAATTTGTTGAGGAAAATGATAATCAATTTAATGTGCAAAAAGCGATACGTTCGGGTGGGTCGGCGAATCGGTCGAATGCCAAACGATTACCCTAGTAGAAATCAGGCCTTATCAGGACTTGTCAGGACTTATCAGGACCCAATGTAACGCTCGTAAATGTCTAGTCGGGTAATTGGGCAGGCTGAAAGATGTTTTGGCTGATAATTAATTTGTTGCTGACAACTAATTAATTTGTCATGACAAATCTTTAGGCTCAAGCCATTAATTTGTTGGCCTTGACGAGCCATCGAACCTAAGCTTCTGCCATCGAAAGGCACATTGAGAGAAGGATCTGATAGAAATCACCATAAATCTGGTAAAAACCGACAGAACTTTCAGGTACGTGGGAACTACAGCGACATCCTAGCAAACATGTCCATCAAACTCAACACACTCTACTAGAAAATATGGGGATTTTCGCTATCACAGATGTTACCCGAATACCCGTAATTTTTGCTAGAACATGAGTTTTTCTGACTAGAAAATATAGTAATCGGTGGCGCTGCGATCGCGATCCGTAGGTTACATCGGCATATGTCAATTTTTATTTTCCATACATAAAAAAATTTGGTCAACGAAATTCTCAGTTTTTATCCACGCAGTTCTCAGTACATTAATTGGATTTCGTTTTCTCCATGTTAAACTTTAATAGCTAAATTAACACAAGCAGGCACAAACGCAAAATTTTGCAAACCCCCTTCTGGAAACAATTACCATATGAGTTGGATAAAAATTGCTATGGCTCGTGTGAAAATTGCACATATTGCTGGTAGTAGCGCTGATGTACCATGTTGCCTGGTCGAAATACGGCATATGACTCGGTAGTTTTTCCGAGATCCCTCTCTCAGTGCGCGAGACACGCGATAAGCTCGTCGGCTGGGAAAAAATGTACGCTCTCTCCGCTGAAGAGCGAACGAGCATTTATGATCGGACCTGTACAAATGTACACCGGAGAGATGTAGAGGCGGGCTTTCACGTGCCGCAGATTCAATCCGAAGCGGTGTACGAGCGAGGCACAAAGTATACATATATAGCGTATAGGCCGGGTCGGCGAGCTTAGAGGAGAGGAGAGTTCGCGGTTTGCGCATTATGCATGCGTATGCGCGCGTGGATCGGTACGGAGGGAGTTACGGAATACGTTTTAGGAGCGCAAGATAACCGAGAGGCGGGCAAGGCTCTACTACGGCGGTGCATTAATTCAACGTACGTACGCGTATTTACGCGCTCGGTATTCCCTCGCGCGTGCATACAGCGCACTCGGGTAGATACAAACGCAAGAGGTCGGACAAAAGAGAACGTACGCCGTTTCGTTCCATCCCGCGTTATGCACTCGAGTTCATTGCCGAGGCGACCGGTTTATATTTTCTTTTTTTTTCGTCATTATTTTCGAGATTTTAATTTTTCGGTCTCAAAAGTCCTCTCCTTCGCCGACCAAACCGGCAAACCGCAAGTTAGCAAACGGGAATCTGTTTTTTCCGGGTTTTTTTTTTTTTTTTTTTTTCTTGTTGTCGTCGTACCGAGTTCCCAAAGTCGCAGAGTTTGGTTTTCCAAAGTACGCACTTGGTATGCGTCTGGCGTATTCAATGCAATGGGAAGTCTCTTGCTTCTTGAGGATTTTATTTATGCGAACGCTGCGCCAACGTCGCCCTGTGGCTCACCGAATTTTTTTTCTTTTTGCCTTTTTTGAGTAATATAATCACCGAAGTGCAGAAATATGAAAAGGATTTCTCGACGCCGAGAGCAACTGCGTTCTGCTCAGTTTTGTTTTGTTTCTTTTTTTTTTTTTTTATTATGTAAAACTCGAGTACGGTTGGCGCATGGCAAATGGGTTTAGTCGATTTTTTTTGCCTCGTTGTTCGCATCCGTGCGATTTTATTTTATGGACCGTATTCATACCCTGCTTTAACGCGACGCTAGCGCTAGTCACTCGATGCGTAAGCTGCAGGGATTAAACGACGCTAAGTTCAGAGACAAGTCATGAATAGGCACCGATGATTTTATCTAGTCGCATGTGTACAATTTTTTTTTTTCGCGTAAGTTTTTTAATGAAAAAAAGGAAACAATGCATACAATTGCAATAAAATTTGAATGCAAAAATTCTAGGCATTGGTCGTTCATTCGTTCAATTTTCTATGCAATTGCGATAAATACACCGCAAATGGGAAATTGCGGACAAATGATTGTTTCTCTTTTTTTCGGATCCGACGATGTGAATCGATGAGAGACATCGAGAGACTACAGGGAATTTTTTTTCTTTTTTTTCGAATCGTGTCTCGTCGATTAACAATGCGCCATTGACGTTTCGAGGAATGCGTCGGTTGTAAAGCGTTCTTCGGTCCCAGCGGGCCAGAGTTGTCGCGAGTTTCGCCCGGTCCCGCTCGGCCTTTTATCGTACGGCTCGTTAATTTTTCTAGCGGCACTCGACGAATCCCTCGAGGACTCGCGAGAATTGCAAAAAATATTGTTTCGAGTGTGCTGGCACGAGTGCCGAGGCAAATGCGCGAGGCAAAAGCAGTCAATCACGGGGCAATACTGCGATGCTTGGAGGGACTCGCGCATTCGACATCCGAGTTCCACGTCGAAATGCATCCGAGCTGCACCAGAGAAACATCGATAATTGATCCGCAAAATTAATTCCGTTCGACAATGAAACTGTAATGATTTTATCGTTCTATTTAAGGTCTTTTTTAACCCATCAATTCTTTAACTTTTAGCCACTGTTAATAAATAATTTTTATGTCTCAAAAACGAAAGCAAGTCTCATTAATTCTCCCTTGTTTTCACCAATACTGCATATTTTTCTCATTAACTCGCGCGTGAATCCGTCCAACTTGATCTACGACAGGATACACTAAAATCTCATTCACTCGGCGATAAAAATATTACGCAAGATTGCTTCTTATTATTCAAGAAATTATATTTTCTTTTAACAAAAAGAAAGATTCCTCCTTATTTGAATCTTTTATGTACGATCTCGCGAAATGAAGAGGAAATAATATTCTTCGCAACTGGACAATGCCGTGGGCGGTTTATGCGGAAGGATCTCAAAGCGTTGCGTAATCTCATTTGTACGATAAACCGTGAAGGAGAGCTTGGCACAATAATTATACGTAATGGGGCGTATCCACGGAACTGCGGTAAAGCAGTATATTATCCGAGAAGATGAGAGACATGCGGGGCAGAGAGAGAGAGAGAGAGAGAGAGAGAGAGAGAGGTCTGAAGCCGGTGGAAAATTCGCTCCAGAACGGGTTTATTAACCGTGGTCGCGTCGGTTTGCCGAAAGATCGTGCTTCGGAACTTTATAGCAACAGCAGCTTTATATCCTCGTGCAGGATGCAAGAGAAGAAATAAACTATGCGGGCAATGGCTCACTGCGTGTCTCGCTTCGCAACTTCCATCACTAAACTTTCTCAGAAAATTATAACGATTTATACACATTTCGAACCCTCCAAACATCGACCCGCGAACTCCTCTGCGTATTGCCGTTACATCGCAGCGTAGACGTCGAGCTTCCGAGTGCTGCACGACACTGCCCAGAAGTTTTCGCCATGCAACTCGAAATTATCTTTCCGGGTAAAAAAAATGTCCGCTCCATCGAAATCACGGAGAAACACGCGTGTTTCCATCTATATCTAAAAAAAACTCCCGACTGGAAAAAACGAAAAAAAAACAACAGGAAAGTGCGAAATAACAAATAATTTGCATATCTTAGACGCGAGATTTCCATATATTTTACTGACGAAGAAATCTCTCGACTATGATACGCGAATTCTTTGTTATTTCAAACTTTTCTGTTGATTTTTTTTTTTTTCAACTATGTCTCTTCGGTCGGGAGTTTGTTAACTTTTATAAAATTATTTTTATTTAATTCTTTTTAAAGTACGTGCGACGCGATGAATACGATCTTGTGATAGATTGTGTTATTCTCACTGGCGACATTCTCATTGGTTAATTCAAATGACACCGCGAACTGTTGTGTCGTTTATGTAACTGTTGTTCATCTGCGTAAGTTTTCACTTTAGTTTAAAAATATAATGCCATAAATAAAGATCAACGCGTATAGAATCGGTATGTATACTCAGAAAACAAAATTTATTTGACGACCACCGTTTGTATGGTTTAAGTAAAATATTTATTTGATTTAAACCAAATAAATGGTGACCGTCAAATAAATTATTTTTCTGGGTGTATGCAACATTTTGCCGTTTCGGCCATCACTGGTAGCTTAGAAAAAATGCGAATACGCGTCATCACAGTGAAACGCATAACTCCCGTCTTATTTAATAGCGGGCAGTCGGGAGTTTAAATGTATGTGTCATGTTTAAATGTATGAATTATTACATTTTTCCCGAATTTCTTTTTGTTTCGAATACATTTCTAAATATATTTGTGCAAATATGTGCCTTCAAATAATGTAGCAGTTTCAGAATCAATGATATATGGACCGGGCCATATTTACCACTTTTACCCTACCTTTAATATCAAATAATATTAAACGATATAAAAACACCGAATTTTATATGGAGACTCGAATCATTTTTTTTTTTTTTTTTTTTTTTTTTTTTCAGATTTGTTTGATTTCCGTGGGGATGCACCGCTCATCCCCGGAGAGATATTTATCCGCCGTGTGATATCCAAAGCCGAAGCCGAACGGCTACGCTATTTACGTTCTGCCGAAGGGGCCGGGAGATGGAACGAGTTCGTTAACCGTGGTCATGTCGGTTAGCCGCAAGCTACCGCGCTTACGGAACGTAGAGAAGTAGATACGCCACAGGAAATCGACGAAAGACAGATGTTCACCACCTTTCTCGCAGTCGCGATGCTTCCTTCGTCGCGGTTGTCGTTCGTTTCGTATTTCACCGAGAGTTCTCTCGCCCCTCCCCTCCTTCCCCGCCCCCCTCTCCTCTACATTGGCTATTCACCATTGTTTCGTTCCAATCGCAAAAGCCCGATTAATCGATCGTTCGAAGCCTCAAATAAAGGCTCCGTTCAGAGTGGTTGGCTAATTTCTTTTTAAACCGATCGAAGATTAGTCGCTTCAATTTTTTTGTTTCCTGAAATTAAGCTCTTATAGCTTATTTTTAAAATAATTTTTTCTTTCTGAAATAAAATTCTTATAGCTTTATTTCAGAAAGAACAAAAAAGATTGTTGTTATAACTTGACGCATACGTTGGCTATATTTTCCAGTGAGACAATTGGGTACTTAAACGTTTTTGTTTTTCGGTAAAAAGAAACAAAGAAAAAAAGCTCATGATGATAAAAGTTCACGACGGAGGATCGCCGACGAAATATCGTGGTCGACAAAATGAGCGATCGTCCTCTTGATTATAACTCGAGTAACTTCATTAATTAGTGAGAAGCGCCCCCCCCCCCCCCTCCCGCTGCGGAGAGCTGACTCGATAATTCTCCCTCATCTTCTTCTAGTCTGTCCTTCGGCTTGTCCCTTGTCTCCGGCGATTCGATCCTCCGAGCCTCTCCTATACATATATATTCTCTCGCCTAAGGAATGTGCCACTCGATATCTCGGAGGCGTAAACGCATCGAAGTTCACCATCGTTGCGGCTCTCGCACCCCCGGCGATTTCCGGTCGTGTCGGAATTTTCTCATTACTATGTCCAGTCTCGATATTCTCTCTCTCTCTCTCTCTCTCTCTATACACACATATATATAGACACGATATACGCGATATATATACACGATATAGGGGAGGGCGGGGCAAAATGGGACAGTGGGGCAAAATGGAGCAAAACGCAATTTTCTAATAACTTTTTGATGATGGCGGTGGTGGTAAGTGGGCAAAACGGGATTGAACATTCAGATGTATTGTTGGGACAAAATGGAGCATCGAAAAATTATTGGAAAATTGAGTTTTGTCCCACTGTCCCATTTTTCTCCGCTCTCCCCTATATCCACGATATTACGATTTTTCGTTGTCGACTGCGCGACCGGGTCATGGGTATATTCAACCCTTTGACCAACAATTAATTTTCAAGACGATGTAAGACCGCCTGCCCTTTTCGGCCGACCCAGGCTCAGTCAGTAAATGAAAACTGCAATACAATTTTGTCAAGGCTGCCAAACGTTTTTGAGTGGAATTGTAGTTGAACTGACTTTAATTAACGATTAAGATCAGCTCAATTGTCGGATAAAGACACTGATAACTCGCGTTTTGTTAAAAATGTTGAAGAGCCTTGAGGAAAATAGATTACAGTTTTTGTTACCGACTGAGTCTATTTTTCACGCCACATTAAAAATCGTCATTGCAATGATCGAATTTGCTTTCGCAAACTCTATCTCGTGTACAAATCTGTGATCGAACTCAAGCACCAACTTAGGTTCAAGTTTGCACTTGAGTTCGAACAAAAAATTAATTGGCACCTGACAAATGCCTAATTGGACGTTAAATTTTATGATACCTCGACTCGAAATTAATATTTATCGGCGACATTAACAGAGGACGAAGATGAATTTAATCTCGAAATTTTCGCAACTAATGAAAACTCAAGGGGAGCTTCGTGGAAGATAAAAAGTTATTATTGTTTTGGCTATGTGGAATCTCGAATTGGTCGTTCGGATAGCGATTGTGCAATCTCGCGGTAACGATGATTGGTGTACGAAGAAGTGTAATACCGTTTTCAGGTGAATTTTATCGACCGTTACGGAATTCCTTCATTAGTGGGAAGTCGAGTGAGCACTGGGTGGTACCGCCCCCGGGCAGCGATGCCCGAGTGCATATACCCCGACGAAAGCTCGTTCGTGTAATACGAAGGCACACTGAAAGTATGTCATTACGTCCACGCGATGAGGCGTGCCTGCGCCCTAACCGATCTATGATTTTATTTCTTCTTACTTGGAAATACTTTGGAGAATAAATTTTTTGTATTTTTTTTTTTTTTCCCCTATCAAAAAAAACCTAAAGAGAAGAAAAATAATAAAAAGACCGAGCACAATCTAATACCCGCAATCAGTCGCGAGTCGTGCATGCGCACGCGAGAAAAGTTGTACATTTCCTGTAGCTCTCCATCTTCCGTGTGCGGATGAATGAAAAACAAAAAAAAATTATATCCTTACGAATATGTAGCTGACTATTCGTTAAGGCACACGATATGAGTTAGGTTTGACAATAGTCTAACGAATGGACGATCGATACAAGATCGATCGTCATGTAAAACAGTCTGGACTGCACCCAGAAAAAAAAATGTTTTGACGGCCACCGTTTATTTGGTTTAAGTAAAATATTTATTTGATTTAAATAAATATTTATTTCTTTTAAGTAACTATTTACTTAATTCGAATAAATATTTATTTCAATCAAATAAATAGTTTACTTAAACCAAATAAACGGAGGCCGTCAAATAATTTTTTTTTCTGGTTGTGAGACGTCTGAACGAATGGACGTGTGACGGTCGTACTCGAGACATTTACACGTTATTATAATTAATAATATCCGCCCCTAAACTAAATACGCGGGTTATTCATTCGTTCGATCGTTACAATATATTTAAAAAAATCGCATATTTCCGATGCAGCTATTATTTTTTTTTTTTATATACGTGATCACGGCTAATAGTCGAAAAGTTGTGGCCACCGGAACTTGCGGAATCGAAAGAGTTCAGGCCAGTTGTACTGTTCGTGGTTTCGCCGTACATAGGCTTATTCCAAGATCGACCGCAGGTATATCGAGTAGGCGGGGGGGCATGCGATGATGATACATGTGCAGCATCGTCAAGACACCTACATCCGCGACGGTACAGAGTGGAAGTGACCGAGAAAAGCACGTGGGCAAACGTGAAATCGTCATGGCTCGCACAACGTTATGTGGAAACGGCGGAGAAGGCCAGAACGACGAACTCGCTATCCTTAAGGCGGCAGCGAAAGTTCCAACAACGAACTGCGACTATTTTGCTTCAATAGCTCAAGAAACTTTATAAAACGCGAAAAAAAAATTCTTTCATATCGCATTGATCTCATCGATCTGAAAATGATCAGTAATGTTTTCAATTAAACAGCCACAAGCTATAAGCAAGTTATATTAAATTGTATATAATTATATTGTACTAAAAATATACATTTTCATAAGGTAACAATAATAATATAATAATATTGCTTTAAAGCAATATTATTATTATATTATTAACATTTATATTTATAGTATAATACGTACATTTTTTGTTCATGCGCCATATTAAGTACAGCACAAAAAATCAAATTTACTTAACCCCGATAGCTTTTATTCGGGTCATCGGACTAAAGCAGGCAAAAAAAAAATCGAATAAAACTGATATTGCAAAGAAAATGGCAGAGTTTCGCGTGGGTTTGTCGGAAAAGCTTCGGTAGCGCGTCGAGATCTTGCGTCGGAATTGCGTCGTGGTCTAAAAAATTCAAAAGCCTCGTATTACCGGTGGGAAGATCGAATGCAATTCAAAGCAAGCGAGCAGGGTGGTTGGTGCATGGACCCGGTGATAAAACTCGGAGGTCCGCGATAGGTGTGCGAACGAGTTCGTTCGAGGGCCCAGAAAGCAGCAATAGCAGCGCGACTACTGTGTTTGCACGTTGCATTCCATCGCGCGGGCTTCCAACACCTCTCTTCCCGTTCCGTCTCGTGTCGTCGTGCATGTCCTCCTCGTACAGCCGTTCTGGCTCTACGCGTCGCTGTAAAGGCCCGGGAAGATCGATAAACGCAACCGGGAGGTGAAACGCCCATGTCGCACTCAGCTCGCTGCAGCACACACACTTTTCCTTTTCACGCGGCCCTTTTATTTTCTTCCTCGATGAAAAGACTCGGGTGAGAAAAATTGTTTTTCTCCGACGTAGGAAGAACAAATGATACTTCTTGGTAGAGGTGGCAAAGTAAGGAACAATGTCGAGAGGAAAAAATAGGCGGGAAGAAAAAATGTTGACGTAGGTTTGATAAATTATTCGAAATCGCGATATATCGCCCGACGAAAAACTTTTCTTTTAGTACGCTTAATGTTCTTAAAAAGCGTAAAAATCAAAATTTTCACAAAACTTTCTCATCCAATGTACTTTTGTGTACAAAGTTGCGATGAAATATCATCTTCTGTGATTATTTGGCTTCCTCATAGAGGAAGTTTGTCGGTAAAGAAAATAATCACCTTTCGATTTTTCAATTTTTATATTATGCGAAAAATCGTTTTGAGAAATTAATTAGTTTTTAGCCAAACATTTTATATATGCAAAACGAAGATTGTGAGGGTTACATATTATGTTTTTCCAAGTTTTCCGCCACGCTAGATACGAAAAAGCACTAATTTTCGCAATATTCACTCAATATTTCATACGAAAACTAGCGTTAGAAATGAAGTAATAATTTTTCGTAAAATTCTCTCGAGTTCACGCACGCACGCACGCACACACGCAGACATCCAGACATCGAGAAATATGATTTTCCGATACTTCAGAACATTCTGAACTCGTTGTCATTAAAATCTCGAAAAATAAAATAAAAAATATGCATGAAAACGAAGCTTCCTCTATGAAGAAGCATTTGAAAATAAATCCTGATTTTCGTAGCGCGATATTTCTTTATTTAATTTTTAAAATTTTTTTAATTTTTTTAAATTTTTTTAATTTTTTTAATTTTTAAAATTTTTAAAATTTTTAAAATTTTTAAAATTTTTAAAATTTTTAAAATTTTTAAAATTTTTAAAATTTTTAAAATTTTTAAAATTTTTTAAATTTACTTATTTTATTTAATTTATTTATTTTGTTTCGTTGATTTTTTTTCTATATTCTCCATCAGTTGAGAATAATGCAGTATGATAGGTATTTATTTTTTGTATTTTTTATTTATTTTTGAGCTCGAGGTCGAACGTCCGTGAGAAAGAAGGATTTATACGAAATTGCAAAGACGCGATAAATCGCCGCGCCAGGAGGGGTAAGATCGTCACGACAGCGACTTAAGCCGGTAAAATGACGCTCGGTTAATCCCTACAGCCGGGCGGGTCGCCGGTGGGAATGCGGAGTGAAAACGATAAAGCACGAATCCCTTCGGCGTCGAGGAACTCCTTTAATTGCAACGCCAACGCCGAGCCGATGGTTTAACGCGGCTACGAGTGCGACGATGCGAAGTTTCGAAGTTTTCATTTGCGAAAAACTCCTCGAGATTTTGTACAACCGCCGGGCGTTTCTCGACTTAATCCAATTTCTTTGTCACCGTCCGTCTCTCACTGGGCGAGGAGGGTGAAAAAAGCTCTCCCAAGTTTCGCGCGCTCAATGAAACGGACGTCGCACTTTGAGGAAAAGGTCCCGGCCGAGCATTCGCCTCGCGGGTAAAAGAATTAAATGGAAAAAAGGAAGAAAAAAAAGAACAACACAGCATGAAACTAGTATAATAGCGCAATGGGGTGAATACTCGGAAAGCAATTGTAAGCAATTAAGAAAATTAAGTCAATTTACTCCGGTGAAAATGAACACACAAAATCTTTTGGCGGATCAGATGGGCTGTCGCATGTGCAAGAAAAGTAATAAAATTTTCCTGATTATAATCCTTAGAAAAATACCACTAAAACTTATCATCAAGAAAATTGGTGAAAAAAATTCTCTGCGAGTTAATAAAAACACATTCTACGTTAACAGATTCGTTAGTTTGAACATCATAAAAAAAAAACATATCGACTGATCTTCGAAAGCGGATAGAATTCTTTAAATGCTCCTTATTCCCGCTTACATTTGTAAGATTTCTTTAATTGTTCTTTATTCCCGCTTAGATTTGTAAGATTTCTTTAAATGCTCTTTGTTCTTGCTTATATCTGTCGGGTATAAACGGAAATGGAGTTAACAGTAAGAATAAAATAAATAAATAAATAAATAAAAGCTGTCTCGTTAGGTCGGTTATGGCAGCGCAATTATTTATCAATCGATAATGCCCTGGTTTGCTCTGCCTCCTACCTGAGTTCAATCGTTTCGTATACTCATAAGCGAGGAGCCATTCACGCGTGGGCAGCGTACGTGCACCAGTTCCGCCCATGCATCGGAAAGCCGCTTCGTTCGGTCGCGCGCTTCTATATGATAAGATACACGACCGGGGGGGATAAGCAATGCGACTGACACGCAGTTTGTATTGCGAGATAAGTCGGCTTTACCGATCGAGACGTTGAAACGGGGTCAACGACAGCGGCTTTACATCGAATTTCGCGGATAATCAATACGTACAAAACCAACGATAACTGAATAACATTTACTTTTATACCTACCTGCTAAGCTATCTGATTTATTTGATTCGAGGTGTTAGAGCGATTTATTATGGCTACGTTATGTAACTTTTTGTATAAAAAAAATTAATCAAATTCATTGAAGTAAATAACATTTATTTTTGTACCGGGCTGTTAGACTATTTCATTTATTTCATTCCACGAGTTAGACTTATTTATCACGACTATGTTGTATAACTTTTTGTATGAACAAAAATAAATAAAATTGTTTGACAGAAATAACATTTATTTTTATCACGATCTACTAGACTATTGGATTTACTTGATACAACGATTTATTATCATTATATTATATGCTTTATTTGGTACCAATAATTATTATAGTATTTTAATCGAATGCAATTCGTTAAGAACCGGCCTGCCGAATTGTTTGGTGTTTTATACAAATATATTCAAACGAATATTTGAAAGTAATTTTTATTAAAAAAAAATAAGAAATCCGTTCGCCTGTATGCAGCTCCCTTATCGGCGCGTCGAAGGTAACGAAGCACGTTCGAGCGATACTGGGGCTAGTGTAAGCAAATACGAGTCTTCACACTCGAAGAAACATCGCCTGATCGTTCGTACTTAATTGCAAGATCAGGATTGACTCGTCAACTCTCGCGTCGGACAGTCCATATAAACGCGCCCTCGGCCACTTTCCAATTGGATATACCCACTGGACTCTATGAAATACGGGCTCTCCTTTCTCACTATTGCCCGCTGTACATGTAGATACACTAGCGTCTATTACACCGCTTGATTATATCTCCCCACGTGTATTACGCCGCTCGATCGCTATGCACTCGAATAATCATTGCCCCGACTTACGGCACAGTCGTTGACACTTTAACCCTTTAACGGTCATCGGCAAAAGAAAAAAATCTCTACTCTCGAAATTATCAATTTCGTTTTTTCGAAAATAAATTCGTACAATTAAATGACCGATCTATACGACGAAAGATCACCGATATGAAATTTCAAATTAATAAAATTCAACTGAAAATTAGAATTTCGTGGGAAAATGTATTTCTCCTGTTCGGAAAAGGCTAAAAAAAATGAGTATAAGATGCGAGTATATGAACGAGGAAAATAGGTGATTCAAGCTTTAGTTCTTAATGTCCAATATGATGGGTGTCCGCAATGATCGGCTTTTCCTTAGGGTGACAACGACTGGTCGCTGTGCTATCAATTCTTAGGTAGTGAGGTTAAGTTAAAGATCACCGATTTAAAATTTCAAATTTGACAGAATTTGACTGAAAATTAGAATTTAGTGCAAACATTTATTTTCACTATCCGGTCAAAGGTTTAAAAAAAATAATATACGAATATATATATGGGGAGAAAAAAGTGGTTTGAGCTTTAGTTCTTAATATTCCATATGATAGGTGTCCCGAATGATTGGCGTTTCCTTAGGGTGACAATGATTGGTCGCTGTGCTATCAATCCTTAGGTAGTGAGGTTATCGTCGCGGTATGCTAATTCATATCTGCGCCGGGTTTCCCGCTCGCGAATGCGCTCAAACTGCAAGGTGCATGCGCGTGCAATTATTGTCGAGTCCGTGTGCGTGAAGCGATCGGTTGGTGCACGTAGGACACGGCTCTGCAGCTCGGGAAGCGGATTGCATGGCTGTATCTGCCTAGTTCCTTACCCCCCGCGTTCCTAATAGCGGGTCGCGCGTTGAAAGTCGCGCCGCGCCTATCGCAATAGCAGTAATCGCTTTAAAACGAAACGCCAACACGCTCCTACGGGAAGTCGATACACCCGATCGACCTTAATAACATACGCGTGGGATCGGCTCGAATGCTGGAAACATTCCACCTGTTTTAGGTCCAGCCGAACGCGACTCGGACACCTCGATCGTTGCTGTTGAATCATATTTTTGGAGTTATTATTATCGGAATTATCATTTTTTGAATTAGTAGTAGTAGCAGTGAATTTATTGACAGTGCATAACATGGAACAGTTTTTAATACATAACAGACCCCAAACACATATATACTATTAATTCGCCACCGACCGAAGTCCTTTAGCCATTTGGAATTATTATTAATGGAATTATTATTATTTTTTGAATTAGTGATAGTAAAAGTGTATTTATTGACAATATCGTGCGGTTTATACGATATTTTATACATCTCTCTATGTAGTAGTTGCAACGTTCACATAGACATTCCCAATAGGCCATCGACGAGCGTCCTTCAGCGCTTTTTGGAATCATTATTTCACAAATTGTATTTGTTACTATTCGTCTTTCAATAGTTGCTCGTGCGAAACTTCAAAATTTTACGGATATACGCGAGGTCAAAAAAAAAAAAATAATAATTGGCAACTCGACAAAAAGTCTGATTCAATAGAAAAACTAAAAATCGTCGAAAAATAACGAAGCCTTTACATCGACAATTTTTTGTCCCGAGTGAAGTTTGATGGCATGTAGTGACTTTACCGAAAATTCACGTTGGATTATCGACGAGAGCTCGCACTCCGCCCCCGAAATCTACTTCGTATCTTTGTGCTTGTACTGGCCGGCTCCGGTCGATTCCCGATCGCCGAGCCGTGCATGGTCGAGATTAAATTTCTATTCAATACGGCAGCGGCGGAGGTCAAAGCGCGAGGGTTGTGGCTCTCCTTCCGGCGATTTCGCGCTACGGATAGGGCGGAACGATAGTCTCGCGACGGAGAGAGCCGCGGCTTGACTCTATGCACGAGCCACAGAGTCGAGTATCGATCTATCCGAAGATTCTTTTATTTTTTTTTTTTTTAGTCCCTCGAGAAGAGCCGAAGATACTTTTTGCGATGGTCCTTCGCTCTCGCAACGACGACAACTACGACAACAATAAGGCGTTGTTTGCAATGGGTTATCGATCGCTTCCGTGCTCTCCCTGTGTGCACAAGGTGGTAGACCGCGAGAGCCCGACGAAGGCACGAGAAAGCTTCGTGACTTCGCGTTGCCTGTACATTGTAGCTGTTCCCTTGCGCACTTCAGCTCGTTCGGTGAAATTGACCGGTTTTCTGCAAGTGTTACGAAAACTTTGGTAAAGTTTAGGTACCAATGCTGGGAATGTTAAGAGTATCCCCAGATTCCAGAAGCTGTTATTATTAATTGGTCAAGAACACATTTTTTGTATAAATACTTGAAACCAATGTCAAGTTCATAGTGTCTAGTTTACAAAACACATCGATTAATTACGAAAAGAAATATTTTTTTTTACGGAAGAAAATAAAAAGGACTCCAAATGTATCAGTCTCTGGACTTTTACGGCACGTCGCTATATTCGGACATTGTATGGTTCAATGTTTCGGACAACCATTGATTTCGAGAATTCTGACGTACGAACTCAACTCGTTTATGTTAACTAAAAGAACTCATTTGCCGTTTATTAATTAAAGCAATGAAAAAAAAAAAAAAAAAATTAAGAATCGTTGCGACTCACGGTCGTACTTCTATATAACAATTTTTTAAATAAAAAAACCGCGCAACCTTTGGAACTTGTGCCGCATCGGACCTTCAAGTTATTGCGTAGATGGCATATACGGCAGAAAAACAACACAAAAAATTGGGTATGGGGGAAAACCTAACGAGAAGTAAATATAGAAGGCCTTGCTCGCCAGCTGTGAAAACTATCGGGGTTCGGATGATTCGACTCGACGTGCCCCATATTTCGAAGCGACATAGGTGGCTTCCACAGCGGCACGGGAGGATCGTAATACAAGATCGCCCTCGCTGTTGCAGCGCATTAATTATCTCGTATTCTTTCGTCGCTCGGCAGCACGTGCTCTGCGAGCCAGAAATTACTCGAGGAAACGCGCCGTTATATATATGCTTAAACTTCGAAAAAAGGGAAAAAAAAAATTCATTTAATAAAAAAAAAAACCCTCACTTTGAAGAGTCCAAAAAATGTTGCTCCTTATGGTTTTCTGAACAGCTAGGGTCTTTTTTTCGGAAGGGTGCCAAAATGTGTCCCAGTTCAGAGTTCCGAGGGTGCGACAATGCAGTGTGACTCTACGAGCTTCCGTGCATTCGAGATAAATGCTTAACGCCTTCGCTCCCTCGACTTGTGCTCTATGGAACATACGTACAGGGATTGCCGGGGTGTTGGGACGCGTGAGAGCGAAAGAAAAGAGCTGAGGCACGTGTTCGTCAGAGGCGAGTGAAGCAATCCTTTGATAGTCGGACAGGGTGCAGCTGCAAAGACGTGACAGTGTTTATATTGGCTGTAACGTTGGGACATTGTTTTCGAACAATTAAACGTTTTTATGCTATATGATTGCTACGAATATATGAAATTAGATCATGAAGAAGAATTAATTAACCTCGCGGTCTTACAGATTTGCGTTGGGGCAAAACGGACCGGTGTTTTTCTTTGGAGATGAGACTTGTTGTACTGCGAAGAATTGGTAAAAATCGTCAGGCTTGCCCCGTCATCTTCTAACGAAGAACCGACGAAATTTCGTAGCCATCGTGCCAAATGGCAAAGTCTAACCTGGCTTCCCAGATTTTACAGGCGCACGAATTGCTTGCAGATATACTCGGAATTTAATTTTCCGGATTCGTAAATAGCAGAGACTTTGGTGAAGCCGGAAGGCTTTCAAAATATTTCCAGAATAGATGAATCCTATAGGTAAATATTTATTTTATCACAAGATCGGCAATGATAAAATTATCATAATAACCGAAACATAAATATAACTATAAACAGAATAATTGTTATTGCTGTTAAAATATAAATTAAAAAATATATTATTATTTATATTATACAATTTATAATATTCCGTGAATATTAATTGAATAATATAAAGTATATAACATAAATAATAACATATTTTTTTCTTTATATGTTATTATAATAAAAATAATTGTTATGTTTATATTTATACTTATATTTCGGTTATTATATTAACCAAAAACAAATTAAATCAAAATTAAATTGAATTTCTATCAAAGTCGCTTTTTATTGTCTGTATATAAAATCTATATAATTTGTATAGATATTACAGGTTTTATATACAGCCCATAAAAAGCGACTTTGGTATAAATTTGTTGAAAAGTATAATTACTGGTCTCGATTAGTGGCAAAAAAAGGTAAAAATACCACAGCTCCACAATTTCACAAGGCTAAAGGGATAGAAGAACGAGAATCGGGATTGGCCGGACCACGAGATCAGTTTCTAGATAAACTTGAAGCTTTTCGACCAACAGCTGCGTTGCGGTAGTCCGGTACTTAACGGCGCAATCTTTGAAGCTCTCCGCCTCACTCGCCGGAAGTAATAAAGCCCTTTGACCCGTTCCTACGACTCTAAATACACTCTGCGAGACAGAGAAGCCTAAGAAGCGCACCGTTCGAAGAAAAATAAAGCGAGTGTTTCTTCATCCACAAACAAGACAGAAGATATGTCTCTAGAACAATCGTCTTAGTGTACTTACACGACACAATCTTCGATCGATCAATAAGAATGTTTCTAGTATTGCAAACATTATCTTCTAATATCTCGAAGATGCGACTTCGCCGAAGGTCTCTTGGATATCTCACCACTGCACATCAATGGAACATTTAACATAAAAAAAATTACATTAGAAATATTACGATCCTGGGGGAAAACGGAACATCGACCAAAAAATTAGATTTTCTAACAGAAAGTCTCGCATTTCCGGTATGACTTGACTTCCAATTTTTCGCGGAATGAAAAAAATCTCATCCCGACTCCTGCGGAAATATTGTATATTTTGCCAATCCTACTTTAGACAAGTGGCGTATATTTTTAGGCCAAATAAATCAAAAAATATTCAACAACAATAATAATAATCGTTATTATCATTGTCATTATTGTTGTTATTATTCTGATTATTCTGATTATTATTATTAGAAAAAATAAGTCACATTTGCCCCGCGCTCCCCTATACTTCGCAGTGCATCCAGAAAGGGGGGAGAGTCGAACGAGAAGCGTGCCATCAGTCGTTGCCCGACGAAGCCCGGTACGACTTAAGACGCAGCACGATTGCACGCTCCTCCACTCTCCGGTTCCCGCGGTGAAACCACTTTGGGACTTATTTTTGTTGTACACATTTTTTTTTGTTCTGTCTGGGGCCGACGATGCCGAGACGCGCGCGCGAGAGTGGCAAAGGGGTGTGTTCCATCCACGGACGAGACATCGTCGTCGGATGCAAGTGAGCACACCCACGCGCGCCTCACTCGTTCCCAATGCGTGCGAGAGTATTGTTGGTACGTATATAGTACACACATCCGTGCGTACACACCTCGTCGCTAGACGGCGCGCGACCACTCTAGGCTTCCCTCGGATGTTCATCCTCGAGAGCTCCGAGACTCTCCGCTGCTTCCACCACCTGAACACCACGGTCTGTTCTATTTATAGACTACGCGTGATTATTTCGGAAGTCCGCCCGTCGAACGCGGTGGCACAAACGCGAGACGAAGGGACACGGAAAAAAAGGAGGAGGCTTAAAGAGGGCAAAGTTTAAAGAGGAGGCGCTAGACGAGATGTGCTCTGGATGCTTCAAGGTAAAAAATGTAAATTAAACAAATTTTAAATTGTGATTGAAGAAATGTTGGAAACTTAACGGTTCGAGACAGCGCCGATCGAGTAGATTTGTCCGACTTGGCGGCGGGTCTGCCGACTGAAAGTCACGCGTGGCCACCACGCGCTGGAATCCTCTCGTAGTTGCGTCACGAACCAAACGGGATTCGCCACCGATGCGCTATAACTACTACTGCTCGTTCTACTTTTTTTTCGGTAGACGTGTACATCGCCGAAGGTATTACGCGAGAATGTGCTCGGAATAACGACGCAACATTGGCGATTGCTTTTTTTATGTGCGATAATAATTGTTACTGTATAAGATTGTGTTTGTAGCGATGACCATAGTAAATTTTCGTTTTTTTTTCGTCTACTAACTGAAGATAATCTATTTGTCTCCATAAGGTAAAGGTACTAATGCTCGGACAGTTAAGAGCATCTGCAGATTCCAGCAGTTATTAGCTGGTCAAGAACGAATTTATTGTGACACAAACTTAAAGCTGATAGCTTCTAGTTTCAAAAACACATCGATTAATTACAAAAAGATAAATATGTTTTGAATTGCGGAAGAAAACAGCAAGAGAGTGCGAATGTACCAGTCTACGGACGCGCTTTATCGGCCCGTCCCAATATTCGGACACTGTATGTCCCAATGTTTCGGACAATCATAGATTTCGAGAATTCCGATGTACCAACTCAACTCGTTCATATGAACTAAAAGAATTTCTTTCCCATTTTAACATTTAGATCAATGAAAAAATTACGTTTACGCAGAACGATACTGAAAATAAGCTACGTAGGAAGCTGGCAAACCTAACTTCGTCGAACTGTCCCATTATTGGGTCGCGTATGTAGTAACGCTTGTCCCAATTCCCGGACACTATATTGTCTGTCCTTTAATAAAATGCAATAGAAAATAATTTAGGCTTAAACTTTCTATAATGTTTTTTTGTGCACCAAATAATTTTCGTAGATAGGATTACAAGTTTCAAATTGGATTTCTAATACTTAAATTCGGAATAAATTAAATCCGCGTAGGAGTGTCCGACGACTGGAACGTGTTCTGGCATCGATACTGTTACTTATACTGTTAGCACTGTGCGTCTACTCATTCGGTTGCATCGAACACAATACGAGTGAAATATTTTTCACAAGCGGTTTACTTATCGGAAAGAAATTAGAAAAAAAAAAAATCCTATTTTTTTTCTGCATACTCGGTTGAAAGTTCATAATTTGCCCGTTAGATAAATATATTTCCAGTAAAAATGTCTAGTACGATTGTTTTTTAGACGATTTTTTACTTTCTTTTTTCTTCGCGATTGCTTGAAGCGATAAATGACGCCTGACTCGTCAAGATACAGATACGATGAACTCCGGCCGGCCGAGACGCTATCTAACGCGTCGCACGCGACGATCGAGCTTCTGCCACTGCAGATCTCCGTTAGCGTAGCAATAATAAAGCGGGCGGTACGTGCGTGCCAGATTTGACTGACAGACCGACGATTGCGAGACGCTCCGCACCGGCAACATTGTTGTTTTTTGTTTCCCATACGTCGACGACGAGCTGGAACGGGGGACGGAAAACGTGACGTCGACCGCAACGAATTTTGCGGAAATTCGATTCGACGCAGTGACGGGTAAAGAAACGAGAAGCGCTCGTATAGGCGGTACATCATTGCTAAGCGTACGCCGGCCACGTGGCAGATCGTAAAAAAAAAAAAAAAGTAAAATTAACTTTAAGTGCATCAAAATCTTTCAGATTTATATCTATATAAAGTTAATTTTACTAAAAAAAAAAAGATTCGTTCCGAATTAAGTTAATTAAGATAACTTAATGAACTTAATTCAATTCCGATTTATATTTATATTTTTAAAAATGTCGTACCTTAATTTTTTTGTCGACCGTCGAGTCATCATTCTCCGATGGATACATTCTCCGGAATTATTTATGCAAAATACGGGGGCGTGTGCCAGATTTCTCGGGGACGATTTCGAGCTTAGAAGTGAACAAAAAAAAGTATCCGCTCACGAAATCGTAGATTTCGCCGAAACTCTTTACCGGGAAACGAAAAATAAACAGTCCGCCTCGAGCGAGCAGCGATACCCACGTACATACATATATTTATCCAGAAAGCGTCGTGTATCGCCTGCGAGTTATAACGTCCATACATCAAACGTCCTGTGGCCTCGAAACTAAAGCCCTGTGAATCATTGCACGGTTTATCGATTTATCGGTTACGTCATACACAGCGTGTAAACAAATATCTTGAGAAATAGAGAAAAACAAAAATGGAAAAAACTCCCAGTGAAATATTGTTGCAACGAGTCGACGAGCCCGTTGCTACCTTCGCGCGACGAGACCCGACGAAATGCACATCCGACCGGAAATGGATGTCAAACGATCTATCGCAGCAGCACAGTTTTTGCCTCCCAGTCTTCGACTAACGCGCCTATCGCGATCGCATAAATCGAAATCAACGAACCATCGCGCAGCGACTCTCTATCTTTCTTTCTCACGTTCGCGATGTGATGGACTTCATTCTTGTGACGTTACCTTCCCGGTACGTTTTATTGCGGATGCTTCGGGCCTTGTCTACTTCCTTGTACCAACGCTGCGAAATCATCAGCGATCGAACGACGCCATTCTACTTTGTAAAACGAATTATAACCGTGTGAATAATTTTTTTAATTCTCAATAGATCTTTCGAGATGAACCTTAATTTAATTTAATAATCTTAATTCAATATCTTGCGCGGCGCCTTGGGCCAACATTCTGGCACAAGGAGTATCAAGTTGACGTCGACCGCAAATTAATCGTTTATGACAATCGAATGTCAACCTAAAACAAAAGTTTCACGAAAAAGAAACGAAAATATTTTCACGAAGTTTCAAAATTTGAAAATCCCAACGTGTTAACCTACGACCGGTGTTTTGGATTTTTCTACGTATTGTTCGATATATTCGCATAAAATAATGATTTCAATGGTCCGACTCTTCGCAATCATAAATGTCATAATAGATATCTTGTTTTTTCATATAAAAACGTTGACGATTCAATTGAAATAGTCGGTATCATTGCACAGTGGGGTTATATTGAGCCAGGGTGAAAATTGGTTAAAACAAACTAACGAGTGGACCTTACGAAAAGCCGAAGCGGCTCTGCCCGTGTGCACAGGCATGCCGCCCGTGTGGCCGCCGCGCCGCGAAGATCGGCGCACGATAAGAGAGATAAAAATAATATTTAACAGGTATTGCAGTACTCACGTATTCCGACGGATTATCCCGGCGTGTTAACTTCGAAGAATCCCGGCGTCACACTTGTCACTCGATTGAAACTAATGTATTCACGCACTTGTCAATTATTAACGATTGATAGTCGAAGAGGAGTTGTGACAATCGCACGCGCACGTTCCCGACCGCACTCGTGTTACCGCGATCGTGTCTGTCGAGTGCTATGGGGAGATATGTGTTCGAAAGGGCTCGGGCCGCCATGCACTGACTGCTCGTCGTGTCTGGCCTTCTCGGGACTCGCGCGCATGCCTTCATCGAACGCCCGCTTCTCCCCGTGCAAGCCGCGACGGGCATAGACTCGTCTCTCGTTCGCTCCGACAACTTTTCTCGCTCACTTTCGCGCCACCGACGCGACACCTTTGTTTCGACGAACGAAGCGTATGGTTCCCGATGCCGATTACAAAGGGACCTGCGATGTTACTCGAGGGACGCGACACCTTTGATGCAACGGACGAAGTACACGTTTCGCGATGCCGATAATAACGAGATCTGCGATGATGCTCGTCACACGCGACGCGACGAAAATAGGAATCCCGATCAGGGCTAACACTGATAAGTGTTGTGTACTGTATGTTTGAAATAACGCAGTCAAGCTTTGCGCATATATATTATATGTATGTATATTCTGAAAACACCGTATTTACCGAGGTAGATATATCGAAGCTATTTCGAAGTTCGAAGTCAATAGTTAAATTTTAGTCGTAATTAAACAGCCGATTGAGAATTAGAGTTGACCGTCGCGTGCGAACGGGGTCATTCCAGTATGAAAATAATAAAGATAGTCTGCAGCTGCGAATTACGCGTTTTTCGATGTAAAAAAAACTTTTTTTTTTTCAAAATCTTGCTTCACTGTGAGACTGGATAAATTTGCTACAATATCATTACCAATTTTTCCGATTCTTACCAAATTTTTTGCGAAAAGGAACATTCTTAATAGCTCGGGGTCAATTTTAATCGAAAGCCTTAATCGAGCGCCTGTTTCCTCCTGAGCGACCCACCAGTAGTAGTAATTTGATTTGGGCTGGCTCTGGATGCCGACAAGCGGCAATGCCATACGGCCACAGCGACCCACCAGACAGGCACACACTCGTCTCGCGCGTCTCGCGATCACGCCGAAGCTTCTAGAACTTTCTACGCGCTACCGACGCGCCATCTTTATTTCAATGGACGAAGTACATGTTACGCGATGGCGATAACATCGAGATCTGCTATGATACTCGAGGCACGAGCTGCGACGCAAATATCCGGACCACCCGGACGAAATTACTGACGTCCGATAAATATGAATCGCGGTCGGGACTAACCCTGATTGATAAATGTTATTTACTGTATGTTTGAAATAATACCGTCAAGCTATGCAGTACGCACGTACACATGTATGAATATTCCGAAAAGACGTACCGAAAAAATATCGAAACTATTTTTTGTCTTTTCCTGCCATGTTTGCTTAAAGATAATTGGCATACTTTACTCACGATTAAATAATCCACTAATGTCGTACGGGTCATTCTAACCATAAAATCTTTGAATACGATACCGCGCGGCTACGACTTGAAGTCCGTTTTGCAAGAAGTGCACTTTCAAGATTGAAAGCCAATCTTGATGAATGCCGAGTTGCAAGACGTAAGATCGACGAAACGGTTTTAATATAAATCGATCTCTTATCATATTTTTATATTGAAAATATATATTTGTAATATATAAATCTTATAAATTTCCATGACACCCATTCAAACGCGCTGTATACGTGGATGGTGTGCGTGCCGCTGCGATGTAATCGGGCCGAGCGGGTGACTACTAGCGCCGCATGTGGTAAGCGACATTAACGAGGACGCAGTTATTCAGCAGTGCCAGGGGGCTGTCCGCGAGAGAGAAGGGGACCGCCACCGCTCAGTCCACTCGATGTCATGGCTGCTGAACGACGTGTTCGGAGCGTCGTTTTTGCGTGTGACCGATCGATCAGTCGATCGCCAATCCGCCCGTCAAACGGATTCTCTGGAGGATAACTTTAACTTCTATCGGATGTGCTACAGGCAGATCTACGTTGTAGTGAAGCAAACATCGAAGAGTGTTTTTCCGGTATGTGGTATTATTTCTATGGATGTTCTAGAAGATTCATCGTTTGTCGCTTCGTCACATCGCCAGCTCACCGACGTCCGTTCGAACTGTATTAGCTCTAAATATTTCAACTGTTATTCATATTTTGTCCGAAAAACTTCGGTGGCGGTTATTAAATGGCTGGGATGTCGATATTTTTCGCGTCCAGAAGTGGACTCTGTCCAATAACAAATCTTCAGCACTTCGTAAATTAGTTGAGTTTCTCACGCGACGACACTCGGCACCGTGCTTGTCGCCGGTTCGGGTACTTTGTTCGACGAATATTTACTGTATGATTTTTTTAACGGAAAGGTCAGTCTTCACAATTACAGTGAGTTGTGGAGCGATCGTCAAAAGAGATAAAGATTCGACGAGTAAATTTAAAAAATGTCCATCTGGCAAAGTTGATGTGAAGAACAAAACAACGGCGTCGCGTCCGCCATTTTGTGATTCTCTTTGTCGATCGCCAACGGTTTTTTTTTAAAGACAGAGAGGCATGGCGAGAACAAAGAAGAAACACAGAGACACCGAGATCGTTGGCGTGAGAAACTTGATAAAGTTTTCCGCTATCGTCGCATACTGTGCGTGAACGATGTATTTTATTTGTACTTGGGTAATAACAAATTGGAGACTTTAATGTCTTCAAGTTAATACCTGCTGTTATTGCAGCTGATGCGATGGACCATTCATCTGTACAAAACAGCAAATTCACGGAAATGTTGAAAAATAAAATAAATGTATTTCTATATTGAAAATAATTTAAGCAAATTTGCGATCAGAACTAAGCAAATTTTCAATAATTTTTTGTTTCGTGGATTCTGATACGTTCACAGAGATGAAATTCGCGACCCCTCTTGGCAAAGTTTAGCTATCCATTTTTTTCGGATAAGTACATTCGTACTGAAAAGAAATCGACTCAAGCTTTGTGTATTTTACGTCTAATGGCTCATGGTGTTTTTATCCTTTCGGCCGGAAATACCAAAGTATAGAACGGACGATACATACACATGCGTACGCACGCGCGCTCACACACACACACACACACACACACACACATTTATGATAGTTTTTGGTTCCTCAGAGGAAGTTTTTGTTATTTTTATTTTCACGCTACCGCATTAATCCCGAAAAATATATAAAAGTTTGCTCTGAAAGTAACACCAGAATAATTCACAATTTCACACGTATCTATATCTGCAGACCACTGTAGATCGATAGTTCTAAAATTTTTCGGTTCCATTCCATTCAAACATTTTTGGCTTTTATTATTACCGATTTTTTCTTAGAGCTGCATGGTCAGACTGGGTTATCGTGTCGGTCGATTGTATGTGTGAAACATATTTTTTTTGTACAATGATTTTCTAGCCCGTCTTCGTGCCTCCAATACTTCGGCTTTCGGTATGATCATTCCCATAAAAGTTGCAGAATAATTGCCAGTTCCCGGATCATCGAAGACGACCCTGTTGTCGACGATCCAGCGGCTGTAACGGATCTCCGCCAAAATTCGAAAGCCTGCATTCGTCGCCAATCTTTGACTGCAACCGGAGGTAAAAGATCCAACTATTGCCGGAAGCTTGAGACTCGCGGTTATTTGAACGCAAGCCTCGAGAAGCGCCCCTCCCAGGCCCCTTCTCTGATAGCTCGGATGAACGCAAACAATGTAGATGCGAAATAACGTTTCGCAGTTCAACGCGTTGTAAGGATCGGCTTCCTTCACCAATGTGCTTTTCAGATGCATTAGCTTCTCCAGAGTTTTGCCGTGAAAGATCTTCAACAAGTTCGAGCGAAATTTTTTTTATTTGAAATTTAAAATTTTGTTTGAAATGTGACGTTTTGTTGGAAATCTGCCATGTTGTTTGAAATCTGCCATGTTGTTTGAAATCTGCCATTTTGTTTGAAATTTGACATTTTGTGCGAATTTTGATACTTTGTTCGAGATTTGATATTTTTTCTGAAATTTGACATTTTGTTTGAAATTAAAAATTTGAATATTTTTGTTGAAATTTGAAATCTTGTTTAAAATTGTTAACCTGTACACGCGAATAAGTGTTGGTCCTGTCCAGGGCACTGTTCACTCTAGCGATCGCTGTGCCGATTACTCGACCACTGATCGAGCTCGTCGCCACTATACTTGTCGAATCCTTCATCCATATTCTAACTAGATCCAAATATGATTTCACAGATTCCGCGTCATCGAGAAGAAACGACGCTTTGCACATGGGCTCTTCCCTGAAGAAATGGTGCTGTGAAGTGAAAACAACGAAGTGATGAAACATACGTGGTAATTATCTTCTTTCTGTACCTTCAGTAGACGGAGAACTTCGTTGTAATGAATTTCTTTGAGATCGATTATTTTCGCAAAAGGCGGAGCGTCCCACTGAAGTGGCGCCTTGATCCTGCTTTGTATCGCCATCGCGATCTCGTCCTTTTCAGGCTCTGAAGCTTCCATACTTATTCCATTCACGGAACAACAAAAAAACCTTTTTAACTAACTGAAAGTTTATAGATTTTTTTAAAATAAAAAACAAAAATCTAAGCCCAAGTTCATAGGGGTTTCCGAAAGATTGTATTTTTGCGATCGACTTCATCGAGCTTTTATAAACATATTCAGAGTGTACAGGAGACTTATAGTCTTTTGTCTTATCAACCTGTAAATGCCAAAACGATTTTGCTGTTTTAAAATTTGTAATGAGAGGGCGAGTGAGTTCCGTCGTAAAATACGCGACCGAAGATGTAGAATTCGCGAAGACCAGTAAATCATCGATAAATTCGTGTGATTTTCATAACTCGACTCCCGCAGTACAGCCGATAAGCTGCGATGCTACGATCGTTTGGGAGAGAACGGCTACTGGTTACAGAATTGGTGATCTGCATTCCGATCGAACAAACACAGTTCTTGAACTAATAAACGTAATTAACTCTTTAACGCTGACCGAGAAGATAGTCATTTCCTTGCCGCGTCTCATTGAACATAACAAATAACTTTGGGTTGGATCGAATAACTTGGGCAAAAAATAAAATTATTTTATAATCACGATTTACGGATAGGCGCGTTAATTCACAACTCTTTCTCTCTGCAGTCAAGTTTTTTCCAAGCGGAGCCAACATCGACGACAACATTATCGTCAAGCGATACAACGTCGCTGAAAAATTATCGGCGATTTTTAAGAACGATTGTGAGGGAGGGCAACAGTCTGTGCGCACTTCGTGAAGGGACAGGCAACCTCGTCGGGGTTGCAATTGGATCGATTGTTCTGAGAACGAACGAAAATGATATAATCAGCGAGGAAGATGCTCCTTCAATAGTCTTGACTATGAAGAAACGTATTTTTGCCGAAATCGAAGTGAAAAACATACTTGACGGCGTGGAGAAGTACTTAACGATTTATGCAATATGCGTCGATCCCGAGCATCGAGGAAAGGGTGTCGGTACCGCACTGCTTCGCTCTTGCGTTGCAAAAACGAAATTTTTGAACCTATCTATTTGCCTCGGGGCATTCAGTTCTGACGCGAGTCAGAGAATCGGTGGGTTTCTTTCGTAATATGAATGGGGAGCGACCGAGTGATCTACTGATCGTTTTCAAACATTTCGAAGCGTTTAACAAACATTTCTCGTTCAAAAAATGTGCACAATTTTTTATCTCGTCAATTGTACAATTTCTTTTCGTTGCTTTTACATTTGTTGTTTTGTTCATTGACAACAACAAAGAAATTGCGTAACGAAAAAAAAAATCAAGTTTGTGAACGAGAACTATTCGTTAAATGTACAAATCGTTTTTACGGTGTGAAAACGGTTGTTTTAAGGCTGTAGAAATTTTAATGTAAATCGTGTCCACAGGTAATCGATTGGGATTCGAGAAACTGGCTGAAATACCCTATGCAACCTATACCGCAGAAAGCCAGGACAAACCGTTGGCAGGCGTCGGACCCGGAAATTATTCCTTGGCTTGCATGGCTGTGCACATAATTACGGAGACGGAAACGACTTTGCCACCTCATAATTCACCAACGCCCACGAACGCCTCGAAGAAATCAAGAAAGCGTTGAATGAACTCAGTCACGAACTGAACAATTATGGGGTGAGTAGTTCGATGAACAATTTTTGTTTCATATCTTACACGATAGTTTTTATGAATTTATGATTTAGCCCATTGAGGATCGAGGGACTGTATTTGTTTTGTTACTTCTTTTATTATTTATTTTCTTCCCTGTATGGGGCTCGCTTCGAACTACAATAGAACTTTGATTATCCCAACCATGACTCCGTTTATCCGAACGCTTGGTACTCCGAAAGTTAGCGCGAAACATTGTACATTGCTGCTCGCCACGGCAGCCGCCGCGCCCGTGTTGAAGCGCGTTGAAGCACACTTTTCCTCTTGCAGCGTCAATCCGCTCGCACACTGGTTTTCACGAGCGGTTTCAACCACCCCCGCAGATTTGGACAGCGCGCATGAGAGACTAGTTGCGATACCAAATCGTTTGAACTGGCTTGTATACGTAGTTCACACTGAAGCGGCTTCGTGATTTTACTGCTCAAAAGCGCGTAGCTAGCTTTCGACAATTAAAAAAAATGGACGACTGTACTTCACAGAACCCTTGAACCGTTTACTTATATACGTGTTATGATGCCGTACAAAAATTTGCGTTTCGATTATCCGAACTGACCCGGTTCCGACGGGTCCGGATAATCGGTATTCTACTGTATACGTTTGTGTTACAACTCGTCTCTGGCACGATAAGCATCGTCGTTGAGTTTAACGTTCGCACGATGCGGAATATTCGCCCAGAACTTCAGTCTCTCTGGCAATAGATTATCATTCATGTGCAGATCCCTTGCGCCTCCTATGTGGAGATACTCGAGCTTCGAGGTTCTCACCGGTTTCCACTTGATCGGTATTTTCGGAGTTTTTTCCGGTGTCGGATTTCTGATTAAGTTACATGAATTAATCGTCAAGAGATTATCGACATCATTATAGTTCGATCCTTGATTATGAATATCGAACATACCCCGATTTGGCAAAATTCACCCAAAGCTCGATCAGCACATCAGCAACCTTGAGATCCTCTTTGCTGAGCGGGGTGTTAGGGAAGAATAGCTCGTCTATGGGAAATAAGTACTGGAGCTCGTCTGAGTGAGAAACCCCGTAGTCCTTCTCGGTATCACCGAATATGCCGCTGAACGAGTTACTTCCTCTGTACGCGAAAAAGTAATAATAAACTGGCGAACTGAGTGTCTCGAGGTGGTCCCTGACGGTATTGTCAGTTCCGACATAAAACCACGAGTCTGTATACATCTGCAAATAGACAATTATTTGAAAAAATATTATGGAAAAAAATAATAGAATGAAAAGGTGGCTCAGCGGGCCCGTAAATGATTTTGGAGTGTTACGTCAATCATCTTCCATCGCGTAGACTCGTCGATCTTTTTATCACCGAGATAAAAATCGCGAATGCTCTTCGTCACGTTGTATTTGAATTCTTCGGGACACGTGTGCTCGTAAAGCAAAGTAATCGGTGCCAGCTCCATGAACTTATCGTCCAGTATCTTAACGTAATCTTTATCCTTCCTTCCGTAGATGCCTGAATGGATTAGAGAGAGTAGGAAGAATTTCAAAGATACAAGATCGTGAAAGGTGATGCCGATTATTCACTAACCGGAGACTCTTATTGCACCGTCATGCGAAGTTATGCCCGTCATCAGTGGCACATCGGTAACTTTGCCGGACTTCAAAGTTTTAGCTGGATTTTCCTTGAGAAAAGCGCCCGGGTGATCAGGCTCGATGACCGGTCTGAATGGTATCACAGGACATAAGCCGAATACCTGATTCCCATTTATTCGATACACATGAAAATTTAAGTTATTTTATTTACGAGACGCTTGTACCCATCGTGAGCTGAATTCTGTCGAGTAGGAAAAAAAGGTCAATCACCTTGAACGCATGATCGGTGGCGATAATATCAGCGGCAGTCTTTTTTTTTAAGCAGTCTACGAGCGCCAAAGATTTGTCGGTAGGACAATCGAGAAGTTTTCCGAGCTTTTTCGCGTTGCGTTTCGCGACTCCCGGTCCGGCCAATGCCCACGGGCAAATTGCCGTGCCACTCTGAGCGATTCCCCGATGGAAAAGACCTGGTCGATAAACCGCACATATATTTCATCCCTACACGGTTAAAAAAAGGTTCGTACCTTTTTTCGTGACAGTTAATAACTTTTGTCCTCAATTTTTGTTGATAATTTTACAATTTCATTAAAGTTGAAGATACGGTCCGTTGACCAAAAAAATATGTAAAATTAACAAGAAAATAAAAAAATTGTGGGCCCTTTGCGAACGAGAAACGTTTGTTGAATGCATAAAACTTTTTTACTGTGTAAAACTTGTGTAGATTGTTTAAAAGTCACGATAAGAAAAATAAGTTACCTTTGGAGAGAGGACTGATCATGTGATAGTGGACGCTTGCTCCACCAGCACTTTGGCCGAAAATAGTAATGCGATTCGGATCCCCGTTAAAGTTAGCAATATTTTCGTGAATCCATCTGATCGCTTGAGACTGATCCTTCAATCCTTGATTTCCCGGTGATACAAGGTCCTCCGTACTCAGGAATCCCAGTGCTCCAAGTCTGCCACGAGATACCCTCATTATAGTCCATTAACGTTAACATTTTTCACTGACGCATTTTAATCTTTTTTTTTTACTATACCTGTAATTCACGGTAACGAGGATTACGTCGTGATCCAGAAGAAACTCAGGTCCGTACATGGATGAGTGCGCGGAACCGGTGAGCCATCCACCACCGTGTAAAAACACCATTACCGGATAATTCTGTTGAGAATCTTCGAGCTTGTTCGATAACAATTTCGGGGTGAAAACGTTTAGGTACAAGCAATCCTCGACCCCGAAGATGTCCTCCTGATTCGTGAATACATTACGCTGGATACAGACCTCGGAGTCATCCTTCGCCGAACGTACTCCAGTCCACGAATCCAACGGCTTCGGCGACTGTGAGCAATAATGTATAGGGTATAAAGGGTAAAAATGTAGTCCGTCTATTCATAATTGATTTACGTGCTAATCGCAATGGGCCTGAATGTTTGGAAAGTCTTTAATGCGCAAATACTCGACAATGTCGACTCTACTTCAACGGAATTTCCATGGAGCTTTTTATTTACTAATCTATTCAATTACTTATGTACAACTGACTACAAGTTCGTTCATTTCATACGAGACATTTTTTAATGTTCCTTGAAAAATTGGTAAATATTCACGGTTCTCATAACTGATGGCGACGCTGGCAGTGACCGAGACACGTGGTCTCAAAGGAGGCCCGTCTCGCTTTCGGCATATGTGTTTAACATGGTGTTTACGCTTTTTCGTCTCAATCTACGCAGTGTTTCTGAGATGATCGCAAATCTACGCATTTGTGAATGAAGGTGTAAATAGTAAAAATATCAGTGAAGGAGGAGAAGTGTTCAAATTTGGATAGATCGTGAGAGGTGGCTGTACAAAATCGACGAAAGTCGATTAACAGATCTGCGGACTCATTCTGGAAACCAATGCTGTGTCATCGTTTCGTCACACGTGTGACGTGCCACGTCACAACTAGATTGTGACGTGGCACGTCACAATATATTGAATAATTGAAAATAGAACGCTTCCTCAAAATTAAAAATAAAGAAGCCGAGATTGAGAAAATGCACTGTTCGTGTAAATGCGGGTTGTCTGAGTATTGCAAGCGCGTCGTGATAGTAGTTGTTCATATAACGCTATTAAATACTCCGTTTTTTAAACACTTTTTTATTATCTTATTATTTTCGTTGTAGGACACATAAACGTAAATGTAGGATAATTCTTTTTTTAGAAATGATATCAACGAATTGGAAGATTTGTCATATCACGACTTAAAGTGCGTATCGAGCTCTCGAAAGAGCAGTACTCACACGGAATGTTTACCTGTAGAAGTAAGCATGTTTAGCTGCTGTGTCAAGTGTACGATCGTAATAGACGTATTATTAGCGATATATGACACGAAATATTTTACTCATACGCTTTTCGCACAGCACCATTTTACTTATCATTTTAAACAATAAGAAAACAACAAATATATATATGGCTCGAACAGTTTATCGTGCTCCCGAGCCTCTTGCCAAGAGTTCTGAATTCCGCCACTAGTTGGCGTATCGACTTGTGAGCATCATAAATAGACCATTTTGCCCCAATTAATCCAGTAGATGATAAGTATATTTATTAATAGGCTAGAGTCAAGCGGCACGTACAGACAGATAAGCTTTGCAATGCAAGTGAGTGCATGATAATTGTAGTGAAGAGATCATATTCTGCACGCGCTAAATTACGTGGGATTTTTTTTTACCAATGTCAACAGTTCATGAAAAATACCAGCAAGAAACTACAATTCGTATGCTATCAACTGTACAGAATTCCAGAACCGGTGGGGCGAGGCGAAGATGCCGGCCGGCGTAGCAGAGGCAGAAAAATTAAACACACTTCAAATTCAGATATATCTGGTTTGCTCGTTGAGTTAATCAAGTTTTGCTTGCTATAGACTCGTGTAAATAGTGCAAATTATCCGCTATGACATGGCGTATTTCTGTAGACTATTAACGTTTGACTGGTCGGGTGCTTACCTCGAATCTCAGTTTACCGACAGGCGGTTGAGCGTAAGGGATGCCCCTGAACGCCAAGAATTCCTTGCCGTTTCTACTCTTCATGACGGTGCCCTCGAGAGTGCCATTTTTTATTTGGACCATAGGCGATGCTGCTGCAGGAACGAAGTTGTTGCTGCATATCCAACAGATTGATATAAGGATCGGCAAATCGATCGCCGTTGACCAATGACCCCTCATTTTTTCGTTGATTTCTTGTATGGCGCAAGTTATCGTCGGATGAATTCGATCACAAAATTGCAGCGGTATATCGATGATCGTGGCTGATTAAATGAAACCCGGACAGGGAACGGCGCGAATCGCAAACACAACTCGCGAATGCGATGCCGCGACTGCTGACATCGCGACGTAGCATTTGTTGGAAGCAAACAAGACGCTTTGCGAGGTCGACTGATATGACAATTGAAGGGGGGACGCAAGGAGTTAACCAATTATACAACCATAGTGCACTGGACACATCGACTCTCTTATAGGTGTGCCACGATGACCGTCAAGTTGTGAGCATTAAAGAACATTTTTTTGAGCTGCTCTTATCGACTCGGCACAAAATATGCTAAACATGAACGAACCCTGGCATTTAAAACCAACGACATCTTTATCAAGATTACAAACTCGTCATAACAACTATTGGCAAAGTTATTGTCTTTGTCGTGTTCGGGGATGATACTGTCGAGCGACAAAAAAAAAAAAAAAAAAAAAAAAAACACTTGGAGGTCATGCAGTCACGCTTCACTCATTACTAATGATTGATGTGTGACTGCAAACTTATGAGTCATTAGTTTGTCCTTCGTTTCAGTCTAGACGTTGAATTTTCGTTGATGGTTAATACAGCTAATTGTTCACTTTTCGTAATTTCTTCTGTGTGGTATATTGTTTATTGCCATTACGTTGTTTATTTTATGCCGTATTCTATACATAAATTTCGTTTCGCAGATAGACGTTTCAGTTATAATTCGTCTTGCGTGGGATGAACATTCTTTACGAGTTCTATATTACTACTATGTGGGATATTCGCCCAAAAGTTGAGTCTGTCCGGAAACATATTATCGGCCATGTGCACATTCTTTGAGTTTCCTATGTGAAGATACTCGAGCCTTGATGTTCTCACCGGCTTCCACTTGACTGGAGTTTCCGAAGTTATTTCTGGTGTTGGTTTTCTGATTAAAATATACATAAATTTCGTTTCGCAGATAGACGTTTCAGTTATAATTCGTCGTGCGTGGGATGAACATTCTTTACGAGTTCTATATTACTACTATGTGGTATATTCGCCCAAAAGTTGAGTCTGTCCGGAAACAGATTATCAGCCATGTGCACATTCTTTGAGTTTCCTATGTGAAGATACTCGAGCCTTGATGTTCTCACCGGCTTCCACTTGACTGGAATTTCCAAAGTTATTTCTGGTGTTGGATTTCTGATAAAAAAATATCAAACAATGAATTATCGAAGTTCCGATCGATATGATAACAGTTAGATGCGTGATTTATGAATATTTAACAAACCCTGACGTGGCAAAGTTGACCCAAAGCCTTGTCATCAAGTCCGCCATTTTTCCATCCTCCTTGCTTAGTGGCGTATCCGGGAAAACTATCTCGTTCATGGGAAAAAGATACTGGAGGTCGTCCACATGCGAGACACCGTAGTCCTCTCTGGTATTTCCAAATTTTTCGCTGAACGAAGAACTCCCTCTGTACGCAAAGAAGTAGTAATAAACCGGGGAACTAACTGCCTCAAAGTGATATTCGACCGCTTTGTGAACTCCGATAAAGAACCACGCGTCCGTGTACAACTGTGCAAAAAAGACATTTTTAAATAAAATGTCATAACAAATAGTACAAGCAAATAATTCTCGCAAATAATGAAGAAAAAAAAATGGTCTTACATCAATGAGGCTCCATTTCTTAGAATGATCGATCTTTTCATCGTTCAAATAAAAATCTCGAATACTCTTGGTCACGTTGTCTTTTAATTTTTCGGGGCACGTATCCTCGTACAGCAAAGTAATTGGTAAAATTTCCATGAACTTTTCCTCCAATACCTTGTCGTATTGCTTATCCTTTGATCCGAATATACCTGAACAGGGGGCATCACAAAATTTACGAATCAAACACTTGCGATGATTCGTTGATTATTACGAAGCTGTAAAAAATTAATTAACATTAACTCGAAACTTTCATGGCACCCTCGTGTGAAGTCGTTCCCGCCATCCACGGTATATCAGACACGTTGCCTGATTTTAAAGACCGGGCTGGTTCTTCCTTGAGGAATGCGCCCGGGTGATCAGGCTCGATGACCGGTCCGAATGTTAATATCGGACAGAAATCGAATACCTGATTCCAATTGAAGAATGAAGCGATAGTTAATTGTACCGTGTTCAATTACGGGTTCAATACCATTGGCATAATCGTGAGGAGTATGCTAATTTTCATCCTACCTGGAAAGATTGATCCGTGGCAGCCCTGACAATATCAACGGCATTCTTTTTCCTTAAGCATTCTACCAGCGCTGAAGACTCGTTAGTGGGACAATTGAGAAGTTTTCCCATTTTGCTCGCTTGACTTCTAGCGAGTCCTGGCCTACTCAGTGCCCAGGGGCATAGTACTGCACCGCTGTGCGAGATTGCTCGATGGAAAAGACCTATTGGTAGAACCCATAAATGTTTTCTTCCTTTCAATACTGATAATATCATCTGCGCTTGTTTACAAAATAAATGGATAATAGATAATGCCGTACCTCTCGAGAGAGGGCTTATCATTTGGTAGTGGACGCTGGCTCCGCCGGCACTTTGTCCGCATATCGTAATCCGGTTGACGTCACCCTTGAAGGAGGCTATATTTTCGTGCACCCATCTAATCGCTTGAACTTGATCTTTCAGTCCTTGATTACCAGTAGAGACGAGATCTTCCGTGCTGAGAAATCCCATTGGTCCGACTCTGTGATAAAAGTTTATCATTATCGCCAAAGTTCTGGCTCCATTTCGAAGCCTCACATTGTTCACACCTGTAATTCACAGTTACGAAAACCAAATCGTGATCGAGTAGGAAGTTCGGTTTCCATAATAATGAGCTGCCCGCGATCCATGCCCCCCCATGCAAATAGATCATTACCGGATAATTCGTCTGAGATGCGTCAGTCTCGTTTAATGATAATTTCGGACTATAAACATTAAGGTACAGACAATCCTCGGCACCGACAACTTCTTCCTGATGCCCGAAAATATCTCTGTGGGTGCAAACGTTACCGTCTCCCTTTGCCGAACGTATTCCAGTCCACGAGTGAAACGGCTTCGGTGGCTTCAGTTACAATTATACAAGACAATAGAAGGTCATGACTATTCTAATATTCGATAAGTTTCAACTTCGATAACTGGTGAAATACAAAATGCGCAAAATCTCCACGGCCGAGTTCCATGTTAAAAAGTTTCGAAATCGAATCAAAAGAATTAATGAAAATTGATGCGAAATTAAACAAGATTCAATGTACAATTGCAAAGCTCAATTATCCCTTTAAGGTACTATCGTTAAAGGAACAGTAAAAAATTACCAAGATTTTATGACATGTTCTGTCCATCTTTTGAAAGATTTTCAATTTCAAAAAGGTGCTTCCTGTTTAGGTGGAACATCTGTTTAGGAACCAGATCGCGAAGATATTGGTACAGTGCCCTAGCAGATCCGACCGCTGCGAAAATCACCACGTTTTCACGGTGGTTTTCCCCACGGTGGTTTCGAAGGTGGATCGCTCGGTGGTCGGGTCTGCTAGGGTTATCGTCTAATACTGGGTCTCCATATAATTCAATTTTTTCGGCACAATTATCATAAAGATTTTTTGTCGTAAATTCACTAATACTTACCTCAAATCTGAGTTTACCCAGCGGTGGTTGTGCGTAAGGGATGCCCCTGAACGCCGCCAATTCCCTACCTTTTCTGCTCATCATAACGGTCCCTTCGAGAGTACCATTTTTAATGTGAACCATCGGTGATTCTGCCCCAAGTACGAGATTATTGCTCCACAGCCAGCAGATCAAATCGATGGCCGTTATACCGATGATGATGGTTCGGTGTGAATTCATTTCGGAGGCAGTTATTTGTACGAACGATTATCATAGATTTTAATGATGTGATACCGTACTCGGCTGGACGAGCGGACGGAAAACCGCTGTTATTCGGACGAAAACTAGTCTGTTTCTATAGGTCGCTATGGTCCCAGTAGTAAATCGCTACCGTTATCGTACGAATATAACCACGTGAGGTACACGTCAGTGAAACTTTTTCCCGGTGATGGATTTTCCACGATTTTACATACATAGTTTACATACAGACACATGCTACTTCGTTATCTTTCTAACGAATGGCGTAACTTCGAAAAAAATGTATCGTTACAGAATAATTGATTATATGTAAAAGAGAAACCTTCTCTTTGATATTATAAACGTTTCTCTTTGATATTGAATCAATTCCCCTACAAATTCACTGATCTCACAATTTGTTCGACTTCGCGTCGGCACATATTATCTTCGGTTGATACGAGTATGTTATTTTTCTTCCGAGTTATATGCTCCCACTATAATTCGTCTTTGCTACGATGCGTGTCCTTCTTGAGTATTATTTTGTCACGATGTGGAATACTCGCCCAAAAGTCGACTCTGTCTTGGAACATTTTATCAGCCATACGCAGATCCGTCGAGTTACCTATGTGAAGATACTCGAGATTCAAGGTTCTAACCGGCTTCCACTTGATACAAATTTCCGGCGTTTTTTCTGGTGTTGGATTTCTGAAATAAGTAACAAAATTGAAAAATTGCCAATGCTTCGGTTACGTTTATAATTTTAAGCTTGATTAAAATTATTTAACCAACCCTGATTTGGCAAAATTGACCCACAGACCGGTCATCAATTCCGTCATCTTAAGATCTTCTTCGCTCAACCATGCGTTTGGAAACAGTACTTCGCCTACTGGAAAGAGGTATTGGAGTTCGTCCCCGTGAACAACTCCGTAATCTCTTTCCGGATCGCCGTATTGGATGCTAAACGAGTAACTTCCTCTGTACGCGAAGTGGTAATAGTAAACCGGAGAACTGAGCATAGCGAGGTGATCTCTGACAGCGGTGTTAGTGCCAATGTGGACATATACGTCTGTGTACATCTGCCATTGAACGGATGCGTAACGAAAAGATTATTAATAAAATGGTAAAAGCAACTTTGAGCTTTATGAAAATGTTTTCATCTTACGTCAGTGATATTCCATCTCGTAGACTCGTCGATCTTTTTATCCCCTATATAAAATTGTCTAATACTCTTTGTAACGTTGTGTGAGAATTTTTCGGTGCACGTTTGATCGAGTAGTATACATTTGGACCCAAGCTCCATAAACTTTTCGTCGAATATCTTGACGTGTTGTTGATCTTTCGATCCGTATATAACTGCATGAAAGAAATTAATTTCACTTGAGACATCTGTGAATTCAACTTAATTTCAATTTTTTTTTCACCATACCATGTTGTCATTGATGATGGTATAATATGCAAAAAGAATAACAGCGTAAGATTGGATAAATCTATGAATTGAGCTCCGCCATGTACCCAACTCGGTAATTCATCGTTTTTTTTCAATCATCCATTGTTATTCTTTTTACATATTGTACCATCATTGATCGCATGATGGTACAAGTGAAGAAAGAATGAAGGTAAGTGTATCGACAAACTATCAATCGTAGAGTACTGCGCATCATGCGCACTGCTATAAAATAGTTACACTCCATAAAAATACGTAATTGACTAACAAGCAGTGAGGATAGAACCTTCGTGAGACGTTACGCCTGTCATCCATGGCACATCAGGTACGTTGCCTGACTGTAAATTTTGGGCTGATTCTTCGTTGCAGAACGCGCCTGGGTGATCAGGCTCGATGACTGGTACGAATGGAAATGCTTTACAGAAGTCATATCCGTCCTTTTAATTTGCACAATAAAAATTATCATTATACATGGAATATCATAACGGTTGATGAAAATTTTTTATCGAACGATTTTGTTAGTTTATCTTCTATAATTTTGAACAGGATGCCAATTTTTCATTTACCTGGAAGTCATAATCCGTGGCGATGATATCGACAGCATTCTTTTTTCTCAAACACTCTACAAGTGCCGAAGACTTGTTGGTAGGGCAATTGAGAAGACTTCCAAGTTTGATGGCATTATTTTTAGCAACTCCTTGTCTAGGCAGTACCGTGGGGTTCAGTATCGTGCCACTTTGCGATATTGCACGATGGAAAAAACCTGTTGTTAAACAACACACATTTTTTTCTTAATTTTAATACTAATAACATTCTCTGCGGTTGTGGCAGAAATCGATAATGGATAATGCCGTACCTCTCGTGAGCGGGCTTAACATGTGAAATTGAACGCTTACTGCGCCGGCACTTTGTCCGAATATCGTAATTCGGTTGGGGTCGCCCATGAACGCAGCTATGTTTTCATGCACCCATCTGATCGCCAGAGCCTGATCTTTTAGGCCTTGATTACCAGTTGACACGAGATCTTCGGTGCTGAAAAACCCCAGAGCTCCGAGTCTGCGATCAAAATGCACAATTATCGCGAATTCCCGCAATTATCGCAAAATCATTTAACACACCTATAATTCATGGTTACGAGGATCACATCATGATCCAGTAGATACTTCGGTCCGAATATCGAGGAATCACCACTGCCCGCAATCCATGCACCCCCGTGGATATAGATCATTACCGGATACTTCGTTTGAAGTGTCCCGTTCGGTGATAATTTCGGAGTATAAACATTGAGATATAGACAATTCTCAATACCGATGACCTTCTCCTGATGCGTGAAAATATCTCGCTGTACGCAATTGTTACCTTCTTCTTTTGCCGAACGTACTCCAGTCCAGGAGCCGAATTCCTTCGGCGGCTGTACGCAATGTTCCAGTAAACACGGTTATATACCAGCAATGTAACGGAAAAGTAACAGATAATATTACCACGACGTTACATGTAAGTTAGAGCAGAGTGAGCTAAAACCTCCATGGTTAAGTTCAATGTCAACCACAAATTTAAAAAGGTGCGAAGTAATTTGCACATGGCTTGTTCATTTATTACAATTTTGCGCTTAACAACTCCGTGTTTACTCGAATTAGACAAACTTTAGTAATTAAAAAATATCAGAATCCTACAAAATCTGACCGCTTGGATAGATTTTTATCAAATTCAATACCAAAGGTCTGTGATCAAAATGTTATAGTCGTGTGCAGTTTTAAGACGATTAGAGATACCAAAGATATTTTTAAAAAATCACAATCCCGTAAAATTTCCAAATCAGCTTCGATCTTCACAAAAATCGCACTGAATGAACAAACGTGATCAATCTACTAGTGTACCAAATTTCAAACGGCCATCTCAAACCGTTTCAGAGTTGCAATCCTCTAAACGATGAAAGCACACACACATCCGAACCCCCGATACAAATCACATTACTTGACGTTTCAGATTATTTTACCTACTCTGACACTACAATCTCGAACTTTTTTTTGTTAACGAAAACATAGCTTCCTCCATGAGGAAGCAAAATTCAATGCATACGCGCTTAGCACATATCTACATAAAGTCTGCTATAAATCTACTATAAAGTCATTTGGTCAGGAGGATTTTTCGTCGATTGACGGCTTATGCTCACTTCGAATCTTAGTTGACCCAGCGGTGGTTGAGCGTATGGGATACCCCTGAACGCCGCCAATTTTCTACCTTTGCGGGTCATCATAAAGGTTCCTTCGAGAGTACCATTTTTAATGCAAACCATCGGCGAGACCTCACCAAGTGCGAAACTGTTGCTGGATAGTAGATGCCAGTAGATCAATCCGATGATCGGTATTCTAATCATCATGGAACTGTATGGCGTCATTGTCAAGACGCGCGGTTATCCGTACTATCGAAGAAGGTCAATGTCACAGGTCGTATAAATATTCACTGGAAGGCACGGTGCAGCGTGAAAGAACCGGTCACTATCGCGAGGACAACTCATTCGAACAAGGTTGTGATGATCTCGACGGTGTGCAGCTATCGTTATCGTATAATTGAAGTAATGTGCTGCGTCGCGTTGTTCAATGCCGGCTGATGTCCATGGTATACATGGATTTATACTGTTTCACACAGTAAACATGCTACATTATTATTTGCACAATAATTAGCTTAAATTTGCAAACACTTATCGTTATCGCACCGATGCGGTGATCTAGTGACTGGCGTGCTCACCTCTAGACCTAAGCTTCGGAAGGTCGACGGGTCGATTCCCGGTTTCGTAGTTTCGCCAAGAATAAAAATATGGACGGGACGAAGATCCAGACGCATACATCGGTCACTTGCACATAGTAACTCTAATTGTGAGTATCGGATGTTTATAGCTGTAGTCCACGTTTACATTCTCGGTGAAATGCGACGAAGCTCCGATGCCAGGAATCGAACCTGAGACCGGCTGTATCGGCACAGGTTTTCCGGAGCTTCTCTATGCTCATGGAAAAAATTTCATGGTAAATTCCATGAGAGGGAAGAGGGAAGAGAGAGATAGAGGGGGCAGGCGAGTTCAGCCGCAAGGGAGAGACTCGTTACCGACCCTGGCCGACCCTGTATAGGCGCAGAATAATGCCTGAAACGGGGAAAAATGCAAAAAATAAAGAACAAAAATACTTATCGTTATCGAATAATTTATTTGACACGTTCACTTTTTTTTTTTTTGCGGTCACTTTTCCGTCGATCGGACGATGTGTTTGACTTACCACGCAAATGTATTACGTTGGGTAATACCAAGTTTGTATTTTTAGTCTTAACATAAAGTTTGTTGAAACATGCATTCTAAAGACTGTTTGCTTGCAAATTGATGGGAGATTTAATAGGTTGTCCAGTGAATGATTATTATTAATATTGTCAACGGTGTATATGTGGATTACAATTCGTCCGTACTTCGATAAGAACCCTTGTTGAGTTCTATCTTGACGGAGTCAGGTAATCCCGCCCAAAAGTCGACCCTTTCTCGGAGCAGATTGTCCGCCATACGCAGATCCTTCGAGTTACGTATGTGAAGATACTCGAGATTCGAGGTTCTAACTGGCTTCCACTTGACAGGAATTTCCAGTATTTTTTCCGGAGTTGGGTTACTGAAGTGATTTTAAAAAAATTGTCAACATGTCGGTTCAGTCTATAGTGATTTCGAGCTTGATTACGACTATAAAACCAACCCCGATTCGGCAAAATTGACCCAAAGACTCGTCATCACGTCGACCATCTTCAGATCCTCTTCGCTCATCGATGTATTCGGGGTGATCAGTTCGCCGATAGGAAAGAGGTATTGGAGATCGTCCCCGTGAGCGACTCCGTAATCTCTTTCTGCATCTCCGAATGCGACGCTCAACGAGGAACTTCCTCTGTACGCAAGGTAGTAATAGAAAACTGGAGAACTGAGGGCCGCGAGATGATCTCTGACGGCGTTGTCAATGCCAATGTAGAAAACCGAGTCGGTGTACATCTGCGGGTGAAACGATACGTAAATGAATTGATAATAAGAAAATTATAAAATCAATCTTGAGCGCTGTAAAAAATGTGTATGATCTCACGTCAATAACACTCCATCTCGTGGACTCGTCGATCTTTTTATCGCCCAGATAAAATTTACGGATACTTCTCGTCAGGTTGTTTATAAAATTTTCAGGGCACGTGTCCTCGTATAACATAGATCGAGGCGCAAGCTCCATAAAGTTTTCGTCCAGTTGCTTGACATAGTCTTGATCCTTCAATCCGTAAATAGCTGAATGGACGCAATTAGGTGAGTTTGAAAAATTAGCGAAAGAGCAGCTTTAAAAAGGTTACATCCATTAACGTAAAGTGAAACACATTCTCTGTCGCTCTCTTTCACTCGGTAAGACCAATGCCACTATCTCTCGCACACTCCTAGTTCCGTCACGTGACTTCCGTTTCACCTTAAAGATAAACACTCCAATGACTCACGGGCAGCGCTGAGAGCACCTTCGTGTGAATTGACGCCTGCAAGCCATGACACATCAGCTATTTTGCCCGACTTTAATGACTGATCTGGTGCCTCGTTGATGAATGCCCCTGGGTGATCTGGCTCGATGACAGGTCTGAATGAAAACGTGGGACATTTTTCGAACACCTGTTTGTCGTTCAAAAAAACAGTAAATTAAAAATTGGAAAAGCAACGGGCTGAGTGCATCACGAATGACTGTACATCACTAATATGACGAAGTTTTTATACGACTGTACCTGAGGTGGACAAACTGTGCCGGCAATGTCGACAATGTTTTTTTTCTTCAAACAGTCAACGAGTTTTGAAGATTCGACTGTAGGACAATCGAGAAGTTCCCCAATCTTTTTAGCTTGATCTCTAGCGACTCCTGGCACGTTCATTGCCCAGGGATTCAATACAACACCACTCTGCGATATTGCCCGATGGAAAAGACCTGTAACGGAACAACCACGCATTATCATAAGATAAAAAGTACGAAAAAAAAAATTGTCAATAAAAAGTAACTGCAAAAAGGATGAAATAATTCATGTATGTACCAATAATTAATATTGTCAGAAACAATAACAGTAATAATTACTAATAAAGAATAATTGTAAGATTAATTAATCGTAATTATATCAAAACGCTGGAGACAACGAAAACAGCAAAATCGGGAGGCCTCAGTGAAACGCATAACTCTCGTCTTTTCGCCCTAGCGAGCAGTCTCGGGAGTTGAAAAAAAAAACCATATAGTCTAAAATGTATTTTTCTACATCCGGATTAGATTTGTTTTTAAATATGGAGTTACATGAGAATCTTCCGGAATTGGAAAAGTGAACACAATATCATACCTCTGGAGAGTGGACTGATCATGTGATAGTGGACGCTGGCTCCACCAGCACTCTCGCCGAATATCGTAACGCGATTCGAATCGCCGTTGAACGCGGCGATATTTTCTTTCACCCATTTGATCGCTTGAAGCTGATCCTTCAATCCCTGATTACCGGGTGCCACGAGATCCTCGGTGCTAAAAAATCCCAGTGCTCCGAGTCTACGACAAAAATGTATGTTTATCGTATGCTTTCGGAGTGATTTTACCGCCTCATTAACATCGCGGACCAGCTGCAACTTTACCATACCAAAACTCTGTCAGCGGTAACTCTACCGTATGAGAACTCTAACAGGAATCAACTTTACCCGAACCTCTTAACCGCAGTCGGGCTCTACCAAGTAAGAACCTTACCCAACAGAAGGCGCTACTAACTATGCAATGTAGGAACTCTACCGGAAAAGTTCCCTACCAACATGTGAAAAGTTACCTACAACATGTGATGGACTTGTTAATCGATATGTTCGCTAGAGAATCGAAAAATGAATGTTTCTATCACAGCACGACTAAATATTTGCTCCGACACACTTTGTACTCGGGCTATGGTAGAGGTGTAAATGTGCTAACAGTTTAATCACATGTTCCATTCCTTACATTACACAGCAATATACCTGTAGTTTGCAGCTACGACGATGACGTCATGGTCCAGAATGAATTTCGGTCCGAACATTGTAGAATTATTGGCACCGTCGATCCATCCTCCACCGTGGAACCAAATCATTATGGGATAATTGGTTTTGGATTTATTGCTCTCTTTTAATGACAATTTCGGCGCGTAAACATTGAGGTACAAACAATCCTCATCGCCAATGATTTTTGCGTATCCCCCAAACATATCTCGCTGCGTGCACATATTGGAATCTTCTTTAGCCGAGCGTACTCCAGTCCACGAGTCGAACGGCTTCGGTGGCTTTACACATTGAAAAATTTATGAAAATCTTTAATTCCACATATCGTGCAATATTACCTACACAATCAACGTACGAAAGTTTAACAACGGGAAAATATTAAATGCCCCCGAAGTGGCAAATCATTTAAATTCTAATTATGAACTCTTAAAAAAAATCGATGGTTGAGTTACAAGGATGATCAAGATCCAATCGCTTACCTCGAATCTGAGTTCACCGACGGGTGGCTGAGCGTAAGGGATTCCCCTGAACGCCATAAATTCCCTACCTTTTCTGCTCGTCATGAAGGTACCCTCCAGAGTACCATTTTTTATGCGAACTATGGGTGATTCTTTCCCAAGAACGAGACTGAGGCCAAGTACGCAGCAGATTGATATCAAGGACGTTGCGCGCGTCATTCTTTCGTTATTAATTTCTAAGATTCCGTTCTCGATTTACACGAACTCAACGATTCATTAATACGACATACATACATTGGCGATTTACACTGCTCGATTTTTAGAAGTAATTGAATCAGACATAATAATTAATAACATTACAGCAAAACGCGCCTAATTCTGTTGCTGGGACGGCCGCAGCTGACGAACTTATAGCAATGACAGTCTCACCTGCCGTAAAACCTCTTAATGGAAGCGACACGATTATACCGACGGGTCATCCGGCCTGAGGGGATTCCTTTAATTATATCAGTGTTGGCAGATCGGATTACTTAGCAAAATTCCGACGAGACTGGTTTGCGAAAACGACGATTATGTAGTGTTATCCAGCTTGTAGGAAGATATCTCGGTGTCGAGGCATACAGATCTTTGGACTTATCTTATCTCGTCATCGAAAAATATTATTAGCGACAAAAATCTCGAAAGAAACGATACTCTATCTCATACGTGACGTTGCAGATTTCATCTGGTGTATCATCTACGTATATGATGGTTATACTGCAATATAGCAGCGATGATATCGTTCGACGATACAGTTGACGGATGTGCATAATTAGGACCACCGCTTTACCTACGGCTGGTAGAATAATATCCCAGAAATGTGGGTAGGAGAAATCCTACCTACCTGTCTTTTCGTGCATTGATATAGCGATGTGATATTTGAGTGTTTGTTAGAGTTACGTGAAAACGTCGCCCTCCTGTCCGGTAAGGGCTCGGACGGTAATAACTGTAGTAACTGTAAACTATAATTCCTTTTACAAGCATGCTGACCGGAATCGGCCAAAAGGAAATTCGTACAGGATGTGGAATTTATATCCGCAGTAGCGGTTATGTTGGGTCGTGCGCTTGCAGTATCTGTGTGAATATCTGTACCTGTGAGTATCTGTGAGTATCGGTATAAGTGTTCAATCGACATGAACTTTATTACGATGCAGATTCTTTTCGGCTACGAATTTCTTTTTGGCCGGATTATTTAGTCGGCAGTATCGAGAAAAAGTTCATTATAGTTTTTAATACCGACCGCGGTATATTACTTGTTTCCCCTCAGAATTGCATCGATTGCGATCAATTTATCGACTCGCACTGTACAGTGCGCAGCATGCAAGCATAGTGAAACAAGTCACATGTTCTCTTCGCGCTCTAAGTCTCCGTCATATATCGCTATCTATTAATCTCTCGTGCGCGGAGTATTGTACAGTATCGGCTTCGCGGTACGGACCTTCTAACCGAGTGGTGTAAGGTCAATTCTCGTAGGATCGGCCGGAGTGAAAGTGAATTTGCCGATCAATGACAAACTCTGCACCTCCATCGCTACAATCCACGGTACACTTCGAACGGTGCAACAGCGAGTATTGATGGCATAAGTAGCTTCGAGCTGGATCATTAGAGAACACTCGAGAGACTTGCTATATGTGTTTATAAATCGAATGATTATTTGTGATTATTTGTCGTCTAAAAACAACTGGTCAATTGGACTTTAAGCAATCGATTCAATTGTTTATTGTCCAATCAATTGTTGTCGATAATGGATACAAAATATGAGGCAGATGTCAGGCAGTTTCAGATTTTTCCATGAATGGTTGTGTTTTGTCGAATTCAATTGCATATTTTCATCACTCTTTGCAATTGTGATATTTTTTTTTATCAAACACCAGTTTTTCGGACTATTCGTTCACCCTATTGTCGCAATCGCCAGTCTCTTCGCATTCAATTTTACTACGATACGGGATACTCGCCCAGAAGTTTACTCTTTCGGGGAACAAATCTTCAGCCATGCGTAAGTTCGTCGAGTTTCCTATGTGAAGATGCTGAAGACTTGGGGTTCTCACTGGACTCCACTTGACATGAATCTGGGACGTTTTTTTCGGTGTTGGATTTCTAGAATTAATCGAGAGAAAGAAAAAAAAATTGTTAAAGTGTCGATTGAAATTGTGATAGTATGTCGAATGCTCGACAACTGTTGTCGAACGTACCCCGACTTGGCAAAGTTGACGCAGAGCCTTGTCATCAGGTCTGCAACTTTGTGATCCTCTTTGCTCATCGGTACATTCGGGAACCGTGTTTCACCTACGGGAAAGAGGTACTGAAGTATGTCCGAGTGCGAAACACCGCAATCATTATCCGGATCCCCGAATATCGTGCTGAATGAGGAAGTCCCTCTGTACGCGAAGTAGTAATAGTAAACCGGAGCTTCGACGGTCGCGAGATGATATTTGACGGCAATCTGATCGCCGATGTAGAACAACGCGTCTGTGTACATCTGTAAACGGACGAATGCGCAAAGAAATTATTATGAAAAAAAATAAGTGAAATAAGTCAATTTTGATGGTTATTAAAAAAAAAAGTTGATCTTACGTCAAGGAGATCCCATCTCGTAGACTCGTTGATTTTTTTATCACCGAGATAAAATTCACGGATGCTCTTGGTCACGTTGTATTTTAGTTCTTCGAGACACGTGTCGTCGTATTCCAAAGATTTCGGCGCAAGCTCGAAGAAATTTTCATCGAGTATTTCGGTGTATTGTTGATCCTTAGATCCGTATATACCTGAATGAAAATGTACGATGTTACTGGGCTTAAATAAGGAAATAACTGTTCAAAGGTACAGACTGCGTAATGATTGAAAAATTCGAAAATCACTTGCCAGCAACTTTGTAGGCACCTTCTTGTGCATTAATGCCTGTCATCCATGGTACGTCAGCGACCTTGCCTGCCTTTAAAGACTCGGCCGGTTCTTCGTTGATGTACGCGCCTGGATGATCAGGCTCGATTACAGGCACAAACGGTCGTAAGGAACAGTTGAGGAAGACCTGTTATTCGTGAAAGTTAAAGACGATTATACGTTATCTAAACTTTCTATATCGCCGCATAGTGGCAAGTTTTTACTGCACCTGAAAAGGACAAGATTTGGCAATAATGTCGATGGCATTTTTTTGCTTTAAGCAGCCAACGAGCGTTGACGATTCTTCGGTTGGACAATCTAGAAGTTTCCCAAGTATGATCGATTGGTTCTTAGCGATTTGTGGCCTGGTCAGCCCCCAGGGAGACATTACATCTCCACTCAGAGTTATTGCCCGGTGGAACAGACCTGTTGTAACACGACAACTATAATTGTATTTGTAAATATAAGTATTATCTTCGCGATTCAATCGATTTCACCATTTGCGTACAAAACGCAATACAAACCGCGAGTTTTTTAGACAGAATAAAAAAGAAATTACCGTTATTGGAAACTTCACGAAAATTTGACTGACTGGAAAAAAATTGTGCGAAGTAATTTACATATAGCTTCCTCAATTATAAAAATTTTGCGCATAGCTTTCTCTATGAGAAAGTTCGTTGATCGATTTTTGGTTTCCTCATGAAGGAAGCCATGTACAAAATTGTAATAAATGACGCAGCCTGTGTAAGTCACGTGCATATCGAATAGACGGTTGAATTGAACGCACACGCACACGCACACACATCCAGAAATTTTTTGTAATAGTGATTTCTTGATGATTTGGAATATTCTGAACATGTTTACATTGAAGGGTCGAAAAAAAAAATTCACGAGAACAAAACTTGTTCCATGCGTATGCAATTATTGACACATGTGAGATCATACGAGTCGATTTCTAGGCACGGCACAAATTATCTCGGATGTTAAAGAGGCATTGTAGATGAAACTGTACCTCTAACGTGGGGGCTTATCATGTGGTGGTGAACACTGGCGGCACCGGCACTCTCGCCAAATATCGTAACGCTTTTCGGATCACCGTTAAACGCGGCAATATTTTCGTTAACCCATCTGATGGCTTGAGCCTGATCCTTCAAACCTTGGTTTCCCGGGCATACCAGATCCTCCGTGCTGAGAAAACCCAGCGCCCCAAGTCTGCGACAATAATTTCGTCAAGTGTCTCCCGCGTGAATATTTTAGCAGATTTGACTATTGCTCAATAATACCTATAGTTCACAGTTACGAGGACTACGGGGTAATCCAGTAAGAATTGTGGTCCATAAGAATCGGAACGAGATGAACCCTTGACGAATCCACCTCCGTGAAACCAAATCATTACGGAATAATTCTTTTGGTATCCATCGTTCTCATTTGATGACAATTTTGGTCTATAAACATTAAGGTACAAGCAATCCTCAGAGCCAATGAAGGCGTCGTCGATCGCGGAGTCGTCTCGTTGGAGACAATACTTCGAGTCTTTTGATGCCCAACGTACTCCAACCCACGAGCGGAATGGCTGCGGTGGCTATTAGAGGGAACATAAACATAAGGGAAAATTTTACTTTAAAAATACTCCATAACTGTTATGTTCGTATGCAAACGATGGACTACAAAATTTTGCTGACAAGCATGATAAGATAATACTGCTCACTACGCAGTTTGAATTCGACATATTCCAGGTTCAAAGAAACTTTTGCAAAAAAAAACTTTAGCAAATAATTACCATACATTTTTACAAAGTTAGACGAAAAATTCACCTCGAATCTGAGTTCACCGATTGGTGGTTTAGCATAAGGGATGCCTCTGAACGCCTCGAACACCTTCCCCTTTCGGCTCGTAATAAAGCTACCTTTCAGAGTGCCATTTGGTATGTGAACCGTCGGCGGCGTTTGACCTACACCGAGACTGACGGTGTATATCCAGCAGATCAATATAAGAATCAATATGAAAAAGATCGTTACACCATACTCTATGCATCCGCATTCCGGCATTGTTCGTTGATTCGAAAGATTCTGTAATTTATTGATATACGATGTACTGAATCCTGAAGATTCGTTGGAAACAAACAGATCGGCCATTTGAATTTTAAACGATTTTTCGTAGTTAGCGTTTTAGCTTAAGGTAAAGTGAACGTCACGCGACCGAGCTAGGTGTGTGAGAGAGATAGCGGCATTGGTCTTGCGGTGGAGCGAGCGAGAGAGAGAGAGCGACAGAGAACGTGTTTCACTTCACCTTAAGAGCATGTGAAACACTATGGAGTGCGAACGAGATAATTTCAACGGCAGTTGAAAATGAGACCGTAAATCTTTTTCAAATTTGGACACTATCTGTAGTAAAGTATGCTCTTCAGTTCAGTTAGTTTTCTTTATTCCAATTAATCTGAAATTGGAGGAGAAACACGCTACATTGTATCGTTTTTGAGGTCAGATCCGATCCTTCCCATGTTAAAGTACGGAACTTTGAAATCACGTTGCAAAAAAACTGTACCGTAAAAAAATCTTTAGAAATGCCAACAAATAGAGCGTGTTTTTCGGTGTAGACCACATAAATTTGATCAAGATCAAACAGAATCGACTTTTGGTAAGGATTTCCTTAATATTTCATTGACCCGTTCAGAAGATACAGTACTTTATGAGATAGTATACACTGAAAAAAAAGGATAGCATTTCCTCTACTAATAGTTCCCAGGGGGAACGTATGTATAGATCATTTCAGATAGTATATATTCAATTGCTTAAACTATAATTATGGCCGCAACCATGATTTTTAGGCATTATCGTAACTAAAAAATGTAGACGTTCCCTTTGGGAACAATTTTTTTATGGTAAAAAGTCAGTATTATTGCTTTTACTATGTAATATTTTTCTCAGTGTAGATATTACATTGTGCTTCAGAGGAGGTGAACAAAAGTAGAATAGAATTTTTGTACTAGAATAGGGTTAAACAAAAGTCATTTTCTAATAATCATAAATAAAAATACACTCGTAGCAAACTTACCCCGAATGTTTCGTATAAAATTCGACTCCTCGCACGCTACTTACGTCGTGCCGACTGACATTCGTAACCCATGATACGCTTGCCCTTGGGCACTTTACTACAAGTGGCGGGTCTCAGCACTTATTCCTTTCCGCGGTTCCGAAGCTTAGCAGTTCACGATTACTTACCTGTTGCGCATAGACGCGCATACACGTCGTAGGGTGATTGTTTGCAATTGTTCGAGAGTTGTAACTACCGGGGTCATTACGATAAGACTGCCGACATGGTGTCTATTATCGGTGCAAAATAAAATTCAGGGACGTATTAATGATGAATATTTATTTATATGGAAAGTTTCCACGAAGTACGAAATATTTTTTAATTATTTTGGTTATATTTTTGTCATTCCAGAAAGATTGACAATATTACCGCAATAATCTTGGATTGCAAATATATCCGAAAAAGGTGCAGGTATTAATTTTTTTTTTTCATTCTCATACATAATGACGATCTTTCAATTTGGTTCGGATACAATTTTTCATTTTCATCACTCTGCAATTATGTCGTTTTTTTAAAACCGTTCCCTCCAATGGGATAGTCGCAATTAGTACCCTCGTTGAGTTTACAATACGGAATACCCGCCCAGAAGTTTACTCGGTCAGCGAGCAGATTATTAGCCATGCGTATATCCCTCGAGTTTTCTATGCGGAAGTACTGAAGACTCGAGGTTCTCACTGGCGTCCACTTGGCAGGAATCACCGGGCTTCTTTTTGGTGTCGGATCTCTAAAATATAGCCATAAAAAAACGATAATTGTCAAACGGTCGATTGAGATTACAACGATACGAGGCTTGATTACGATTATAGAACGAACCCTGATCTGGCGAAGTTGACCCAAAGAGTCGTCATCACATCTATCATCTTGTGATCCTCTTCGCTCACCGTCGAGTTAGGGAACAGGAGCCGACGCACGGGAAACAAGTACTGAAGCTCGTCCGCGTGCGCAGCTCCGTAATTTCTGCTCGGATCCCCGAATAACTCGCTGAATGACGATGTTCCTCTGTAGGCGAAATAGTAATAGTACACCGGAGCCGTCAGTGTCTGGAGGTGAACTCTGACGGAGGTTTGACTACCGATGTAGAACCACGTGTCTGTATACATCTATAAAAATACCGAAGTGTGAAGGAATTATAAAAAAAAGCATTAGATAAATTTTAAGCGTATTGAAAATGTTTCTTATTACATTGATGACGTTCCATCTCGTAGACTCGTCGATCTTCTTATCACCGAGATAAAATTTACGAAGCCTCTCGGTAACGTTATTTTTAAATTCTTCGGGGCGCGTTTCATCGTATCCCATAGTAATTGGTGCATACTTCATGAAGTTTTCGTCAAGTATTCTGTCGTTATGTTGATCTGTTGGTCCATATATACCTGAATAAAATGTTACGATTTTACTTGCGGAAAGTAGCAGATTAGAAAAACCCTGATTAAGAGGCGTACTTGAGCCTGAACGATTCTCGGGTATCTCATGCTCGATTAACAGTTCACGTACGGGAGGACTTCGATTCCGGATCCTCGCTTAGCTATTACTTGCATTGCGCGTTATAAAAATCGCTATAGCTAAAAAAATATTGATGATATCGAACTTCGAAAAAAATACTCTTTGAAGATTAATTTTCACGGTATCATATTTGTGTAAATTAATATTTTTATCGTCAACATATAGTGGAACGAAAAAAATCATTTCATCAAATCAGAGTTGGAAATTTCGTAAAAATTATTTTGTTAAATAAGCGACAAACCCGTTACTTTAGGTTTGAATATACAAACCTGTCCTTTTATTTCCCGTGTCAAAAGTACAAACAATTTTTGTTTGTACTTTTATTTGTAAAACTAGAGCCGGCTGCTTCGATTGGAAAATAAAAAATTGTGTACGCTTGTGGAAAATAAGTTGTTATAAAAATAAAAAAAAAGTACAAACTTTTTTTTACTGTGTGCGCTACTGTTATTCGAAATTTATATTTCGAATGAAATACTAGCAAGCTCACACGCTCGGCGTGCGGCTCCAGTACGTGAAGGGTTAATGAAATTACATAATGATTATAAACATCATGAATACTTACCAGCAGCTACGACGGCACCTTCTTGCGCATTAATGCCCGTCATCCATGGTACGTTGGCAACCTTGCCTGACATTACAGCCTCAGCTGGCTCTCCCGTGATGTACGCTCCAGGATGAGCGGGCTCGATGACCGGTCTGAATGCCACAACGGAACAATTCGGGAAGAGCTGTAATTAGTGAATATTAAATGTACTTGTGGCAACGTAGGAGTGGCGTTTCCCCACTGTGCCAGATGAACGTAGACCGGCGTAGGCACAACGATACATTCTGACAAGTTTTCAGTGTACCTGGTCAGGACACTGTATGCCAAAAATGTCGACGGCCTTTTTTGTCTTCAAGCAGCTAACGAGCGCTGACGATCTGTCGGTGGGACAACCGAGAATTTGTCCAACCGTGGTCGATTGGTTTTTACCGATTCCTGGTCTATTCAGCGCTCCGGGAGCCAGTACATCTCCACTCTCCATTATTGCCCGATGAAAAAGACCTGTTGACAAATCCACCTATTTTTATTGTGAATTATTGTGAATACCTAGAAGAAGCCGAAAATAGAACATGAGTCTATTAGTGAGAACATTTGTTTCATGTTGATACTGAAATATTGGCACATTTACATATCTACCACTCACAACTCTACCAGAATAAAAATAGAACTCTACCGGAATGGAAATAAATCTCTATCGAAATACAAGGCTAGACGGTAGCCTTGTATTCCAATAGAGTTTTATTTCAAGTCTGGTAGAGTTTTTTTTACTTTGGGTGGAGATTTAGGTAGAGTTCTAATACGGTAGAGTTATAATATGGTAGAGATGTTTTCTGGTAGAGATGTAAATGTGCCGCAATATTTACGAAAAATCAAGCTGGCGGCAAAAATGATGGTAACAGGTGAGGATTCGCGATTACTTCGCGCGCCTGTTGAAACTACATCGAAGATCGTACCTCTGACCTTGGGGCTTATCATGTGCAAATGAACGGCACCAGCGCCGGAACTTTCGCCGAATATCGTAACGCTATTTGGATCACCATTGAACGCAGCAATATTTTCGTGAACCCATCTGATAGCTTGACCCTGATCCTTCAAACCTTGGTTTCCCGGGGCCACCAGATCCTCCGTACTCAGAAAACCCAATGCTCCAAGTCTGCGACAATAATTTCATCGAGCGTGTACTTCATGTAATTTTGTTTGTGATTTTGACAATTGATCAAAAATACCTGTAGTTCGTAGTTACGAGGACTACGTCTTGGTCCAGAAGATATTCTGGTCCGTAGAATCCAGAATGAGCGGAACCCTCAGAGAATCCACCTCCGTGTATGAAAACCATTACGGGATATTTCTTTTGGCATCCGCTGGCTGATTTAGGTCTATAAACATTGAGATACAGGCAATCCTCATCGCCGATGAATCCATCGCCTTGGCGTTGGATACAAAAATTCGAGTCTTCTTTTGCCGAACGCACTCCAGTCCATGAACCGAACGGCTTGGGTGGCTAAAGGAAATAAAATAGAAATGTGGGAAAACTTTTTTTGAAATGCCTTGATAAAATTTAATTATTTTCTGGTACCGTTTACATTTCCGATAACAGCTATATAAAATCTAATGCGTTCATTCCACACGAGAATCACGCTTATTTGTTATATAAATAACACGCTATCTCCGCGCACTTGTGGTGACCGCATGGCTGATTTATATATAGCCTTCAAACTGTTTGTTCTTCGATCGACAAGACGTTCTTATCTAATGGAAATTTTACGTTGTATAATTCCGAACACTCGCCCCGAATGTTTGAAATAATCACAGGTGATTGGAGGTAAATGTATGCGCATTGTTCTTCATTGTTGTCGTTGTAGAAAGCCGAATTATCGGGGGGACACTGATTAGCAGGGCATAACATAGCGAATAACGTTTCAGCGTACATTTCAATGAAAATTTATTAAAACCTTACCTCGAATCTGAGTTCCCCGATGGGTTTTTGAGCAAACGGTATGCCTCTGAATGCGTCGAATTCCCTGCCTTTCCTGCTCGTCATAACGCTACCTTCCAGAGTGCCATTTCTGATTTGAACCATCAGTGACGATTGACCAACAGCGATGCTGCATAGCCAGCAGATCAGTAGGAAGATTCCTCCAACGTACCCCATGGATCCGTGACCCATCATTGTTCGTTGATTCGACAGATTCCGCAATATATTGATCTACGGTTCCGAAGATTAGCGTTTCACGATTCATTCCCTCTCTCATATACGCACACTCGCAGGATAATCGCATGCAACAGTTAGAGTCGTGACTGCCGCAATAATGGTAACAAGACGGTCGAGACTCGGTGGGGAAATCAGGCATCGACACTGTATCCGCCACAATTGAAACAAAATCTGAAATGTGAACTTACTCTCTGAGTTGCGTCGAACCGTGACTTCTCGTCCGCACTGGCCTCAGGTTGAAACTGAGCTGTACGACGTCCTTTGCTGCAAGTAACGTCCGGTTATGGGACCTGTCAGGGTCTTGCGAAGAGCTCGTTCACGTCTTTATAAGATGCGAGGCTTTATAAGGAGGCTCCCCACAGGAAATTCTTCCAATACGACTTCGCGCGCCAATCAGGGTGGGGGATTCCCCGAATCGCAATGAGGAAAGTGGTGTGGTTAAGTTGACAAAACCCACAGGCAGGCAATAACATAAACACTCTTATCATCGTGTTATAAAATATTCCGAAGTTACTCGGATCAAATGATTCATGCGGTTGATATTTCCACGTCTCTTTCGACGAAGATCTTCAGAGCCAGGAAATAAATTTGATACTGCTGAATTTAGATCAAACGAATAAACAAAAAAGGACGCCAGACGAGCTCGAAATTTTTCCTGTAACTGCTTATGGTACTAATAACTTCTCAATAATTTACTGCTGTGTATTTAAAAAAATAAAGTAACCAAGTCATTTTAATCGGGATACTTTCGGCTACAATCCATAAAATTGGTTCAATATTAATCCTTAATTACTCTGTGTACGTTTTGACGTAATCGGAAAGAGAGTTGATCAATCCAATCGGAAGATTTTACCAACGAAACAAAAAGTTGCAATAGCAATTTTTGTAACTCATGCATGAAAAGTGTTGCTTTATGTGGGGGCCGGGCGCGACAGAAAGTGGTGTTTTTCAAGGCGTTACATAAATACTGTGCGCATGCGCACGCCATCTGTTTTTCCTTTATTGTCGCGCCCGGCCAGCAACATAACCTGGCACCTTTCATGCATTCGTCACAAAAAGGAGTATGCGATACTCGTACGTAAAAGCGGACCCGCGACGGCGGTTGTGAAGTGGCCGCACTCGCCTTCTCTCGCGTTACAACAGCACTCGGCTTCGCTTCGTGCCGTTGTAGCGCTCGATCCGGCTCGTGCAGCCACTTCCCAACCTTCGCCGAAAGTCCGCTTTTACGCGCTAGTATCGCAAAGTATTATTAATCGACTGATGCCATTACCAAACGAGTATTTCGACTTCCGTGAAAAACTACAACGCTAAATACGGTAGGCCGGTCGAGATCCTTAGCTCCGGTCATTAGATTTTCTTCGGATTGTAGAAACTTCACTCTATTTTCACCACTGCGTCCCATAGTTTTTTTTTCCTTTTCCGAACATAAAGTACGCTTTCGATAATACATTTTCGCACTACAACTCGTCTCTGCTGCGATGATCGTGCTCCTTCAGCGCCACCTTTCCACGATGTGGAATACTCGACCAGAAGTTCACTCTGTCTGCAAAGAGCTCGTCATCCATGTGCAGATTCTTCGAGTTTCCTATGTGAAGATACTCGAGTTTCGATGTTCTCACTGGCTTCCATTTCACTGGAACTTCCGGTGTTCTTGCTGGTGTCGGATTTCTGTAGACGTATCGAACAAACGAGAAAAATTAGTTGTCGAATTTTGAACTTGATCTTAGTAAATAGATTTAATAGATTTCTTAATTTCGATTGTTGAACGGACCCTGATTTGGCGAAATTGACCCAAAGACTGGTCAGCACGTCGATGACCTTGTGATCTTCCTTGCTGAGTGGAGTGTCCGCGAATAATTGCTCGCCAACGGGAAAGAGATACTGCAGCTCGTCGGCGTGCGAGACTCCATAGTCGTTCTCGGTATCCCCGAATATCTCGCTGAACGATGAGCTTCCTCTGTACGCGAAATAGTAATAATAAACTGGCGAACTGAGCGCCTCGAGGTGATCTCGCACGGCATTGTCGGCTGCTATGTAGAACCAAGCGTCCGTGTACATCTGCAAATTAACGGATACGTTAGAATTATCGTTTTCTCAATTGAAAAGGGTCTTCAGGGTTAATTGTTTATTTAATTTTTTTTTTCTGTAAACTCACGTCCACGACGGACCATCTCGTAGACTCGTCGATTTTTTTGTCGCCCAGATAAAATTCGCGAATCTTCTTCGACGTGCTATCCATGAATTTTTTCGGACACGTATCTTCATACATCAAAGTCATCGGCGCGAGTTCCATGAACTTTTCGTCGAGCAGCTTATCGTATTTTTTGTCCTTGTATCCGTAAATACCTGAACGGAATAAATCATTTTTCTTTACGAATTTAACGTAACTAACGCGGAAGAGTGTTTTTGTAAGACATGCAGGAAAAGTCCTGCTTTTCGTGCCTGCAAATCGTGGCGAAAGTGGCGCTTTCTAGCAAGGGATGCGAGAAAAATGCTGTAGGTGCTTTTGCGCACGCTTATCTCGATGTAGATACTTTTGCGCACGCTTATCTCGATGTAGATACTTTTGCGCACACTCATCTTGGCACTGTAGCTTCTTTTCCGCACGATTTCACCAAATGTTACCCGCACGAAAAGCGAGAGTTTTCATGCATTTGTTACAAAAAATATGATGTGATACTTGTACGAAAAAAGCGGTCTTTTGACGGTTGTTGAGAAGTAAGCAGCACTCGCCTCCTCTCGAGCTACAAATATACTCGGCTTCATCTCGTGCCGTCGTAGCTCTCGATCCTGCTCGAGCGGTCAACTTTCCAACCATCGTCAGAAAAACCGCTTTTTCTCACTAGTATCACAATAGTACAGTACGATACTAGTGCGAAAAAACTTTTTCTGACGAGTGTGAGTTTGCAGCGCGAGCAGAAGGCGAGTGTTGCAATCACACGTATTAAGGAAACGCTTTTCGCACGAGTATCGTCCAAAATTTTATTTCACGAGGTGTGAAAATGGGGGGTTTTACGCACGCGAAGCATGCGCAAAACCGCCATTTTCCTACCGAATGATATAAGGTGCTATTCTTAGGAGCGGGACGTCGAACTAACCGGCGACTTTGATCGCACCCTCGTGCGAGGTGACTCCCGTCATCCACGGTATATCCTCCAATTTGCCATCCTTCAAAGACTGTGCCGGTTCTTCCTTGAGAAACGCGCCTGGATGGTCGGGCTCGATGACCGGTCGGAACGGAATCATCGGACAGTAGTCGAAGACCTGTTTGTCGTTCATTTGAATTTGTAAACCAATCACTCGTTTATGCAATAATTAATCTACCAAAAATGGTTGTGTAAACCTGCCATAAAAGCAAAAAGTATCATTACGGTAGACGTGGAATTTTGTTTACATCGGTCGGTAAATATATACGTGTCATTACTTAATCGAACGCACGCGTTTTAACCCGTGCAGCCTGAGTTTCGCAATTTCATTATCGGAAATGAATTAATGTCAGTTTGAGCGATATAATTATAGGCGCAAATTGCGGCCGGACAGCGAAAACCGGTTCACCGGGCCGCGACGATTCGAGGTCGCAAAGTCTTACTTGTACACGATCGGCAAGAAATTTCATTTCCTTTTCCATTACAAGTCTGTTAATAATTAGCAGAAATTAAGATTTTTTCCGAATTCTTGTTAGATCAAAACATCGGGCAGAGTTATTAACTCCGAAAATTAGTTTTGCCAATGGCCTGAGACTGCTTGCGATATTTCAACACTTAGTTCAGAGTCGTGTAACGGATTAAGCAGACCCGTTGATAGACGGACGTTAATCGTAACCGCGGAACTTGTTCGGCTTGCATGGGCGTCACAGGGTTGGATTTTTATCCACGAATTCGGTTACTGGGTCAGCTGACGTAAATCGCGAGGAAATTGAGCGATGCAATATTCATGTAACATGCGGATGCATAAGTGGATTCCAGCACCCAATTACTCGCGTGGTGTTTGCAATAATCACTGATTCCCTCGCAATATTTTTTTAATTGAAACGTCATTGAACGGTTCGTTGAAAATCTTCTCTGAAGTTGCGTCAATGTAATAAGCTGGATAGATTTTATAGATAGCATATGGGAGGAAAAAAAACAAGGCTACGTATACTTCGTGGCTTTGATCGATGACGTTGAGTCGCGATAAGATTTGGATCATGCTTGTTACAATGTAGAGAATTTCTCGATTATCCGCAATTAATGGTTCTACTAGACGTTTTTCCGTATTACTGCATCCGTTCTGCGTGGTGGTTTTGCAATAAATATGTAGAACGCGTTACTGCAATGTTAACTACTGCTGATTTGCCAATGCACTCTGGCTGCAGTTTGTCCTAGCGCTGGATTATCTCCATTCGCGGCGGAATTAAGTTTATACGTCGGAAATTTATAGATCATTGCAGTTTGCAGGAATACCGAGTTGTAATAAATAACTGCATTTATCGACAATACTTAGCGTACCATGCTAAAGTTTAATTGCGCGGTGAAAACATTCCTAACCCTCCAGGCTTAAGGTAGTCCTTGCGAATCGTGTTCACTTCGCATAAGTTTCAGAGAAGTGAGAGGAAATTGTAAACACTTCTCGATTGTATAACAATCTAAAAAAATCAAGCGTATTAAAGATGCTAAAAAAGATTAATTTTACATAATAATAATTCCAAAATGTTCTTAACAAATTGATGAAAAATAAAATTGTTCAACAAATCTTCCGGAAATATAACTTTTTTTATGAAAATTATCCGTTCATTTTTCTGAATACGTATGAATTTTTTCATATTCTTAAAGTCACTTCGCATTTTGAGACGTTCTACACATTTTTCACACATGAAAAGAAAAAATTCAAAGTGATTTTAAGTATCTGAAAAATGCATACGTATTTAGAAAAGTGATCGAAGCACTTTAATAAGAAAAAAAGTTAAATTTCCGGGAGATTTGTTGAAGAATTTTATTTCTTATCAATTCTTCAATAACATTGTGGAATTATTATTATGCAAAATTAATCTTTTCAGCACCTTCAATATGCTTGATTTTTTTCAGTTTGTTATACCATCCGGAAGTGTTTGCAATTTCCGCTCATTTCTCTGAAACTTATGCGAAGTGAACACTATTCGCAAGTAATATCTTAAGCCCATGTGAAAGATGTATCACGTGTCATATGAGTGCAAGAGAGATATATGCATTTTTCGAATCAATACCATTTAAAACCGGTTGACGTTTCGGATAAAACGGAGGCATTATCGGACGCGGTATTAAGTTGTACATCCGCTAATGCTTTGCTTTTTCCCGAAAAGTCTACGGTCTCTGAATCGAATTGATTACCAACTGAGTCGTTTCACATGTCGTTAAGGGGAAGTGAAACAGCTGTGCGTACGAGAGAGATAGCTACAATTTTCAAATTAACTTTATTCAATGATGCTAATTTTTTTTAGAAAAAAATGAATTCGGGCCGTATGCGAAATTACCGTGCGCATCCGGCTCGAATTTGCTTTTTCCTCAAAAAAATTAGCACCCTGGAGAACAGTTCATTACAGTTTTCATTACCGACCGCGATATTTTACTTCCCCTTAAAACAGTTTAGAATACCGACATTAGTACGGGTACTAAAGTACTTATAAAATACTTCAGTGCCCTGAAGTGATAGTGCTAAAACTTGTAGTTTGAATAATGTAAATTTGAAAGCCAAAAGATGCATTACAAAACAATACAAAACCACCGACGTCGGTAAAATTAAGCCAAAGATTAAAAACAATGGATACACTGCTCTTTTTAACGTTCCCGAAGTCCAACTCTACAGTTTGAATATTTTACTAGTTGTGAAGTACGACACGCATTGTGCAATTTACGACTTGACATATCTCGAACCACACGTGGGAAAAATCGCCTCGGGGAAGACTAACGTAATCGTGCGAAAATAAAATGAAGCTTCCTCCCATGAGGAAGAAAAATTTAAGTCGAATTACCTGGAATGCACGGTCCGTGCCGATAATGTCGACCGCATCTTTTTTCCTCAAGCAGTTAACGAGCGCTGACGACTCGTCGGTAGGACAATCGAGAAGTTTTCCAAGCCGGTTTGCTTGATTCCTGGCGATTCCCGGTCTGGTCAATACCCAGGGGCATAGCACTGTGCCACTCTGCGAGATTCCCCGATGAAAAAGACCTGTCGACACACCCAACGGTCGTCACTAATGATAAATATGCATTTAAGCCATAGACTTCCATATCTGTGCGCAGTCCGCGTGTAAGAAATAAAAAAAAAAAAGTAAAACGTGCGCGGCAAAGTCAAGGTCTATTACGCGACGTAATGCGTTGTTATTATTAACCGTCGTCTCCGAGTTCCTCGGTAAATGATCTATGATGGTGTGCTTGTTAAGCCAACGAGACTCTTCAGAGGTAATTCAACGATTTTGCAGCAAAAGTTGGGTTTAAATCTAGCGTACGAATATCAAATGCAATTTGCCAAGTTAAATGTGTGATTATCAATGTTTCTTTGTACTTTTGCATAGAGTGTATTGCGGAGACCGGTGCAAGATGAGAAATGAGGCCGACCCGGGGCGTAATGGGCAACCCCAAAATCATAGAAAAGAAAATCCTGGAAGGAAAAAGTAAATAAAAACCTTTCAGGTTTGAGACTTTCTACACATTTTTCCCATATAAAAAAAAAATTCCAAGTTTATTTAAAAATCTGAAAAAATTCATACGTATTCAGAAAAGTAAACGAATTATTTTCATTTAAAAAAAGTTAGGTTTCCCTCTCATTTCTCTGAAACTTATGCGAAGTGAACACTATTCCCAATGACTACCTTAAAGGGCCTATCTCGTCCCTGTCTCCCCTGGAGCTGTTTTGAGGCACTATAATGTACCGGATACGCACCCCATGACTCTTTGCTCTCGCGAGATAAAACTGAACTAAAATTAAATTGATACGGCCATTAGCCTTGATATGTCCATTGATCAGCTTTTTTTTTTATCGTCCAATATACGCATCGTGAATTCTTAGGCGGATAACACCGGGGGTATTGCATTTTAATCGCCAAGCTCGTCTACTTAAGTTAGACCAACGGTCGCAATAGCCTCGCGGGACGAACGATCAGACTCGCCGTAATCAGTCTATTAAGATTGGCGGACACGACGGCGTCCGGTGAACGGCTGATTAGTGCGATTCTCGCTTATTCATATCCTCGAGACTTTTTTAATTGAAGAGTGTTATTACGACGAAGTACCTCGTCCGTAACGTAGAGTAATTAAAAATCGCCGGTTCTCCGGTGCGAAAAAGTTGAGCAACCGAAGTTTGCGAGGACGAAGCTGCGCTATTCATCTTTCACCGTAAAACCTCACGAAATTTTCACACTTGCTATGACGAATCAGTAACACGAACGGAATACGAAATTCTAAAAATCCGACAGTATTTAGAACTACAATTTATAACACAAACACAAACGAAGGTAAATTTTTCGCCAGGAAACAACCGCGAGATTTCTCTAAACGAGGGAAAAAACTTGAAAGTCTCTTTCTCCGCCGTTGATCATATATAGATGTGAATGCGAACAATACCGTACCTCTGGAGAGGGGGCTGATCATGTGATAGTGAACACTTGCGCCTCCGGCACTTTCCCCGAAGATCGTAACTCGATTCGAATCCCCGCCGAACGCGGCGATATTCTCGTTGACCCATCTGATCGATTGAGCCTGATCTTTCATTCCTTGATTTCCCGGGGACACGAGATCCTCGGTGCTGAGGAATCCCAGCGGTCCGAGCCTGCGTAAAAGAATTCATTATAGTCGTCGGCGTCATCGATTCCATGAATATTCCTCTTCTGCACGTGTCGCACGGCTGCTAACATTAAAATTCATTGGCAACTCATGCGATTTCGCAATTTCTCCCACTTTACCTGAAGTTCACGGTTACGAGAATGACTTCGTGATCGAGGAGGAACTTCGGTCCGTAGAACGCGGAATGACCGGCGCCGGTGACCCATCCGCCTCCGTGGAACCAAATCATCACCGGATAATTCCTCTTCGGCGCGTCGATCTCGTTCGACGGCAATTTTGGGGTGTAGACATTGAGATAAAGGCAGTCCTCGACACCGACGATGGAATCGTCGTGCGTGTAGATATTACGCTGGGTACAGATGTTGGCGTCCTCCTTCGCCGAGCGTACTCCGCTCCACGAGCCGAACGGCTTCGGCGGCTGAACGCAATGACATGGAAAGTAAAAAACTTCTTACTTTCCAAATACCCGAACGACGTCTCATTCATCCACCGAGTAATGCGCAATGGACGAGAGTCCGTTTGGTTTATCGACCGCCGATGATTCTTTGCTTTCTCAACCCGCGATACAGAAGATGGTACACTTTTAAAAAAAGTTTGTACTTTTCACAACTTATTGTCAACAAATGTTCACTATTTTTTATATGTTTATTTTCTAATCGCACCATGCGGTTTCTAGTCTTACAAACAAAAGTACAAACTAAAATTGTTAATAACGCGTGAAATGAAAGGGCAAGATTGTACATTCAAGCCTGAAGAAACGAGTTTGACACTTGTTTGACAACATTTTTTTTTACTGTGTACACGGCTAATAATCCGGGAATGTTGACCGAGACTCCGACTCCCAGCGCCATAAAAACTGGCACCTAAGCCGTCAATTGACCCAAGTGTCCCCGAATACCGCGCTAACAATTTTCAAAACAGGATTTTTGTCGTTCAAGATATCGATGCCGGTAATATCTTCGATTCGGAAAACCATTTGAACCGACACACTGCTCTCGTTACAAGTTTTTATCTCTGAATACCACTCACGTTAATCAACGTTCGTAAAAGTAGTGTCAATAATTTATGAGGCAAGCTGTCGACAGGCGGAGAATTCAGACCTGGAGTTTCTAGTTGCTGCAAGGGAATCCTGACCGGAGTGCATTACCGCAGAATACAAGACCCCGCGAATTATTCAACACGTGAAAAAATTCAAAATCCTCCCAAAAATAATCCTCGTTGAACGTTGTCTTCCAATTTATATTTTTGTTCTAGATATTTTTAAGACCAAGCCATTTTTTTCGACGATACGTGGGAACGCGCTGAAAGAAGCCTCCGTGAATTATGCAAGACGCGAAAAAAATTGGAAATCCTCCCAAAATTGATTCTCGTTGAACGTTGTCTTACAATTTCGATTTTTTTTTCTAGACATTTTAAGACCAAGCTCTGTTTACGACGATACGTGAGAACGCGCTGAAAGAAAATGTGCAAAAATGGCGTCCTTCATTTTACGAATTGTTCTTCGCGGGTCTCTATCACGTGTGTCGCACCTCGCGAGCAGGGTCAAGGTCGCGCGGGAAGCAGTGTGATTATAGTCAAGATAAGTCGCATACGCGTATCGCCCAAGTTAATTGCTTCGATTTTCCGCACGCTAGACGATAAAAACGTAGTTTGCATCAGAGTTTCCTTTCAAACTTCAGGTATAATCGCTGGACAGACTTTCTACAGGGCTATGAATTATTATACCTGATGAAAGAGAAGTCTGCAACTGACAGCGAAAGGCGAAAGGCGTGTTTGACGATTTCCGCATTGAAGTTGAGATTGAAGTTCACGCGCAATTGAAATCCACGTTATGGAAAAACAATCCTCGTCTTGTAAAATCGCACTCTAGCTCGACGCCTCATCTCAAATCTCGATTTTTCGCACGCTAGACGATAAAAACCTCCTTTGCTTTAAAGTTTCCTTTCAAACGTCAGGTCAATCGCTGGACAGACTTTCTACAGAGCCATGAATGGTTATACCGAGGAAAGAAAAGTCTGCACCTGACAACCAAAGACGTGTTTCACGATTTAATCATACGCATTGAAGGTATGATTAAATAAAATCCAGGCGCAATTAAAATCCACAAAAGCTTGACGCCTCATCCCAAATCTGGGTTTCTCGAGCTTATGACGATACGTGAGGACACGCTGAAAAAAAAAAATCTGCAAAAATGGCCTCCTTCATTGTACCTATCGATTGTTCTTCGCAAGTCTGCATCACGTGTGCGATTTGAGAGCAGGATCAAGGTCGGTCGGGAAACAGCGCGATTATAGTCAAGATAGTCGCATACGACTATCGCTCAAGTTAATTGCTTCGATGTTACGCACGCTAGACGATGAAAACCTCCTTTGCATTAAAGTTTCCTTTCAATCTTCAGGTAAGCGCTTTACAGACTTTCTACAGCTATGAATGGTTGCACCGAGGAACGAGAACTCTGCAACTCACAGCGAAAGGCGTCGTCGTGTTTTGCGACTTCCGCATTGAAGTTACGATTCAAGTACGCGCGCAGTCAAAACCCACATTATGAAAAAACAACCTTTGTTTCGTAATATCGTATTCTAGATCGATGACTCACCTCAAATCTGAGTTCACCGAGCGGTGGTTGTGCGTAAGGAATACCTCTGAACCCGACGAATTCCCTGCCATTTCGGCTCTTCATGAAGGTACCCTCCAGGGTGCCATTTTTTATCTGGACCATCGGCGATGCCGCGGCAGAAACGAGACTGTCGCTGCTCAGCCAGCAGATCGCTGACACGATCGGTAAGCCGATCGCGATGGTTCTTTGACCCATCATCGATTGTCGATTCCTTTTACACGTTGCGACAACGATAGCCAACCTGGGCGACAACCGGCGATCGTCGGTCGTCCAGAAACAGCCGGGTTGGTCCCAAAGCTCGAGATTACTTGCCAACTACTGCCGCAACGAAAACCGTGACGAGAAACCGGTGACGATCGTGAACGCACTACCGCGAAGGTAAAACCGTGACTGTCTTGAGAGTGAGCGCGTGTTCTAGGATTAACGCGACGCGATGTGCTACACGGGACACTCGTAACGGGGACTTTATAGACTTTTTCGTGTGGAAGGAGGAAGGAAGAGGCGACAAGCGAGACTCGAGCAATCAGCGATACACCTTTTTCGCGCCAATAGTCTTTTTATCTCATACATTTATGAGAGCAATATATGTTGTGTGTGTCCATATGTATATATATATATATATATATGGACATATATTATAATATATACTTGCATCGAAGTGTGCACAAGACACAAGTTTGAACTGTCTTTACATTTATTCGAGCGTGCATTAAAGAGATCGTGACTCGTGATTAATAGTCTACGCTGATATCACGAAAAACAGGTTCCACCGTGAACACATGCACTCGCATGTGGGTGCGTGTTTGCCAATCGTCCAGGCTTGTGAATTCCATGTTTATATTGTACCGAATTAAAAAAAACGCAATTCAAACAAAATTTATATTCGTAAGAACTTGCGACTGTGCATTAAGCATCCAGCGCTCGTGACGTTGCATTTTTTTTTAACGATATCACCGGGTTTATGAATTCGATATCCTTAATTGTACCCAATAAAAAAATTCAAATAAGGATAATATCCGTAAGAATTTCTGACTCTGTGAATTAATCAACCAGCCGTGCTGAGTTCGCAGATTTAACAATATGACGATTCACATTGTTTGTTATTTTGTGTTGTCACTATATAGCGTCATTTTTTTAATTTACTTTGCACAATTTTTTTTAAATTTATTTCAAATTGTGTGTAGAAAATGACGATAAAATATAAATTTTTTTCTTTTGGACGAACCCGTCAAGCTCTGCAAACGATAGAATTTTTAACATGTCGCTGCTGACCCTGCTCTGATATCGGGGTGAGCTTATAAGTCAGAACCGATCACGTTACATTACTCGTTCGCTTAACATTCTTAAAGATCAGTGGTTTCAACATACATTTGTCAGTCACGCAAATCTCGTGTCACGTACGTTTAGCGACAGTCCATTCCTTCAAATTCTGACACCGTTAGTTCGTTGCAATGTGATCTTTTTAACCTTACTGTCCGGCACACCTTACGTCGGCTATCGAGCATTATAGGTACTCGTTACAAAGTGGAAAAACGACAATTTATTTATTTAACATTTTTTTTTTTTACAGATTTCTCCTTTTACAACCAGTATACAGTAAATCCTAATGTAAAGTTCCGAATAATAAATTAAGATGAAGATAATACCTAAATCAATCTGCATTGAAAAACAAAAAACATGATGAATATTGAAGGTTTCGCAGTTAAGAATGTCCCAGATGATTTTCAAACAAAACAGCTGTTCGATTCGCATGGACCATGAGAAAATACACCGAAATATGTAAATATTCTTCATGACACAAAAAATCGATATCTTTCGGAAAGTTGTTCCTTGAGAAGTTGAAGTTTAAATTTGTTTAAAGCTTCAAAAGCTAGTAAAAGAATTGACCAGCCGAGCCCCGTCAATGCAGCTAGAATGCTTGAAAAAGTTATTGCGAAAATCTCTATAATCGACTCATTCGTTTACATATTTATTTTCAGCGTAGTTCATCGATTTCCTCATTCGCGTAGCAATTCCGCAGACTCCGATACACGAGGCACCTGATCAACCAGTTTTATATTCGCACTAAATTCCATAACACCCGCAAGAATTTTTTTCCGCATAAAAATTTTCCATCAAAATGTATTGCACACTGTTTCTTTATAACCTTGGACGTGATAAGAAAATTGATCGTATTTAAAAATAAGCATATACATCGCCTTGAGCGACCGGCAGTTATTGCTGCACTTCCACTTTATTCTCGTTTTTATCGTTCCCGGGAATGTTAATGTAAGATAAACGACATTTTTGGCTATACCTACAGTCGATAAAACAGATCGCCCGTTCCTGCACAGATATATATCGGCCGTAGACAACTGAGGACTCCGTCGATAAAAGTTCGACCTACGATGAGTGTAAAAGGCCTTCCAAGGTTCCGTTTAACGACAGCTACGAAAGATGTCGCTTCTGCCCGAGTTTGACCTGCGGCTGTTCGAAATAGTCCAAAAGTTTTCCGGGAAAAACTCTCTTGTCTTTCAGCGCGTTCGGTTATTGCGACCCCTCAGCGAAGTGTACGCTCCCTTCGGGAAGGGTGGCTTAACGAGGAGCCAGCAGAGTTTACAACCCTCGCCTTGCGTGAACCATGATGCCAACTTGCACGTGGAATCCCGAACGCCATTTTGCTATTCGCGCAAACAGTAAGCAATTCGTTCTATTTAACTGCGTTAAATAGACAAATTAGAGTTTTTTTACAATAGTTTTCTCCTTTCGATTTCGTTGAAGTTGGCAGTCGACCTTTGGACCAAAAAATGAAAGCCATTGGCATCAAAATTTGCGTCTTTTCCAACTATTTCGGACACAAATGATACGAGCGGTTCCGTCCAACATTGTTTGTTAAAAAAAATATGAAAATTTCGTGAACATATTCGCAGATTAGAAAAATATTCTTTGTCGGCCTATAATCACGAATTTTCTTTATATAAAAACATAAATAAAACTTTGAGACTTTAATCTGAATTCGGTGTACCCCCCCTCTTCCTGGAATAGAAGCTTCCGTCGTGTAAACATTAGGGTCTTTATCTAAGCCCGACGCAGATAGCGCAGCATACGGGAAATTCCATATCGATGTATGACGTTGAAAAAAAGAAAAAGAAAAATCTGCGAAAACTACAAAACTTGGAGGTGCTTGATGATTCCCGGAAAAGCGTGACAAACACAATTTTGATAACATTTTTTTTAATTAACACATTTTTATATATCAAGAGATCGAAAACTTATTAACGGCTGTTACATAACTAATGGCGTCGAGACGCTACAGCGTCTCTTGATAGGCCACGTGTTACTATCACGATGCCAAAAAAATGTGTGTTTATAAAATTATAACATAAAAAAAATAGGTGCGAAATTGCATTTAATTTTTAAAAATAAGGGCGCAGCTATTTATCTTTATTTACTGACTTTACAAAAAGAATGGATCAAAAACACAAATAATTTCTGGCAGATTCGATGAAACAGAGTAAAATTCTTTTCTCGCTCGGATCCAGCTCGTGGCGCCTCCGCGTGCTCGTCAGTTCCTAGAGACTCGACCGCCATTTTACTTCGCGGCGTGATCTGCGCTTTTGAGACATCATGAAAAATTCGCCGAAAACTTAAAAATTGTTAAATCAGAGTGATTAATGGAATACATTTTTTTAATACTTTTAATCCAACACGGTCGATTTTTTTTTTCGAAGAGACTGTGATGCAATAACGGTTTGGCGGGAATCAAAGAGAACTCGGCTGTTATTCATGTTATTGCAATAAAACATCAAAATTCAATTTATCGATAATATTTTTTAGCCAAAAGAATTTTAATAGATGTAATTTTGCTTTTTTGACGATGAGACTTTTTGATTCAACTTTTTTTATAACAAATTCGATAAACACCGCAGCTACCCGAGACGATCGAGAAAAAGGTGGCAAAAAGAAATGTGTCCTTCTCTCACGACGGCAACGTCTCGAGGGTCCCTCGGTCTCAAATAACTTGAAAGATACGTAGGAATTCCTGAGAGCACAGGGAGAGAAACTCGTAGAAGGGTCTCCCACAATTTTATCGGTTGCCACAGGCAACGCCTCGAGTATAACTTCTGCGACGCTTTGCCGGGGAGAACGAAAGTATTGCGTGGGCTCGTCGTACAGAGGCCAGGTCCGTCGGAAAAACTGAGGTTCCGAGATCAGAACCGTGGTCTGGGAAAAGGGTCTGCCTAATTTACATTTTCACAGTGTCTGGCCAATTTCACGAAATAAGATAATTTTCCATTACCGATTTTCTTTGACACGCTCAAGTACGGAAGCGAAAATTAAATTCACCCAAAATTCTCAAAATCAAATCATATCCGTAAAGTGCTTTCATAAAGTTCCGATAAAATTCAATGAGCATCAAATATGAAAACATAAAAAATCAAATATGAGAACATAAAAAATCGAATATAAAAAATACGAAATATGAAAATCAAGCGTCAAATATGAAAATTAAAAAAAAAATCCATTTATGTAGCCAATAATCGGAGCATTTGCCGTGTGCAAAGACGAAGAAAAACGTGAGATTTCATGTCGGAATAACGACTCTCCTGCAGGAGCTCCTGGCGTGCACGAGGGGTTCATCGACCCTCCATTGCTGGTCGAGAAAATTCTGAGGGGTCGTTGAAACGAAGGCAACCACCACTCCCCTATTGCTTTATTCCCCATGTAAGGGTCGCACCTACCATGAAAATTCAATGGCGATACGAACTTTCCAAGGCCAAATCGATGGTCCAACTGCAGAGGGTCGTACATGGGCTTTGCTCATGTACATACCGTGCGTCCTTTTAGATTTGGGGCATATGCACAGTAAATTGTTCTCTCCACATTTCGCGAAAAATCCATTTTCCACAAGCGTCGGCAGTTACTCATAAATTTGCGCCCGCGAGTGATACGTGTATATCTTTTCATGTACAGTAAGGTAAAAGTACCAATGGTCGCACACCTAAGGGCGAAGTCCCAGTTCCCGTACATGCATGAAAAATCGTATTTGCGTCTCTCTTGCACACATTCTTTGCCCGGCCACTGGGACGTGTTCGGTCACTGGGACGGTTACCTTAAAACCTCGATTATCCAAACGATACTCCGTTTATCCGAACGCTCGGTTATTCGAACTTTAGCGCGCAATATTGTACATTGTTGCTCGCCGCGCCGTGTTCAAGCGTACTGAAACGTGGCTTCCCTTTTTCGGCGTCAATTCGCTCGCACACTGGCTTTCCCGAGCAGTTTCATCCATCCCAGCAGAGTCGGACAACGCAAGTCGGACAATTGTCGTACATACGCAGTTCATCCTTTAGCGGCTTCGAGGTTTGGCTGCTCAAAAGCGTGTAGCTAGCGCTTGGTAATTTTTTTAAATGGAAGACTTTATTTAACATAACCCTTTGAAACAAGACTTCGATGTTGGAATATTGTTAAAAATATGTTTTGAAGTTTAATATATACTGTTATTTCATGTATATGTTTTATTTAAGGACGTGTTATAATACCGCAAAAAAAAATGTGTTTCGATTATGCGAATGAAAAATATCCGAACTGGCCCCAGTCTCGAGACGAGCCGAGGAACATTTCGACCGATCGTTGAATCCAACTATGAAATTTCTCGATTCTATTCACGCCATTTCATGGGTTTTTCTTACAACATCGTAGGCGCACGTGCGATGCACTCAAATGTTCGAATTCTATAATCAACTCGATCCTCACATAGATGCAATACTTCCGAGAAAATTAGTCATTGCAGTCAATTCACGGTAATGAATAATTATTTTAAAAAGATATATATCTGCACCTGTAAAAATGAATTGTAAATTCAATGTACTGGAGCTTGAAATTAGTTTACATTACTCACATTAATTGAACATTAATGTACTTTTTTTATAAAATAAAAATACCAGATACTCTAAAATTACAAAATCTTTTGCCTGAAACTTACAAATATTTTCATTAAGAATAAAAATATTGCTGTAAGGTTGCAACGCACATGTGTTTGAAATTTCAGAAGCATTTTATGGAAAAAAGCTTGCGATACCGTCCATTAAAAAAAAATGTTACAGTGTATACATCGCTGGATTTGTTTTTTTTTTAGGTGCAATTCGCAGATTTAGATCAGCGAACGAGTCAGATTGATTAACCCTTCACGTCTGGAATCCTAGATTAACGACGACCTAGAATGTGCCAATTCGCAACCTTCGAACGATTAGAGCAACAAGTAGACGTGCTAAAGAAAATCTCTAAAAATTCAGAGACGTACCTCGAAGCGTTGTTTTTTAGATAACGCAGAAGAAAATTTATTACGACCATCCGTATCGTTTTTGTGCTTAAAAGAAGGCATGGTCGTTAGCCCTAGGCAAAAAGTCGCCGTACTTGTAGGGTTAACTATGGTTTCCAAAAAATTTTCCCATACATCAGTTTCATCGGTGCAGAGAGAGAAAACAGAGAGAGCGAGAGAGCCGGTGACCCAAATTCGGGAGGGGTAAACGACCCCGAAAAAAGGGAATCTACACAAGGCGTGCGGGAGCTCTCGTTCGCTCGTGCGCCTCCTGCGAACCCCTTCGGCGCCGTTTGTTCCCCGGGCTCCTTTTCTTTCTCTTCTTTTTTTTCCTTCTTCTTTCTTTTTCTTCTTCGATCTCTCGGCGAATGGCGGGGCCTTCTCTTTGAATTTCGGGGATGCTGTGGATGAAAACTAGGCCGTTTAACCTGTGTTGGTAAATAGGACCCGTTGCAAGTTTTTCTACTGCCAGAGTCGCTCTCGGGGATATTGCTGGTCGTCAGGTAGGTAGCTCGTAGTGCCCGAACAGAGCAAATGTGCGTATGCGTGCCTATGTGTGTACGAACTAGGATACACCAATGAATTACGCGTCCATTCATCCACGTTCGTTACCCTCCGCCCGATATGTATACCGAAGACCACCATAGATTATGTTTGGCATGTGTTCCAACGTTCGCATGAAACGGTGTACATTACCCATTGGAATATGAGAATACGCCACGGTAACATGTTATACACACGTGTACACCGGAGGTTTCTTCCCCGTAAATTTTGGCTTCAAAATCTCCCTCCGTTCTCATCGTTGTCCATGCGCGTGTCTGTGCGTGGATCATCCGTGATTGGTCTCTCGGACAAACGGACCAATTATTCACTTCTCATTTGATTTTCTCCCTGCGCTACTGGCGGTGATCGAAAGGACGTTGGAAGCGGAACCTGGCTGGTGAGAGTTGTAGGATAAAAATTTGAAAAAAAGATAAAAAAAATGCATGTTCGACTCTGCAGGATGTGGAGGATAGAGGAGAGTTGAGAAACGCTGCCTCATTGCAAGGGGATAATGTGTGTGCGCCATCAGCTCTAGAATATTTTTCATATACCTTCCTTGCTCTCATATACATATATTTCTCTTGAGTAGAAAAGAAGGTTCAATGTTGGTCTCATCTATGTATTCGTTATGTACCGCGCGGCCATTCAACCCCTTCCTCCTCTCCGCTTCTGCTTCTTTGCCGCCCGAGCCACCCCTGCTCTATGCTCGAAGACTCTTCGTTTTCGCCGGCAGGCCAGCTTCCGGGAGGATCGGATGAACTTCTCGGGTTCAAGGCTATTTCAACTTTTTTTTTTTGTGAACGAAACTTTTCGGTTCTAAGTCTTTGTCCCGAGCGTCGATCGACACAGTAATTTATTTGTTAAGGCAGCTTGAGCGAGAACTTTTTTTAGTGCACACACAAAGTTTCTCGCTGTTTCGAATAGTTCCGAGTGGCAAATAATGAGAAGCGAGTCGGTAAAACGAGCAAGTTCCCGGAACGTTGATTCGACGAGAAAATCCGAGTAAATTCATGGCAGCAAAGTACACCGAGGGTAGGGATGTACGCGACGTTTCCATCGCTACCCCGGCTCGTCGTTGGGTCGGTCCGAACTATACACTCGACGAACCCCGAACTAACCTCGCTTCTAGGAATCCAATGGCGTAGAATCGCTTCCCTAGGAGTTGGATGTACCGAAACTCTACTCCTCTCGATCATAGATCATGTTACGTTGCAACGTTATTTCGACCGTTCGAACGCACGAAAAATTCTCGGCTTAAAAATTTAACGAAGACGGCAAAGTTTCGTTCAAAAATAATTCCAGCACATTTTTTTCCTTCCCTAAAGAAAAATCTATGCAAGCATTGTTTATTGTCTGTTAAATTCTAATATTCGATCGGCTATCATTGATAAGCTAAATTCACAGCCAAAAAAAATATTATTAATGTAAATATACGTATATTAAGTGTATAATTGTGTGTGTTATTATATTTATTGCGATATATATTATAAGTATATATGGCACTGAATGTAGCATGCCAATGACAGCCGATATTAATTCTATAATATATTAATGATACTATAAACATGAGTCATAATTATATTATTAAATTCTTGTATAATCTTCCTTATTTTTAATCTTTAAAAAGGAAAAATAGCACGAGCAATCATCTCTAACAACATCGAAGCTATCTAAAGATAAAACAAAATAGTTTGAGGTTTATCTTTGGATAGCTTGGATGTTATTACAGGTAATTGCTCGTGGCATTTTTCACTAACAAAAAGTAAAAAATAAATAAATAAGATTATATAAAAATAAATTCCATAATTATTAATTAATTAATGATATGATTATTTCATTCATAAAATAGTTTATTTTTCGTTATTTTTTTCAATATCAAGATATAGTAAGGTTATCAAAGTATAAAATATAGAGCCGCGCACTGCGCTCAAAATTCGAAACTCGAGGGATACAACGGGCATCGGGTCTTCTTATTTGTCTTTTATTTTCCACGAGTATCATGAGATAGAAGAACTGGTGTTTTTAGCACAAGAAAAGTGTTCGACGAAAAAGGCCGGAAGTTCTGTCGCTATTCCGCTGGCTCGCACGTGCTCTCGCCCCAGCGGGGCGACACCGCGCGAGGGGCCGAAGGGGTGAGAACGAATGGAGGGTGAGAGACGGACGTAAATGTTGAGGAAATGAGGAGGGACAATAGTAGAGACAAAGAACGCTCAGCGAGGGAGCGAAGCAGGTATGGAGAGAGAAAGAGATGGGAAGGGAGGATGAAGAATTTTCCCGATGCGTAAAAAAAATATATACATATATATATATATATATATATATATATGTAAGCCCCATCGTAGTCACGTTTCGCGCAGGGGGTGGTTGGAGCATAGAAGCGTTCGCGCGCTTTCCGGCGCACCCCCCGTACGAGCGTGTAATTGGTCAACTCTGTGGCAGCCATCTTTCAAATGGGCGTGCCTGCGTGTCGTTAATGCAGGGGGTGACTCACCCCAGCTTCTTCGCTGTGCCTCTACCGAAAAGCCTGTTCCCGGTCACCGACGCTACATATCCCTGGTACATTATATACTCAGGTTATGTACAAATATCTATAGGACGACTCCCTTCCTCGCTTCATCTCGCTTCCACATTTTTTCATTCTTCCCCTCTTCGACAGTTCTCACTCCTCTCGACACCCCCCTCTGTATGCTTCCATCGTTCTTTTACCGATTTTCTTTTATTTAATTCAATTCGTGAAAGTGCGCTGCACTATTGCTGTTTTTCGCGTCGGATTTTCCTGTTGATCAGAAACAAACTGTCATACACTTTCTTCCTCCCTCCTCACTTCCCGGCGGTTTCTCCTTTCTAACGCCACCGTTTGTGATTTCTCCGAGTCAGGGCCTGCCTTATCAAAAGGGTGCAGCAGTCACGGCGACTTGTTTTTTTTTTTTTTTTTTTTTTTTTTTTTTTAAGATGCGCCCTTAATTCTATCATGACTCTTTTATTCCCTCCGAGCGCATTCCTTTTTTTTTATTTGAATTCTTTACAAGATATCCTCGTATAACCCTCCCGCATAATTTTAATCGTTTCATCCTCTTCGGTCGACCCACTTGAACCATTCATTTTTAGTCTCACTTTCCTTTTTATATCTTCCTCGAGAGTCTCCGATCTCTCGCTTCCCCGACGAGCTCATCTTCTTCGGAGTTTCAAACCCCCGATCTGGTATCGCCGTAATCCGTGTGCGGGGCTTCGGCGAAAAGCCGCGGATTTCCTACTGTCGGCCTGATCGAAGTGGGTGAAGAGACTCTTCCTCTTTTTCTCTCGTTCATATGTCTCTCGCTGTTACTTTTTCTTTCTCCTTCGCGGGAAGACCTTGCTCGAGTGTGCTTGGATGGGGCCGATACTCGCCGGAAAAGACTTTCCCGCACAGCGGCGTCGTTCTCGGAGTGTGTTACACTGTATATATATGTGTGTGTGGGTGTGTGTGTGTGTGTGTGTATGTGTGTGGGTGGGTGTGTGTTTGTGTGTGTGTTATATAAGATATATATACGAAGAGAAGTGAAAGCGCCCTTGGCCATTGCGCGTTTATCGGAACGAGGAAGATGGAGATAAACTGTTTCTGCCTGCTGGCTCTTCGACTGGGGTCGATCGAGGGGTTGCTTTCTGTTGTAAGCCGGGTTGCCTCCACCCTCGCGGCCAAAGCAGCAACAGCCTGTGACAGCACCGGGTCCTTTTTTCCTTCCGATATTTGTACGGGTATTACTCGATTACATTATTTCTAAAGTCGGCTGAAGTAAGACGAGACACATTTACGACGACTATAAAGATAGGAGCACGATTTTTGCTCGTCATGAACGGTAAAAAAAAAAACTTGCACACTTGACAAACCCTTGTCTACGAACGTCCATTATCTTATTTCGCGTTCATTCTAGAATTTTTTTTCATGAAAAATACGACTCGATGATTAAAAAAATATAGCTAACGGGAAGATGAAAGTAGTGGGCATTTTTGTTGAATGCAAGAACATTTTTATTCGCCTATCGTGCATTTTACTTCTCTCTCTTATTTTTTATATTTATTCTTTGGGTTTAAATTCTATAATTAGAGTCTTTATATTTTCTTATAGTTTCGTTGTAAATCTTTCGAATCGACGGTTTTCGATCGCCTTTCACTCCCGGCCCTCGCGGCCATCTGCCGACTCGGATCTGTAAGTTCTGGTAGATCGGAGATTCGCCATCTGCCGTCTTATTCCGAGCTTTTTCACGTCACGATTTTCCGGAGCAGCTGTCGAAGCTCGAAATAAACAAACAAAAAAAGAAAGCTAGCAGCCGATCGCAGGTATTTGAGATCTGTGTAGCGTACAGCTTTCGAAACGTTCGTTTCCAGCACAACCAGGTGAACGAATAATCGCTTTTGTAGAATGCACACGAAGAAAACGCGTGCCACTCCAGCGTTGCTAATGCCGATAGCATTTCCGCATCCCTTTCTCGAAGGGTCCTTCTGTCCCTGGAGAGAGAATGATGAGCGAAGCTAAATTCCCTGTTCGTCGTCCTGGCAGCATCAGCCTTTGAGGGCGGGGAACCTTTCCAATATCTACCTGCGAGGAATCTCTAAGCAGGATCGTGCTGAAACTCTCAAGCCTCAAGGGAGCAAGAATCAAGTTTACTCGATCGCGTATTGAACGCGCCATCTGTCAGCTTGGAATTGGAATTACTGCAGCTCTTGTAGGCGTTTCCGCGAAGTTGACAGGGATTATCAACGTCAAAAGCTAATTAAGTTCATCGAGTTTTGAGGGAGTCAATGAGGGCGCCGTAAACTTTCACTGGAGAAAACTAAAATCACGAACATTCGCGCCGGTTTTCGGTTACAGCTATTTTCATTTTTACGGCGTTTGATGAAAAAAAAATATATATATATATATATTAGAAAAGTGTATATATACACACTTAGAGAACGATGTCGGATAAACTACCAAGTCATATGGTAAATTTCAACCATGATGTGAAATTTTTATCAAACCAATTTTTACCCAACGCGTATGGTAATTTTGTATCAGAAGCCGGATTGGCCAGATTTTGCGTATTCTAATTAAAAACTTCGCGGATAAACGTAAGAATTTCGTGAATTAAAACTGAGAATTTAGGCCATCCTATTGTTTTTTATGTATAAATACATTTAAAAATTTTATCAACATAATATGCTGGTATAACCTACAAATCTAAAACAGACGGTTCGCGATCGCAACGCCACCGATTACTATATTTTCTAGTAAGAAGAACTTATATTCTAGCAAAAATTACGGGGTATTCGGGTAATATCTGCCATAGCGAAAATTACCTTATTTTCTAGTAGAATGTGTTAAGTTTACTACGAACGGTTTCCGGGATGTCGCTGTAGTTCCCATATACCTGAAACTTCTGCCGGTTTTTATCAGACTTATGGTAATTTTTATCAGATCCTGCTCTCAGTGTCTGTACATGATGCACCTACGCAGATTAAGGGGATTGGAAACTTCGCGCTTCTTAATCTGTGATTAATCTTTATCCGCATCCGCACTAGTAAATTGAGTGCTACATTTTCTTAATCGTCTGTGCATAGTTTCATGTATCAGTCGCCCATAGTGGATGAAACTTTCTACAAACGTGGAGCGTTCCAACTTCCTTAACTTGGCTCAGATGTGATGATGCAAGATAGACAGATGCAAGGGTTCCTTTTCTATACTCTTGTCGGCGATAAATGCACCAGGAGGAGCGATTTGTTTTGTTCGAATATAAGATAACTCTTCTCTGGCTGTGAATAAAAAAAAAAATATTCGCACGTCGAAATCGATCGCTACTTCAAAAATTTTCCGGCTGAGTAAAAGATCCATGGCTGAGTAATCGAATACCTGGACAAAATTCCTAAAGAAAGTCTTATAAAAACATGATATCCAAAATACTCAGATCCAAACATTAAATTTTATTAATTGAAACTGAACTAATTCGCTATAATCCAGCCGAAGTTATATTCTCGATGATCCGCTGAAAGAATAAGAGCGATTTGTTTCGTTCGAATAGAAAGTAACTTCTCTGGGTGCGAATAAAAAAAAAATGCTTTCTCCGACGAAGTTGATCGTTTCTTGAAAAATGTCCCCACCAAGGTCGATGGCCGAGTAATCGAATACCTGGATGACATTCCCAAGAAAAGTCTCATAAAAATATGCTACCCAAGAACGTCGGATCCGAATATTAAATTTCATTTATTGAAACTAAACTAATTTCTCAAAATTAGACCGAAGTTATATTTCCGATGATTCGCTGAAAGATGCAAAAAGTTAAAAAAAAGGCTGAGGATCGGTCAACCGTACGAATGTCCGCCGCAGAGCCGCAGCAAGGTACATTCTGCCGGTGGGACAAAGGAAGAGGGGAGAAGCAGGAAGAGAACGAGCTCTTCGCGCACGCGGCGCTGCATCGTGCGAGTAAAGTGCATTGCCCCCCAACCGCGGGACTGCAACGGGTTCGTCGGTATACAACGACGTGCAGTATATACACTTCCACGTTGCAACGAGCCCTCCTGGTCTCCCACTCCGTTCAGCGGATGCCCGTTTCGCCAATCGAGGGACGAGTTTGAAATTCGCCCGATGCACCGTCGTTGCTGCTGTTCGCTCTTGACGCCTCATTCGCGGCATGCAGTTGGCTTATTCGTCTCGCTCGCTCTCTCCTCTTCTCTCTCCCTCCGTTTTTCTCTCGAATCGGCGAGTTCAAAGCGCCCGTTTGCAAAAAGAGAGGGAAAAAGAGCGTGACTCGCCACGTTGCGTACCGTGTGTCTGTGTGCGATGGAGGCGCGAAAGAGGGGAAATAATGCGTTGCATTGCACGCGAAGGGGAATTGCTGATAGGGCAGCGAGGCGACCGGCAGGGAGAAAAATGATCTCCGCCGCTGACCAATCAGAGGACTCATTGTGCGGGGCGCCGAGTTCTTCTTCGGTTGGGTTTTATGTACATTTCCCATTATGTACATAACGCAGAGACTTATACTCATGTATATGCGACGCATGTGCTTGCGCCTATGATTCGTGCCAGTTTTTTTTTTTTTTTTCCATCTCACGCGCACATACGGAAGAACGTTGCATTATGCACGCGTGTCTATGCGGCCATTGTGCCAATTGTACTCTGCAGTTCCGGGCACGAACCGGAAGAAAAATCGTATACGGTGAATTCTTACCTGAGATAATGACTCGTCCTGTCGCCATTCAGACGCGGATCGGTCGTGAGCGTTAAAAAAAAATGGCTTAACGTTTCGTGCGATATTTATGCATTGGGAAAACAAAGATCAAAATACATTTAAGGATTGAAAGCGTCGATGCATGTCGAATGCGGAAATAGATAGAATTCTATTGTGCACTTTTTTTTCCTATTTGAGATTTATAGGCGAAATATATAGGTGAAAAAAAAGTTGTGCTATACACAAACAAACAAAACAACAATCAAAATAAATTTAAGTATCGAAAGCGTCGATGCATGTCAAATGCGGAAATGGAAAGAATTGTCTTATTTACATTTTTTTCCTAATTGAGATTTCTAGGTTAAAAGAATCTGCATATGATCTGCATGAAAAAAAAAGTTTAACGTTTCGTGCGATATTTATGCATTGGGAAAACAAAAATCTAAATCAATTGAGTCATTGAAAGCGTCGATGCATATCGTATGCGGAGATGGAAAGAATCTTATTATTTACATTGTTTTTCCTATTCGAGATTTATAGGTTAAAAATATCTTCAATTTTAATTATATTGTGGACGCCGGTCATTATATTCGTCAAAGGATTTGCACGATTAGACGATTCTTTTTCTTCCTTTTCTATATAACGCTCAGAGCGAAAGAGTTGCCGAGCCGCCATTGGTACGCCAATATGCGCTTTTGCCGGAGCAGGGGAGAGTGCGTGCGTGTTCGCCCGCCCCTCCGCGTGCACCCTAAAGCGCAGGGTATCAAAGAGGCGACCAAACGAGCCGCAGAACCGTGAAACCAATGGGGCAAAATCTGGAAAAAAAAGAAAAAGAAATTATAAAATATACCGTCCTGCGTATCCTGAAGTCCCCAAGCCGCTAAAGTTTCAAGCATGGCGCCTGCTCATAGTACATCATGGCTTGTAGTGTCTCGTTTATTATCGACCTTTTTTCATTTTTCGCATCCAAGTATCTAAGCCACAAACCATAAAAAATGTGCATTTGTTTTTAACCTGGACAATACACAAGTCCGTTTCTCGGTGCAGTCTTTGCTACGAATAAAAAAATCGTGTCCTTTACATCTTTCTATCAATTTTTTGCTCGCGAATTTAATGATTTCTCTTTCTTAATTTTTTTAAACAAAATCTTTTCTTTTCATTCACAACCGATCGTTTTACACATATACATCGTGTCCTTTATGGCTTCCTATAATTTTTTTGCTCGCGAATTTAATGATTCTTTTATACTAATTTTTTTTCAACAAAACCTTCTCTTCCCTTTCACATCCGATTGTTTAACAGTGTTCAGTATCTGTCCCTCGCGTATTTCGCACTCATTCCTATTCTATCCATTTTTTGCTCAGAAACTTAAATGATAACAAAAAAATAATTTATTTCCAATAAAACCTTTTCATTCCATTCACGTCCGTTCTTTTAACACTCGGCCAGCGAACAGTCTTTAGTTTCTGTTGCATCCGCAGGTATAGCTCCGGAACAGCAAAAAAGAAAAAAAAACACCAAATATAAAAAAAATTGCGAACACAAAGCAAAACCGGCACTGTCTTTTTTTTTATCCAGCAATAAAATTCTAATAAAACTCTAAACGCTTCGAGAGTGCGGAACGGCTCTTTGTTTTGTTTCTTATGTACCCTATGTACGTTGTATCGCGCGGTTTGCCGGGCTTCCCCGCTTAGGTACAGCGTGCTGCACCCTCGGCAACCCGGAGATCCGTATAATCCGAGAGAGGGCGAGTTTAGAGGTGTAGGTATCAGCAAAAAGTACATACAGAGGTATAACATTGCCCTGGCCCGAAGAATGAAGAGGAAGAATGATCGCACTCTAGTCCTCGGTCGTCGATTCTCAAAAGCCCGCGCAACTTCCCAAGCCCCTGGATTTTGTCATCCTCGGATCCTCCGTGAGATCCGTTCCTTTTGTGCGGGCAACGTTTTTTTTTTTCTCTTCCTTTCCTCCTCACGTTTTTACAGCCGGCATAATGGGGGATATACCGTGATCCTTTGGATGCGCTCGTTATCCTCGCATTCGTAACGCTTGCAGCTGTCTCCGCGTGAGGAAACGACGAATAATGAAAATGAGAATAAGAGGCAAAAAAGAAGGGAAAAAAAGAAATTAAAAAATCGGCGATGAAAGAACGGAGAGATGAGAGGCGCATGTGAGATCGAGGATTCACCGAACGAACGGATAGATCACGGAGATCATCGCTTGCGCAAGGCTTCCCGAGACGACCTTCGCAAACCAGTTTGGACACACGCAAACGTACTAATTTCTTTTATTTTCATTATTTTTCAAAAATAATATTTTTTAAAAACTTATTATTAATACCAGAAAGAAAATTATATTACTTATTATTATTAGTAGCATTAGTGAGTTTATTAACAATACATAACATGTAACAGTTTTTTTTTTTTATACCCAACAAACTTATCTCTTTTCACCAATATTGCATATTGCCAATTGGCCATCGACCGCAGTCCTTCAGTCTTGTTATTAATAACATCAGAATAATAATATGACTTGGGCTGAAGAACTGCAGTCGATTGCCCATTGGCAATGTTTATGAGAAAGTTGTAACTTGTCAATAAATGCACTTTTACTACTGGCAATATTGCTTATTACTATTAATATCAGAATAATAATATCACTTATTATTTAAAAAAATTATTACGACGTAGCGATTGTACAAAAAAATCGTGCCCAAGATACGAAGGGCAGAAGAAAAATGATATTTTCCTAGGGTTAAACAAGCAGCTAGATCGGAGAGGCCTAGCGAGAGAGTACGAGAAATAGCGGAGGGGCTAGGGATCGGTTGGAAGCAGGGGAAGGCGTCAGGCAAAGCCAGCTGCCCTACCGTCGTATAACAAGTCTAAACGCAGGCACCTACTACTCTACCAATAGGAGCCAACTGTTCATTAGTCTGTTGGTACAGGCTGTTCCAAATTATCGTCGAGCTAGAGTTGTGTATCGCGCGTGCTCGTGAAGGGTGAAAAGTTCTCGTGGAAAAGGGACTCCCCCGTTACAAAGTATCCGTTCGTTTTGCCACAGCAACAAAGTACGACTTTCACCTTCCTATCACTATTTTATTGTCTGAGGCGTCACCTTCGTCGCAGAATCTAATTTATCGCGACAGAATATAGATACAACGTCACCAGTCATTAATACGACGGATCCAGTAAAATTTTTTCGCAAGATTAATAAAATGGAAAGAAAATAAATTTCAAAAAGAAAAAGAGGAAGAAAAAACGCCAAATGAATCCAGCGACAGATGCTAAACGAAATTTCGATCCTTCCTATTCCAGTGCGCAGCTGCTGCGCGGGCAAGACAGGGTTCGCCTAAATCCCACGTTACCGACTGGGAGAGCTTATAGTACAGGGATTTTTTTTATTGATTTTAGCGTTAAAACCTCTTTTGTATTGATGGTAAAACTATTCCCGATCGATTTGATGACGAATTTTCGAAAAATCGAAATTCACAATATAATTATTGTCTTCATAGTATTATATATAAACTGCAGAAAACAGCGACTTTGTTTTCACTATTATTACACATTATAATAATGACAATACATACATTTATATATTGATATTATTATTATTATTATTGTTAATACAAAATAGTCGAAAACTAATTTCCGCGAATTCGGCAATATTCATAGAAAGAGGTTAAAATAATTTGCAGAAATTGTCGTTACAACCAATATCCTGGTAAAAAAAATTGTACATCCGTCGTTTTTTTCAATGGCTCGTTGAAGAGACAAGAGGAGATTAAATTTTAGAGAAATATCGGAGCGCCGGAGGAGAGCCGTACGGAATGATAATGCGTGCAGGCAGCAGGAACGAGCAGCTGCGAGCAGAGGCCTCTGGGATTTCCATGGGGGCATTTTCATTTTCCCTCATCGGGGGTGTGCGTGTCGCACCCCCTCGGCTTGCCGCCCTCGTAGCGCCGAGACGCCCGTACAACACGACCACGTGCCTGCGAATGATGGCGTCGGCGGGGATCAACAGCCGACGATGGCAAAACCCACGGTCCGTAATAGAGTGGGAAAGAACATTTAACCATCGTAGAGATCGATCCTTTGTCCCGAGCGTGCGAAAGTGAGAAAGATGCATCGGGCAGAAGAAAGCTGCGGTATCGGCGCGAGCGCGCAGTATCCGGAATGGAAAAATATCGTCCACGAATCTGTCACGGAATCGACATCTGCCGCGCTCGAACCTCGAACACAGTAGCCCGATCGAGGTTCCATTATATTCCATCACGTCGGGGGAAAATTTTCCGGGCAGCGCGGAGACCGTTTGCGAAAAATCCAGATGGATTTCCTTGGTTACAGAGAAACACGTGAATGGTCCCTCATAATGTGACACGGATGAATGAAGCCCCCATAGCACACTGCCATATCGAACCCGCGCTATGGCAAAGTGTCATACCACAGCTTGGAAGAACGACCCGATAATGTTTGCGGCACGACTTGGTTGCTACTTTGTGTAATTACTTTTCCCATGGATGCAGTGGAATTGCAACACTGACAAAAAAAAATTGGTTGGATTAACCAAAAGTCGCGGTGACATACGTTCAAAGCTGTTATTTGTTTGACACAAATAAAGCATTGTTTTGTTAAACGATTATTTGCTTCAATTTATTCAAAATTGTCGTTTAAAACAAACATATTTGTTGTACCAACAAAATACACCTTTGAACGTATGTCACCGCGTATTTGCTTAATCCAACCATTTCTTTTTCTCAGTGAACGGATGGATTTAAAGACAATGTGCAATTTAACACAAATTACATTTTACAGGAGAATACGATAAAATGTAATTTTTAAAAATTACTTTCGGCTAAATAAAACTAAATTGACTAAATTGACTAAATTGATTACATTTGACTAAAAAATTGTATTTAAACAATTACATTATGGTAGTAGAAAAAAAATGTATTCCTGTACATTTATTCAGTTATCATTGAAAAGTACACATTGAAAAAGCGCCCTTCAATTTTCAGCCCGGGATTCTCATAGATATTAGAAAGATTTTTTCACATTTCCTTAGATTACGATTGAAAATGTTTGTAGGTTTTATTCCGTGATTCTATCGTTCGCCATTAATTCTAATTGTTGATAAATTGTGTGTAATTTGTGTTCGCGCGTAATGTGTTGAAGCCGTTATGAACATAGTGGCTTATTATTATCGATTTGGTTTACGGCAAATTTTTTAATGAAAAACTTGTATCTTTTAACTATTGGGGTGATCGGGTGACGGATACGCGTCAGCCGTTTGAGCCGCAGGTTTCACCCACTTTCATTTTTTTTAAGCGGTCTCTTCACAGTTGAAACAAAATGGATAGCTATATTCGATGATTGGACTACATATACTTTTATAAAATTTTGTTTGCTGATCGATGTAAAATTTGCAAAAAGTACAAACTTTTTTTACTGTGGAGTAAAATGAAATTTGCTAAAATGTAGTATTATCCGTCGTTGATTGACGTGGGCTAAATTACTCCTGCTACCGTGGGATTTTCATGCGACCAAAAAAAATTAAGAAAAGAAAACTAAAAAAAGAAATAGGAACTTAAACCCGACTCGGTACGTAGGATACAGGAAAGGTGGAAACCATTTGCCCAACTGGAGGAACCTTCGATCCTTCGAGGAAGTTTTCTTCTTTTTGGCGCAAGTTTCTCGCTCGGGACCCCGACATAACCACCCCCATTCCCTTTCACGAATCTCAATGGATCCCTCCCGATGATCTCAAGGCCGCGGTAGCGCCGGCACTTTCTCCCTTCGCGCAGTCCTCTGAGCGCCGCTCTGACCCGGGTACACAAACGTGCCAGCTTCGGCGTACTCTCGCGCCGAGCTATATCTTAAATCCCGGAAGTCGATTTATCATCCCACGAAACTTTGGCCCCTTTCCCGGGAAAACTTTGCCGAGAATTTAATGGCCGAGAGTCTTCGGTTCTGAATATCCCGGTACCTGCAATAATACCGGAAGTAAATCCTCTTCAGTCTAAACATCGATTCTGCAAATTCAATCGGAACAATTTATATCATGAAAATTTAGCCCACAAATGTTCGCCCGGGTAGTTGGTACATATTCTCACTTCGCGCTGTGAGAGAACTTCGAGTCAGGATTACCGATGTACAGAGTTATCGAGCGTCAGTAATTCGCTGTGATAGAAAAATGCATTCATTAGATTTGATTTTAAGAACTGAACGTTCAAGTCATTTACACTAATAATATATTAAATTTAGTCGAATCAAAGGAATCTCTTTCCTAGATGCTCGTTGTTGACTCTCAGGGCAGATTTTGAAATTTGCACTTTGACGAATAATCGTCGCCATTCAAATAATGTCACAGTAATACATTTTTTTTGCTAATTGGTTTTTTTTTTAGTTAAGGGTGTGGAGTTAAGGGGGCCGAGTCGGCGAGAAATCTGCGCCCCTTTGTAAACTTTATTTCTTTTTTCCGGTCAACTGATAAATATGCTTGAAATCTATCATCTCGGGTTTTGTATGAAGGATGATTATGGCCGCGTTAGAACCAATTCGGTCAACCAGTTTCCTGGTCAACCAGTTTCGGGCCTTTTCAAATCCGTGTGTTATTCAGAACAAACCACTCGATGGATCGTTCTCCAAGACGGCTCATTTTCTCCGTAACAACGTTCTACACCGGTCGACCGGAGGACATTTTTTTGGCAGGCCCCCCCAGGTCGAAGCTATCGACCGATTTAAAAACTCCTAACATAACTTCGACGCTCGGAGCTGTTCGGAGCGATGTAATTTCCAAAGTGTTGACTCTTATTTAAACGTTCTCATGAAATCATCGATTAGCACTTGTCGCTCCTGATAAAGTTATGCTGCATTTTGTCAAAACTTCGATACACAGTCAAAAAGTTTGTACTTTTTACAGCAACTTATTGTCCACAATTTGTTCATTTTCCACTCCCACCATCCGGTTCCAGTTTTACAAACAAAAGTACAAACTAAAATCGTTAGTGACATGTGAAATAAACCGACAGGTTTTGTATATTCAAACCTTAACAAACGAGCTTGTCACTTATTTAGCAACATTATTTTTACGAAACTTCGTATTACGATTTTAAGAAATTATTTTTTTACTGCGTGGACAACTAGCAAAAAAGGTGTGCAATCCCTTAACCAACTGAATAATTTTTTTGTTAAATTTATTCATTCGATTTTTTTCGTTTCACTAACTCAGCCCCTTCAAATTGAGCCGGTGTAATCGAAGAAATGAAGATGTGCCGGTCACGTCTCACGAGCCGTGCGACCGGTGAGCTGGAGATTTGGCACGACTTGTGTAATATTCTTTCGTTCTCGAGCGACACATGACTTTCAATAAGTTGCAACTGTTTCGATTTGCAACTATTGCGACAGACATTTATCGCCCTATATTTGTGCCCTGCCCGTTTTCACTATAACGAATAATTATTTATGAATGAAAAATAAAAGTAAAAATAAAAATACATTCTACATGCAAATTTCTTTCGAGAATTATCCGATCTTTTGTAACGCGATCCCGCTTCTCTTCTCATAGCGACGAAAAATTGTATAATTTTGATTTTTTAATCATGAGAATCGTTTGAGTGGCATACGAGCCGGCACAATGGGTAAACGTGTGAGAGATTCGCGAATGACGAGATGGAGATCGAGGGAGAGGGAGGGAGAGAGATATTCAGCACGAGTTCTAAGCTCGAGCAAAAATGACAAGATCGCGAGGTGGGGGGCCTAGCTCGCCGAGGGAGACCGGGAAAACCGGAAGACGATGCCTCTAGAGCTGAATTAGAACTAGACGGTATCTCGAATCGATACAGGCGCGATCGCGGGACCCGGAGCCTCGTGGACTCTCTCAAGGTTTTCCATTGAGCACCGGCGACCCCGGGCGTATAACAGAAAGACTAGTAGAATGGACGAAACACCGCCCTTGAAGTTGCGGAACCCTCCAAGGGGAATGATCCGTTGTTCTCGAAACACCGTGTAGATGCCTGCAGCGGTGCGAGCGAGAGAAATTAAAGAGAGGGAGAGACATCCAACTTCACTGAGAACTGGACCCTCGACACCAGCAACGTCCACGACCTCTTGGATCACTTAACAATAGCCAAAGTGAAACAAATTCCACGAGCTTATCCACGTATTATAAATTAATACATTCATACATGTATATGTATATATCTATGTGGATGGATTATTTTTTTCCCATCGAAAATAACATATCGATGGCGGGGGAAAAAGAGCGTGGAGACCGGGAGAGTGTGTGAAATATCCGCGGCAAAATTTTTAAATAGCGTTGATAAACATTTTTCGTTCGCAAACATTTACATTTTTGTTATTGTTAGAAAAATGTTTCGTTGTCGAAAAAGAAACCGCGAAATTAACAAGAAAAATATTGTGGAGGTTCGGCGATACGAAATGGTTGTTTAATGTTTTTCCCATCGAAAATAACAGACCGATGGCGGGGGAAAAAGAGCGTGGAGTGTGTAAAGCATTCGCGGCAAAACAGTTTTGTAGATTTATAAAACATATCTCCTTCGTAAACGTTTACATTTTTACTAATGTTAGAAAAACTTTTCGTTGGCGAAAAAGAAACGGCAAAGTTAACAAGAAAAGTATTGCGGAGGCTCGCTGACAATAAATGTTTGTTAAATGTTCTTCTCATCGAAAATAACAGATTCATGGCCAGAAAAAAAGTGCGTGGAGACCGGCGAGTCTGTTAAATATCCACGGTTAAAAAGGTTTCTACATTTAATAAACATTTATCATTCGCTAAGTCAGCATTTAATTATTTAATCAATTAATTTACGGGCACTGCCCTTTTACATATTTACAACTAGTATTGCAATCATAATAAGGACCATATTTTTTTCAAGAATTTCCCGTGGATAAAGCATTGCTTTAGCCCAGCCAATGCGCATCCACATTCGTTAACCGACAACAATTTCTTGAACAAACAGTCAACTAAAATGTCTTCGTTTTTTTTTTTTTTTTTCAGGTAATCCACGTCGAACGAGAAAAAGAAATTGGCGAGCTACATGAACGACACTAGAATTGCTTGCCGAGCGAGAACATCCGTTACTCGTGTGCTTATGGAAAGTGGCTAGAGAGGCCCGAAGCGCGCGGTGCCCTCGAGCGTCTCTACGCGCAGACACGCGTCTCTCCGAGATCGTTCGGTTCTCTCGATGGTCGTGGGCTCGCTGCAGAGAGCGGTCTTCCCGCCGAAAACACCCGGTAGATTTTGCAAGAGTGGTGTGCGCGCGGGCGAGCACGCAAAAGCCGGGCCTAGCGAGCAGCGGCAGCAGGAGCGAAATCATCATCATCATCAGCAAGCGGCAGCAGGAACGGCAGCAGCAGCAGCAGCGGAGCAGCGAAAACCGGCATGCGAAATTCCTGCCAATGGGGAACAGAGGCGGGAGTCGGGGGGCGCCCACGTGGTGCCCGGCTCTACCAATGGGGCACCGCGAATTCGCGAATTTTCAAGCGGGCCCGCTCGTCGTCGCCGAGCCGAACGGAGGCGAAAGAAAGAAAGAAGAAGAGAAGAGAAGAAAGAAAGAAGGAAGAAGAAAAAAAAAACGAGTTTGCATCGCATAGCGCGTCGTCCGAAGCCGGGCAGGAGCTAGCGAACTCGGGGCAGCCGTGCTTGAGTGCCAGAAGTGCTGGAAGTAGAGTCCAGTCTACTGCTGCTGCTGCAACACACGCTCTCGGCGTATTTTTTGCCCTATTTCCACGAGAGTAATAGAGTCTACGATATTCCCGATACATCATCAACATCGATCGTTGTTATTTCTTTTTTCGTCCTCGTCGAATCAACTTGAAGTCGCGAAGTAAGACTATACGAGATTCCAGTGTTCCGAGTGGTGCACCCAGTTGTTACGTTGGAGCACTTACGTAAAAGTCCAACGTGAGAACTCGAAGGAAGAAAAAAACAATTGGAGAGAAAAAAGAAATTGTCAATCTCGTGAAGCAGAAAAAGAAAAGAATAATCGAAGTTTCACGTGGAAAGTAAGGAAGGAGATTTCGAGAAAAGAAAAAATTTCATCCAACGACGAATATCGCCCGGTCAGTGCGCACGCCAGGCCGGTCCACCCAGACGGTACGTACCAAACATCTCGAGCGTGAAACCGTGTGTGACCGAGTCGGAAGATAGCGCGCCTTAGCGAAGGGAAGGCACTGGCGATAAGGAAAAAAAAGAGAGAAGAAAAAAAGAAGAGTGAGTCGTCGAGAAAAAAAATAATAGACTGCTGGACATCGGCAACGTCACGGCGGAGCGCAGCTATCGTCAAACCCACCGATAGAGACAGTGAGAAGAAACCTCGAAACGTTATCGCAAACTCCGGCATCGCCAGCAAACACCATACGAAAGCGGCAGCGAGAGACCCGAAAAAAAACATTTTCTATCCGAACGTTCGCGATTTTCCCATCGTCGAGAGAGACACGCGGTCCCGGATAACGGATCGTCGGTCGTGAATATAATTCTCGTCGTATTTCGTGCTCGATCCATTCAACGGCCGAGTCGTTGCCTCCGATAAAAAAAAAAAAAAAAAAAAATTGTCTAAAAAATAAATATCGTGATACAAATTAACCAAACTTTCGTTGAATCGTGTCGCGAGTCGGGTAAAAAAAAAAATTCATTCGCTCGCGTCCAAGCTCTCGAGTGCGTGCCTTGATCGACACCGGTGTCGGGCCGCGATCGCGTTTTTTTTTTCCTCACTGACACACTCTCGCTCCCTCCGGAGAGCGATACAGAGATATCGCCGGCAGTGCGCCGAGAGAGGTGGCTACTCTCACGGTCGAGAGAATCATCATCATCGGGCACAGGCGGAGGCAGTAGCAACGGCAGAAGTAAGCGATACGAGTGAGGGCGACGAAAGCGGAGACGGTGAAATTCAGTGGAGGCAGTGAACGCGCCGAAGGTGGTGGAAGCGACAAACTACTCCGTACGCGAAAAAAAAAAAAAAAATTATTAGCGACGTTAACATCGCGCCCGGACAGCGTCGAGACACTCGTAAAGCGTCTCGTGCATATATCACGAATAATATAGCCCACGTGTTGTCCGAGACAAAACTCGGAAAAGCCGCCACCATAGCGTCGAGCGGGAAAAATACCGAAGGCCACCAGCAGCAGCAGCAGCAGCAGCAGCAGCAGCAGAGCAGCGGAGCCACAAACGCCGGTTCGCTCAACGCTAATACAACGAATCCCGACAACGGCATTGTCCATAGCACGATAACCTCAACGTCATCAAACAACAGCAACACAATGTCGAAACTTTACGTTGGCAATTTACCGTCGGATTGCAACGAGAGCTCCCTCAGGCAGCTCTTCCAAGTGCACAATCTATCGTGCACGACGATACTCGTGAAACGCGGGGGTTATGCCTTCGTCGACTGCTCCGACCAGTCCACAGCCGATCGGGCCATCGACAAACTTAACGGTGAGTACTCAATTTTTTTTTTTTTTTATATTTCGATTCCGGTAGAGTTTTGTTTCAATAGGCTGTGATTTACGATAATAGACGATATCGAGAAAGCATAGATCAATATCGATGTTTCGCGAAGAGACCATTGTCGGCAGTAAGGAATAAGATATTGATTCTTACGATAATTAAAAATAAAAAACTATTTTAGTGACGATTGTGTTGAACGTTATAACAAAAAATTTGAGGTTTTTTTTTTTTTTTTTTTTTTTTTTTTTTTTTTTTTTTTTTTTTTGGGTTTTTGATAGATTTTTTTTTCGATATAGATACGCTTTTTTCTCGCTTTTATATATAGTTTGCTTTCAGAAACACGCTATTTATCACCAAACGACGAGGGACGCACTGGTCACGCTCAGCTTCGCAAATTACCTTTCCCCGCTTACGCTTTGGCTTAAAAAAAAATCATGCTTTATGCCATTTTTTTTTTGCTCCGCAGATACTTTAGTTTGAACAGGAATTTCGGACCGATGAGCGGGGAAGGACGCGGGATTCATTGAGAGCCACTGCTTCGGAACTTTTTTCTTTCTATGCGAAGATTCGGCGCGCGAATGGCGCTCGCCGTTCTTCGTCGACGTCTATCCCCGCCTCTGCCGCTACCGCTGCCGGAGCTATGCTTATATTGTGCTTATGCTACATGCTTTAGTCCCGCAAGAGCTTAGCTATTCTCACCCTAAGCTCTGTCCCTATTTCTCATTCATTTCAGCCAACAACGACGAGGGAGCTTCGACGCGCATGCATGCCATATTAGAATTATTATTTTCCGTGAAACGGTACCGTTGTCTCGAATGTTTCGAATTTTTTTCACTCAACATGCTTTTTTCCGTGGAATTAAAAATGAACGATTTTTACACGATTATACGGGACAAAGTATAATATGTCGAGCCTTCTCAGAGATCTGTACAAGCGATGACTTTACATAGTATGGTCACCTGTGTATAGCAATCTGGGACCCCAGAATTCCGTCTTTTCACGGACTAGTTTATAAGGCGTGGAGAAAAGTCATAAATCATCCAGCTAATGGTATATTTATAATCGTCTTGATGTCGGGGACATTATAGTTCTTTCGGGGTTCGAGAAACGATTTTTCAACCGGTGGTACAGCGATTGACAAATCACGCCTCGCCAAGATTAGACGCGAGCTCACTTTCCTCTAATGTCGAGGATGCTTTCGGTTGTTTTTTTTTTTCGATATGTTACGATAAATAATAACTCTCTCCTTTTATACTTTTTCCTCGTACCACAATATTTGACTTCAAAGTCCCGCCATTGATATATTTGACGGAGAAAAGAATACGTTCGATGATGCCGAAACGTTCCGAATGATATCTAACGCTTTCAGTGGATTCTCTTGTTGAATATTTAACTACGGTTTTTGTGCAATTCAGTCGGAAAGTGGACTCAATCGCATGATTTTTTTAAGTTCTTTTTTTATTTAAAAAACATGTTTGGGGGGAGAGGGGGGGGGGGGCGCAAGATATACGCTGCACAAAAGGTCCGTGCATTTAACAAACACTTCCGAATCGTCCAACATTTTTTTCTTGTCAATATTGCGTTAAAAAAATTAAGTTAGTGAGACAAAAACTGGATCTTTGTGGATAAGAAAGCTTTGTTGAAAGTAAAAAAACAAGTTTTTTTTTTATTACTTTGTAGCTGAACATTCGTTCGGCGGAACGGCAATGATCCAAATTAGATGGCTCGCGATGTCTATGCATATAAATATAGCTGGTATTATATTAGTATACAGTGCAGAAGGAAACGTCGAACACGCGAGGGCCCAGCGCGCGGACTCTATCGTTGTCGACCATCTGCATAACGCCTCGCGCGGTCTCTCCGGCACAGCCGTTTTCTCCTCGAAACGACGACTACGACGAGCAACGAGTCCGGAGTGTGCGGTGGCTCTACTTGGCCCCCTTCGCCTGCCCCCGTCTGCCGCCAAAAATTTCGCCTATCGCAGTCGGCTCTCGGCTAAACGACTGAGAACCCCTTGGCGCGACCTCGGCAACGTTTCCGTCGAAAAAAAATTCCTCGTCTCACTCCTTCGCCAACTATACTCTATCTCGCCTCGCGTTCTCCATAGACTCACCATCCCCCTCCATCGTCGCGTACTTCCCTCTTGGCACTGTCGGCTTAATCTTGCTCACGCTTCGGAGCTTCAAGTGCCCCACATTATATATACATTTTTTTTTTTTCGTACAATCGAAACTTTTCCTTTTTTTTTCCGCTTCGACTTTCCTTCCCGCGAAGTCGGGCAAATTCTCTATATTATTTATTGGAACGGCGAGTTATAAACTTCACACCGAAATTAAATTAATTCAAAGTGACATTTTTTTGATACCCGGAAATTGCAAACTATTTTTTTTTTTTGTAATAAAAATATCGATTTGGAGAATTTTACCTATTGGGCCATTTACAATTTACTGAAATTGTACTTAAAACCGTATTTAAAATTGTACTTAAAATTGTACTTAAAATTAATTTGTGCGCGTATTTCCGAGGTCAATCGTATTTCCCGAATAGTATTTTTTTTTTTTTATCAACGATTTCGTACCGCGAAATGCGCGTGTTCTTTCCTCCTTTTCATCCCCGCGCGTTCGTTTCGTCTGTCTTTGCTCAGCCGCTGTCGAATGGCATAGAAACACCGTCGTCCACGTGGTGTGGGACACGCATGGCCATCATGGCGTCGGCGTCGGCGTCGGCGTTCGCACAGCGCGCCTGCGTCCATACCTTACTTTCGCCGTCTCATTCTCCGGTCTCGTCGCCGAGCCACGAACGGCGACAAGGTCGCCCCCGCACAGAAGCGTACGCGTTTCGTCGTCGCGTAGTAGATAAGTCCCTGATAATCGTCGGCCCGACCGCGGGACCGGACATCGTGCGTTCCTTCTGTACACAAAAGAAAAAAAAAAATGGTCGACTTCCCGATCGCCGAATATCTCGAACAGTTTTCAGTTGAAATTGGGGGGAGAGCACGATTGCAGGAGTTTCAAGGCTTAGCCGCTATTTTGGCCGGGTCCGCGATTCGAGCAGGAAGGGGGTCTTCCGTGGGCGTGAGCTCGAGCACGGTCAAGGTCACGTGGCGAGAGCCGCGGGTCCCGCGAATCCGCTCAGTCGATTCGGCGCAGAAATTCGCGTCAGTCGAGAAGAGCATCGGATGTGCTCGTCGTTAATCTCCTGCGACCGAGAGAGATCCGAGATGATGATCGTCACGGCGATGCTGTCGGGTTGGTGTCTCTCCGTTGTTCGGATCTTCGTGCGCCCAACGAGCCACCGCAATGCGTAATCGCTTCGTCACACTCGTCGCGCTCCTTCTGGTCCAGACGTTGCAGCAGCACGGTCAGAAGTGCCACGCGAGGTGGCCACTGGCCAGTGGCAAATCCAGATCGTAAATTCTCCGACGAGTCGCTCGTCGTAACTTTGCGTGTCCTAAGAGTGAGGCACTGTGAGCTTAACCATGAGGGGACGAGGAGAGGACCGAGGAGGCGCGAGCCACGTATACGCGATCGAAGAAAAAAAAAAAAAAAAGAACTAATTTTGAAGCACGAGGGTCATTGCTGCGCTACAATTTTTATGGTACTTTTATCTGCCCACTTGACGTTTATAGCGCATTTACATGCAAATTTTTTATTTTATGTTCCGAGGGGTAAATTTGTAAAATTGAGAGAGGAACATAGTTGTTTAACCCTTTGAAGGGCCTCGAAGCGAAAAACGAGGTGTTAGCTCGGTGAGGGTTAAACAAAACTTGAGGTAAAAGGACAATTGTCAATAGAGGTATCGAGACTCTTCGGAAGTCACACGAACATTATAATGTTTCTGTCAACGGTGTAAAAATATACGGCGGTTTATTGAGCAGATTTATTCTACTGACCATTTTACCCCGATTACTCAGTGGACGATAGGTAGGGAAATGCAATAGGGTCGGGAAGCAAGTAACCGAAGAAAAGTCGTTTCTGCCGAATACCATCGACAGATGAATTAATACAGTAATTTACGATACAGCTTTTTCTGTCGGGTGTGAATTTGCAACCCGAGCCGAAGGCGAGTGCGGCATTCACACGCGTCAGGAATCCCTTTTCTACGTCCATACCATTCACATCACTTCGCCTAACAAATTCACGGGAATCACGCTTTTAGTTTTCGAGAACTGTGCGCAGAAAGGAAATTTCTCGCACTAGTGCGGAAAAAATACCATATTGCGTTTAATACGCATGGGCAATGTTTCTCTCGCCCGCGATGCGAAAACAGTACATTACGATACTAGTGCGAAAAAACTTCCTGACGAGTGTCACTTTGCAGCACGAGTCGAAGCCGAATTTTGCATTCACACGAGTTTTGCCTTCACACGACATAGCTTTACGCGTGCGATGCGTGCGTAAAACTGCCATTTTCGCATCGAGTGAAATACATTATATTATTACATTGCATTCTTTCGTTAAAAAAAAAAAATCAAGAAATAATCGACATTCAGCAGCGCTGCGCTGTCCTCTAGCTCGTCGGCCCTGCAACGAAGCCTTCATCGAAGTAATAAACGCTCATACGTTTCCACGCTAGCCTTTCGACTCCCTGCATTTCCCTCATGGCCCGAAAGTCCTGAAAATACACGCATACCAGAAAAAAAAGAAAAACCGACAATTTTAGCGCGCAAGAATGAAGTCTAGTTGCGTCTCTTCTGTAGATATTCCCCGGTATACCGTCAACTCGTAACAGCCGGAGTTCCAAATCTCCGGTCTCCGTCTCTCGCGTATATAGTACGGCTCAAACGAGCGGAGAATCAAGCGAGAAAGATTCCCGATACAATGGATTCGTCTCTCTTCTCTGTCCCTCGAAAGCGTCGTTGGGTTCGTTCGTTGCGTTCGGTTTCCGAGGCCAGAACTAGTTTGGTAGGTTAGGCTTTCGACTAACTTAGGTAGTCTACGAGAAAGACGGAGAGAGAGAGAGAGAGAGAGAGAGAGAAAGAAAAGTGATTCCCTCGCTCTCTCGCGCGAGCTTAGAAACCCGTGTGTACGCACTGAGTCACGAGTGAGGAACCCGCGCGTCGTCGTGATCTTTTAGCCCGCGGTTTCTCGGTAGTTCTCGGTCCAACCGATCGTTCCTTTTCTACTCCATCTGTTTCACTTTTAACCCCCTCTTCCTTCCCTCGCAACCTCCCATCCTTCCATCCATCTCTCGCATCTTAGCCGAATACCTAAGGGTGCATACTGATATAACGCACTGTTCTCCGATGCCAGCGGCCGTATCCCTGCGGTAGGCGAGGATCATGAAGAACCACGGTCGGTAAAGCAGCTAGTAATTTTGTGACCCTAAAGATATCTGCACGAGACCAAATTTCATCAAGTTACGAACGGCTGTGTTTTTCGCTCAAGAAAGTTCACTTAGAGAATAAAATTTCCCAAGTGAACAATTTTTAATCTTCTTTTAACCCTTCAAGTACGGGGTACTTTTTGTCGAGAGCGAACGACCATGCCTTCTTTTAACCTCAAAAACGATACGGTCGTTAGTAATAAGTTCTCTTCTACGTTATAAAAAAAAAAAAAAAAAAAAAAATCACCTCAAGTTACGTCTCTGAATTTTGACAGATTTTTTTTGCTTCATCCACTTGTTACTCGAATCGTTCGAAGGTTGCGTATTGGCAAATTCTAGGTCCTCTTTAAACAAGGATCCAGTACGCGAAGGGTTAAAAGCAGTGCATTGACAGAGACTTGGCAAAGATGAATTTTGATCTCATGCAGATTCTTCATGGCCACGTAATTTTTTCTCTCTCTCCTCTCATCTCTCGTCTTAACTTTCGACGTGGTAAATGTATCCTTTTGCTCTCTTCAAATTTCTTCGCGCGCGATGTTCCGCGCCCTCCGATCCTTCCGTCCATTTCTCTCGTCCCAACATCGGAGGATGTCCGCTCCGCTTGCGTACGCGAGAGAGATGCGCCATAGGACTCCCACAAACATTCACCGAGTTTGCGCTGCAACGGTGAGTCATCCGATATACGTGGACGACTCTAAGTGAGTCTCTAAGTCTCTGGTGTGTACGCAACGCCGAGCTCACGGTAGTGGGGCTATCGGGAGCCCGGGCGCTCTCGATAGGGTGTGCTGGTTTGTCCCACACATCCGATTCCTCGGAGATTCTGACATCGACACGAGAGACACACATTGCCGTACATCGGAGCCACATGCCCCAGGGAGATTTTGGTCCGGCTCGCGGGACTCCTCCGTTGGTTCTTCGTCGGCGACAGGAAACTGCCACATTCTTCCGACGTTCCTATCGACTCCCTCTTTCTCTCGTTCTCCCGGCCTGCTCGCCGCCTCTTCTCATCCCTGCACGGACGGTGCCGCGTATAGTTGTAAGACACACGTATAGCCGCGACGCAGGCGATAAACCACGAAAACGACCAAGCTCCGGTTCCTCGAGAACGCGACACTTTTTTTATTTATTTATTTTTTAACCAAAAATTAAAATTAATTTCCAAAGCTTGGAGATTGTATAGCTGGAACTAAAATTCTCGACGGTAAGTCGTACTACACTGATAAAAAAATACGGTTGAATCAACTAAGATTCGGGCAGGGACGTTGAAATAAATATTTTGTTGGTACATTTAAAAAATTGGTTAGTTCCAGAATTTGTTGGGTGATTTGACGAAAATATTTTTGAGTCATTAAAATATTCTGTTCGACCAACTAAATATTTATTTGAAGGTCCCTGCCCGAATCTTAGTTGATTCAACTGTACTTTTTTATTAGTGGACTCGTATTTGGACGACTTAGCAGAGATTGTTGATGCTGATTACTTTTGAGATGTTGGGTTTCCGGCAGGCTGATATCTTCAGCCCATAATAAGCAGGCTTTTTTTTTTAAGAATTTAATTGGCTTTGCCGATCTTCGATACTTGGCTGGATTTATTTATCGGCGCGGTATTTCGGAGCTTCGGGATCGAATTTCGTCGATGAAATTCGATAGCCACTGAACAATAAATATATTAAAAACCAACGACGAAACTGTCGAGGATCGAGACGAGATCGGATCGTTTTCTCGTTAGCGATTTACGCAGTCAGTGCGCGTGCATCGAGATCGCAACGAAGTCGCTTGCGGAGCTGGAGCCGCGAGGCATTTCAAGTTTTTGTAATTGATGACGCAGGTTGATCGGCGGTGGGCTCGGCTGTTCCCGGGTGCATCGGCCGATTTGTCGCGTGCCCCGATCGAGTCCACCTGCCCGTCGAAAAAGTAATCCGACGATGTCGTCGCAGAAGGATCGAATAGCTTCTTCTCGGCTGCAGCTCCCTCTCTTTCTCTCTGCTTGACCCACCCGCGTGCGATACGGGGAATACGTTTTTGCGACTCGCCTAACGCCACAAATCATTAAACTTGGAACGTCTCTCTGTTTTTTTATTTTACGCCTAAAAAAAATCAACAAGATGCTAAATTACATCTTTTTGTAACTCATGCATGAAAAGTGCTAGTTTTCGTGTCTGCCGAGAGTGGCGATTTACGCTTTTTAGTACCCGGCGCTTGCGCACATCGGACCGATCTTACTTTAAGCACGCTTGAACGTGCGTAAAGTACGGCGCATGCGCAGTTGATCTATGACAGAAAAAAAAAGAAACAAAAAATTATTAGGAATATAAATTAGAGGGGAAAAAAAGAAATTAAGTCTGAGAACCCCTTCAAGACAGCGCAAGATCTAACCGTTATCTTGTCGACGTGCCTGGCGGTCCACCGTATTCGGGTTCGCGGCTCTAATATATACGTAACCGAAATCGTTTCGTACGTCGCGGGAAGTCGTGGACTTCGATCCTCGGCGTGCGTTGTAACACGCACAGTTGAGTGTCACGGATGAACCCGGCTGTATAGTATATAAATAGTATACGTGTGTAGTATTCAGTGGTATGTATACGTCTCACGACTTGAATGAAAGGAGATATTACTCGCGCGTCACGCGCCGTACGTATATCAACGCTACTTTCGGCTTCGAAGTACACGAATTCCAATCGGATAGAGAGAAAAAAAAATAACCCGAGTCATCTTCCAGATTAGAAACATTTGATGTACTCAAAAATTGTTCACAGATTTCAATTGCCTATTTTTTATTTCACTTTTAATTGTTTGCATCAGGAGAAATCTACAGGTAGTTTCGCCTTGCTTTAAAAAAATAATTACAATAAAATCAAACAAGTAGTAATAATAACAAATATAATTAAATTAATTTGGATGATAATACTATTAATGATATTTAATTATGGAATCATCAATTTGCCTGAACTACATTAGTTTGGATAGATCGTGTAATTAAATTTTAATTTTTTTAATAATTTTATAAAAATGATCAGATAATTAGATACAATACATAGCAAAGTGAAATTATAAGTACGAGGTAAAAGGTTGAGAACACCGGCTAGGTAAAAGACAGTTCGGAGAGAAGCCGATAGTACATAGCGCGTTACCGTCGCGGGTACGAGTACACAGACCCGACGTACGGATATAGTTTAGCGCAAAAAGTGCTCGCGCGCCCGCGCAAGGAGGAAGGAAGTGCTATCTTTAGAGATGCCGACACTATAACCGAGAAACCTACACGACCCACCTCCCTTTCTTCCTTCCCACATAGCTACACACTTACCATAGATCTTTCTCGCTTCCTGTGATCATACTTTCCTCTTGGTCTTTTCCGTCTAGCTTGAGCTGCCGTCTCCCTTAGCCTCTGAGACAATGTTTTTGAGTATACTCCGTCGAAGTGCGGAGAGACTTTTTATTTCTTTTACTCATTTTTTTTTTACCTTTCTTCTATGGCACTCGGATGCGGCCACTCTACCTCGATTTTCCTCCTACACGCGAGAATCTACATTATTTTCCGAAAATTTTCGCTACATTGATTATTTTTTTCTTTCTTACGTTTTTTTTTTTTAATTCTTAAGTAGCGCGCGAAGACGAACGCTACTTATATTTGTTTTGTGGGAAATAACATATATTATATAGTTATATTAATGTTACACGTATCATATTTTAAAATTATTTTTACTTTTATTAATATTAGTAGTACTAAAAGAGATTTATTGCCAATGCTTAATATTTATACAGTTATTTTCTTCCACGAGTTTTATTCCCAATGATAATTACCACACCTTGTCAAAGGGCCATTGATCTGCGTCCTTCGACTTCATTAATATTAATAAACGTGAAAATGATAAATTCTGGGGCAATCCCGTTTCACATAGCACGAACCTCAAATATTTTTCAATATCACTACAGCCAGTATACGTATCGAATCTATCGAATCTTTTGCTTAAAAAATTGACGAATGATGTTTATGTAGTTCATTATCGCCAATATGTAATTTTTTTTTCAAATGGGCGTATCTCACAGCTTCGGTGTTAGAAAAAAAAACCATGGTCAGATCTCCTGACTGTGCCCTATATATACATACATAGTTAAATGCTGAGCCAGAACTGAAGGAACCACGCGAAGACTCATCCCGTGTTTGTCTTAGATACGCGGACATTGACTCCTAGCAAACAACACACGGTCTGCGAAACTCTTAACGAGATTTGCAATATATATATATATTTATACATATATATATTTCCGTATGTATGTATGTATAAATACGGCGTAACCGTTATCGTTCTTTGACACAGAATGCGGCCATTTGCTGTGACTTTAGAAAGAGTTAACAAAATTGCTATCCGATCTTCGAAGTGTCAATGCAAGTACGACGAGTCATCGGAACGTCTCGTTCGGATTTAAATTGGATTAAATTACATTGGAGCGGGAAATTAAACGTCCAGAGAAAAATCATGAATTCTATGGATTCCCAACGGCAGACGCAGACGACGGAAAAAAAATCTTACGTGCACGCAACAATGTCAGCAAGTATCATCGCAGGGTCCGTCCTCGTTGGCTTCCCTCCGCGTGGACCGAAGGACAAGCGAATTGCCGCAAAAAGCTTAACCGCGGATTGCGGCGGACACGAGCGTGTACGAGAAATCCGAGCGATTCGACAGGTGTTAACGAACGCTGGCAACTGCTCTTCGTCTCTCGAGATCGCTCCTCTTCGCGACGTCCCAGCGGACGAAACTTTCGCACCTGTCCCCCCCGAGTCTCATTTCGGGAATGTATATGTATGTAGATATGTATACAGTAGTACGGAGATTCCACCATTTTCTCTTTTTTTAATTTTAATTTTTTTTTTTACCCTGCCTCAGTTTGGGCAGGAGGGAAAAATGGGGGGAAATATTCGCGGTTCTTTGATTTCCACAATTATTATTCAGGGGTCAATGAATGAAGGGTCTCCCGACAGAAACATGTTTCCAGACTCGAGGTCAATCTCGAAATTTCAAAATAAAATTTACAATTTCCTGTATATGGAATGGAGAAAAAATATCTTTTTTTTTTTGCTTATTTTTTAAGTAGATTTTTAAATTTAACAGTAATTTTAAAGAATTTAGCGATTAAAAGTGCAAACCTATCGATCGAGGAAGGGTCACTTCCTCGTATAGACCTTCGGGCTATAAAATATACATCGTCATCGCAATAGGTGTCGATACGTTCCGGTCGACGAAACTAGCCATTGAGTAGTAGTAAATTTATTTATTGACAATGTATTACATGGTACGGATGCTGATACATTTGCGCGATTATTTACATTCATATATTCCTCTGCTATTACCATTGCTAAAGGGCCATCGACCTAAGTCCTTCAGCTCACTAGCCATTGATTCAATTGTAAAAATTAATTCGGCGCATACGCTATGAATTAAAGATAATACGTGGATGCAAGCGTACAGGCGAAAAACCAATTTCACCCACGCAGCGGAAGCTCACCGCCCGACAGCGTTTCACCCCGTTCGAGTTCTCAACCCCCAGCGCAAACATACCCCCAACCTCGCTAGCGATAGGGTGGCTACCGTGACACCAAAACGAATCGCTTCTATTACGAAACAAAATCTGGAACGAATCTACGTTGCGTGGGCTACTTGTACCGCCGTTTCGGCTCGCTCCGCGTGCCTTCGACTGTAAGGCCCGGGCGTCCCGGCGGTAGAAAAGTTGCAACCGACACATCGCCATTAATCTCCGAACGAGCGGATATTATTTTAATTCTCGAGCCACCGTCTGTCTTACTTTCTCCTTCGGTGTTTCATCTCCGACTCCGTGCCAACAGTCGAAATACCCTTCCGAGAACGCGGCTACCCTTTGTTCGATGCTCTGCTGCGATTATACGCTTAGAAAAGAAAAGTTACCGAATAATTTAAAACGCTCACGCTCTCGATTCCCACCGGCCGACAAATTCAATTTCTTTTTTTTTTCTCTCACTCTCTTTTATACTGCTTCGTATTTGGCTGCAACTCCTCAATCGATAATCAATCGAGAATTGTAAAATAAATTCTAATCAGTTCAAGCTCAGAATGCAATTGGAAATTTTGATAACATTTGGGTGTTTTTTTTTTAAATCATAGTTATTTTATTTTTTATAGACAAAAAACACCATCGACGATCGTCGATGATTTTTATTTAATCTTTACTACCGATATTAATGCAATGGTTTCACGAAGCTTTTTTTTGGCTCACAAAGTCACATCGACGGAGCGAATTCTTGGATTATGCTCATTACCAACGAAAGTATGCAAACCACAGGTTGCATCGCTTGAACAGCCAACCGGAAGTCGATAGCTGTTGGCAATTCATCGGTTATGCATTGGTCCCTATCTCAAATTACACGCAAACTTCAGCCAGACGAAGTTTGCGAACCAATTTTTCACTTCTCCGGGCCTACCGAAAGTCGATGCAACCGATTAATAACAACAATAATCGAGTGCCATGAATCTACCCGACGAAAAAAAAATCACACTATCGATACCGCCGACATAAAACTCGAAACGTGTCAACCAGATCTAAAAACATGAAGTTCACGGGGCCGGTTATTCGCGCCTCGTGTGTGCAAAAGTGGGTGTAAATTGACGACTGCCTTTCGGTTCCCGCCTTCCCATGGAAGACTTAAAAGAGAAGGCTGATGCGAGCCAGCCAGCCAAGAGGAGAAGGGAGGAAGAAGAAGAGATGATAAAAAGGAAAAGAAAAGAATAACAAAAAAAAGAGAGAGGAGACACGAATCGGGATCGACTTTCATGTTTCCTCGCGCACTTTATGCGGATTCCATATGTATTACATTATGTGTTACATAGTGTGGTACATTGTGTAGATGGAACACAGTCAGGACCTATCTTAACGTGCGTGGGCCCAACGCAGCCTGCCCTCCGGCCTCTGGGTTCCTTCGGCAAACTAACCTACCCGTCTAAGTAATCCATTGTGCTTCAAGGTGCTCTCTTTGTGCCGATCGGTCTCACGCCGAGAGGGCGGCTCAACGCGCCGTGCAAGAAGGATAATGCGACGAAAAAAAGAATTAAAGAAGAAAAAAAAAAGAAGTGGAAGCGAAGAAAGAAAGAAGTATGCCACAAGGCCACTCGGGCTCATGGCTTCGGCGCAATTCTTACATTGCGCCGGGCGTACTTTCCCGTTCGCCAGCGTAAAAAATTCAACTCTCTTTAATCACGACCGAAAGAGAGAGAAGAGAAATCGCAATAAAATTCTTATGCTCCAATTCTCACCGGAAAAAGCCCGATTGGAAGGTAACATTTTTTTTGCCGTGACAAAAATCAAGATTTCTCGGATCGTCCGTGGTGAAATCGATAGAGATCGGACGAATAGCGGTCGCCTAAGGGAGAACCTTAATATCTCACGTCTAAACCGAATTTTCGATGCGAAATCTTGGATAGGCGCAAACTTTGGGATGTGGACCAGTAAATACTAGCGTCTCGCGCCGTAAAATTATTGGCAATTGTTATCGACAATTGAATAAAGAATATTGATCTTTCCCGTCGCACTCAGGTAATATCACCCAATAATGGGATTTAAAAAAAATCAATATTTGCAGCAACAAAAAGGTCGCGTATGATTACAGAGTACGCGTATGATTACGTGCTAAAGAAAGGGCAAGCCGATAAACAGACATGTATGACAACAAAGAAATCTTGTGTCCGTACATAAGGAAAGTGTCTTCCAAATTCCGAACCGATGCTTCTTTTTCAAATACCATTGATTCAAAGTTTAGACTTCCGGCATTCTCGAGTATAACTACCTGGTAGCGTCAGGCTTAAATTTTTTTTGAGTTTACCCGATACACGCCGTAGTTGACCGATGTCGGAAAGATCGGCCTCAGCCCCTCGGGAAGGGCTCGCGGAACACCGGATGGACGGGTAGCCTTGCCGAGGGTTGATGAGGAGTCGAGCAAGGAGCGACAGAGTTCGAAGGGTGCGTGTGTGCGTGCACATGCGTGCGCGCATAGGTAACTGGTAGAGAGAGGCATAGATTCAGGAACGGCTCGTCATGCGTCCGAGCGACGTAATCCGGGAACTGTTCACTCGTTTTGAATGGCCGGTGACCCTGCGGTGACGCGTACGGCGAGAGGGTTTTCGCTCGCGAGGCCTCCGTAGACTGGATGGTGTTTCGGTTGTGTCCTAACTTCCGAAGGGACTAACGATAGAAAAGGCAAAACCCGAGCACACAGAAACGGCGCGCACATGCGAGCAATAATTTATGCACCTATGGCCGCGCCATGTTCCTGTACGTTTGCGCATGTTACAAGGCGCTGTTTCACTTGCACCGATGGAAAGGCTCGAGCTAGAAGAGAAGTCGAGGCGCTATTAGATATGTGTGTCCATGCGATCGGGCACATTCGGCATCCCGGCCTGGAATGCGCAACGGGAACCTGTTCTCGTTCCCATTCCCATTCCTGGCGTGGAACCAAAATATTTCATTCCCAGCGGCAGCCCCGCGGAAGAGCATAAGGAAGAAGCCGAAGCTTTTCTGGTCCTCCGGGTAAGAACGCGATATCGTGTCTCGTATTCTGGCTCTTTCGTCCCAACGTTGGAAAAAACATCGGAGGAAATGACGGCTTTCGGATTCTGAGGACGATCGATGAGCCGCGTCGGAAATTACGGAAAAGGGGTTCACGAGATTCGGTTGTGGAACTCGTGATGGGAGCGCGAGCTCCGAAGTACCCTCCGCGAATCGCTTGTCTAGGATTTGTCATGTTCTTTCATTTATTTTTTTTCTTCTAAAAATTATTCGTCGATCAACATCGAAACGAAATGCATGGCAACCCCTCCGCATAGTTTTTCGCTCTTCGACAAGAAGTACCAAAAAAAGATGCTGATTTTTCGCAAAACCCACAGTACAAAATATTTTGGGCCTTCGCATGTATTCCCCGGTGATCGCGAATACGCTCATCTTGCCCGTCTCGATGATCGATTCGAGCAAAATCGTGACAAATGGAATTTCATATATGCGATATATTTGGCAAAGCGAGGGAGGGAGAACGAAGGAAATAAATGAATATATATTAGTCGGGTTACGTTGCCGGGTGTCCGACGGTAGGGCCGTTCTAAGCGCACTCGCTAGCCTCACCTTACCTAGGCACACATATACCTGGTAGTTTTGGTTCAGGGGGAGATCCCGCGAACGGAGAGGGACTATATGAGCGAAAGACCTTGAGGCCTCGGTTCGCCGGGTGGTGTGCTCTCCGCGGCACGACTAGTACTGACCCACTATAAAGGCACTTGCCATCCTCCTCGCTTACCAGGACAATCCCCTATTACCTTCTCCCTCGGGGAGCCTGCTAACCTACTCACCGGGGCTCTCCTTGCCCACATCCACCGACTCTTCTCTACCCCCCAAAACTCGCTCGAGCCCCGTTCAGTCCTCGCGCTCTTAGCCCCCACCTTCGTCCTTCCTACTATTCTCTCTATCTTTTTGGCTCGTTCCGTCTCGCTTCAACCTAAGCGATGCCGGTACCGGCCCACGGACTGAAACCCCTCATATTTCTTTCTCGCTCCATTCGGTCCTTATACCTTCGGTCCAACTCCCTCGAACATCAACGTGTAGGTCACCGCATGCTTGTTTCACCGACGCTTACACGTGTGTACGCACGAGGAACGATAGTTCGGTCGAGGGCCACGCCGGTGCAGGCTACGCGGTTGTAGTGGTATGTTAGAGGAAACGTATACGTGGGTACCTTGAAATTTTGGGACCATGTTGCTTAGGATATTGGAGTGTACATGTATACGCACGCGGACGAATCCCGGTGTATGCGCGACTGAGTCAGTGTGCCTCGAGAGAATATCCACCTAGCATAGCAACTGCTGTTTCTGCATTTCTTAGCGGAACCCGCGCTCGCCCCATGCTCTCCACACGTTCGAATATATAACGGGTGTCCCGATAGAGGCAAAAAGAAATTCATTCCTTCTCGAGAAGCTACGAGAGACCTATCAGTGGGAAACATTTTTCTTGACCTTGTTATTGGATCTTAAAAAAAAAGAGAAAAAAAAATAATACTTTGCATCGAAGAGCGGGAGAACGAAACTAGGAATCGAAGCTACTGTCAGTCTCTGAGAGTAGCTCCGATCTGTTCCCTCGACAATTTTCTTTTGTGCCAATTTCATTTGGAAGAATTTAACCCTGGGAAGAATTTACCGAGCATTTATTTTAATTGCGCGAATTATCGAGCTATCGTTGGGACTTTCGGGTTTAGGTCAATGGTGTCTGGCTGTAGGCTCAAGAGTTCTCTCCGTAAAAGTCTCGGGAGCTCTCGTAGGTACTCAACGTGCCAACTGAGCCGTGTCGGTTCCCTCGTTGTCTGAACAGTTCAAATCGAGCGTGAAATTCGCGTCGTGCCTTCGGCTCGATCGCGAAAATACGATGCGAATTAGAAGCTCATCTCGGCGCTCGTTCAACTGCTGTGCGGCTTGATCCGTTGTGCGAACGCGCTGGACGGTGGTTGCGCGCGAATTGTCACTAGTGCTCGACCGAAAACCTGTTGTGTCGCTTTGCCAGGCTATTCTGCGTTTTGTATGGACGAGGACCGTATAGATACACTTTACGAATATTATATTATGAAGTCGGTGTCGCGGCGGAAGGGGAGATTTGACACGGCACGTTCTAAGTAGCCATCTAGTCGCAGTCCATATAGCTCTCATATTTTTTTTCCACCACCTCTACTCGGGGATGTTTCGTGCAAGCGATTCGGACTCGTTGGCATTTGTTGGGTATGGTGGGGCAAAATGGCCTACACAGAGAAAAAGAAGGTTCAAAGGAGTTATTTGGTTGGTCGAACAAAAATGTTTGATTCGACAAATTTGGAATCGATCGGAAGCCAATGATCGATTAACAAAACAATGCTTTATTTGCCGAATAAACAACATAATAAGCTTTGATCTTATGTCATCGCGACTGTTGGCCAATCCAACGAATTTTTCCTCTTCTCAGTATACACGGAGCAAGATTGCAAGATTGCTAATGGTCCCTGTATTCAAAATATTTTTATTCTAAGTATTTTATTCAAGCATTTCAAATTTTCGTATTTAACTATTTAAAGCATACATATTTTTATTTTTTTTACAAGTATGAAGTTTTGAATACATCGGTTGGTTATTAATGCATTTTTTCTGAATTCAAAGAGGTGTATCACCTGTTATACACTGTGCTTCGAAAGGTTAAGTAATGATATTAAAATAATCAAAATATGAAGATCGCTCATATACAACTACCAACTTTTTTCACGGGCTATAAAGAAAGGCGAATTTTCTGCGCAGCGAAAAATTCGTCATTTTTGTGGTCCAACTCTATGCGCGCCGCAGATCCATTCAGCCCACCCAGCCGATCGTCCGGTAAATAACATTTTAAGCAACAAGTAGTCGACGACTTTTGGCCGTTCGCGCGAATATTTTCGTAAGAAGAACGAACTGGTTGTAGAAAACGAAAAAAAATGCACAAGGATAGAAGAAATACGAGAGGATAGAAGCCCCGATGTCCTGGCGACGAGTATAGAACATAGCGGAGTGGATTGAGAATTGTACTATGGAGGCATACGAGACACCTGGCGCGCGGTTTATAGGTAAAGGAAAGGAAATACGCGTGGATAACTAGTCGCTGCTTCGCGCTGCTGGCTATTCGCGAGCTCTATCCTTCCCTTATTCTTCTTCGCCCGCTTTTTTTCCTTCTTTATTTTTTTGCTCTCCGTCTTACTCGCCGCGAAGTACAACGAGAAACGTTGGGCCGCCCGTTGGGACGTTTACCCGTCCGCAAGAATACACTATCCGCATGCTGTATATGCCGGTGGTAGAGCTCTACATATATCGAGTCTGCATATGCATCTAGTAGGGACAGCGGTAGTGTAAGAAAAAAGAAAAAAAAAATAAGCACTGAAGAGACACGCGAGACCTCGTTGTCCGACACTTTCTCATAACCTCTTGATCCTGATTAGAATATGACTAGGGACACGAAGAGCTGAACTAGAAGCATGGTCGGTACATCAGAGTGGTCAAGCCACACCGTTGCGATCCGTCAGCCAACTCTCCTATTGCCTATTGACCATTGCCGAGTTGTCCGGGTGACTACTTTGCACGTGCGGGGACTAAACTCAGCTACCCACGGCCAACCCGGAAGCAGAGGTGCTTTTCCGGTTTACCGTACTCATGCATGTATATGCATCGGTTACGTTGCGAAACCGGTATTGTGCCTTTATCGCACAATAACGCGGGGCAAAGTCCGGTGTACCGGCTTGATTTTCCATGGGAAAAATCTTTCTCGTTTGTCCACTGTGACGAAACGTGAGATGCCAGACTCAGCGCTGGGGGGAGATATTTGTTATTAATGTTGAGCCATTTCTATTTATTTTTGTCAATTTTTTTTTTTTATTTCTAATTTTGGTGAAACTACAATTCGAATTTTTTCTTTTCGATTGCAGGATACACCTATCTTGGATCTGCACTCGTCGTCGAGCCATCGGTAGCGAGCGGCGCGAAGAAACGGTGAGTTTTGTAAAAAATTTATTTGCTTATTATTGGTAAACTTTTAAGCGACTGAAAAAATGTATTACAAAGATAACTGACGCGATTACCAGATGCCCAGTATTATGTTGAGAGAGATAAGAAATAGGTTCTAATCAATTTTTTTTACTAATAATCTGAGTTTTAAGAACACTGTACGTTATTCAGAATTCACAATTTCATGTCACATTGAACGTTGATTTATAATTTAATATGATTAATAATTGATTGTACTTATCGCTGGGCTTGGTTATAATATGCCATAAAAATAGTAAAAAAAAAACTGCAAAGAACGAAGTTTTCCGTGAGTTTGAGATCGCGTCAGTGAATCGAATTTGAAATAGATTTTTTGGAAAAATGTTCTTTAAGTTGGCATTTTTTCTTTTACGTCCATATTGAAGGAGTCAATTGCCAAAAAGTAATCAACTAACAATTGGCGCTCAGCAATTTCATAGTTTCCAGCTGTGCGTATCTGAGCATGCGTGGTTGCCGCTCGGACACGTACGATATTATTTGAGAACTATTCGTTGGATTCGTTATAAAGGAAAAAGTATAATTGCGAGCATCCGAGTGCACGATAGTACGAGATAACTCCTCTTTTGACGTAGCAATCAACACTTTTAGAGCTATATCGAGTGAGATCGCGTGTAATGCCAGGATAATTAGGAGGATAATCGGACGCGTGCTCGCGAGTCAGTCAGAGCTGTATAGAAACACAAACGGCAACGGCAGCAGCGGCGGCGGGCAGGCAGTTTAAAAACTCGCGAGTGCATTGCCTGGAATGAGGTAGTAATAAAAAAAATAAAAATAAAAATAAAAAAAATCGTCCGGATTCCCTCAGTGGAACTCATTCCAGTTCATTTCGCAAACTTCATACGAATGAAAGCAACGCTTATGTGGATTTCACCATTTTTATTTACTTTCTCTGACCCATAATTTTTTTAATCGAAAGAGTCTGCCGATTTTTTTTCAAGCACCAAAACGCTTCGAAGATGTCCGATTGATTTTTGTTTCTTATCGATAGTACATCGGAAGTAAGAAATAATTTATTTTATTTTCAAATGCTTCATTCAATCAATCAGGCATCGTCAATAGTGTGAACATAATCTTGAAAAATTCAAAGGTATTTTTCATTTATCGTATCTTTAGATTTTTCGCTATAAAAAAAAATGTATGTCGAATCCCGAAATTTCTTGAGTGGTTCTAAAAAATCGTAATTTGGGAGCCGCTGCAGAGGGTCTCGGGCGAGGAGAACGATCAGGCGCTCGTTCGCTCGCTGGGAGGAACCGAGAACACCCGAAAAAGGGCACCTGCCCTCCTCTCCTTCGGTGCATATACACTACTTATGTTATATAGTGTAGCGCCATCAAGCTCATCGGCCCGCGCCGATCAGCAACCGGGAACTCTGCAGCCCTCGATTCTCGTAGCTTCTTTGGATGTATAGCTTTCGAGCTCGTGCCACGCAACTGCCCTTCCGACTCTCGATCTTCTCGCGCTTTATTTTTCTTCTTTCTCCATAAACTTTTCTTTAGAGATATTAATTTTGCCCGCAGCGAATTGAAACATTTTTCACCCACGAATGAAAAAAAGCTACTTACTGGAACTATCACATTATATTTCGAGCAAATAACCAGATTTTGCTCACAAAAGCAAAAACTAGTTAAAAATCAATTTTCGACCACCTCGTATAATCTTCTAATCCGAACGAGCAGGCATTAAAATCGTTCGAGATCTCCATCGATTAGAAGATATCTGCAGTGAGAAATTTCTTCTTCCACCTCTCGCACACTCGTGGTTCGCGCCAGGTGACGTACCTGCGCTCTCGTCTCACGAATTGAACTCAAAATATATAGAAAGATACAACGAGATGAATAGAAGAAGACATCGTCGTATGAATGAGCTCGAGTGGTGTAAGTTGGAGGAAGAAAAAAAAAGATATACACAACAAATAAAAAAGGAAAGTAGCGAGATTGTATCGAGGCGTTTGCTCATCTCGAGTGGTCCGGCCAGCCTCCTCGAGAAATTCTACCGTCTCTGTGTGCAAGGTTCATATACTGCGGCGAGGCTTCCAGCGGCGCGAGCGAGCCTCGAGATCTCCCTCCTCCTCGAGAATCCTCCACGAGGCTATCCGTGCGGTTGCACATTAATTTCCATACGAACCGATATGTTTCAAATGTAAAGCACCGTACGAGGCGGCTCTCTCCTTCGACTGCGGAGACAATGATGTGTTGCGAGAAGCGCGAGGCAAAGGGGGGTGGGCGAGGGGTGTGAGCGGGGGGACTTCCAAGGGGCGAATGCACGGAATGAAAGGGATGGAAGGAAACGCTAAGACGAAAAAAATAATAATAATAAGGGGCAAACTGGTAAGCGCGAAAACTAGTTTTTTTATACTTGGGGTGTGACCCTACTTCGGTCCCGATCACAATGAGTGCGGTTGTAGGCTCGGGGCTTGCCGAGCTCACGATAGTTACTCGGCTCGGTTTTTCCACCGTCGTATCTGCCCGTTGGCCACTCCGGACATTTCTTATTCGTGCATACCGTGCCGTTTCACTACGGCGAACGAACTCTGCCACGAGCGTCTTTTGTACCTTTGTAACATAGACGCCCAACGCTCGCGATACCGCCCGAAAGTTCTCACACTCGAACCGCCGAGTTTCGCGCTGCACGCGCATTGCACGAATTTACAGTGGAAAATTCTAAAACTTAGAAGAAAAGATTTTATCAAAATTTGAAACTTCACGATATTTTGGTCGTCATGAGAAATTTTCGGCGTTCGAAGATATGAGAATATAATAATAAAGTACACCCAGAATAATAATTTATTTGACGGCCGACGTTTATTTGTTTAAGTAAAATATTTATTTCATTTAAGTAACTATTTACTTAATTTAAATATATATTTATTTAAATCAAATAAATATTTTACTTAAACCAAATAAACAGTGGCCGTCAAATAAATTATTTTTCTGGGTGTACGGATGGAAACTGTAAAAATGGGCATGACAGTGAAAATGAAAACAAATACCGTTCGAAAGGCTCAAAATGAGAAAATTTTGAAAAAATTCTACATGCAAGGTGCATGGAGGATTTATTTTTTCGATGATATTTCCGATGCGTCGATGATTCAATGTGCGATCTGGAAAGTTTACGGCGTTGGCGTAACGAGAGTGAACTTTGGGCGCGCACGCTTACCCATATGTTTGACGCGCGACCGCAGAAGCCTCGGGTGGCGGCGCCGGTACCGCAGAAGCCCTATGCACTTTGCGGCACGACGGCCGCGCGGCCGCACAATGCATCGGGGGCTGCGAAGGCACGTGCACTGCCGCTGCCATTATTATTTTCTCCCTTGCAATGTATGCACCATCCGTCGGGCGCGTTGCAACGCGATGCAGCGCGGCAGACCGGCTCCGCTGCACTCACGCGTCCACTGCGTACAGTGGGGGATCCATCGACTCCTTTTCTTTCATATGTGTACCCGCGCGTCGTCACGACGCACTCCCGATCGATTTCTCAAAGACGAGGACTCGAGTAAATACAGCGTTCGCGGCCTTCCTCGGACCCCTTTCTTTTCGGTCGAATAATAATTTGCAACGCGTTTTCATTAACCCGCGGCCGAACCTTTGTAAGATATCGTATGTCCTACATCAGCGTCATATGCGGGCGCCGCGCATCACAAAAAGCTTCGTACGATTGACAAAAATTTTTCGTCCACAATTTTTTTTTTTCTTCTCGGGAATTAAAGAATTTTTTGAGCAAAAAAATATAGTTCAATGGCAGAAAAAAACGAACACAAACACTTAGTACAACGAACATTTATTCCTCACAAACACTAAGTGAAATAAACATTTATTTCTCATAAAGATTCAAAAAATAGTCTTGTTAATGTTACAATTATTTTTTGCAACGAACAGTTTCCCCGAGAAAAAAAAGAATTATTGACGATTGTGGACGAGAAATATTTTTTAAAGGCACGTATCTTTTTTCGTCTGTTGTTTCATTCCCTCTCATAGTACTCTGCGCTCGCGACAAGTGTCTATGTACACGATTCCACCTGTAGCCCTCACAAGTACCGAACTATATGCACCCCTTCGGGACGCACGAGAATTTGGCTTAGTACGTGCGCTCGTTACTGTGTGTTTATACATGCCCGATGCATCGGAACGATAATCGTCCATTGCCCTCGCCAATGGCCAGTGCAATCCCTGCTCGACTCACCCCTCGCAGTGCACTCACCCCAATGCATTTTATGCACGCGCAGGGTGTACGCCGTGTTGCAATTGAGTCGTGATGCTAACAGGTAGCGCGTACTCGCTCCATTCTCCTCCGCCCCTTTTTTCGCGGGGTCGGAGCCGGCCGCGGGTTCCACCTGATTCTTGCGTACGACTTGCATTGCGATATACAAGTACTCGTGCAACACGGGTGCAGCGGGGACGAAAATCCCTTAGTCACAGCGATCAGTGCTTTGTTGTGCAGGCGCCCAGTTTCAATCCCGCCTCGGGTCTTGGCCACCCCTGTTATTCGTGCAACTCTGCCTTGCACAATTGCACGTTGCATCCGTCGAGAGGACGGACTACCCCCCTGAAAATTCCTTCAATCAACATTCGAATCTTTGACATCGTACACGCGTCCTTTTTATTTCTTCTTTATGCTAAAGCGTATTACGCAGAGGAAGTAATTTGGGAAAGTTCAACTTCTTTGTCAAATCAGAATCGAAACAAAAGAAATGTTCGCAAATTTATGAATAATAAGGGTGTGCGGTTTGGAAAATAACAGTTTTTTCAAGGCCACCAGGGGCCAATGAGAAACGTTAAATAGACCCTCCAAGGGTCGCCTTGTAATATTTTTTGGGTAAACTTTGCACTAAAAAATGTTCCGGAACTTTATTAAGAAATGGCATGGTAACTAGAAAAAAATTCTTAAAAAACCGATAGTATCTCAAGTAATTGGTAATGGAGATTGCCCGTATAAATAAAAATGCTACTTTTCGTTTTATCCTCACGCGATTCGGGTGACAATCAACTTGTAGGGAAACCCACTGATGATAAATCCTGAGGTAGTTTCATCGCCCTGCACCGCGGTCATTCATTGCACTCTGTGGATTATAAGACGCCTCGGTCGGCCGCGCACATTCGTGGGACTATAATCGCACACCAAGGCTTTTACGAATTTACATGACAAGACTCCACGTACTCCGCAACATATACTCGGTATCGAGCTCTCACCGGGGCATTACCTCTAGTAAGTACGAGGCAATTGAGACGGTTGATATAGCACGTAGGATAGTTAGTAAGGAGCGTATAAAGGAGAGTCGCGAGTCGTCTTCCCCTTCGAGCATCGTTCTCGTAAGTCGCAACGCACATCGCACCTGTGACTCATCACTCGCGTGTGCACGTACTTCGGGAAGTTGTCCGGTACGCTCACAACTGCACGTATATTACGGGGCTCAACCTGTGCACTCGACTCTCGAGGAGGATCCCCTCGGTCGACAAAGTTTCGTGAGGATTTTCATCCCAGGGGGTATTGTTAAAATACTTTTTTTTTTTTTTTTGCATAACCGATTTGCATAACCAGGTCGGCTACGCGAGAATCTCGAGCTCGTGCACCGACCGAGTGCAATAATGCACTTTTCGCTCGTCCGGCGAAGTGACTCGAGAAACCCGTAAATTGTAACTCGAAATGCGTAAATAATAAATGTTGAAACTTGTGCTTACTTTTAAAGAAAGTTTCAGCGAAGACCATAAAGGGTTTCGAGTTTAAAAAATTTCTTATCTCTTCAAAGAGTGTCGGTTCTGGTTCATTATTCCTTTATTTTCTGAGCTGCCTGTATGAAAAAGCCGAACAAAATTAGAGAAGAGGCTTTCTTACGGAATGAGCTTCGCAAAGAAAAGTCAATAACGAGGAAGCAATGTCACAATTTGTGGACCTCAGAATTAAAAAAAAAAAGTTTCCCCGTGTCTCTTAATCTCTCCGGCGATAACCCGCATCGTGCCAGTCAGCGGGCTTTCAACCGTCTCGAAAGTCACCAACTTGTTCAAAGAATCTCATTAAAAAATTCACCTTCCTCCCTCAAAGTGTACTTTTTTTGATGGCAGAAAAAAAAAGTGCATACGAACATCAATATCACTCTTATCGCTAAAAGGGGGCAAGCGTGCGTGAATGCTTCAAGTTATCGCCCCAATCTCTAATCTCCCTTTAGACACTGTAAAAATAAATTGTAAATTTAATATACCGGAACTTTAGATTTGCTTTCATTGCTTACATTAATTAAAGCATAATGTACTTTTGTGTACAAATAAAAAACCAGATATCAAAATTACAAATGTTTTGACTGAAATTTACAAAAATGTCATAAAAATAAAAATTTCACTGTAAAAATTGCAACGCACATGTGTTTTAAATTTCATAAACAGTTTATGTAAAAAAAGCTTCCAATACCGTTCACGGATTTTCAGTTTCGGAAATAACATTTTTTTTACAGTGCAGCCTATCTCGCGAAATGGTAAGGAAAACGAAAAAAGAAAACAATCCCATCGCATAAAATGCATTACCAAAGTTCCTCGTTTGAGGCTGCAGTTTCTTGTTATCCTCGTTCTCGCTCCCCGCTCGCTTTCTCACTTTCTCCCCCCTTTCTCCTCCCTTCCGTCGATGCTCAACGGGAATCGTTGCATGCGGCGCGTGCCGACCTCGTGCTTCAACTCCTCCCCAACCCTCACCCCTCGTCGGCGCAACCGACGCGGTGCAGCAGCTCGTACCCCTCCATTCCTCCTCCTCTTCCTCTTCTTCCTCTTCTTCTTCTTCGTCTTCGTTTTTCTTCTTCTTCGACGCGGCCGCCACCGCCGACGACGCCGACGACGACGACGAACTCGCACGCACGCTCGCCGTTTACAATTTCTCTATCCTCTCTTTTCATCTTCTTCCTCCAACCGGCGCCTACTTGCCCACCCCTCATCGAGCGTAGCATCCTGTGTGCAGCACCGGCAGCACGCGGCCCATGCGAGCACGCACGAACGCACTTGTTGCACCGACGGTTGTCCTTTTTCATCGTGCAATGCAGTTATACGACACGCATATAGATATACACATGTACAGATATATATGCATATGTGTGCATACATATGCAGCACTCTCGGCGCGAATACCGAACGAGACAACGTAAACACCGTGCCATTATACGGCATTCCCCCTTCAGCATTTACCAATCATTTCAATTATATACTTACTTTGTCCCCAATTTATTGAATCTCCGATTGGTCCGAGGTCATTTTTCGGTACTTTGTGCAGCGGGGAAGCCGCCGAGGTGGTTTTGCGACACACCTGTTTTTTTCTGTCCTCGTTATAATTCTTATTTTATTTTTTTCCTATTCTTTCGAGTAATTTGTGGTACTTTAAGTCAGGGCGGGTTTTGGACACACGCGGTTCCCGGTGTTATCGTTGTCTCTGCTATCACTCATTTTTATGATGACATCATAAAAAGCAAATTATTTAACAAGCACCAAAGAAAGGGTTTTTTTAAAGATTTTTGTAAAAAAACGTTAGAATTTTGTTGTTTTCAACCTTTAGAGGAGTTACTTACGGTATAGTTCTAGGGTTCATTCGCTGCCAGCGAAAAACGAGTCGCGGCCACAGGTCGAAGATCCAGCAGAGTTAAGCGCGCGCATGCGCGGCTTATTACGCGTAATCGAATATGAGAATCTCTGTCGCCCGACCCGTCCGTTGCACACTTCCGAGCCGCGTCCCGGGAACAAAAATAAATTTGAATGTCCAAAGAACGTTCCCCGTGACTTTCCAGTCGGCTTAGAAGAGCGAGCAAACATCCGTTCGCCCTTTTCTAAACTCTCGCGCATGCGCGTCTCGCGCCTGGACAGGGAATTCCCAGTGAATTGGCGCGTTAAGGATTTCTTCCAAGCGCCCCTAAAACAGGGTAAGGAGGGGGTTAAGGACGTATCTCGAGACTCCCGAACGAGTCACATCGCACGGAGTCGACGCTTAAATCCGTTTTACAAAGAGCACACGCCCTTGTTCCCTGAGCAAACAGTTATCTTTTCTGTGCTTCCTTTCTCACGTGTAACACAGCCTCTTGTAGTAACGGGCGAAAACAAAAGGAGACACTCGAGACCCGACCCGGTTGAACATCCCCCAGGGATGAATGCCTCAAGATATCTACGAGTTATGCATAATCTGTTACGACGATGTTTGCTCAAAGTATTTTCCCCCTTAACGCGCACCTTATAGCCTGCATGCAGTTTTCCATTATACGTCGAAGCGCAGCCCCGGGGTGACTTAGAGCCGGTGTTGCGCACGAGATTAAGACCGGCAGTTGAATTTTAATGCTAACGAGGCAGATGGGTGCAGCTTCTCGTATCGATAACCTATGTCCACTTTTTTATTTATCACGAGAAACTCATTGCAGGGCAGTACATTGAAATTGGAGGAAATCGGTGTGGTTTTTTTTATTTATGAAAGTTGAGTTACTGAAGAGCTACACTAAAAAAAAAATTCGTATGAAATTTCATACAAATTACCGGTAAATTTATCGGTAGGAAGTTTTTATGCAAAAACCTGTATATTAAATTTAATGTATTAATGTATAATTGTGATGAAAAATTAATGGTCAGCGCATTAAAAACATCAGAAATACTTTATTTCTAACAATTTACTTTAATTTTACTATGAAAGAACTTTAATGTTAATAATTTACATTAAATTCAAAGCACCAGTCTATGCATAAAAACTTGCAGTCCGATACATTAAATATACAATTTTTTTTACAGTGTAAGTAAAAAAAATCATTTTTGTTTCTTATTCTTTTTAATCGTATTCTAATAATCATTTAATCCAATAATTTATATAATTCTTTTTAATTGAAAAATCGAGGAAAAGTTGATCAGCAGTGAAATTTCTAATGTTATGAAATTTTGAAACGCTTATGCTGAGACGTCCCAAAGTTATGCGGTAAATTTCAATAGATTATCAATTAAGCCTCGTTTGATTAAATTAATTTATTCGATCCGTACAAATGCCCGCACCGGGATCTATTTTTTTTTATAGAATGGTTAATTTTGTTAAGTTATTTTTTTTGGTGCATCGCCGAATATTTTAATTTCGGTATTCGTACCGAGACAGCGACATGGGAGGGGCCGGTGGCTTTTTGCGACTCTTTTTCATAGCTCTTCTTAATGTCCGTAACGCGGCTAAACACGTAGCCCCATCGCCGCGAACGTAATAACAGGGTCTTCCAATCCGAATGGACGATCGGGAGCTCCGGGCTGTCTGCGGACGGAATGCAATTTGCGCACTTAGGTAGTGCGCGCGGTGCGGGCGACGTCGAGGACGGTGATGAGGATGGTAGGCGAGATGAGGGCGCGAGCAGCGGCCGTAATGCGATTATATCGTCCGGCTGTCAGAACTCCGCGCTCCGAAAAACTCCGCAGAGCAGCCCGGCGGGTGTTAAACGAATAAGTTCGAGGCATCGGCCAAGAGATAAGATTTTGTTTTCCACTTTCCACCTCTGCTTCCTTCCTCCGCCGTTCGGGACGCGCCGTCTCCTCGAAGCTTTGCGGGAAAATTCATCGACTATTCGATTTTACGCAAATTTTCATATCCATCACTGTGATAAATTTTTTATTCTGTCAATTTCTTACTCAGTTGGGTCGAAACAAATGGAATATGTTGAATATATATATATATATATATATTTATACTGAAAAATATATCAATGACTCAAGTAAAATTAGCTTGCAGGCTGCCATAGAAAAAAAAATTATTTCAATTTCAACTTTCAATTCTTACAATTCCATACGGGATTGAAACGATAAGATGTCATGTTGATGTCATGTCTTGCCGTCATTGTTTCAATATCATATGGAATTGTAAGAATTGAAAGTAGAGTTGAAATTAAGAAAATAATTTTTTCGCAGTCCGCAAGCAAATTTTTAATTTAGTGTAATAAAAAAAAACTCAATCCTGATTGAAGATCCAGTATATGTTTACGTGTGAAACTTCGTATAAAAATTCATGAAGCAAAAAAATTATTTTACCTCAAAGGTTTTTTTTACGAAAAAAATTAGTAATAAATAATGATGGCTAGTGTCGAAATATTTAAAAATATAAAATATATAAGATGACCGAATATATAAGATGACCGATTGACGGCTACCGTTTATTTGCTTTAAATAAATATTTATTTTATTTAAGTAACTATTTACTTAATTAAAATAAATCTTTATTTAAATCAAATAAATATTTTACTTAAACCAAATAGACTTGTTTTTAATAAAAAAAAATGTTCTGGGTGTATCACGAAAAGTTTTTCGAGAGAAAGGCGGAGAGCGCAGCGAGGTGTTAAAATTTCGCGCAATTTTTAACGCTTCCAGACGAGATGAGAATTATACGGGAAGAAGAAACATATTTGAAAAAAAAAAAGAGAACAACAAAACAAAAAACGAACGAGAACAAAACATTACCGCGAGCTCGAGAGAGATCGGTCAGCGTCCGCAGGTGATGAGGAAGGATCGTTCGCTTTCCCCTTTCGCTTCTCTGCTCGTTTAATTATCCCCAAAATTGAACCGCGCTGACGTGCAATAATTATTGTTATCCAAGCACGTTCCTTTGTCCGGGTTTTCTCACTTTAATTTCGGGCTCGTTTTCTCTCATTGCGGCTCTCCGAACGCCGCGGAGATGCGCTGATTCCGCTTTGACGCCCGCGAGACCGACTCGCGAATTTCTCGTTCGCGCGTCGGCGACGCTGTCGTAAACTCTCGTCCGGTCTCTCCTTGCCTTCTGTGCCGGTCAGGAGACGCGATTTTCAGGTGCAATTTACGACACACGCTGTCGACGCACCTGCGCAGTATGCGTTGATTTTTCTTATTTTTTTCCCCCTTCGTATTCCGAACGAACCTTCCGATAACAATATCGCGCGATTCACCACAATTATCCTCGCACTCTATTAAGTCGGCGATCCTCTGATTCTAATACCGCGAAGCGATTCCGTGCCGGGCGCAAAGGTCCGACGGATAATTATTTTATTGCACGGAACTTGTCATTCCCCGGTGTTCCACCTGGTTCGCGCGCCATCGCAAAACATGGTATTAAGTCTTCGCGGCTAGGCCTTCCTCTCGGCCTCATTTTCGGCCGGTTTATAGGCAGATACCTATAAACTCGAACACACCGCGAGAAGGAAGGACCCTTGTAAATCCATTAAATTTGTGCGCCACTGTGTATACGCGAGTATTATATTTTACTGCTTAGCTTCATTCTCCGCTGGTTTAATGAACTTTTATACTGCCTTTAATATGCATTCCCCGGAACGCTGGGCGGCACATGCGAAGCCGAAACAGGCGCCTATCAGCCCTCATTCGCGATACACATATACACATTATTATCGAAAGACCGAGAGCGTGCACGCGTGGATTACGTTCGTCTGAACCCCAAATTGCACTCTCGAACGATGCTGATAAATGAAATGAGAGAGGTACGAGCATAAAAAAAAATTATAAGAAATAAGATTGTAAGGAACGGAGATAGAGGGGAAAGTCCGAAATACCGAAGGGTCTTTGGGGGAAACGAGAGCACGTTGGAAGCTCGTCGTCGTCGCCGTCTCGAACGGGTTTCGGCAAATTGAAATTCCCTCAAAGTGACGCATCGCTTCGAGATCCTTGGCGCAGAGCACTTTAGATCCAGCCTGTATGTATATATATGTGTGTGTACTTGTGTACGTGAACGATAAGGGCGCGCGCGCTCAGATATTTAACGGCGATTCGGCTTAATTGGCGTAACCGAGGCGAAAAAAAGGGAGTAGCCGCTGTACACCTAGCGTACGACGTACTTGCTTCTTCTCCCGGTCGGTGTCGTTTCGCTTGATGAAATAATACGAACACCTGGCCCCTTCGATCCAATCTTGTTGGATATTAAATTTCATTTTCCTTTTTTTATCACCCTTGTCACTCCACTACGTTGGCATACGGTTGAACGCATATGAGGAAAGAAAGTCGAAAGATTTTTTAATTAAAATTTTTGTCGGGCGGGTGATTTTTATTGCGTCGTTGAACTACATTCGAGACAGATTTTTAACACATTTACATTCGTAAAAATAAAAATAAAAATTCACTGCTAATGAAATTATGTTTGGAGTTGTAAGGCTACAGTTTTGTTTGAAGAAAACGTCACAAATTATTCTTTGAGCTGAGGTTCGACGATTTCGGATACAAAAAAAAATACATGTTTTATTTATTTTTATCGGTAAAATGTTTTAAAAATAAAACCGGCTGTTTTGGACCGAAATCGTCGAGACCCGATTAAGTGGGGAATATCCTGAAATACCGTTGAAACGAAGTTTTAATGAAAATTTCGAGTCTTTCATTGAGGATCTTGATACTGAAAGAAAAGTACCTGAAGATAAACGTAATCGAATTAAAATCAATGTAGCTAGAATGAATTTGAGGTAGTACGAAACGGAAAACGAAGTGGATTCTTCCACTTCGTTTTGAACGTGGCACGAGTTCACCGGAAGGGTTGAGTCGGGTCTTCACAATGGATGATTTGCATGCCAATTCGGATCTGCCCTTTTCCGGTTTTTTTGCTCGCCCTTTCATATTCAAGCGGTCGCCGAGCACTTTGTTGTTTTCCATTGGAAAAGCGACGAGGAAGATGCTGCGAAAAAGGAGTATAAAAGAAAGGAAAGGGTGTTCCTCTTAGAATAAAAAAAAGAATTGTAGTGGATTGGATAAAGCATGCGTTCGCGTTCGTAGGCAGAATAGAATGAGGGATGGAAAAGCGAGGCATAGGTGTACCTATTATGTTCCGCAGCTACTACGGTAGTATAATAGTTTAAGGACACCGCATCCGATCCATCTCTAACGCCTCTATTCCTCTTGTCCTCGCGCTCACTTCCTACAAATGTGTTTTCCTATGCTTGCAGGGGTAGCGGCACTGCCCTACCGGAATCCCCGGTCGACCAGGTCGGCAACGGATGGAGGTGAGTTTTTCCCTGCTTATTTCCCCCGTGAAACGATCTCGCTTTCCGGTATTAACCTTTTCCGTTGGGTGAACGTTAGACATAGTGTTTTTTTCCATTTTTTATTTCTTATTTTGTTGAACCCGGTGGTTTTGCTTCGAACTTTCGGAGACCATGAGCTTTTATTTTTATACAAAAATAAAATTCTCGGCAGCTTGAGACTTTTTTGAAAAATGTTACTTTCTTTGTTCGAATGTTACTTGAAATCTTTCTTTAGGATTCGTTACGATTCATCAAATTTATCAAATTTTTGGTTTAAAATTGAAGATGCATATGCACATTGGGCATTGAAGGTGAATTCTTTATGTCGTATGTCTTACGTTTCTTATGAGCTGCCCGTCCTAGGACTTGTATACACGTCCATCCGCAGCTTCTCGACAATTTTTTCTTCGTCATATAAACTTTGGAGGACTCGAAATTATTTTTTTTTTATAATGAGATCTTTAACATTATCTTTTTTTTCGTGACTCCGATGCTTACATTAGTTCTCATTAACGATCTTCGTAATATTTAAAGTAACTCGAAATGAAAAAAAAGCGGTTCGATGCAAATTCAAACGCCCGCGAGACGAAATACTCTTTTATCAGGACCATCAGTCCACGAGATCGAACGTGACTGATAGCTCCAACATCCTGGACGAGCCGACGATTTACATTTGCAAAGAAACGAGCCACTTACGCTCTGTGTTATTAGGGGTAGCTTCGCAATGAGAAAATTTACAAGGGAATGTGCGTTTGGGTGTGTCAAAGTTGTCCCGTACTGACCGTACTTGTACCTTTTACATGTAACGTCTCGTACCGTACATACCGTTGCGAACACGTCACCAACTTCAAAATACGCAACATCCCCTCTGTCATGTTTGCTTGACGAGATGATCTCGATCTCAGTACTGTCGAATAGACAGCGAAGAAATTAAATTATTTCTGGTCACGATCGTCCATTGCTAAGGAGCCGATGCACACCGGGTGTCTCGTTATAAACATTTTAGTACAATTTGTCGATGAGTAGGTGACAGATTGTTTTATTATAGGGGAGACGGTGGCAAAGCGGGTAAGGGGGTAAAACGGCCACCTCGACTAAGAATAATATTTGCTAAAGAATGTTGAGCAAATTAATTTTTTTAATTTATTTCTTTTTAGATTTTTGATCTAATTAATATCACGTATGATTTTTATGAGATCGCTTTAAAAAATGTTTGCCACGGCCTTCTTTTTTGGGTATAAACAAACTTCGTATTTTTACCGTGTTAATAGGTTACGTGGCTATAAGACGTTTCGATTAACGATTGCCACTGTGTAAGCTTCACCCTCTGAGAGCATTGCAATTACAAAGTTGGAATTCCTTCAATCTTCCACCACTCGGTAACGTCTTTTCGTGAGCATCACATCCAGAAAAATTATTTATTTGACGGGCGCACGTAAATAAATATTTATTTAATTTAAATAAAGATTTATTTTTATCAATTTAAATATCTATTTAAACGAAATAGATAATTATTGGCGGGTGCCAATGAAATAAATTATTTTTGTGCGTGTGCAAACTTCGTTGCGTACAGCGCCACCGTCTGGTTCACGAATTTGCTCACGCTCACGTGCGGGTGAGGTGGTTGCTTTATTATTCAATCACAATAGTAGAGAAAATATGATGAAAAGCTACGTTAGAACTACGAATAGATTGTCATGGAGTGACGTTGTTGTCGCAGCCGCGATGAATTATACCGAAGCCTTACGACAATTCGCCGTTCCTCGAACCACAGACCAGAGTACAGATGTTCAAGGAAACTTTATTTGAAAGGAGTACAAAATTGTAGTTGTGTAAAAGTAAAAGCAGAGACTTCGTAACTTCATTCCCCACCTTTCACTAAAACCTGTATTTTGTTTTACTTCTAATAAAACTCCCTCAGGGCAGTAACGACGACAAATAAGTCGATCAGTTAGACTTGTATTATTATGAACAATATTTTTTTCTGAATTTCGTATATCTTTCTCTTTTCTTAAGTTATTATTGGTAGAAAAAAAGACGTCGGTATAACATGAAAAAATCAATTGAGACAAAATGATAATTTTTAGACTTGGTCATTGACCCCAATCTCCTCTATAAATTTTACCCCTATTGATAATAGATAACATTTTACAACATGGAATAAATTAGCTTCTCGGATGAATGAAATAATAATAACACCAGAAAAGAAACAGAGAAATTTTGAAATAAATAGTCCGCCCGTCAGGTCCCTCCCTTCGGGTTATTTTATAGTTTCCAAAGCGAGGGCGATCGGCGTGAATAGCGGCCGGGTTGCGAAAGACGTCGTTGTTTTCAAAGTGGCAAACGGCGGCGTCGGCGATGCCCCTGGCGGCTTACGAAGGTGCGCGAAACTCTCGTTTCGTCGATCGGCGAGAAAGAGGCAGAGAGCCCCTCTCTGCCGAGGACGAAAATCGTTCACGAGTATAGGGTCAGGTCGGAATCGATTAATTTTTACGGGTCGTTCGAGGCCAGGCAAAAGGAGCTCGCCCCGACCAAATCGAGCCTCGCTATACTACCGAAGAATTTTTTTTTATTACTACTGAATACCTTGTCGGTTTGGGGAAGATCGTTTCCTCTGTCGGAACGGTAGAAAGATAGAGAATATCGAGGAACGGGTCGTTCTCGCTGCCGGGTTCCGGAAACCATTCCATACTTACGGCTACTCACTTTCGTAGCCGGTAATCCTTAGTCGAGCCCGCTCCCCGCATTTATACCGTCGAGACTACAAGCGATACAGTCTTGCAGCATATGTTTCGTTCCACTTTGGCATATTTACCGTATACACGCGGTACAAATACCCGCTCGGCCGGAATGCTTCATTCACCTGGATATATTTACGAGGCGTGCAACTATTAATTAAGTTTAAAAAGCGTCTAGACTCGGCAACCGGCCAACCTTGCCGCCCTTGCATCCCCTAACCTACCCCAAAATTTTTGATAAACACAGGACCACTCCGCCCGTATCCGATGGCTCGCCGGCTTCGTCGGCCGTATCGGTGCACCAGACTGCGCTCACATTATGCAGCAACGAAAATTTTTACGAAGAACCGAAGAGACTAGACAAAGAGTCTTGAACAGCCTTCGAAATTAAACTTAATGCCGGCCACACACACATATGCCTATGGACGGACCTACTCGGGCCTTGGAAACATCGGGCGCGCGATTAGATCATCGTCGAACTGAGAGAAAAAAATAGAGTCCGAACGGAAATCTTTTTTTTTTTTTTACTCGCATTCGGCTCTACCGATATCGGATGCACAGATGTGGTTCGAGACGCGACACCGGGAGGCTGGCGTGTAGGCGAAGCTCGTGCAGTTAGTCACTGGGAAAATTCGTTCGCACGGGCGCGTTCCGGGAACTCGGAAAAACAGACGCTCCCGACAGCTGCGTCGGAAGTGTGAGATACAAATTCTTGATTGTCTTTTTTTTTTGTTCTTTCTTTTTTTCGTGAAAACTGACGCACATAAGAGCACTTTGCGTGCGACGCGATTCTTTCGGAGTGCTTCTGGCGCATTGCCGAAAAAAATCTGGGGAGCCCGGAGTATAATCGATGCTTGATATATTTCTCGGGACGAAGCCAAAACAAGAGCGAGACTGTATTTTCGGGAAAATAACTGGCGGGCAGTTGCAGTTGCGGAGGAAAATTGTATCGATCGGCGAAAGAATCGTCGAGAACGGTTGATTCTTTTTTTATCGTGGGGTTAAACCTTAGTGTTTAAATCCGCGATTATTTACGATTGTCAGGATTCATTAATAACACTGAGGAAAATAATGGTTGGATTAACCAAAAATAGCGGTGACTTACGTTCACAGGTGTTATTTATTTGGTATATGAAGCATTTTTTTTTAATTATTATTTGCTTCAATCGAACGATCGATACAAAATTTGTTGATTGAAACTAATATTTTTGTCGTGCCAACCAAATAACACACTGTACAAAAATTTTGTTTGAAAGGTGATGAACGGCATTGGAAGCTTTTTTGCGTAAGCTGTTTCTGAAATTTGAAACACATGTGCGTTGCAATTTTACAGTAAATTTTTTATTCCTTATGAACATTTTTGTAAATTTCGGCAAAAGATTTGTTATTTTCATTTCTGGTATTTTTATTTTACAAAAAAGTACATTAATGTTCAATTAATGTAAGTAATGTAAGCAAATTTCAAATTGGAGTACATAAAATTTATAATTATTCTTTACAGTCTACCTTTAGAACGTCTCACCGCGCCTTGGCTAATCCAACAATTCCTTTTTCTCAGAGTAGCGGCGCTGCATTGTTTTCTTCACAAAAGTAAGGCGGATTTTGCGCACTGATAAGCAGTGTTAATTCTGCCGGAAAAATTTGCAAGGTAAAGAAGTATTTGTACATACAACAAAAATTTCTCGTTCACCAAGGTCCGAGCTTGGCTAGTCGTATCTGAGAAACGAACACCCTGAATAAAATCCATTCGATCCAAGAGGATTCTATCGGCGAGAACTGACAATCGACTCGCTGCAAAAGGATCCTCTTTCGTCAAATGGGTTCTATTTGGAGACTACGGTTGTGTAGCACCGAACCTCGTGTGTTCGCCTTGCAAGCTCCGCGTCGTCGACGTTAAACTAATTTCGTTCAATGACCAATCGATTATCTCCTCGGTTAAGCGTGAAACTCTCGATGCCTCCTAGATCGGTGTCTTTGGCATCGTTGAAACTTGTGTTAAACAACGCATCGTACAACATCGTACACAGCTGTCCAGTACAGATCCGTGTAGGTGTACAATATGCGCCGACTTACCTTTGTTACTCAGGTATAAAATTGCAACGGTACCGAGACCTCAACTCCCTCCCCCGGCCCTTTTAACTCTTCATCCTTCGTCACGTTTCGCTCCCAGCCTCTGACCGTTTTCTCTGCACTTTGTGCCTCACGCTCCACAGTCTCCGGGCCCAAAGCCCGGAGGTGCTTGACCGGCTTGTGTGTATCTCTGCAGCCGCGAAAAAATGTCAACGCGAAAGGAGGAACCGGCAGACTGCTCGTTGGCGAAAAAGGAAGAAATTCGCTTAAAAAAAGAAAACAACAACAAGTCTTGATTTTCTTCGGGGGATGGCGAGGCGATTGAGGATGATCATCGCAGCGTGTGTCTGGCAACACCCCTTTTTTCGTCACCGGTGAGGGCTTTGCCCCGTGGCTTTGTCGAATTCCGACCACCTTGGCCCGAACCTTCAGACTTTAACCCTTTGAAGACCGAACCACGAAGCTTCGCCTTTTTGGAGTGGTAAATTTTAAAAATTCTTGGTTCGACAGTGTGGATCGAGGTACTCGATGCTCCCAAAATCTCATCGATAATTTTGCAAGCTTTACGGGGGTGCGTTTCAAAATTATGAATTATCATCATTGCGAATATTAAAATATCCAAAAATTAGCAGTTCGAAAATTGTATTTTTCGATGGATAGCTAAGTCCAATAACCGTTTCACCAAAAGGTTATTTTTTCGAGCACTTTTTTATTCGAAAATATATTTTCAGAAGCTGGAGCTCAGCATTTTGAACGACCAGATTTAAAAAGTCTGAAATTTTGAAGTTGAAAATGGAGACACGCTAATATTTTCAATAGCGCACCCAGATAAATAATTTGTTTGACGGCCACCGTTTATTTGGTTTCAGTAAAATATTTATTTGATTTAAATAAATATTTATTTCATTTAAGTAAGTATCTAATTAATTTAAATAAATATTTATTTAAATCTCTAAATTTATTAAAAATTTGTTACCTCTTTAGCTAACAAATGTGAGAACTGACGTTTATAATGAATTTGAAATTATGAACACTCTCAATATCCGCAATATTAGATTTACAGACTGACACTTTTCAGTGTTCGAATTTTCGTCAATTCTAAGGATAACACCTCTTCTTCTCGATATAAGTTCATTTCGATATACTTATCTTCTCAGTTTTTATTTAATACTTAAGAAATCTCAGAAGACTGGCCGTACATTGAAAGTTTGTTATTTTTCTATTTCGAAATATCGGCGGTTCTACATTTCGATCGTTCAATATTTCGACCCCTACCGCTCTATAGAGTAAGCGCTTCAAGGATAACACGTGGAAATTTTCTTCGTTGAAAACAGTGCGTGTAATTAAAATAGACATTTTTTTCGATTGCCAAAATCGCCCTGGCTCGCATCGCGATCAAGGGGGTGGTGAAGGAAGCCTTTGCGGGCGGCGAAGCTAAACGAAATAGCTAATTTATGTGCAGGCGAAATGAATTATTGGCCTGATGAATACGACCTTCCCTTCGGCTTCGTTTAAGAGTTGGCCCGGTCCCGTGATTACCTCGTCAAGTGAAGCGAACTTCTAGCTCGGGGGCCGCCGCCCGAATTCCCAGTCGCACGATCGTCTTCGTCGTCATTGTCGACGGTCTGATCGACGGTTGGCCCTTGCCAGGGCAAGGAGAAAGTAAGGCGCACGAAGAGCACGGACCCAAGCCGTCTACTCGCGGTGTTCGCGATTCCTAGAAAATCATCGACTGTATAATCGGACTCGCGGAACGACTGCTTAATTGTTGCCAATAAATTAACGAAGTCGAAAGACAAACGACGCGTCGATGACTCGTTAACTTCCAACGATGAGCTAATGCATCGATTGTCGTATTTTTACAACTGCACGAAACGATATACAGAGGATCAAATATCGAGTTCAAATCAACTAGGGTTCGACCAAGTTTTATACCGCTAATTAAGCTCAAAATTCATTTTTGGTAAGAGCGAAAGAACATTGGTCTTTCGTTGAGCGAGCACCCAGAAAAATAATTTATTTGTCGGGCGCCCCGCAAACGAATATATTTAATTTAAGTTAATATTTATTTGAATAAAATAAATAGTAGTAATAAAAGAGATTTATTGCCAAAGTTACCATTTACAGTTGTCTTCTTGTACTAAATTTTATACCTAATCTTATTTTTACACCTTGGGAAAGGGCCATCGACCTGCGTCCTTCAGCCCGAGATATTCTTTGGTATTTGGAAGGTATTTTCCTTGCCTTAGTTTATGGTAAAATAAGTGTTTATTTGAATTAAATAAATAATGATTTGCGGGTCACCCTTGAAATAAATTATCTTACTTTAAATCAGGTTCGCAGAATGTCCGGTTTTCTGGGGGCAGACGTACAGAAAACTTTCCGAGAATAGTTTTGGAGTCGGAAAAATGTTCGAAAGCGCTAACTTCTGGGATGTATTATAAAACTTTACACTCGTGCGTTAGAGCGTCGTTCTGCCCCTGTGAAAGGCAGGTGGACAAGCTAGGACGACCCTCTGGACTACGAGGGAAAGGTTTTACAATGGTAAGATGGTTGAGACTCTTCTGCGAAGGCAGGTGGTTTCTTAAGGGCGTGGGCGCGCAAGTGTTTCAATGAACGAGCATGACAAATTCGATCCAGGGATAGGGAAGGTTGGCCTTTGTACCTGGCCTGGCCGAAGATAATAGATAGCGGGACGGTACTCGCGAGGAACTCGAAGGGGCTTTCCTCTGTATCGGACTATTCCCGTAAATACACCCCCGAGCGACACTGCGTTTGCGAATGTTCGGACTCGTCGACGGGATCGATGAAAATTTGCTGGAGCAGTCTTCGGATGAATATTCGTTGTGCAGTCTATATTCGTTATGCACGGTATAATATTTTTGAATTCCCGAATGTGGGCACAAAAGACGAATTCTACCTGCGAGAAGTAGGCAACGAAACTCGGCATAGCGGAAACAGTCCTCGGTCGTGAAACAGCTCGGGTCTCCAACTCGAGAAAAGAAGAAAAAAAATTCGCAGGTTTCAAACATTGTTTTGAAAATTCAAAAAATTTGCAGTTTCAACAAAATTTTGTCAAAGGTTCAAAAAATGTTTTCGAAGGTTCAAAAAATGGTTCTGAAGGTTTTTCAAAGATTCAAAAAATGTTGTCAAAAGTTTAAAAAATGTCAACAACAAAAATAAAGCATCGTTCCCAACAAAGTAGAAATCTCCTTTACCACGAAAAACAAAAAAAAAATTGTGGACTCGTGTAGAGAAGAAGTATTCGTTAAGCGTACAAAGATTAAAATTTTTTTCTCCGTGTACCGAGAGCGGCAGCAGCGGATCTATCATGGATACCCATCCACGTGGATCGTCGCCCCACGGTCGCGGGAAAGGGAGAGATTGGCCTTGGTGGGCGTCGTGGTGGGATTGGGAACTACGACGACGATTCTAGCGCGCTGTTTCGTGCCGGCTTGAATCGCCATCTCCGCCGTTTGTCTTTTCCTTACTACACTCGGGACTCCTCGTTCGCTATATATATATTCGGCATAGGCGAGAAGTACAGTCGGATAGATCGTTCGGGAAGGGGAAAGCGACGCCGGTGGCGGACAGAGAGAGCCGCGCGGCTTCTCGACGCCGGGCGTCGCCGCAGCGACTTCGTTGTCTACCGGCGCCCACCAGATGTCTCCGTAACTCGGAACACCCGAACGACGAGAGAGAGACGAAGGTTCGAGGATAGAGCGGGACGTCGGAACCGGTGGCGGTGGCGGCGCTCGATGACGTCACGCATTTTCCAATTCGCGCGGGCGCGCGAGGCAACGAGCTCTGGCTGCTCGGTCTTGAGGGCGTCCGGGGTAATGCGGATCACCTTGCAAATAATTCTCACATTTTCGGAAAGAAAAATTATTTCGATGATATACGCGCATTCGGGAATCGATGGGAAACGATTTATCGTACAGTTTTGGTGGGGGGGGAAAAAATAATATATGTCGTGTCGCGAGAAAGATCATTCAACCGGCTTCCTCTCCGATTTCCACGCACCGAAGAACCGCGTTCTCTAACCCTTTGATGAACGGGACTGCATCCCCAGCGTTCGGATAAATCGATGTTAATTTTGAACAGCAGCGATTCAGTATCGTCAAAATTTGATTCTATTTTCAGGCGGTCGATACGCATGTTCGAGATTTTTGTCACAAAACAATTATCGATCATCAATTATCCAATTACACCCAGAAAAATAATTTATTTGACGGCCACCGTTTATTTGCTTTAAGTAAAAAATTTACTCCATTTATAGAAATATTTATTTAAATCAAATAAATATTTATTTAACCAAATAAACGGTGGCCGTCAAAGAATTTTTTTTCTGGGTGTTTTGTGGATACCATTAGCATTATCAACTACCAATCGTCGACTGTGTCGTTACTGCGAAAAAAAAAAATTACGAACAAATTTTTGCACAGAAAAATAATTTGTTTGACGGGTACCCAGCAAATAATGATTTATGTGATGGAAGTAATTATTTGTTCAATTCAAATAAATATGTATTTAAATTAAATTAATATTTCTTTGCCGGTCACCCACCAAACAAATCCTTTTTCTGAATGCACTAATCGATGCTCGCACCCAGAGAAATAATTTATTTGACGGGCGCCCCGCAAATAAATATTTATTTGGTATAAATAAATATTTATTGTATTCAAATAAATATTTAATTCCGAGGCGCCCGTCAAATAAATGATTTTTCCGGGAGCAATGGATATGAGAATATCACATACATACACCCGTTTCCTTTATTCTCTGTATGAAGGGTTGACTCGTATTATCAACCGACTTGCATTACCCCGAGCCTTCCAAAAATGGACGAGGAGGAGCGGGGTGGGGGGGGGGGGGTCAAAAACGTAAGGGGAAGGCGCCCCGGCGCCGGGCGTCTCGATCCCTAGCGGCGACACGAGTAAATCGTAGAGGCGAGCGAGAAGGCACGAAATAGGAAAGAGGACGATAGAGATATCGAAATGGAGGGGAATATGCCGGCTTGACGAAGCGTTGGTGGGGACGGTGAACCGACGGTGTGCGCGCGCGTTCGCCTCCACGCGATGAACCTTCCTTCCCCGGTTATGTACATACCTATGTGTATATATATGTGTTACACATATATATATGTATACAAATAAGCTCTCGGGTATGGTACATGGGAGCGAGGGGGAAAAGCAAGCCGGGGTGGGGACCGCGACGAAGTTCGCGATGTTCATCGCCCCGTTTCGGTGGGGGTAAAGCTGGGCGCGGCCTACGGCTCTGGTCCTCTGTGCCGGCGTACACGATTATAAAAATAATATCAGTGTACCGCGCTTTCTCGCATAGATATATCCCCGGGGCCGACGATATTCCGCCACGGCGAAACCGCGCAATATATATATATATATATATATGTATATATTTATAAACCACTATCGCTTTACAGACACCGGCCACTCAATTTTGTTATTTTGTTATTTTTATTGACAGAAAAAATAAACGAAAAATAATAAGAAAAAAAAAAAAATTTGAAGAAAAAAATACTTACGACGAAGCATTGTCGAGAAGTGACGATAGACGCTCGTGACTTCATCGTCCTGATTACGCACCACGCGCCCGCGACAACACCGACCGACCTCTCTCTCTCGCGCGAGAAACAAAATTCTCGGTCGCAGTCATCGCGGCGACCTTACTTCGGGTGCAACTCTGCGGATCGTAAAATTTTCACGCTTCCGTCGATCGTTCATCATTCCACCCGGTCCGTGAATTTTTTCGAGTCGAGACACCGGCAAGCGGCATCAGCACTGCCCAGACACGACGACGTCGAACCTCCACGGAGTCAAATTGTTCCCACTCGTCGGATAGGCAGTGAAGAGAAAAATAAATAAAAATCATTTTAAAAAAACAATTTTTAGAGTAAAAAAAAAAAATTATTGGAAAAAAATTTTTCGACCTCTCGCGTGTATGATCGAGTTCAGTGTGTCATCCCGAGTGTACCGGCACGTGTGCAACTACGCACAATCCCGACGCGCACAGCGCCTCACGCACGCTTCTCTCGCAGCCGTCAATCCCGCGACGTAGAATCGTGTGAAGGACCCGAGAGGAAAAAAAATTTCCGTAACCGTGGCAGACGAGCGTGCGCGCTCGACGATCAAATCTTTCGGCCTGTACTATCGAAATTACCGTCTAAAGAAAAAATCATCTCGTCTATCCTCGCTCGAGGGTAAAGCGACTCTATCTCAACCGCGCTGGTGCAGTTTCCTCGTACACGGTGCGTGATACAAGCTTGCGTCGTCGAACGAAAAAAAAAAAAAAAAAAACAAAAACAAAACAAAAAATCAATGAAAGCAAAAGAAGAATCTTAATTGATTCGGGGAAAAAAATAATTCGTATCGCACGTGCTCGTAAATACTTATCGAGCCGAAGCACCATTCTCGAGGAATTACGTAGACGCGAAGAGGAAAAAAAAAGTCGCCTCCCACCTCCGTTCCGCGGGCCGTACCACGTGTGACCCTTTCGCCGGGTTTTCGTCGAAATCCTCAAAGAGTCGAAGATTGACCGGCGTCGAATCGAGTATCGCCGGGGCCACAGGAGCAAAAGCCCGCCGCCACCGACACACGCAGAGACGCCCGAGAGTGGAGGGCACGTCGTGAAACTCACCGAACGAACGAACTAAGGAAGGCGCGCTTCCACGCTCGCAGAGAGACAGACGGAGAGAGAGGAAGAAAGAGAGAGAGAGAGAGAGCCCGCGCCGGCCGTCTTCTACGCCCGAGCCGTTAGTCGACCGTCAACCAGCAGCCTCACAGTCCGTGTCTTTCTCTTCCACCGTTTTACCTCACCAAAAAAAAAAAAAAAAAAAAAAAGAAATCACCGATCGTGCTCGTTATCATCGATCTTCCTCCTATCATCATTCCGTTCGGCTTGTTATTACTTTTCGCCCGACGACCCTCCGGCCATCAGGATCGACACAGTGACCGTACGCGGTAAGCGCATCCCCCCCACATCGCCGCAACCGATACCTTCGATCAACGGCTTTAACAAAAAAGAACTACAAAAAAATCACCTTGGTTCAAAAATCGACGAAATATCTGAAAAAAAAAAAAAATACTTCATCTACTCCATCGTCAATTTCGTAACTGGATTATTGTGTACTTGGTGAGTGGTGAATCGACAGTGCATACAGTATATACATATACACGCAAAAAAAGAAAACACATATATATGTATATTGCGAAAATTTCGCCACGTGACATTTAACTTGAGAAAGAAATTGAAAAACGCCTTCGAGAGTCTCGTTCGATCGACTAGTCGTGAACCGGAAGTGCGCCGAGCGCAGGATCGGACGAGGCACAGATAGTTTTCGGAGATTGAGGAAAAATAAGAGGATAACAGCCGAGGATTAATAAGCGAGGGGCGTAAAGCCGCGAGAGGTACAAACGCCTGTTACAGTTGTTCGTACCTGAGACGGAAGCGTCGACCGAAAAGGGCCGAGAGAGCAAAGAGCGCGCTGCCGAGGGGAAGGGGCATCGGGCCCGAGATACGGAAGAAGCCTAGGAGCGCTTACAGCACTCTCGTAACAACTGTCGCCGGTCACTATACCTGCCGGGCGTGCGAGAGGAGTGTCTGTCTCTGGCATCCAAAGTAATTGCGAAAAATTTCGTCCCACACACACATATATATATATATATATATATTTATCAGTGATTTTTTTTGGGCATTCTTGTGTTAATTTATTAATTTTTTTCATAATAATTTATTCGCGTTCATTAAGTTTTTGAGATTCGTTCTTTAAATAATTATTAACGGAAGTATCGGTGGAAGGATCGGCTCGTGCTCGTCCGGCAATCCCTCGTCTGGGAATCGCTAACCGCTACAACCCCCCCCCGCACGAGCGCCAGCGCGAAACGTACATCAAGAGATATATAATCCAGTGTGTGCCAGTGTTTAAGTCTACCTCAGTCGTTAGCGGGAGCTAACGCGAATTGAAGGCTCCTTTAAATTATTAAGGATAATATTTAGAAGAGAGAGAAAGAGAGATTTATATATATATATATAAATACATATTATATATATATATATATAGTAAACGAGGAAAACATATATAAATTATCATTATATATTATAAAATATAATATTGAACAGTGTGCTAGACGCGCCGTTATAATACTGTATATATAAAAAAAGCAAAATAGTGAGTTTTCATTTTTATTTTTATTTTCGTTCGTCTGTGAATTTCGCGTCGAAGAGATTGAGTTAACGCTGTTTAAACGTTCGCGATAAATAAAAAATAAAAAAATGTCACTGGATAAATTCGCCGAGGGTGGAATGCTGCAGAAGGAAATGGAGCGGCTGGATATCGAGGATAAGAACGGCGATGGCCAAAGGTAATACATTTTTTTTCTTCTTATTTTCGATGACCGTTAATTTTTAAACGATCGAGGTGTTGGTTACCGAAAGGTGCAAATTCCCACGACGGAGTTTGCGCCGGGAAATAATAAATCGAGGCGAGAATTACAAAGCAATGGGAATTAATTGTATTTGCCGCCACTCGATAATATTAAGTGACGCTTCGAAATTGAATTTTGTCGAAACGACGCCGAAATAGAAAGCGGCAGTGAATAATTGATATCTTCCATTCGATACTTTCGCGTGGTCTTCTATTAAAAAATGTCCATGAAATTAATCTCGTTTGCGGCGCTTTTAATCACATTTAAATAGCACTCCAAATACATCATCGTTTTTGCCTCGGTCGCTCAAACCGAAGCTTCCAAAACCGACCCCGATCGGGCAATAAATACCGTCGGCAATGGAAAGCGGAGGCGGATAGCTAACTTTGCAGTTAAACATAGTTTCCCCTATGGGTCTAACTCGAAACAATATATACACCGGATTAAATTTCCGTTCGTCTCTTCTCGGAAGCAGATCCAGTGAAAGTTCGGACGGCTTAATGTTCTCTAAATTTCGATATATATATATATATATATATATATATATATATATATATATATATATATATCAGGGCTTACCAACATACATGTTTGCCGGGTATTATAGAGGTGGGACTCGCATACTCGCGCAAATATTTGTCGAAGTTGCGCGTTTCGCGATGTACCTTACCGATCGTCTATTGGTTGGATGGCTGCGCCGTCCACGACCTGTGTACCGATGGCGTCACCATCAGATAAATTGTACATCATCCTAATTGATGAAAACAAAAAGGACGAAATAACAAATGTAAAAAAAAAACGCAAGACGTTAAAAATGTATGCGCGTGAGATCGGTAAAGGCGTCAAGAACGGAAGACTATAGTCGGTTAATTGCGAGAGCAGATTGTGCCTCTGGGGTTCGATCGTCCGCTGTGCGATCGCGAAGCTAAACCGTTTGGAACGGACGGTGAATGGATTTTGAAAATCAAACACGATCGCGAGATAGCGATTTGCCGATCGAGCCAACGATCCGCGTACAATTTCTCGCGCACAAATATTATGAGTTTACACCGGCGATTAATAGACGCTGGCTATTGTCTCGGGAGGATTTGATGGCAGATGAAAATATTTGTAAATTGTACGCAGCAATTGGTCTTGTTGAACGGCGTCGATTTAATGTCGAAACGACGAAGGCGCAACGCACGCGATTTCGCGCGTTACCGGCAGCACGCGCCGACCGGACTTCCGGCTGTTTTTCGTTCTAGCCGGTAATGGCACGTGTCCTATAACTTTGTGTCGATCGGAATAATCGATGAAACGGTCGATAGAAAAATGTTTCTATTAAAAAAAAAATGTTTCTCTGAAAGACGATTCGTCGAGAGCGTCGCAAAGTTTTCGGACATCATTTTTAGCGGGAAGACCGATGTCACACGAAACGGTGCGTGAGAAAGATTCGATTGACCAACCGGAAGTGCGTGAAGCGAAGGACAAGGTCGCAGGCACCCGTGCCGGGTAAACACGTTCACTCGGCTCCGATTAATGCTTATCGGTTAAGAATTATTCAACGCACGAGCGGCGATCGTACGGATAACTTTGGATTCATCGCTCCCGCACTTCGTGGAATAATCATCGTGCCCTTTATACCTTCCTTATTACATGGAAGACCAGTCGACGAAAATAATTCTGCAAAGTTCGTCCTCTTAATTTTACCAAGAACAACTACTTCTTCCAAAATGATAATTTACTCTGTAAAAAATTAATTAATAGTTGAAAATCGAAATTTTCATATCGCTTCCGCATAAAAGTTGAAAATTGAAATCTTCATATCGCTTCCACATAAAAGTTGAAAATTGAAATTTTCATCTTTTATGTGGTTCATCAAAATAACAAAACAAAATAATACCATAGAAAACCGATTCAAGACTCTCCGCCGTGAAACTGTGAAATAGTGCAGCCCGATAATTCCCGGCGCCATTTTGGAACCAATGGAAAACTTTTGCATAGTGCGTTGTTCGTAGGGCATCGTGTGTGGCGCGCGTGTAAATTGGTGGTAAACTCAGTTTGCTTCTTGCCGCTCGCCCAGCCTACTCTACACACCATCCTGTCGTACATTTATTTCTCGCTCTATCTCTCTCTCTCTCTCTCTCTCTACATATATATATATATATATATACATATATATTCCTCGCTCTCTCCCTCGGCGTGGCAAAACGTGTCGCGCTGGCTCTCCGCGGTCTCCGCGAGCTCCTATAATCTTTCATACGGGTTGCGGCCGGCGAGCCGGTGGACTTGCCGCACGAATGTGTCCGTGCGTGCCTACGAGAGCGCGTGCGTACACGTTTTCCGGATCTAAAGACTTTTCAGAAAACATAGATATTGCGACGGGCGTCGTTGGGCCAACGAGCCTACGTGGCCTCAAACGGAACTGCCGAATGTTCGTTCGGCCGCGCGCCGGTCTCCCGCTTTTCGCGCTCACATAGCAGCCGAGATACCACGAGACCACTCTCATGATTCCCGATCGAATCGGCCTGCCCGCGTGCCACGAACCTTCCACGAAATTCCCTATCTTGTATCACACGCAACTATTCGTCGGAGTATTTTTTTTCTCTTTTTTTTTTCATTTATTAGAAAGTTTCCTGAGTCCTTTGATCGGGCGAAATTTAATAGCTGGAGCTGCGACGAGATTTTTATTATGGAGCTCAGTATATTGATTTTCTTCAGCATTGAAAATGTATCGAGGCAAAAAAATTTGCACGAACGAAAATTCCAAATTTTCCTTTGATTCCTCGAAAATTCCTGCACGGCAAAAAATTATTTCGTTCAATCGGGATACGAAGAGTCGCAAAAATTATTTTGTTAAATAAGTGACAAACTCTTTTGTTCGAGATTGAATATACAAACCCGTCCTTTTATTTCCTGTATCATTAACAATTTTAGTTTGCACTTTCGTTTGTAAAACTGCAGGTGGATGGTTCGATCGGGAAATTAAGAAATAAAAAATTGTGGACGTTTGTGGACAATAAGTTGCAAAAAGTACAAACTTTTTTTACCGTGTGTACATCTAATTGATTCACATGGAAATTGTTGATTTCGCCGAGCATGGGGCACGATTCGTCACTCCACGAGCCGATAAGAGCGTCAAAATCTCGAATAAAAAAAAGACGGATGTCGCACGCGCACGCAGAATTTCGTCATGCAGAAGTTTCGACAAAAATCGCGAGAGCGCAAACCGCGATTTCCGAGTAAAACGGGCCCCGAGAGCCGGCGACGATGACGTAAATCGCGCGTTATCTCCGAAAATTTGCTCTGTAACGAAGTCACGCTCGAGTTTTTCGTCGAACGCATCGACCTCGAATATAATAAACCGTGTACGTTTATTGTACGTCTACCTTTATTTATTTTTATTATTTTTGAGCCCAAAGGAATTTATCGAGATTGTGCGATCCTCGTCAATATGGATCTTAAATATTTAACTTTGAAAAATTCTTGCAATTAGTGCAGACATGCGCTTTGTTTATTTTTCCCTCGAAATTAATTTAATTCAGGATTCAATAAAAAAAATTTAAAAAATTAAAGTTAAATATCCTATTTTTAGAAGAAAAAAATTCCATGAAAAACAAAATTAACTGAAGCATAATTCGTAACGCAGAAATATAGATTCCGTGTGGTCTGCCGCGTTACGAGACGAGAAGGCCTCCTAAATTCCGTTCTCACAGACTGTCCGTTCGGGCAACGCGCGGTGCCGAATTTCTCTGCCTGTGACCGAGGTCGCGATCGTTGACGCAAGTCCGTTCGTGAGGTCGAGTCCTAGGTCCGTTCGCGGTACGAGAAGCAAAGAGAAAGGGAGAACGAGAGAAATACAGAGAGAGCTGGCGTTAGGCTCGATCTCAAAAAAAAAAAAAAAAGAAATGAAGAAACCAAAGCAATAGTGCGTGCGAGCGAGGGAGCAAGGAAATCTCCCAGGAATCACATAACGCACACCCGTGCCTTCCTTCATACATATCTCTCACTTAGTTCTTGCTCGCTGCTCTCTGTCGTCTAAGCTCGTTATGAAACGAGCGAGTCTTCTGTTCCCTCGCCGTCAGCGGATTGTGCGTGAGTTGCGTGCGTGGCTCTATCTTCTGGCTGGCTCGTGCGTTCCCGCCCACGCCACGCCGGTAAAGTCGTAATCTGTCGCTCACCTTTTTTCCTTCCATTCGATATGGGAGCCAAAAAAAAAAGTATTAAAAAAATGCGATCTACCTTCAAACTTCAATACAGATTCAACTTTCTCTTCAACCTCAGAGCAGAAGAAAAAGAATGACAGATTCGATGACAATTGGAAAACAAAATAGACGTCTCGCTCAATTCCGAACAGGAATTTTTGGCAAAACGGGTCTTCCCGAGACGTTTCTTTCGGCCCATCTTTCGGGAAAGCGTTGAGCAGGTAGTATGCAAACACGCAGAGGTGGGCTAGGCCGAGCGGCTGAGGCTCTTTCGACAGTCATTCGATTATTCCCCGGTGGATTTTCGTTTTCTCCTCGGGGTGAAAAATGGTCGCCAAAATCGTCGAGCCGTAGAGTGAGAGATCGTGAGCCTTCGCCAGCGTTTCTTGAGGTTTCTCTCCCGCTCGGCTGCTGACGCCGTAGCGAGGCAAAGCTCTCTTTTCATTCCTCCCGAGGCCCGCGCGTTTCTTCTGCCAGTTCGCGTATATAAGAGAGAGCCCAGTTCCTTCGACTTTGACCGATTTCCGAGAAGAGCCCTCTCACGCGGGACCCAGGTCAGCGCTTATACCTTATAGCCGCACCGACGAGCCGCTATAATACCTTTTTCCTTACACTCGTAGGGTATAGACGTTATACGTCGCGGTACTATACGCCGACGCGGGCGAGAGTCGTCGTTTTCTTTATGCGCGGCGGTTCTTCTATTCGGCGGAGAAACGAGACGCCCGGTAGTATATTCTCTGTGTGGTGCTGACTACCTGCTGGGCGCGGTTCGTTCAAGGGAAAAAAAAGAATGAAAAAAAAGGAAAAATAAACGAGCGAGAAAGATCGAACGAAAGAGCGCGCGGGAGAAACTCTAAAGAAAACGAGAGAGGAGAGATGAGATCCGGAAGAGAGGCGCGCGAAACCTTCGGAATCCTCGGCCGTCGGGAACCCTCACGCATATATATATATATATATATATATACACCGGCGGTATAACCAACAGCTAATATAACTCGAAGGAATAATCGCGTGGGGTTTTATAAGTTGCCAGGAATTATATACCTGTCGGTTGTTATTCACTCTCTCTCGCTCTCCGCGTGTGCTAATCCTCGTCTACTTTGGGACGTGGGATACCGTCTAACGACCGCGTTTTCGGAAAGGTTTCGTCATAATTGTTGCGGACCACACCGCGTACAGGTATACTAAATTTTGCGGGAGGTTACTTGTTCGTAAACTTTCTTTACGCTGAATATGTATATGCGCAATCTCTATTGGCGAGGATTTATGGATAGATAAATTTATACGGTGTATCCAGATCTCAGTAATTTTTTTATTTATTTTTTGTTAAGCTGAAGGTGATTTTTTTTTAGTCGCGGAGTACGGAATTCAGGGTAATAACTTGGTCGGGCACCGGGATGGCGTTTGAAAGCGTAAAAATGGCGGGTAGTCTTTGGGACCGACGCCTTCTCGCCAACTGGCTTGGTATACCCCTTTGTATTGGCACACGAGCCAGTTCAACGCTGGAAATATGTTATTGCGACTTTATAGCGTTTGAATAATTGATATCTTCGTTCAATTTATCATTTATTTTGTTTCGTTTTATTTTATTTTATTTTTATTTTTTTATTTTTTTTTATTTATTTTATTTATTTTATTTTTGAACAAAAACAATATCAACTCTTCAGCCTCGTTTATTGAAGTTCTTCGTTTGATCGAAAGTTAACAAAAACAAAAAAACTATAAGACGATCTAACATTTGAGGTACAAAGGGTGAAAACATTTTCATAACAATCACTTAGCCAGATTACTTTTTGTATGTCAGCCCGAGATAATCGCGTTAACCCTTTGTGGTCAACTTTTTATTATAATTATAAAAACTATTATTAGTATGATAGTTCTTATTATTCAGGAATCGAGACTCCTGCAAGATTGAACCTTTTTTTTCATGGTTTTACCATGTAAAATCGGACCACCGTATTAATCACTTTTACCGAAAATTATTATCGATTAACCATATTAACCTCTGGTCAAGATACATATTTGGTTGGCTATTTACATTTTACATTTTTTTTTCCCCTACTCAACTCGTGTGCCTTATCTCGTCTTTATCGTTGGCCGGCCTTGCTAGGTACATCGACCCGATGTCATCTTATAGTGCCCAGCATCACAATAATCGCATCTCCTACACGGGTCTGACAGTCGCTGGAAAACGAAAATGCAACGTTTGCTAACACTCCAAGAAATGAAGTTGACGATTTGCCCGCGACGCGCATGCAAATCGTTCGCGATAATGAACAAATTCTCGGGTATCATGCAATCAGCTCTCGACGCCTCGGACGTGTCACACGATCACCGTCTCTTCGTTGCTCTCGCACCTCGTGCAATAATTTCTCTCCCTCGCTCTCGTTGTCGTTTCGTTACAGTTCTTTCGCGCTTTTTCCCCCTCATGCCGTTAGCCCTGCAACTGCTGCGAAAATAAACTCTCCCGCAATCCTCAGCACCGACAGGATAATGCCCTGCCCCGTGGTCGTTAGCCTCCTCGAACGCGTCTCCCGCGATATACCCGAGATCCTTTCTCGGAAAAACATTCCGCCGCAGTCGACATTACATCGGCATTAAGCGGACGAGCGTTTAGCCAAGCTTCGCACTTTTGGGCGAAAAATAATTGTCATTCAACGGCCCATGACTGAGGCGTACGATTATTCTTACAAACTTTTTTTTATTATTGGAAAACTCTCTGGATGCATTTTGACATTGTAGCACTGAAGTAAAAAAAAAAAAAAAATGGTTCACCTTTGCATTACAATGTTAATTTTCTTGCGAAACTCTGGAGACGAAGACGGCCGCGACCCAATATTCAACCCACTCATTCATCCCCAGATAAACGCACATTGGTAAACATAACTGACGGATGTTATCGTTCCGCCACGCGGCTTCTCAAAGTATTGATTGCTTTCCGCGGCTTTGGTGTGGGATAAGCTGAAGAGAGGAGGGGAAGAGGGGGGAGGGGTTGTAGGGACGAAGCGAAGAACGTGCACAACGGGTGAGGTTGTGCACGCGACACGGCTTTTCTCTGTGTGTGTGTGTGTGTGAGAAAAGTAGTAAGCCCTTGGCGGCTGCGGAGTAGGAAGCGAAATGGGAGCCACGTGACGCGGCTGCGGGGGTGGAGGGACGTGGCGTGGATTTTCCCTTTCATTCCTCCTTCCGCCATAGCCGGCCGAGGACTCGCGTCACGACGAAGCCGGAAAATATGAAATTTTCCAACGACTCAGTTTTATAAGATTTCAACCCTCCAACCCTAACTGACAAAAGCGCCATTTTTTGTTTTGTGGTAATTATCATAAAGTTTTTGGAAACATTCATTTTAAACGAAACACAGCGAGGCATAAAACTTAGTTCTTTTTTCTATGCATACCCGGAAATTACGATCTTACGATAGAGCATTTTTTAATTTTTTTTAATCGGAGGAGAAGCTTCGTTCTTGAAGGGTGAAAGGCTTAACCCAACATTGAACGAAGTACAATTTAAAAAAAATAAAAATTAAACGTCATTCAATCGATGAATGATTCACGCCAAATTCTTTTTCCGGAGTCGCAACCATGGGTCGTGTTTGCTCCGGTTAGTCATCTTCACTATGTATTTTATATCCGCCGTCCGCTTGTCCGGCCGTTTGGAGCGCTCGTTCGACGAATGAGGTCCGGAACGAGGCGGCGAAAAGGAGCGCGTGAGAGGAGGATGAAGAAAGAATGAAAGAAAGACGCCATCATCATCGTAGTCGCGCATTGGGTCCGTCGAGCAGCGGGGCGACGTGACGCGCCGCGAAAGCCAAGGACGTAAATCGGCGTCTCGCTCGATCGCCCAGTCCTCCTCACAAACGGTAGAGTGGGACTCTTAATTTCGCATCGCCATAAATAATTTGACCGCGGGCCCCGTGGATTTCCTGGAAGCTGGGTGCCCCTCGTTTCACCCTTTTCACTCGCTCGCTCCGCTTCCAACCGGACGTTCCACCGATATCGTGTATCTCCTTCTCTGACTACGTCTTTCTCTATCGACCGAAAGCTTCTCGATCGCATACACGCACCCATACACGCACTCACTTTCCGTCTCTTTTCTCATGCCCTCGTTCTTCCAACCTTTTTTTATTGACCTGCACTTTTTTCCCTCGCTTAGGCTGCCATTCTTAGACGGCGCGCGTTCAGCAATGGGCTCTTTGACATGCCTTGGTTGTTTGGCCAATCAAGTTTTTACGCTGACCGATCAGTTCGGATATTGTTATTATCGAGGTATTAGTACTGTTAACTTCGACTCCGCGTATGATACCTTTTTATAATAATCACTTAGCCAGATCACATTTTGCGTGTCAGCCGGAGATAATGGCGTTAACCCTTCGTGGTCAACTTTTTATTATAATTATAATAACTATGGTTGTTATGATCATTATTGTTATTGAGGAATGGAGATTCCTGTAAGATTGGGGCCTCACTCACAAAAGCCATGCGTTAACGTGTATAAAGAATTAAGTCTAAATCCTCGAAGATATAAGCATGACATTTTGATGGATCAAAAATCGAAGCGATGTATTCGATAGTTGACAAGATGGCTTGAGGTTTTGAGTAACCATTCTATCTTTTTCATGAAGTCAAAACTCACTGTAAAGCTTACCCTAAGCACGTAAGGGACGGAACATAAATACAATACGGTGCTATCAGTGTCCTCCGAACAATATAATAACAGCGAAGCCTGTTCGTATCCAGCGCGACTAGGCGTGACTCGACTATTGTTGAGCTCCTCCGCTTCTGCGAACACCCCTAATTCATAACCCGAATGTTCATTATCTCCGAGCGAGCTGGGCCAAACTGATCGTCGGTTCCAGTCTAGGGTGTAGGCTCGAACAAAGATTTCAGAACTCGGGAAACGACGAATTGTTACAATGCGATTGTGATATCGTGTCATAGTCCAAAGGGCAGACCTGCGAAGAACACATGGAAAGGGTCTCCGCTTTTTCGACGGTATCTCTGATTGTAGCGCGCAAAAATAGTTCCCCATTTGGTTATTTAAGAAACCGTCCGTCAACGTGGACAATCGAGGTAACGGCCAATTAAATTCGACCAAATTACAACAGAATCCACAAGCCAGTAATTTATTTTTGTAATTTCTTCGTACGATTTCCCGATATCATACGTGCCTAATTGATGACTGGACTGGCGAATCGATCGACCCGCGTTCGCACTGGCTATCTACGCTATCTAGGTTGTCCGGGTTGGTCGCGTTTGACGAAGTCTCTGTAAAACGATGTTTTCAATAGTTCATGATTGTCCTACATAGAAAATCGTCGCGTCGGTATTGGGTTAAGAAACCCCACGGAACGGTGTAGCATGACGATTTTTTTTTTTTACATGTTTTACCTTAACTGTAACATCAAGAATGACTTGAGGCTGACAAGTGACAAGAATAATTTTTATTTTTTATTTTTTTTTTATTAGGATCTACGACTTCTTTATCGCAGGATGAGCCGATTCATGCTTTTGTAAAAAAAGAAAAAAAAAAAAAATTGAGTCCGCGGGGCAATTTCCGTTCTTTCCGCTCGCGAGGTCGAACGACTCGCGTAGCCCAGAACTCCTCTATCTCGGACACTGTCCATGCTCCATAATATTTTAACGCGAGGTCATTAGATCGGGTCGCGGAATTCTCCGTTGATCGGTAACCTGGTGGTATTTTCTGTTGTACTCGTCGTAAAATAATGAAAAAAAAAATTTCATCGTGGCATTAATAATACCCGAATTCGATATACCGCGCTCCACATACCCGTCTGACCCGGATCGAAGGAATATGACGCATTGGGCTTTTTTTTCTATTTTCTTCGTCGTTTAATCGAGAAGGAGAGCCCGAAACGCCGCAACTCAATATTGCCCAATAACATGGATTCTTCCGAAGAGGTATCAATTCTGCCGCCTTTGATCACCGAAGATCATTTCTCACTCCGAAATAATGACGATGGCACACTTCGTAAGATATGTCGTAGAAAATCGACCTTTCGCAGCGAAAGGACGATGCTATCGGTAAACCATCGTTGCGCAACTGGAACCTAACACGAATTCGAATATCGTACAGGTGGCCTATGTAGCTCGAAGCATCAAACCGATCGCACGAAACCGAGACGGCAATTAACTTTAGTCAGAAAAACTTTCGCGTTGTCCCACTTCATGGCTTAGCCGAGCTATCGCGAATACTCGCTCCGTTTGTATGCATACAAAGGTCGGTAAACCTGGAGAGGAAACAAACTGCTACATTAAAGAATAAATGAAAATTTCCTTTCTGTTCGTTAACGCCGCAGACATCAGAGAAAAAAAATAATAATAATGTATTTGTTTTTTTTTATTCTGTTCCAGGTAAGAACGGTTAATCATCATCAATCACTCGCGAGTACTAGGCGTACAAAACAGTCGATTAGTACACATATTTTATTATGGTCAGATACCAAAAGCGCCCATAACCATCTGCCGAATCGGTGAGTCCTTAACAACCCAATATAAAATCCGCCCCTAAGAAACTTTCGCATTGCTCGTCCGTGAAAAAAAAAAAACCGAGCCCATCAAGTTAATAATCGCGGCTACGGAATACAATGCCTTTTTTACAAAAATAATTTTAAAAAAATTGTACAAATGACGATAGGACGAAACCGGATTTCGATCTAACGGAATTTTATTAATTGGCTACGAGGGAATACGTAGTTGTGGACCAAGCGGAAAGTATTAGTCAAGGTCTCTGGTCCGCTTCCCACCTGTCGAGCCAATTTGGCTCTAGCCTCCGTGGATTTCTACTCGATAAACAATGACGATGACTGACTTTGGCTTCGTGGACTTTCAAACGTCTTGGTTCTTTCTTTTTTTTTTTTTTTCATGAAGCTATTAAGCATTTTTGACATTGTTTTTGTCGCACTGCAAAACAGCCTCGAGTACCTCTTCGGAGAGTAAAAGGCGGGTGAAGGGCGGATCTCTTCGTGGAGAATAAATAAATAAAATAAGGGATGAACGTTACTCCAATTACTCGAGACACTCGAGTATGAAAAACGCGCCTGTGCAGTACACAGCATAAAATGGTAATCGCTCGTTCCTTTGACTCCGCCGCTCGTCCCTGTGCAATGCTACGCAGTGCTTCGCATGGCATCGCATTCGTGATAATCTCTATCTCCGCTCGCTATTTTTTAATTGCCAACTGAATCGATAAGCCGACCAGGCTCAGTGAAATCGATTGATTTCACTTTTATCGACTTTTACCGTAAAAACAAAAGCTCACAATTGACCCAACACAAAGCAAGGCTGCAACTCGCGATTGCTCACCACTGCTCGAAACACTCCAATGTGAAGAACGTGACCGTGCAGTACAGAGCATAAACAGTACGCACTTTGCGATGTGTAAGGTTTAAAAAAAAAAAAAGAATAAAAACCCTCCGTTGTGTTGAATGTAAATATAGCGGGCACGTTAACTCTCTGAATTCCAAAGCAGAGGGCTGCGCAGTTTCCACCGCTACCGGCCTCGCGGTGGATATATTAGCCTGTGTATGTATACCGAAGCCGGCGAACCGAGTCCTCGAGCCTTCCCGCCGGATCTCCCTCCGCGGGGGTTGCTGCCGTTGGCCTTGAAATTTCTCTTTCTACCAACGCGTTCCACCCCCGCGGTTCCCGCAGCGCGGCCTTCATTCGGTGTATGCCTCCCGTCACTTTCTCCGCTCCTCTCGGCCGGGCGGAGGGACCGACGAGTGGGCGAAAGCTCCGGTGGGTATCGAGAAAAAAAAGAAGGGAGGGAGAACCGTACCGAAGGGGTTTCAAAAAAATTGACGGTGCTACAGGGAATACGACCCTCCGCGGCGGTGAATTTTTACGCAGAGTGCTCGCGAGCACCGGCATCGCGAGCTAACCGCGCGTACAGGATGTACAAAAAATTATCGTTCCCGAGCAGAAAAAAGTAATATCGATCTGTTGGTAAAAGTGGACATTTAAAAAAAATGTCTTGCACTCACTTTGGCTCGTTGGGTCGGGAAGGAATTTAAAAAAAAACAATCGAGGAGAATGATTAACCGATTCAATTTTGAACATTTAGTTTTTACAGGAGTTTCTGAAGGTGTAGTTAAGTTTTGTAATTAGCCGTGAAGAATAGATTAAAATTTTCATTAAAACGACGAAATCCTCAAAATTCAGTTTGCGAATTCCTGTAACAAATACTGGTGTAAATCTTGACGGTTGTAATTTTATGAGTTGTAGACATTTTTTATGTTTTCTTTTCTGTATGATAACCTTGCGATGTTATTTTTAGAAAAATTCGTGGTCCGATAACGCCTCAAAAATAATTTACGAACAGAATAAGAAAAACTTCATTTTTCGTCAATTCACAAGTGCATTCACTTTAGTGCGTTGGATCGAAAACGAAATAAAAAAAGAGCAAACGAAACTAATTAACCACCTCAATTATTGTTTCCCCAATAACCTCACGATTTTATTTGTAGAAAAATTCTTGGTCCCCTAACACCCCAAAATGATTTCCGAAATAAAAAAGTAAATCTGAATTTTTCGTCAATTGACAAGTTTTGATGCATCCTGTACGATACGAGAGTGAGACGGCCGGGCGGGAGATTCTGCGAAAGAAAAGGATGGATGGAGAGAGGGAGAGAAAAAACGGAAAGAAATAGTTGGTCGAGCAGTGTGCAGAGGGATGCGAGAAAGTAAGGGATAGAAAGGGGTCGTAGCTCCGCGACGCCAAGCGTCGCTACCCCATCGCCGCCGCGGTGGAAAAGGACGAGCGTCGGAGGGGTGGAGGCGAGTGGCCGCTGGATGAAAGTCGCGGTGGTGGCCGTGGGTCGAGCAATCCCCGCAAAAGAGGTATATAGCGTCGGTAAGAAGACAAGGGCGGGAGGATGAGAGGGGAGCCACGCGCTCCCGGAGGGTCGTTCATCCTCGGGTCAAGGTTACCTTTCCAGCAACCCCGGCGCGCCCTTGCTCTTGCCCCGGCAGTTCCCGGTCCTTGTACCTTGGTACCGTCGACTTTACGTACCCGTGCCAACAGAGTAGCTTTCCCTTTCGACGTTACACACCGTAGTTCCAGCTTCCGAGTCTGGTTGCTAGTACACAGTAAAAAAAATTTGTACTTTTTACAACAACTTGTTGTCGGCAAACGCCCACAATTTTTGTTTGTTAATTTTCCGATCGCACCATCCGGCTCTAGTTTTAGATCCGGCACCAAACACAAGTACAAAGTAAAATTGGTAATAACACGACAAATAAAAATTCAATTTTGTCACTTATTTAACAAAATTATTTTCACGAAACTTTGTATTCTGATTTTGGGAAATTACTTTTTACTGCGCACGCAGATATTTGGCATTTGTTCTTGGAAAGGCGTATTACAGAATATTCGACTGGAGTGGTTAAAACAAAAATGCACATTTTCATTCGTCACTGTTTATAGCTGCATTTATATAAAGCTTGAAATTTGCTTAAGGGGAGGCTAAACGCGTATCAGAGAAAATTATTAAAAATGTCGAATGCATTTTTCTCCGAAACGATTCTGTAAATGAAAAACGAATTGCGGATATGATGAGTTTTTTCTTTTATACAAAATTGTTTCGGAGAAAAATGAATTCAAAGTATTTTTATGTTGTGTTGATCTTTAGCCCCACCTTAAAAGCTACGATCACGTGTGCTTCAGACGTTCAAAATTTTTGCGTTTTAGCCCCTTCAAGTCTCAACGCTCTTTCGTGGGGAAAGTTATAATATTTTTTTACTCATTTTTTATTCGCGATTTTTCGAAAAATGGCACTTGAAGAAATGTACTTCTCCAATTTTTGGATCAGAATTGAATTGGATTAACGTTCGAAGAAGTTAATACCGGTTAGTGATGTTCAACGATGAAAATGCGATTAGCTACGACCATCCGGGGTGCATAGTACTCTCATGGTAGTTTCCTATCTTGCGGGTCGTACCTTTCGCCAGCTTGTCGATACACTCCGAGCCTTTGATAATAGCGGTCGCTATATCTGAACGTTCATATACGTATACCCACGCCCTGCTATCGCGTTCTTCCTGCATTACACATCACGTGTCGCTCTTCCCTTCGGCGACTGCTCGACTGCTTCGTGGCTCAACCGTATCGTCACTCTGCATATCAGAAGCCTGTATTCATCTATAGTTACCCATAGTTGCCACTTTCCGCTTGTACTGGTGAAACATTGTGGCATGCCTCTCTGTTTCACGAATGCACAGTAAAAAAAAAGACTTGTACATTTAACCCATGTATCTTGTCCACGGTGGTCCACAATTTCCATTTTTGTCGCCAAACCGTATTTCCATCTGGAAAATTCTAAAGTTACTTAAAAAAAGTTTATTTCATTTTAATTATATTTAAAAGTTTACTTCTAATAAAATAAAAACAAAATTTATTGTCTAATGAACAATCATAAAAATTGTAAAAATTGTAGAAGTTGACAATTAGCAGCAACAACAAAAATAGCCCGATTAACACGGAAACAATTGTAAAGTTAACAAAAAAAAAATTGTGAACGCTTTTGGACAGGAAATATTTCTTACAGACTTTTGTAGAAATAGTTTTCACCGTGCAGAAGCGATAGGAGTTCGTGCCGAAAAATGTGCCGATCGATCTCCAACGGGCCGTCCAACAGTCTTTGGATTCGCATTTATAATACAAGCAGCGAACATTCGTATAGCCGAGCGAACAACGACTCTACAACAAGACAGATCGTCGACATTTCCGGTTAAACTATATTTATCCATCCCCTCTCTCCTCGCTATCGAATTGCCCGAATGAACCCTCGTCGCTTATCGACAGCAACGCGCCGCCGTAGTGTGCCTTACACTCCACATAGCGTAGATACACGCTCGTCTTTCACCACTGTTCAACCAGCGACCTTATTCCTCATTGATTTGCGGCAAGGGCCGCCGCTGCTACATTTCCAATTCCGAACTTACGACTTTGTATTACGTTGAAACTCGAGCTATTGCTAGATACGGGTTCGATAGTTTGTGCGAAACTGTGGAAGAACGAGGTTCGTTGAACGGCTTTGTAGCACGCTGCTGCAACGACTTTTTCATATCCTTTTTTCCTCCTAGACATTAGTTTGGAACGGGAGCGAGAAAAATTTTGAAAAAAAATCTCATGCGTACCTATGTACTTGCAAACGGTTTGGAGAGGGTTGAACTGCTTATAGACAGTCAAAACAGTTCGTACTTTTTACAACTTATTGTTCACAAAGGTATTTGTTAATTCTGCGATCGCACCATTCGTCTCGAGTGTTACAACCAAAAGTACAAACTAAAATTGTTAATGACACGGGAAATAATGGGAGTGGTTCGTATATTCGAACCTGAACCAACTGATTTTCCACTTTTAACAAAATTATTTTCACGATACTTCGTGTTCCGATTTTACGAAATTATTTTTTACCTTGTATAATTCAGAGGGCGGAACAGACCGACGTCGGGCCGTAAATAACACGGTATAAATACCTGCTTTACCCGGTAGCCACGGGCATTAATTTGTTCCTTCGGTTGCCAACGCAGCATGTCAGCGATTTTTGTGAAAAACCTATTCGTAAGAAAACCTTGAATTACTATTCAAAAATTCTAAAAAAAAAATGCGATTGATAGTTATTTTTGTTTGTTCTGCACACGGAACGCGTTTCCGTGCAGAATGTCTCTCCTAAGCAACTGGGATAGTTTATTCAGCGTCACCGATCTTCTCCAGCCGAGATTCGTCCCTTTTCGTCTTCGCGAAATACGAGAATGACGTTGCTTTCGGACATTTATCTGACAGTTACTGTACATTCGCGGCATGTAACAGAAATAATTGTCATTGCGAAATTTCCCTTCGGTTCGGCTCAGCCGTAACGTCGTGTGTCTGAGTTAAGTAATCGAGTTTGCGGGAATTTTCACTGCATCCCCCCGCCCCTCCTCCCTCCCGCGCAATTGTCTTCGCAACGAAACTCTCCCGAATGACGCACTCGGTCGTTTCTGAGAACGAGGGAGGACGATAAAGGGTTGAGAAATGAGGTACTACATGGGATATAGCTTAAATATATATTTGATATGTATATATATATATATATAACGTGTATGCGTCGAGCGACGAATGTTTGTCGAGTGCATCGATAAGAGCTACAATCGTTATCTCGTCTCGCGTGTGTGAGAGGCGGCCTCCGATGTATCGCTCGGCCATGCGTGTTATCCAATGAACCGCGGGCGGTTCATGCGTGTAGGGCAATGAAACTTTTTTTTAATCCTTCTACTGCCCCCCCCCCCCCCCCCCCCCCCCCCGCCCCCCCTTCCCTTTGTTTTTCATCGTCGCGGGTGCTTTATTATGTTACTCGGTTGCAGCCGTCGTTGACCGAACAAGACCACGGGTGCTCACAAACGAATTCGACCTACAGTCATAATAAAAGTTTGAGTTACACTCGACGCGTTGCACACTTCTCCCGGACCACCCACGCTGCAGTAATAATCGCATATAATATCGCATGTAAAAATAATATCACAAAAATCAGTAAAATCATTTTTTTTTACTGACACCCCCTTAAAATTAGTTTTATAAAATTGCGACAAAATGTCTTCACCACCCCGCAATATAAGGTACACAGTTAAAAAAAGTTTGACCTTTTTACAACAACTTATTGCCCACATTGTCCACAGTCCACAATTTTTTATTTGATTATTTTCTGACCCACCATCCGGTTCCAGTTTTACAAACTGAAGCCCAAACTGAAATTGTTTATGACACGGGAAATAAAATGATAGGTTTTTATATTCAAACCTTAACATACGAGTTTTTCACTTATTTAACAAAATAATTCTTACGAAACTTCGTATTCCCATTTTACGAAATTATTTTTTACCGTGTACAACAATCGTAAAAAAAAAAACATAAGAACGCATTCCCAGCCCAAGTGGTCGAATCAGAGACAATCAACCAATTAAAAAATAGACTCGATAAATACTTGTCTACTTAATGTTAACTATATGACGCAGATTTTGTAAGTTGTTAACTTTCTTTCTGTAAATAAATAAAAATAATAATTATTATAAATATCCGTAAAAAAAGGTATGTTAATGAATAGTTTTTAGGGGCGTTCAGGGTGGGGTGGTTGCAGTGTATACGCGGTGAGTTTGTGTGCCGGTAATGTTTATGCGAGGGATGACGCACGCTGGTGACCGCGACGAGCGAGCGGGCGCCGTTTGCCGCTTAGGGTGCAACGCGAGGCCGGTACGATGGAGAAGTCACATCGAGGAAGTTCATATACTTTGTCCGATGTCGTTCGCGGGGCTCCCGGGCATGCAATAATTTTGGCGAGGACGAATGTGTGTGACTCGTGTATAACAGCCGACCGGGGTGGGGAAAGAGCAAGAAGGAAGAAGAAGCGAGGAAGCGCGGGCCCGCTTATTGCCTTAAATTGCTAATTGGGCTCGGAGGCAACGGTGCGCGGTTCTCTGTGCATACCCTTCTGCACAAGGCTCCTTCCTTCGTTGTTTCATTTTTCTTCGTTTCTTTTTAGAGCCGCGCGCGGCCCGCTTTAGGTCTCTGCCCACCCTTATTCCCCGAGAGTATTCTCTCTTCTTCCATCCAACCCCCCCCCCCCCCTTCCCCCTATTGTCGTCCTTTTACTTCCTTCCTTCTTTGCGACGCAGAGCCGAAGGCAGCGACGAAAGCGCAAGAGGGAAAAGAGTATGAGGGAACGAGTCGGAGCGGCTATTACAGGAGCCGAAGAATAAACACCGGTGGAGGAAGCGAAATAAAGAAAGAGGGATCAGATTAACGCGCGTTTGCCTTCTTCCGACAAATTTTAACCATTGTTTTCGCGACACCGTAAGAATTGTAAGGGAGGGCCCGCGACACACGCAGGAGAGCGGGAAAGAGTGTACTTCCTTATTCGGAGTTTACAGTAGTTAAAAAGAATCATTCAACAGTGGATGAGTTTTTAAATATAAATATACGTGATAGGATGTCGTCATGGAGAAAATCCTCAGATTCTCGATAACGGTATCTATCGTCGTATAGATATATGTACACAACATGTTACAGATTACATCATGTATATCGTGCGTAGCGCAGCACAGATAGCTCACATTTTCATGCAGCAGCTGCTCGCACATCTGTTAGCCGTATTTGATAGCAGGAAAGTTTCTTTCGTTTATCCGACGCTTCCGTCGCAGCCTTAAGTTTCCTTTAAATTCCATCGAGATCGGCGTCTCCGGGCTCCCCATTTCCATCGACTTCCGGTCTTGTCTCGTGTCTCGGACTTATGTTAACTTGAATAAACATTTTTTAAAAATCGTTATATGTGTCGACTAATAATTTATCGAATTTATCGAGCGTAAAGTCATCCGATGCTCTGCTATCATTTCGATACAGTTTCATTTTATTAAAAATCGTAAAATTTGAAAAATAGCACTATAAATCTTTCACATAATTGGTCCGAGGCTTTCATGGGATTTCGAGGAGGATTTCTGAATTGCCTTTTCGCATATTCTCCATCGACGGTGCGTAGCCACGTGAGCGGGTGCGGACCACTGCGCTGAGAGCGCGGTTCGAGTATTGATTAATTAAAAAAAAAAAAGAAAAAAATATCGACTGAAAGAACGAGGGACGTTCGAAAAAAAATTCGGGAGTTCGGCCGCGGTGGGGGTGAGTGGTAGAGGAGACGGCCACGGCTCCAGCCGTGGCATCAGCTTTGAGAAGGGCGGGTGGAGCACAATAAAAGTACTTCCTGCCTCGAGTCGCGACGCCGGCGTACGCCTCTTTGCCAGTCGGCCTAATCGGCCCGTATACTTTGGCAAGATACTTCCGAATCGCCTGTACCAACGTAATCGAAGAATTTAACTTGCGAAAAAATTAAGTGGAAGTTATGTCTATTGTGAATTATTATGTTTTTTTAAATATGCCTTCCGAGGTACGAGCATAGAAAGGTCAAAGTCAAAGGCAATCTGCAAAACCCGCATTCCCGCCTTTCGAACATGAAAGTGGTGCATCCACTGATAGTCAGCCGCTGGCCCGAGATAATGTTATACCCAGAAAAACAAATTATTTGACGGCCACCGTTTATTTGGTTTAAGTAAAATATTCATTTGATTTAAATAAATATTTATTTCATTTGAGTAACTATTTACTTAATTTAAATAAATATTTATTGAAATCAAATAAACAATGCTGCGTGTATAGGAAAGCCGTCGTCGGGCATGGCCGTATCTACTTACGTTCGGCGATTGTCCGGTCGGCCGAAAGTAGTTAAGCCCCCTAGTGATCTGTACAAAGTCGGGACCGCGACTGTTTCCACGCGAACTCACGCCACGCGCGAGCGTCTGATCACAAAAGGTCCTAACCACTAGCTGGAAAGTGGGCTTCGCGCCGAAATAGGCACTACACCACTGCCGAAAATCTCCCCGACATGACTTAGTCACGGGCTGACTAAGAACGTCGAATCTCACTCGACATGCGCGCCCGGTCGATGAGAGAGAGTAATTTCATCGCGTAGACGTATTTAGATCGAAACCGGTGCAAATTATTGGAGAAAAAAAATGAAAATGAAATATATCGTCCATAACTACTTAAGGGTCGATCTGACGACAGGAATAGATATGACCTTTTTTGTAGATCACAAACTGTTCTATGAAAAAGGTCCGATGTATATTTATCGACAGTCCAAGCGTTAGCGAGCTACGATGCTAAAAACATTTTCAATCATCATGGCAATCGACTTAAGACTGAACTTTCAAAAAAACTCTTTAACGCTTGGACTTACACTAAACGGACATAGCACCTTTCTTGTAGATCGAAAAGTTGTCTACAAAAAAGCTCCTAAATGGTTTTATTATCGGACGAAGCATTAGCGAGTTAAGTTGCTGAAACAACGATTCCATAACTTCACGACGCTTTAAATTATCACCTTTTTGCAAGTAATAAAAACTTGCGTGGTCAGACGTTAAAAATAAAAAGTTCTTTTGTTCGAGCGATCGCCGGGCGCATCCATCTCGGCTATCTCTCGCACATCGCTCCTACACCAGCGCGAGCATGGCAGCGAACGCACAATGGTTAGCGCGTTACTGTAGCTCGGCGCTGACGACGTGTCGCGTTGCAGAACTGGCGTCCTCGCAGGCGCGAGCGAACGAAACGGCGTGTATAAAAAGTGACTCGGAAAGCCAAGGAGGCTCGAAGCAGGCAGTCGTAGTCGCGGTCGTCGCCGCGGTGCAGGGTACTGAGGCAGGCGATCGTGCTGCCGCGAACTCCCCCGTGCGTTTCGGCTGCGCACTCGACTTTTGCATTCGCAACAGTACGCCACGGGACTTTACCCTGGCGTGGCTCGGTGTGCTCCGCGAAGTCGCAGAGAGAACGGACAAAAAATTCGCGGTAGAAAAAAAGAAAAATTAAATCATAAATTCTCGTGCTGGAACGGTGCGAACGGTCCGCGTTATTTTTATTTACTATTCATTTCCACTAAACGTCCTTGTTTAAATAAAAAAAATCACTCCCCCCCCCCCCAAAAAAACAATCATAAAAAAAATTTACTTGAGGTGATCTTGATTAATTTTTTTTTTTTTATTATACGTTACATGCGATCGACTCGGCGATCCGCGAAACGTCGAGGCATCGATGCATCCGCGCGCCGGAGAGGCTCGGACTGTCCCCGCTCCTCGCGTATATCGCGGCCACGTGGTTAGCTAGCTACGCTGCTCGCCACTTGCAGTTAAACAAGCAGTCGCAATCGCCGCACCGACTGCTACAACAGCTCCGGTGAATTGTCGATGCACGAGCGTCTGATACACTGCGAGAGCCTCGAACGAGCCGCCAGTCGGACTCTGCGGTTGCTCGCGAACAATCGGCCGTGCCTTTTCGTGCGCGCATCTGTTCTCGTGAAAAATTGTACCCACCACCCGTTTATAGTTTCACGCGAGCCGGAGGATTCCCGACGACTTATCGGCAGATACTTTTATCTCGTAATTATCTCTGGAACGTTGCGGAGTGAGCTCGAAGAAATGTGCAGAACGCGCACTTCGTTCGATCGCAGTGCGTCTCCCCGATGTTTCCGTGGTGCGCGGAGAGTGAGGGAAGCCTCTACGATTCTCGACTCGTGCTGAAAGGCAGTCCGAGTAACAATCGTGCGTGCCAACGTAGATTCTGCGAGGCGAAGAGATGAGACAGTTTAAGGCTGGTGACGACGAACTCGAACGATCGGTTAACGACGCCACGAGTTTTCTGAACCCGCACACTTCTCTCGCCCAAGTCGCCCGCGGATATTAACGTATTCGGAGGCGCACGCACACACACGGGTAGGTTCATAGGTATGACAAGGAGTATCCACACGTTCAAGTAAGTGCCGAGTAAGTAACCGCCGCTTGCAACGATAATGAGTCACATTAAAGCACTTTGTGTCGCTCCGTACCGCGACGGTGTTTCGTACCTGATGACGCGATTCATCGGTCAGTAGAAACGGAATTGTGCGATCGGACGTGCCTTTTATTCACTGGCGTCCGTTTAATATGGACCTTCTTGGAGGAAAGTTTGCAAACTTTCATCCTCCCCGATTACCAATTACAGAAGATTTATAATCTTCGCTACACATTATTTATATATTTTTGTTTCTTTAATCTGAGATTTACGCGCTTCGAGTCATCGAAATTAAGAAAAAAATTGTTTGGAAAGCTTTCGATTGCGTAATCGGTTAAGTATACCGGAAATAATAATCTCTGGGATCGATTATAGAGAAAATTGATCACTAAGTTCAAAACGATTTTTTTTTTTTTTTCATGAGGTAATTATCGAGTCTCCGGGGGGAGTTCGAAAGGTCGTTACCGTGCACAGCTCTTCGCTATCCGTTAGGGATAACGTGCGTGAATTGCTCAGGCTGCACAAAGAAATGCATACGTGATTGTGCAAAACATCGATTTCTCGTTTACACGTGGCACGATTTTAATCTCTTAGGTATTTTTTTTATTTTTTTCATATTGATCAATATCACCTTAGTTGCGTCCTGAATGTCTCGACGCCAAGTGAAAAAAAAACATTATTTACAGTAAAGTTAATTTTTTCCAAGCCTAGATAACGCTTGAAACTACGAACCTAATTGAGAAAAATACTTGGAAAAAATACTTGAGAAATACTTGAAGGACAAAAAATACTTGACATTTCAAGTACTTGTGATGCTTTGTACTCTATACTTGAAGTATCTTTTGGTACTTTGCCCAGCTCTGCTCCTAACTTTAATTTAATTTGAACGGTAGCTGAAGTTTTATTGGGTTGTCGTACTAGTTTTCAGTGTATTTAACTTGACTTCTATTTTTAAATATCAACGGGGACGACGATGCAAAAACGAAAACGAAAAGCTAAAGAAAAGACAAACGCGAGGAAAAAAAGTTGGAGCTTTATATCGACCGGAAAAACAATCGAAATCGACGAAGTAGTAACGAAGACGATTGCGTCAGATCTGCTACCGTACAGCTTTGTTCAAAATCGTCGGTTTGGAAAGCTTATGGAATCGACCGCCCCCGGATCAATTGATCGATTTCCTAATTGTCGGTTAACAGCTCACTTTAATAATGAAAAATTTCTTAGCGCGAAGAAAAAGTCCGATTGTAGTTTAAAAGAAAACAAAGCTTCCTCTATGAGGAAGCAAAAAGATAGGCATCGTCATTACCGGCAATGTGTTTCTGTCCGCTCTTATTATAAGAAACTCCAATTCTCGCGGGTGTCGTTCGAGTCAACGCTCGTGCGACGTGTACACATAAAGTGCGAGTAAACCGGGCGCGATTACGACTTCCCACGAAGTTATCGCCTCGGTCAGGCTGCGAACCGATGCCGGTGACCGCTGTGACCATTCGAAGACTGCTTTAACCACGTTCACTCAGTTCTAGTTATATATTACAGCTTAATATATATATATATACATATATATATATATAATACTCATGTTTGAACCTCGATAACACTCGAGCCTGCCTACCTCGTGAATGATGCAATTTTTCTTCATTCATATTTATAGTTTCGATATCTGCAGCTTGGAGCAGAACGTTCCCATTCTTCCTTCTCATTATTTGCCCCAATTCTTTTCAGTCGATTAATTCCGTATAATTTTATCTTTTTCCGCTTTCGCGCAAATTTGTCCTTCGAAATCGGTAAATCGTTTTTATTTAATTAAGAAAAAAATGAAAAAATAAACAACCAGGGCTCTCTGCCCTACATTCGCGACTCGCTGATCGTCAGAATTTATTTTCGGAGTAGAACGTCGCCGTTCGACGATAAAAAAAAAAATTAATCGCGCTTAACGATTATTATTAATTATATACCACCCAACAACTTGTAACTCGTTTGTCGATCACTCTTGCGGCTACGCCGATCGTTTAATTCTCGCATTTCAAAAGTCTCCAGTTTCACAACTCGCTGTATACTGGAGCGTGACGCGTACTCGAGGTCCCTTCGAGATCGAGATAAGCCGGCTACCCGCACAGAGCCGCACTTTCGCCCCTTACGAGATACGAGTATGTTATTTATTTATTTTTATTTATTTTTATCGCGCTGGCGAGTCGCCGTTGGACTTTAAAAAAATCGCGGCGCCAGAAAATACACGGCCCGAGCCCAAGCATAAATTCTTTCCGATCGATATGGGACTCCGTTTCATTTTCTTTTTTTTTTTTTTATTAGACAAGTGCACACTTGTCAATTTGTCGGTAATAACAGTAGCGGATGTACTCTTCGACGTGGCCGAGAAATGCAAGTGCGAGGAACGAGAATGGCGTAAATTAAGAACGGATAAATCTCGGTTGTTTTGACGCTAGGGCCAATAATAGCTCGCGAGGGTGGCCAGTTCACAGTTTCCGCCTTGCAACAGCCATCACCGAGCAACTTCATTATTCCACTCTCTTGTGCAGTTCGGAAATTCTTGGATAATATTCGCTCAGTCACTTCCACCGACAATACACGGCCTACTCGCATTATTATGCGCGTTGAACCTATCGTGCTCCAAAAAAATATATATATATATTTATATATATAATAATAGAAAACAAGAAAATTAAAAACATAAAATTCAGTAATACAAACACTTAAAAGCTCATCGACGACGGAGTTTGCTGCTGTCTCCTCGCTAGCCACCGTCTCGAGATTTAACCACAAGAGAATAACTCACTTCGTACATATGTTATACCGGCACTCAATCGGTTCAATCTACCGCGGGGTTAACCTTACGGGTCATATTCATATAGCTGTGCAGTATACAGAGCGTAGCGAGAAGATGACTTCTGAAAATTGGCCTGCAGCACTCGAACTCGCCGTCATACTGTTTAGCTTGCAAACTATTTGAAGATTTACAAAAAAAAAAAAAACTACGCATTAATCGAAACAGAGGCTTGCTGGTAAAAAAAAGTTGACGCGATTTGCATAGGAATAAACTTGAGGCCCTTCTCTTTTTACTTAGCTCGCACGTTGAATGAATTTATATTGGGTACTTGCGACACGAAATTAAGAGTCTCATCTTGTGTAGCTTCTGAGACACTCGACATAATTCCGACGCGTGAGTCACTTGCGACGAACGCCCACGCTCCAAGTCGGAAGCCGATGACACCGTTAAATATTTCAAGTGTTTATTGGTGTGCCAGGATTTCTTTTTTTTTACCGCGAAAATGTTTGATTCTTTTTTTTTTATTAGTATCAACCGATATCCTGCTCGTTTGAACTCTGATTACAGGATTCTGGATACGCAGTCTCGGGGGGGGAAAAACATTATTGACAGTATCGCGCGCACGCGAAACCGGTCGCCGTTACAATTTTTAGGCTTATAGGCACAACAATATGGAAAGTTTTTCTAGCAACGATCTTCACTTTCATATTTTTCGTTTCCTCCGTTCAAAACTGCGAACATAATTTTTCCGTACTTTCTAGTACACTTCCCAAGTGTCGGGCTTTACTGGCACGCGCGCGTTCCTATATATCGTATTCATTCATGAAATTATACGACGATCAGTCGCCGTTACGCGCGGAGATCGCGCGAATCGCTCAACACGATCGTCGACGGTGCGCGATTAATTGAACGTGGAGAATTCTTGGGCGCTTTTGCGAAAAAAAAAGCAACAAAAAATAATCTTCATTCATGATCTCCGCCGATTTGCTCGGGGCGCGAAGGCAGTGGAAGTAAATAAAGTTTCAAGTGAAAGAGAGTTCAATGAAAGGAGCGTCTCGTTCGTGAAAGAGTTGTTTTCTTTTCTTTTTTTTTTTTTTTGCCAACCTCTTGGAACTCCCGGAGACGATTTACTTTCGCGAAGCTCGTCCCGAGAGAGGCTTATCTCGCGGTGTGTCGGTTCCACTAACCGTAAGCCTATTCTCGCCTTAGTCGCGCTCGTCGTTGTCCCGCGGACGCGGACCGTCTCGGCGATTTACGAGGCACCGCTGGCACGCACGCCGGCGGACGTCGTCGACCGGCAGAGAGAGACACACGGTGTTTCCCTCCGCCATGCCACATTCGTTGTAACTCCCCGGGACGCGAGAGAAGACGTGAAACACCGCGAGGAATCGCGAAAACATCCGCTTCTGGTAAGCCTTGGATACCTTGAATGAGCCGCGAGAAGCGCGAAAAGTAGAGGGAAAACGAACGAGGCGATTGAACGACTCGACGTAATTTTCATGGCTATAAACTTTTTTATTCCAAGACCAGAGATCGTCTTCAATTACAATCGGTTCTTATTTTATTCTACACATAATATACATATATTTAATTTTTATCGTCCTTTTTTAATAATTTGGTCCTTTCTTTAATTTTCAAAGCAATAATTAGCGAGATAAAAAAATATTTTTCATGCAAAGACGATGTAAAAATTCGTAATAAATAACTAGCCGAAGTTAGATATTCTGGCTGCTTATTGAAATTTGACAAAATTTGTCACTTTATTGAAATTTTGGTTATAAATCGATCATTATAGTAAAAAACATGACTTTTTTTTTAAGGGCGGTAGATCGACGCTATATAGCGAACAAGTAGAATGACAACAATAACAAAAATCTATTTTCCAAACATCTTACGAGCGTCGTGTGCTTCTAATCAGCCAATGCAAGTCGACTGGCTGCTCGGTCGACTGCCTATGTGCATAAGTTTATCTCGTATCGTACGTCTGTCGAGATAGCGAGCCGCAGTCACGATTCCGTTGCCATGGCCTTTCTCGCGCTGATACGGGCCTTTCCAGCTGGTTTCCGGGTGCAAGCTGTGAACGAAAAAAGGGCGTGAGTCTCGACTATCGCCTCGCCGATAAGTCTGCATAATACGAACCTAAGGGAAAACGGATTGCGTGCCGCCGTACATTTTTAATATATTCCGTAATAGTTCTCGTTCGTCATGTTTGTGTATCGCATACAATAATTTTTTTTTAATGATAAGGCAAACATTTTCTCATTACGGTCTTGTTCAATTAATAATTAAAATTGCCAAAGTTAATGGAAGCAAAGTCGCGGAAAATAGTACATTACTCCACGATGGCGAAAAAGTGTTTCGCACAAGGGATGTACGAAATTTTTCATAACAAGGTGCGAAAATGGCGGTTTTGCGCACGCGAAACGTGTGGAAAAGTGGCGATTTCCGCACCGAGTGATGAAAAAATAATAAGGACATAATTCACGGGACGTACACTGTAAAAAAAAATTCGTATGAGATTTAATGTACCGGATTGGAAGTTTTTATGCAAAAACTTGCATATTAAATTTCATGTACAGTTTGAAGAAAAATTGATGTTCAGTGTATTAAAACATTAGCGATACTTCATTTTTAATAATTTACTTTAATTAAAAAAGTAGTATACTTTTTCATTGGTATCAAAGTGAATTATAAAAAATAAAATATTTCCAATGTTTTTAATTCACCGAACATTAATTTTTCATCGCAATTGTACTGAAAATGTAATGAACCAATTTTTCCATAAAAACTTCCAGTCTGGTACATGAAGTTTACAATTTTTTTATTACAGTGTAAATAAAAAAAATTTCCCGCAAATTAGCGAATGACCCTTCGGGCTGCGCTGCAATTCGCGCATCGACGCGATTACATCTGAGGTTTGCGCGCCTCTCTCCCTTGCTCCCGTTTCAACTCGGAGCGGATAATTATAATCTGCTATAATTGCCGTCCGAACCTCAACAGCTGAACGCCTTTCCGGCTCTGCGGTCTCTCGTCACTTAAATGAGTCATTAAACGACGCGCTTCGAGTCGTCAAACTTGCCTACCAGCGTGAAAAAAAATATATATAAAAATGCCAACAATTTCAATTATTTTTAATTTAAACACTAAAAAACAATGTAACATCGCCGGTATTAATTTATCGAAATTTTGAGCGTCCGAACAGCAAAGTCCGAGTGCGTAATAATCCTTGGGTATGTGTACACGAGTTTATCCACGCTTCGTCGCTTCCTCCACCCGCATAGACGCTTTCGTTGTTCGAATATATCAGAGTTCTCGTACGGGGAAGAACGAAACACCGTGGCTCGTCGGCGGATGTGTATATATATACCCACACAAATATGCACATATATACATAGAACGAGAAAGTTCCCCCGATAGCTCAGACTCAGTCGGCAGACTAGGGCTGCAACGACTCGGCGGGTGAGCGGGGTAAACAAGGGGGGAAGCGCCGCCACCGGCGCCTTCATTCGATCCACGCGGTTTCTCAGTAATATACAGTAAGAATACATGGTATAGTGTGTGCCGGCACACACGCTGCCCACTTTCCCTTTTCAAAATCGATTTTGGGCAGAGTGGGAGGCCCCGAGTGAGCCGACGACGTCGGCGTTTCAACCCTCAGGGCCGTGCCAAGGTCCTGGCGCGCTTTCCCTCTCGTTTTTTCGCTTATTTTTATTTTTTATTATTATCTTTTTTTAAGCTTCCCATTTTTTATTTTTATTTTTTTATTTTTTGGAGATCGGGGCGCAGAGGAGAAAGGAGCGATCTCGTAATTTCACGCTGCTGTGGGTTTGGAGCATTTGGTAAAACAAAAATATTGAATGTAGGAGAGCTTCGTGTATGTAGAAGCTCATCGTTAAAGGTGAACGGACGAGATGGCGGGGGCGAGCGAGAGTCGACGGTATTGACGGCGCGATCCCGGTGCACACGTGCGTTCACCGCACCCTGAAGCTTCCCCGGCCGAGGGGAGGTCGGGCGGGATGGAAAATTCCTGTTGAAGTCTTATGGGACCTTGGAAGATTTCTTTTTCTTCCGTTTGTGTGACCGATGGTTTTTTTTTTTTTTTTTTTTTTTTTTTTTGTACAGCGCATCGTTACGAATTTGGACTCGTTTGTAATTTGTTCATTCTGCTGAGAAGCACAAGCACTGTGCGGAAAGAAATTCATGGATTCAGAATGCTAATTTCAAAATCGTAGTAAAAAATTATTTTGCGAAAGCGGAGTGCGAAGTTTCGTAAAAATAATTTTGTCAAATAAGTGACAAATTCGTTTCTTCAGGTTTCAATGTGTAAACCTGTAATTTTCAGATTTTAGTTCATACATTTATTTGTAAGACCAGAGGAGGATGGAGCGATTGGAAAATTAACAAATAAAAAATGTTGGTCGCTTGTGGACAATAAGTTGTTGTAAAAAGTAAACTTTTATTACTGTGTAAGTCCATAAAATTTTTTTTTTTTTTTACTTTTATTTCATTAAAAATGTTATTGCCTGGTCTAAAAATGACGAAACTTAATTTAGTTGAAGTGTCTTTCACATTTTCCAAATACAGAAATGTCTCCGCAAAAAGTACCTGGTCTTCGAATCAACAAAACCCGATATCTCTTAACATCCCCAAAAAAACATTAAAAACTGCAACGAAAAAAATCCCACAATAGTCAGCAGTCTCTCGTCTGCCCTGCGGAGTTGCACAATCGAAAATGTTACGGGGCGAGTAAAGCCGAAATATCATTGCACGTGTTTACCGAGGAAGCGATCACATTTCGGAGTGCGAGACCGCCGAATTTAGAATAGCGGCCTGCTTCGCGTTACACTTTCGTCGGCGGCGCGCTGGCCTGTGTCTGGCCGGGTGGGTCACGTGCGCGGCGTAACGACGCTTAGGTATGCATGTTCGCGTGGCGAACCTTCGAAAGGAGGCAAAGGGTTGAGCGTCTAGCTTTGCGGAAGGACCGGCGTTAGCGTTAACAACGATACATCCGTGTGTGATACACGGACGAAAACGGTGATGCGCGTACGTGGAGGAGAAGGCAGGACGGAGGAGAAGCGAAGGGAGTTCGGAGGCGGCAGACGCGCCGGAACCGACAATATCAATGGCCGTGCAGCCACCGCGTGCACCTCGCACCCTCGGGTGCCGCCGAAAATCCCCAAAAGCACACGAAACAAAGGCGCTCCCTTTCCTCGCCCTGCCGCTCCTCTTCCTCCCACAAGATACCGCACTACCCTTCGTTCTCTCGACTCACTCCCTCCCCTCCCCCCCCCCCCCCCCCCCCCCCGCCCCGTCGCACCTTTCCCATCTCCCGTACTCTTCCCTTTCTTCACTCTCGCCCGCTCGCTCTCCCCTTGCCGCTGGCTGTTTTTTCTTCTCTTTTCTGTTATTTTTTTCTCCTGTTTTTTCTCTTTTTTCTTGTTTTTTTGGAATTTTAGCCCGACTGCTCTATCCTCTCGCTTCATCAGTCCCTCTTTCATCGGCCATCCGACCCAGCACTCGTCGTCCATCAATGCACGCTCGTTTTCTCTTCCTCTCGTTTCGCAAGCTCGCAGGAGATGAATCCGGAAAAAAAAATATTTATATATATTAAAAATGTTGTACGCGGACTTTTGTCGAATTTCCGTCTCGATGTATCGCCGGAATGAAATCATGTTCGACACACACGAGGGGGCATTTTTTGTATCGGGAAGGAATCTGTACGAAAATTCTCGATTCAAATTAAACTTAATTTCGTTGGATTTTAATTCATTTATTTTTTAACGGTACGGATTAATACTGACAATTTTTCATTATTCGAGGAATCCATGTTTATTGATGGAAAAAAGGTTAATTGTTGTTTTTGGTTATCTGGAGCTTTCGTCGACTCTTAGAAAAATACAAAACAATAATCTGAATGAATGCTCCGATATGAAAATCGCGGCCAATCCGTGAGGTTTTGCTTGAAAAATTCGTACGAAAGCTTAAAGCAGTCGGGAAAGGCGACGATTGAAAAGAACGAGGGCGGCGACCGGTCGAAGGGGAGCGAGATTCGATGAATAAGCCGAGTGCACGCACCGTTGACGTATCGCGAGCGAGAAGAGGGTGCAGTCGCGAGTAGTCCGATGGTCGTTGCATGCTGACTTGTTGCACTCTCGGTGGTAGAGTCTGGGGTGGCGCGTGGGCCCCCCTCGGTTCTTTGCCGCGAAACGCGGCCAAAGAAATCCCGGCATGATAATGGCAACGACGACGAACGACTAGACCACACCGACGAGGCGTTGGATATCGAGTTTCCCCCTACTTATCCTTTCACTTTCCTCGCCTTCCTGCCTCGGCCACCGACGTCCCGATTCGGTACGCACGTATGTAGGGTAGACCGGGGCAAAACGGAATAGCAAAGAAATAATGTTTATTCGGAACAATTTGTTTTCAAAAAATTGGCGTAATTATTCCGAGATTAAGGAAGTACTCCATTTTGCCCCGCATGCACATTATATCCAGAGGTTCCGTTTTGCCTCAGGCGAGCTCGAGATGTTTAAATGAATTGATCTGAAATTTTTTTTAATACCTCATTTTGCCCCGCGTTCGCATTATATCCAGATGTTTCATTTTAAATCATCGAGCCCGAGACGTTTAAATTAATTTTTAATTCTGAAATTTTTTTAGTGTTCCGTTGCGCTCCTTGTTTCCACTAACCCCCTCCCCGTCTCAGCTCCGTATATGAGTACGGAGCATCCATTTGATGTATAAACGCACTCACAACTTAGTTCTCTGTACGACTTGTTCGTCACAACGTATCGACTGAAATATCATTTTCCGTCGACGAACCTGTCGCCTGGCGCATTGATAACGAACCCGTCGAGACTCTCCCCTTCACGCTCCCGTCGCAAAGCGTTTTTTCCCCCCTTTTCACCAACGAACTCTACGCTCGATCGCAGATATATGTCCATTGTCTTTCCCCGTCGACGTTACGTCGAGTCTTGTTATGAGTCTCGACGATTTTATCAACAGACACGCGATCCTAGCTCCTAGAGTCGCTACTCTTTCAAAAACGTTGATCTCTCGTTGCCTTCAGAGATAACGAGTTAAGTGCAGATAGCACAAAAAAAAAAGCTTCCTCTATGAGGAAGCAAAAGTAATAAAGAAGTTATAATTTGGCGGTTCCTTGCGAGTAAATATTTATTCAAAATAAATGAATATCCATTGAATTAAAATAGTATATACATATATTTCCGAGGCACCTGGCAAATAAAATATTTTTCTTTATGTTGCGTAATTAACACATTTAAATGGTAGAACTATCGGCGCTATCTTCCCGGTAGAATTGTCATCCAGTAAAATTGTCGACGGTGAACAAAATTAAGTGTGTTAAACGTTCTTTGTCGATTTTCCGGAACGAAAAGATTTTTTTTTATTTGCATAAAAAAAAAATAATGTAAAGAAATATAAAAATATAAAAATATAAAAAATCTTGTTGCATTTCAACGACAGTGAACAACGTGAAAATCAAAGCGTTCCCTCGAGAGGTCTCTGGATTGTAAGGCGGCGAATTAACGAACAGAGATACGCGGGAGAGAACGATGGTTGCACGCATAAAGAAATGTATTTTGTAAGGGTAGGTTGGAGGAAACGATTGTTTAGCGTCGGTTTAATCGTGCATATGTTCTTCGCTCTGTGTGTCGTTAAACTTCCTCTCAAGGTGTATCCACCGAAAGACGGTAGGGGAGTGAAAGAGGCTCCGTACAGTTACTGGGTTTTTGTCGGTCGAAAAATCAATACCTGCGAAAGCGAAAGTACGTGGGTGCCGAGGGAGACGTTCAACCCTCCTTTCCTCGTTTCACTCGCGTATCCTCCTCCGCTCCTTCCTGTCTTTCTCTCCCGCTTGCACCGTTGCTACAGCGAAGCTCTCGCGCTTCCCTCCTTATTTTTTGTTTTCCTTTTTTTTCACTTTCTTTCTCTCTCCCTCTCCCCGCCGTGTCCCCCTTTGCGGTTCTTCTTATTTACTCTGACTATACTTGTCTTTTTATCACTGCTTTGCAGTTCTTTTCACTCGTTCATTCATAACGCCCGGAGAGCTCGTTGAGCGTGCCAATCTCGTTTCGCCGTACACCAACGCTCGCCTCGCCGTCTTGCTTCGCTTTCGCTTTTATTTTGTGTTTCCTCAAACGTTAGTTGCACTCGTTTGCACGATAGACAAACACTAGCACATTCTCGAATAATGAGAACTTACAACAAAAAAATGGATTTAAAAAATATTTCTTACGTAATTTGAGAGTTAAGGTAGTATTACAAGGAAACAAAAATGCTTTCGATGAATTCGGTTGCTCGGTTGTCGTGATGTTATTCGCGACAATTTTATTTAGTTTAATAAAACGAAGACGTTTGTTGTGCTGTATTATAGTAACGCGTTTTACCAAAAATTTATGGGCCACGGGCGAAGAGAATATTATTTTCGGTATTTACTCCATGTATTTACAAAACATTATGCGGCGCGGTAAGGGCGTTGACGTCGCTGGTAATGGATTAAATTTCTAATCCTTAGCGGAGTAATTGGAACGATCTATACGCTCGTGAATGTCCCGAGGGAGCTCGGCGTAGCGGTTAATAATCACGGGCTGTAACGATGAGCACATAAGAGCCACGAGTGAGGCTGCGTTAACCGCAAAGGCGTGTGAGAAGGAGAAGTGAGAAACAGCTCGATGAATTTGTCAAACATGAGCCGAGAAGCGAAGCTTTCGAGCTTCGTCTTCTGCACACGTGCAAAGATGTGATCTCCGGGCTTTCCCTCTCTTCGTTGCATATGAAAACAACACCGTTCCTCGAGACGAGCTTCTAACACGGTCAGCTCGACGTTCTCTTCTTATTGCACAAAACCGGCGCCGCCGTCTCTCGACGATTGACGACTAATGTCGCGAATTCCCAGGTCTCTGTACCATCTCCCTCACCTCTTCGGCTCCGATATGATTTACGAGGTTCTCTTACCAGCAAAATATATATTACATGTATATGCATATATATATCTTTTTGTATATATTTTGGAAAATGGTGGGTCTGTTATTTTGGTTTGGATGTTGCCCCCCCCCCCCCCCCCCTCGGTGAAGTTGACACCCCCCACGCCGGTTTTCATAGCACATAGAATGGATGTTGAAATTCCGAAATTTCATTCTATGTGCTATAACTTAGGAATTTCGGTTTTTATAGTATAATATATAGAGTGAATTTTGAAAATCCGAAATTCCATTCAATATGGAAAAGATTTCCACGTGTTATGAACCATGCGACCCATGCCAGCGCGCGAACCAACATAACCGCTAGTATATATATATATATATAAGAAAATGCCGGTACTAACGAATACGGTATATTTTATTGTTACAGCAGCGGTTCCGGTGGAAAAATTCTCGTGAGCAACCTGCCGGCCCACGGGACATTCGAGGACTTTGAGCCCCTTTTCTCGAGTTACGGACAGGTGCAAAACGTCGAGAAGGTATCCTCGCGTGATCCTAATACCCAAACCGTCCTCGTCAGTTATGAATCGCAGGACCAGGCACAGCAGTAAGTTAAATATATAATTTACAAACGAGTAATTTAAAGAAAATAATAATATTCGTATACCGTTAAGCCAATCGTAAAAAATGAGTGAGCGCACATCCTTTCGATCAGTCTTTCGATAGCCTTTAATAATTGAATGAAGATATCGAACCAATTTATTAATACCAATTAAAAAGCTCGAGATTTATGCAGAATTTTTCATTGGTCGGTTTAACCCTTTATAAGTCACGCACCCAGAAAAAAAATATATTTCATGGAAATAAATATTTATTTAAATTAAGTAAACATTTACTTAACTTAAGTAAATAATTATCTTTGGTAAATAAATATTTATTTGTGGGTTAAATAAAAAAAATTAACCGCAAAATAAATTATTTTCGTGGGTACACCGCCCGAAACCGTACCGAAACTGGACTAACGGACGCTGAAAGAGTGTCACACTTTGCTACGGTAGCGCCTAAGAGTTGGGTCAGAGGTGTGACTTACGAAGGGTTAACATCGACGAGAATGTTGGTGATAAATATAATTTTGTTTTAATTTCTTGTTTCGTTCGTTTCAGGGTTGTGAACCAGCTTGATGGATTCCACTACGAGGGTGCACAGTTAAAAGTCGAAATGTCCAGCGCGGAGAGCCGACGGAGGGCACGGAGCCAGCGCGGTGGAGTAGCGTTCTCCGGTTTACCGGGTTCAGGTCGCCAGACGGATTTCCCTCTGCGTATACTCGTGCAGTCGGACATGGTCGGCGCGATAATCGGTCGCCAAGGCTCGACCATACGTCAGATAACCCAGATGACGCGAGCGAGGGTTGACGTTCACCGCAAAGATAACGTCGGCTCGGTCGAGAAAGCGATCACCATTTATGGCAATCCCGACAACTGCACGAACGCATGTAAGAAGATCTTAGAGGTGATGCAACAGGAGGCCAACAACACGAATAAAGGGTGAATAAACTTCGAAATTTCGTGGAGATGCTTTTTCAACAAAAAAAAATATATTAACAAATTAATAAATTATAAAATTATAATCATAATAATTACTATTGATTGAAAAATATAAATTAATTAATAAAATGTAAAGTTAATCAAATATACATGTATATGCAACGATAAATTATTGTTGCAGTGAGATAACGCTGAAGATCCTCGCGCACAACAATCTGATCGGCCGTATTATCGGCAAGGGCGGTAACACGATCAAGAGAATCATGCAGGACACGGATTCGAAAATCACTGTCAGCAGCATCAATGACATAAACAGCTTCAATCTCGAGCGCATTATCACGGTCAAGGGTACGATCGACAACATGAGTAAAGCCGAGTCGATGATCTCCAGTAAATTGCGTCAGAGCTACGAGAACGATCTCCAAGCGATGGCGGTGAGTGATCTTCGCAATTACAACGTGAATCTCAATATCTGGGATTCCGTAGCAAATTGCGATTTTGCAGGATGTCGAATAAATTTATGGCAGTGAAGATTTGATTTTTCTTTTTTTAATTGACGAATTTTTAATTTTTTTCTCTACAGCCCCAGAGCATGATGTTCCCGGGCCTTCATCCGATGGCGATGATGTCGACCGCTGGAATGGGCTACAGCTCGCGAGGTCCCGGTCTGTACGGATCTGGACCTGCGCCCTATGCCTATCAGGGTAATCTCCCGACGCAACAGCACGCAACGGTGCCGGCCGATACCCAGGAGACGACTTTTTTGTACATTCCCAACAACAGTGTTGGCGCGATTATCGGAACGAAAGGATCGCACATAAGGAATATCATTAGATTCTCAGGTGCAAGTGTAAAGATCGCGCCTCTCGAACAAGACAAACCCGCCGATCAGCAAACCGAGAGGAAGGTCACCATCGTCGGCTCGCCAGAGTCACAATGGAAGGTGAGTCATCCACTTTCATATTTTCTCCGTGTCACCGGTTAAAATTCTCCTCGCGTTTTCATCCGGACGGGGAGTTCGAACTTCGTAGAAAGAATTGATTTGCATGTACGAAACGGTTTCGATGTGTGACGTCAAAGACGCAAATTTTATGGTCAAATTACGTATGTTGGAGTCGTTTAAATATCGTTGTACTAATCGATACCAGTGGCGGGTTCTCGATGCCAATGTTTTAATTATAAATAATCGACTCTCCCCTTAATAAAAAAATCGCTGAAATTTGAAAAATTCGTCGTTTCAAAGCCTTACTTTACGTATTCACCACCTAGATATTCGATAAAATTTTCCGTTTAAAGAGATGCCTGTTTCTTTGTAAAGGAATTTCGACGATGGATAAACAAAAGGCTGTCATTTTTTAAGGGAATATACTATCGAATTTGTAAATAAGGAATTCGCAGAGCATCTTTCAAAGAAGAGAATGAGCCGTACTACGCCAAAATCGAACAAAAATTATGGTTTGTTTTTTGAAAAAAAATGAATGGCTATGTATCTTTTCAAAAGATAGCACAGACCACTTAATATTGTTGCAAATCCATCGTAATTAATATTTTTTTAAAGTTAAGGACATCTGCTGTAATATAAATAACCATCCACTACAATGAATAGACCCGTAAAAGTTTGCATAAACGACTATAAAATGTAGCACTCATTTGGCTAGAGTAAAGCTCAAAATCTCGATTCTTTTTTTTTTATACTATATAGTATATTTTTTTTATAGTAGTACAGCGTTCTCTATTGGGAAGCGAGAAAACGCAATCCATTGAAGATTTAAAAATTATATGACGGTTCGACGCGGCAAACAAGTCCCGATACCTGGCGCTTACGGTGCAGGTTAAACCGTGGTAAAACAGAGGTATCTCCGCCGCTTCGTCGGTAGTCATGGTGGTAGGACACGAGTTTGGTAACTGGCAGGCCCGTGTTCGATCCCACCGGATTGTATCGATAATATCCAATCTTATTTTTCCAAATGACTAACACTCCAACGAGTTGTCTACGGAACTGGTACCCATGAATTAACCCATAGAATTAAAAAAATAATTAACATTAACCATAATAAATTAGTCTAATGATAATTAGCTTAGGAAATATCCTGCCGGTTTGGGGTGACGACGTATGCAGGCGTCACCTTGATGCGCGCAGGGAAAGAAATGAAGGGGCTCCTGTGGTTGAATTGCGCATGATCATTGCAATGCTACCCCCGTACCCCTACGACAAAAATTATTATTTTTTTCATTTTTTTTTCAACAAATTATATCGAGAAATAATACAAACTTCAAAGAAAACACTCACCTCGCTTTTAAAGAACAATTTGTAAAATTATTTTTCTGCATTATCATGAATTTATTTGTTCGATAAAATCATACTCGTACGCTAACGCTTGTTCGGTTTGATGTTTTCAGGCTCAGTATTTGATCTTCGAGAAGATGCGCGAGGAGGGTTTCGTCGCCGGCACCGAAGACGTTAGGTTGACGATAGAGATTTTGGTACCCAGCGCCCAAGTTGGACGTATAATCGGCAAGGGAGGTCAGAACGTGAGGGAGCTTCAGCGCGTCACCGGAAGTGTGATCAAGCTATCGGAACAGCAAGCGACCCCACCTCCCGCTGACGAGGAAACTACCGTTCATATCATCGGACCCTTCTTCTCCGTTCAGGTGAGAATAAGATTGCATTAGGCTCAACGATCCATTTGATTTAACTAAATTTTTTTGACCCTTCACATACGGGATCCTTGTTCAACGAGGACCTAGAATTTGCCAAGACGCGACCTTCGGATGATTCGAATAACAAGTTGATGTGCAAAAAAAAAAAAAATCTGTAAAAATGCACGGACGTACCTTGAAGTGTTATTTTTTTGTAACACAAAAGAAAATTTATAACGAACATACGTATCGTTTTTGAGCTTAAAATGAGCAAGGACGTTTGCTCTCGGCAAAAAGTCCCCCGTACTTGAAGGGTTAAAACCGAAAAATTATCTTATGTTGTAATCTTGAAATTAATTTTCACCGCTAAACTCCCTAATGTTTTTTTTTTCTTATGTACAGTCGGCACAGCGAAGAATTCGTGCGACGGTAATGCAATCCGGTGCTCCCGGCAGCGGAACCACCGGCGGCCCTGGCTCACGCGCTGGCCGCGGCAGCAGTCAGGAGGGTGGTTCCCGTTCCCGACGAGACGGAAGTGTCATTTCTCAGCAAGGCAGTACGCAATCGCAGTCGCAAGGTTCTCAGCCACAGTCCAGTTCTTCGCCACCGAGCCAACAGCAACAGCAGCAGCAACAAGCTCAACAATCGCCGCAGCAGCAACAACCTCAACAGCAGCCGCAGCAACAGCCGCAACAGCAACAGATACAAAATCAGTAACGTTGATGAAACTCACCTGACGCCGACCAACGCCTCACAGAATCCGTTTTAATCGGCCGGGGTGGCCTCGTATAAACGATTTTCACGTCGAAGAGCGTCAAACTCTCGAGGATACATAATGCGTGCTACCGTATCGAGAAAAACAAACACACACAAAAAAAAAAAAACGAAAAAAAGAAGACCGTGACGCGCAGAATGCCCGAGTGTGTCTTGTGTGGTCTTGTTTTTTTTTTTTGCGATGTTAGTTATTAGCCAAAATGACCTTGTCGCGTTCGATCGGGCTGATTCATGGTTCGCGATGTAACTCTATATATATAATGATCCCCGCGTCCCGAGCTCGCACATCTTTCGGAACTATTATTCAAAATACTTCTTATTATTGTCGTGAGTTCGTGGAAACGATTAACGCGGTGAATTAATGTTTTAACGGATCGTTACGACACTGCGGACTCTGGAAGTTATCGCGAAACATGTCGAAGATCGATGAGCCATGGATTTTTCGATCGAACCAGTGGGATCGGTCGGCAAAACAAAGGATAAAACTAAATAACGTTAAAAGAATCCGACGGTCAGGTTCACTCTGACACACGCAAAAATGCATCCTCGAAATTAGCATTAATCGCGGGCACAGATATCCGTGCCGTAAACGTAGGATCGAAAAAAAATAATAATTACTTTCGACGCATCGGACTCGTCGCGTACGAATTTTCTTCTATGCCACGCAGTCGGCTCGTTTTTCGCCTGTAAAGCGAGCAAAATAAGATAAAAAAAAGAACAAAACAAGCATCGTTATTTAACACTTGCACGAAAGATTTATGCTACGAATATATACCACCTCGCCGATAAAACGTGAGAAAATTGAATAGAAAAGAGAAAAGAAAAAAAAGTGAAAAACATTAACAACAACATAACAATGAACAACAACCATAACAACAACAGCAACAACAACTGAACGACGGAACACACACAACCTTATTACCTCATTCATTACGATTAAAGATTTTTTAAATATGATAAAGTAAAGTGAAATGAGAAAAATGATAAACCAACTAATCTAAAAAGTCTACCTAATATTAAAGTTATAATAATATACAGAGAAGTTAAGTAACGATTACGCATTACGTTATACCTGTTACTACTACTGCTACTATAATATTATTATTACTACCAATAACTACTACTATTATTATTACGACTTACTGCTGCGAGCTTCTACTATTGACGAAGAAGTTTCACTAATTTACAACTCTTTTTTTTATTTTTTTTTTTAATGTAAAGTAAATGCAGTTGTTTTTTGTTTCTTTAAAAAAAAACCAGATAACAGACATTACGGAGACTTAATTAATTGAAAAAAAAACAAACAAACAAATGTGAAAGATAAACGCGACGTTCTTCACCAGGAAGCGAGCGTAAAGAGCTTCACGCAACGGTCCTCTTGCACCGTTAATACCAAAGAAACGATTATGATTTTTTTCGTATTATAAGTGAAGTGAAAAAAATAGCGAGTTGCGCGGGTTCTCGTGCGCATTCGCGCCTACGCTCAAACGCTCGCTCTTGCCGTCGAAAGTTCTACCTTGCTAAAAGTGACGGCCGAGCAAGAAGCCATTTCTCGCCTCATTGGAGTTATACGACGACGAATCAGTGTGTTCGCGCGTTAATGTCGTTAAATTATCGAACGCGGCGCCACAACGACGAACTGAGTGAAAAAAAACCTTAAAATACAACTGCCGGTCGTTCGCACTCCAATTAGCGAGATAAACAAAAAAAAATGCGAAATCGGCTCTGGTGAACGTTGAAGATTCAATGAAGCTCCACTCGAAAGATTGAACTTCGTATATACGACGCATAGAAGCTGTTGGTGCTACGCAACGAGATGAAAAACGAAAATAAGAACAATTAGACAAAAACAAACAAACAAAAAAGCGTCAAAGCGTTAGTGAGCGTGAAGACTAAAAACGATTTAATGATAATTGAGCCACACGACTTTTTTCAGGGATTATTACTTTACCGTGGATGTAATAGTGTGTGAGTGTGCGTGTGTTGACTGATAACTATTAATTGATAAGTAATTTCATAAATTACATTGATTAAGCTTCGGCTTGTCGGGAGAGACGAATTCGTTACGACTCGAACGTGTCGTCTCCGAAATGAAAAATCTATTTTTCTCATTACTTCGAAGAAAAAAAAAGTAACGATTTGTCAAGATTATGACATTTTTCAGTACATTGGCTCGCAGTTAGTTACTCGACCATGACGTGAAATAATAATTACAAAATTGTAATTTTACGACGAGAAATCGCGTTCGTCATTTTTTTGTGTGTAATTGAAAAACAATAGCTTTTTTATATCGAGAGAGAACGCGATTGAGTCGAAACGCTCGTTAGTATCCTGTACGCGACCAATCGAACGTGAACAAGGAGAAGAAAAAAAAATTGACAAAACCGCGAGAAGATAACCACGTGATCGACGCCTCGCGCGTCGATCCGTTGATTTTTGGACGTGACCAAAAATAACCAAATATCGGATTGACGAATCTAATCGCCGAGCGCCACCATCTTTTTTTCTTTTTTTTTTGAAGGAGCTCCCGTTCACGGGCAGGTACGGCTCTAAAGATTTGAACGACTCTAATCGGTTGTACGATCAATTTACCTTGTAAATTCGAGTGGCGCAAATGGCAAACATTAATCTCCGAACCCACGTGACTTCCGGCCCGGGAGGCAACGAAGGCTCGCGAGTGACCGGTGATCGTGATAATAGGTTCGGCCAGAATCTAGGATCAACCACCGGTATAACAATTATATCTCGGCATACGGTATGCGTTCAGTACAAAGATTGAGATACACAAGTTTAAGAATTATAAATTGAAGAAAGAAAAAAAGTAATAATCATAGCTTGCGTAAAAACGGTCGAAGTTGGGAAATGTGTGACGTTTGCACGTTTATAGAAGAAGAAGCAAAAAAAGTCGTGAATTTCTTCGTGCGTGAAGACCAAGAAGAGGGTGAAGAAAGCTTAAAGTAAAGAAAAAAAAAGAAAACAAACTCTTTTCGAAAAAAGAAAGACTCATTGAATGAAGAAGGGAAACGAATGATCGGTGAATTGAGAGGGGTTTAAGAAAAAAGAAAAAAAAAGAAGAAAACTAAGAGTATAAGTTTATTTTTGATACATTGTTGGGGAGATCTAAGTAAATCCTTTCTTTTTCATTTTTTTGTTACATGTTTTAAATAACTTAATGAATTTTAACGATATTAAGGAGGTATCGAGAAAGTTGAGGTGATTAATGGGAGATGAAATTTTTAATATAAATAAGAAACGACGAAGGAAGAAAAAAAAAGACGAGGCGAAGTAATTTCGTGAGTGAGACATTTAAGGTGAGATAAACGAAAAAAGAAAAAATGATAAATAAAGAGAGAGAAATGAATCAAGAAAACTTGACGCGCAGTTTTTTGTACTGCGTCGTCGCGGGGAATAAAGGAGATTTTAGTCGGATAAATTGTATAATATATTTAATATATTTCGAGATACGAGAGTGGCGAACGTCGTCGGGTTGGACGAGTGCAACAGGTGAATACGTCAGTGTCGACACGGCGAATCGGGCTCGCAGTTTTATGTGACGCGACTCGTCGCGTCGCCTTCGGATCACGCGGTCTCTCGCTTCGACAAACCCACTCTCGCATTATTTATCAAGCGTAAATATTTAACAAAACAAAAGAAAATAAATAAATTAATTTAAAAAAAGAAAACGAAACATAAAGTGCCAAGGAATAAACTTACAGCTTGCCATAGTTGCGTGAAAAAATTAATATCACAGAAGGAAAAAAATAAACCAATGGCATCCGAAGCACGAAACAAATCAGACGGAACAAAACTTAACGAATAATAATAATATTTCACAGCACTATCAAGCTCTTTATAAAAATTTAAAAAACATCATTTACGCTAAGTAGAGACACTTTACTCTCCTTTTTCCATCAAAGAATGAATAACCGTCAGTATACTTTCGCTCTTTCGATCAACCGTTCAAAATTTTGATAATTAACAACAAAAATTAAATGAAAGACGATCACTCTTTAAAATTCGTTTATCGTATGGAAGAAACAAAAAAAAAAAGAATTAAATTTTCTCCGCCCACTCACGATTAAACGAGCCCCCACTCCCGCCACCCACCTTGGAAGATTATTTTTCTGTCGATCACTTCAACAGGCGAAGAGGAACGAGAAGAAAAAAATGAAGAAACGATACAATTTAAAAATAAAAAAATTCACTCATTCGCAATCTCACACTTTTTCGAGAAAATAAAAAAAAAGCTTTTTGCATAACGCCTATATAACCTTCGACTTTGTTGCTTGCTCACAGTTCTTAAGCTCAGCAAACAAGAGTTAAAATAAAAATTAAAAAAAACGTCATTACGCAGGGCGTGGACCAAACAGCAGCCATCGTCACGCAAAGGAAATGAAAAATAGAAGAAAAAAAAAAAAGCAAACATGTGGAGGATGAAGAGAAATATAGAGAGAAAGAAAAGTAAATCATCCCACACAAATCAAGATTTTTTTCGAAGAAAAATCTTTGTTCGGCCGTTTTGCACACCCGCAGCATTTGAGCCCTTCGCTCGCTCGTAAGGTGTTAAAGGTAAAAGAGTGATGCAGAGTGCGACAGGCTCGCGAAGTAGATTCGTCAGAGGGATGTAAAAAAGATAATAAAAAAAAAGAAAAAAAACGCGGTATCTATCATAAAACTCTTTCGACCCCGTCGGCCCTCGCACGCTCGTGAAGAATGTACAAATCAAACGCAGTAAGAGATGATAATTGACGATGATGATGAGAGACAGAATGAAAACAAACTAAGAAAAAAGAAAAAAAATTCAGAGAAATTATTAATATAATAATGATAACTTAAAGATTTTAAAGTTATAAATTATTGAGTGGCGAGAATAAAGAAGTAATTAAAGTAACAAAACGGTATGGATACCACAGACAAATGTACAAAATCGATTAATCGCTAAATCTTAAATGTTAGTAACTAAAAAGTATTTAATTGCGCGATTGGCGGGCGCGCGTAAGATAGAGTGAGAGGCGATTGATTAAATCAGGGAAAGATTTGTAACGCAAACCGATATACACCGTGGAATGCGCTTCGATTATTGTGAACGAGCTTTTCGCCGTTTACCAATCTCACTCGCTAAAAATGTGTTACAAAAAAAAATCAAAGATAAAAAAACAAGCAACACCAGTCACATTTTTTACAGCTCCATAATACGAGGAAAGCTTTCCATCTACAAAAGCGAGTGGCAAGAGTAACGATGATGAAAAAAAAATGAAGAAATTGAAGTACGCAATCCTACCAGGACTAAACAGTGCGCGTCTAACGCGTAACAGCTACGCGATTCGCGAGATTAATCCGATCGAATTATGACCATTCGAATTAAACATCACATATATATATGTATATATATATATATATATATATATACACACACACGAGTATGTACTAATATCGGGCCAGCCAAGACCATAAATTCGTTTCCACACTACAGGATCGAAAGTACAGCACTCAGATAGATGAAAAATAATCTCAACAACGGATAACAATGCTGGCGCAGAAGTGACTGGTGCGTACGCCGACGCGTGCGCACAAAGCATATCAAAACAACCAACTAAGTAAAAAAAAAAATCTGCGGAAAATCCGTGGATAAAAAAAAGCAAAGATTTTGGTAAACCTCACGGCGAACAATGAGGAGAGAACGTATCGTGGCCAGAGAGGTAATTGCCATTATCGACGAATAAACCACAGAGTCCGTAATTTGTCATCGCATACGATGAAATTAAGAATATAAAATTGAATTAATCGTAAATGATAATCCATAGAACGGAAAAAGTTAATTTAAACAACATATATATTGCGTTGCCGTGGAAAAAAAAATTCCCCAAGCAGATTGAACCATGTTTCCGTGTAAACTGTACGATTATAAGCATTACATAAACACACTCAAGCAGACAAACACACGCACCAATTAAATGTTAAAAATATCAACACTAGTACCGCGTATATGGAAGAAAAAAAAACCTAAGGTTGGGAAAGACAGCGCGATTTTGCGAGCTGCTATCGTTATTTCGACGATCGAGAATAAACGGTGGTAGTTTAAAAAAAAGAATTAGTTATTAATTATTAGTTGATAGTTAATAATAGTCATAATGCGAACAGGGGAGGGCGAAATGATAATGATCTTCGTGAGTACGTGGATAATTTTTTAAATAACGATGATGAATTATTCATTATGTTGTTGTTGAAGGATTCAGAATCAAGTTCAGAACCATGCTGCGGGCGCAAGTAGATATTACTAGCTGATAAACAAGAGGATAAAAACAAAAAATCAGAAAGACACGAGAATCGATAGAATATTTTGGGCTTTAGTATTAGTATTCCGAAGTACGAGACGACAATGGGAAACTCGCGCGTGACGATTTTTCGAAAACCTACTTCCGTCATCGTTGCAATGTGGAAAAGAAAAATTAAAAATTAAAAACTAATGGAATATCTGCGTCATCGAATATCGAAGACTCGGGGACGTCGCGAGTTTCACCATAGTTCGGAGAACGAATAAAATCGCTCGAACTACCGCTAGAATTTAAAAAAAAAAAATTAAGGTTTTTCGATATAAAGACAGAAAAAAAGTACCATCAGAAAGAACGAAAAATAGTGAACGCGGCGGCAGAAAGAAAAACAAACAGAAATAATAAAAAAAATAAATAAAACGTGGGCCTTATTGTACACAGTTGGGCATTGTTGTTATGTGAACGATTCAAGTGATAATCGCTAACAGATAATATATCAGATATGTGGAGTCGATGTAATATGAAGTTAGTAGCGTCTCGCGTTTTCCGATAGAGAGAAGAGGAAGAAACTGCTGTTATTGTAAACTAAGATTTCTTCGAGAGAAGAAAAAAAAAATGAAAACAAAAACAAAAAAGAATAACGTAAGACGATAGTTAGACGACGAGTGAAAGAGATAAATAGATAGAGATACGAGACGCGTTGCTGAAGTCTTAATATATTATCTATTATTATCTTATTGTTGCCAATGATGGGCATTATGAGAAAACCACGCGGGTATGTAACTTATTATCTACACTACACTACGACAAATGTGTTCCCCTCCTACACCCCAAAAAAACCCCCATTCCCCGCATAACCGTTATTGTACATATTTACTATATAATTAACTACTTATTAACGAGCCGATTATTGATATATAGATCTACACCCCCGTATTGCCCTTAACAGTGGCATGTTCGCTTTATTTCGTTCTGCAAAGCTGCGCACACACACACACATACACGCATACACACATACACATACAGACATACACGACGAATGTGTGATCTGCGCGTATATTACAAAGACGTAATATTTAAACAATTTCTACGAGATTAATACTAAAACCCAAAATAGAACGTTATTCGTGATGCTGAGCCGGCATCAAAATGGATTCAAACGACCAGGCCGCTGAGCTCTCATGTTTCATGTAAAGTTATATCGAGAACATAATGGACTAAAAAAAAAAACAAGTCGAACGTCAAGCCCTGATGTGAAGCCTACACACAAGACCAACACGAGTATTTTTAAAAAATACCAAAATGCGTCCACTACCTCAGGAGTTCTTCAGTTTTCTGTGTTATTAAGCAAAGAAACGATAAACGTAAGAGAAAAAAAACGCTAAAAATCATAAAAACTAAAAAAAAAACTTAAAAAAAGGAAAATAAGATGAAGAAACTTGATAATAATCGTCGTTTTTACGTTTACTTTTTTATATAAACAGAATGGTGTGTTTCCGAGTATTGATAAATAATAAAAGTTCATTAAAACAAAAAATAAAATAAAAAGATTTTTCCGACTTGGAAGATTAACGGGTCATACGAGTAATCGGAGAATTGTGAAGTAATAACTTGTACATTTCGGGCACGTGTTTTTCTTTTTTTTTTTTCATTGTCTTACGTCGTCGTGCATTGTCCTTATTGATTTTTTGTGGATACAAAATAGTATTCTTTTTTCCGTATTTGCACGAGTGTTGTTCAATGTTTACCGTTAATTAGTTCGTTTCTCGCTATTATCATGTTTTTTTTTTTGTACGACACTAAAAGTGAAGGTAACATCGAACGGCGAAAACGGTGTAGTTCAAGTTTTACCTCAAGGAGAAGGGGCATGTCGGAAACGGCAAACTGGCTTCGGAGATGAAAGAAAGAAAGAAAGAACGGAAAAAATCATGGAGGGGATGTTCCGCAAATCTATATGATAGATCGCAGATTACGAGATCGCAAAGAATTACAATTTTGCACTTCAACAATTTTTCTTGGGCAATCAACACGCAGCCGGCAAAAAAACAAAAGGGATGCACCGAGACTGGAGCGTGTCGCAACGTGGATCGATCAGTTCTGTGCTCACAGAAATTGATTCTATAATACGATATAACAATAACGATGGCTAATCAAGTTATATAAACGAATAACAATGAAAAGTAATAATAAAATAATGCTTGAAACGCGAGCGAGACGACCCAGCACAACGCTTGGGCGTACGTAAAATCATTAATGTTAACTGTATAATGATGGTTGCATGCATACGAAGTAAAATAAATTTTTTTTTCTTAAACATAATAATAACAACAGGCGAATCTCGGCACAACGCCGAGGCTCAACTTAATCGTCTATCGATTACATAACTATTGATGCTTATGATTGTCTTTTTTTTAAATAGAAGTCGCGAATTCGCATCGCAATTGCTTCGCAATTGCTTTTTTAAATATAATTTTTGCTTCGGGATCTACAGATTCTGGGATTTTTGTCGGCATCATATCGAAGTCAAGATCTCTTTCCAGACAAAGAAGATGAAAAAAAAAAAAAAAAAAAAAATTAACAATGCATGAAAGTAACAATCATCAATCGTGTAACCACCAAGATAACTTCAAATTCACACGAAAGTTTTTTTCAGGATCGACCGACGATCTTTACCAGATTCATGGGGAACCCGCATTTACGATATTCACAATAATTAATTCAATTTTTTTTTTTTTTGTTGTCTACTTTAGTTTACTTTAATTGCTACTATTTCTACTATAACTCCTACTATGTAACTACTACCCTAAACTACTAAAAACTACTACTTTTTTTTTTGTTGTGTCTTCGATTATTGATGATTTGCTAATTTTTGCACGAATGCATTACTGTGGGGCTTGAGAGCTCGCCTCGAAAGTATATCGGTGCATCTGGTACTTTTAACCCGTTCGGTGCTTGCGCTATTTTTTTTTTTTTTTTTTGTCGAGATCAACGAACAGCGACAATGGACCGTGTAAGAGCGTGAGATTAAACGATTTTTCCGACTATAGAACAAAAGCGCGTTTATTGCGGAACAGGGAAAGATTGAAACGGGCATACTTTCAAGGGCGTTAAAAAGGGTTCTCTTCGAACAAATTCTGCATCACGTTTAATTCTTTAATGTTCTACAATTTTATTTCTCTTTCCCTCTCTATCTCTCCCTAATTTCGACTTACACATGGCGGACGAAGAAAAAAAAATTCAAATACAAAATTCATGAAACTACGGCGTTTTTAGTGAATAATGTTTAAAGGAAATTACTACATGTATGAATAATCATTAAGTACACGCAGCATAGAAATTTAAAAAAAATGCATAGGTATTAAGTCAGGAAACAAAGTCGGTGGCTGTACCTCCAGAATCGAAATTTCAGCTCGAGTCCGACCCTACCTCCGGCCGAGCACAGGTCGTGGCGAATTCAAAAAAGCCATGCGAATCAAATCTAAGACATTAAGTAAAATCACATTTTTGGTAGTACTTCTGGAGCAACAGGTCCGACTTGGGAAGTAAAAAATAAAAATAAAAATTTCGGGTTTAAAATTTACGCGTACGTGAGGAATTGTCGTGTACGATGAGAGATCAAAATTAGCGCGAGGAGGCGAGGCGCGCCGCGGAGCCGTAAAAAAAAAAGTTAATAAAAAAAGATCGCAGAATTTATAATGCCAACGAAAAGGCTTAAATTCGACTCCACTCTATTTTTATTTGTTTTGTTTTTGTAACATCTCTTCATACTTTAAAGTTAAAAAAGAAAAACGGAAAATAGCATGGGAATCTATAGAAATATTACGTACCTTCATATATCCCTACGCCCTTACGTCGTATATTTTGTCAGTCTCTCTCGTCTCTTTACGAGCGATGGAGACGGTGAGTGAAAAAATAAGAACAAAGTAAATGCAAAGCTTTTAACATGCACATTACACACAGACACACATATATATCTACATACATACATATATCTATATACACAAGTAATAATATTACAGCCTACAGTCTTTCTTCTCTACACTGATAGTTATATATTGATAGTTTACATGTGCCGCGATGCGATTAAAAAAAAATCACAAGTGCAATAGTTACCCCATAGAAACGGATTTAAAACGTCAAATTCTGGCCTCTACTTCATCACTGTAGACTCATGTTTGTTCGTCTTTTTTTTTTTAATTCTTGCTTCGATCGCGCAAAACATCCGTGACGTTAGCGATCGTGATCGAGCCTTCTGTGATGAAGAATATAGGTACAGACGGCGTTCACAAACTACCTCGCAAATTTCTGATCTGCACTTGATAAAACCATGCCTGGATACAACCCCACACACATTGAAAAAAAATCTATGTATGTATAGAAAAAAAAACAACATAAAATCGCAAAGGCAGTAAATGGCAGACAGAAATTCGAATTTTTTTGTTTTTCTTATTCGCTATTTTCTCGAGAAACAAAAATATTTTTGATTCCGTGTTTTTTCTACGATCTATTACGAACAATGTAAAATAACGCAATAGAGTCTCGAACCTGCCTGTTACATAAAAACAAATACATATATAAATACGCAGGCACGAGCGGTGGAATGATAGGAAAAATACAATAACGAGATATCGATCGACGATTATGATTGATCGATCGTTACCGTGCATTCCCACATACAACGCTGCCGGTTTTTACAATATGTTTTATTGCAGGTATTTTTATAACGCGAAAGAATGAAAAGAAAATAATCCAGTCGATATAACGATAACGATATAATTAACAAGCACAGAAATAAGTGATAGAATATTAATGAAGTAAAAGTACGTTAATGAGAGACGTTGAGGGCCCCTGTCGTTGACGAGAGAATAAATGAAAAATGTTATAAGTATAACAATTATAAATCGATTGAATAGTCAACATGCATAAGAAAACCCTTCGAAACCCAACCCGTTTTTTTCCTCCCTCGTATCATAAAAAAACCCTTTTACCACTGTAGAAACTAGTAAAATCGTCTTATGATTAACAATTGTGAAATATATTATGGTGTTCTCGTGCTCCGTCGAGGGTCACGTTTCCGTTCGTAAAAAAAAAAGAAAAAACCTGTGACTTGTGTATTTACTTATATTCATTCATATGTCGAAAATTCGACGATATCTCGATATTTCTGTTCTCGTATAATACAAAAAAACACTTTCAACGAAAGTCGAGTACCGGAGTGAGTCTCGCATTAACTCAAATCACTGCCAAAAAAATAAGAAGAAAACATCGTCGATTTGACGATAAGAATTAAAGTTACGCGACAACAGAGATACCCGAGATGATCGAATGTGCATAATTATTAAGAGCGAATAATCTGTTATATATCGTCGAAGACCGTTTGCCCGAAGATCGTGTTATTATTGTGAACAATCGATGAATAAAATCCGGAGTTCAGAGAGACCAGAAAAAGTACATCTCGAATAACAAAACGAAAGATTACATATTTGTTTTTTTTCATTAAATGGGCGGCTCCGGATTTTTGTTCTTTCGCCAATCGTCAAGCACTTGATGTGTGACAGACGATTTGTTATTATGCCGAAAAAAAAATCTGTTAGTTTTTTGTCTTTAACATATTAGCGTTAAATAATGGAATGGAATAGACTAGCCTTTGTTTTTTTTTTTTTTTTTTTTTTTTTACATTTATTCCGGAAGGTGATAGGCGAACCCGAGATAAAAGAAAAAAGGAAACAAACTGTGGAGCGAGAAAAAAACGGAAGTCCCGACGAAGCGCCGTTTATCCAAGATAGGAAGTAGGTCGTGTATGTCCTTTTATTTTGTAACGCCCCAGCGATCGTCTTCGAGACGCTCTCGCGTTTCAAGCATTTTTGGCTTCTTGACGATAAGAACAAAAAATAAAATCGTTAGCGATATATTGTTTTAATTGAAAAATGAATAATATAGAGCGAGAAGCTTTCGACCGTTGCGAACGCCGGGGTGAAAGGGCATTGAAAACTTTGTGCGTAGTTTGTATGTTCTCGGAAGAGAGAGAAAACATAAAGGAAAAAAAAAAAACGGAAAACAATTCCTCACCGTAGCGAACGCGAGTACGCCCCGTCAGTTTGAAAAACACGAAAATTATTAACTGTGTAATCATTTAATAAAGTCTATGGAATGTAAACGCGTTAAACTGTTAAGAAAACAAACAAACAAAGGTAAAAAAATAAGGAAATATTTGCGCTGCCACGATCGGCTACTTTTATCAGATAAGCGAAGAGAGCAAACACTTTACTGTAGGTTTCGAAGAGACGAAAAATGAAACATAAATTTTCCCTTAAAAATAAAAAAAAGCTACGTGTTTAGATGCTAAAGATTGAAACGAGATTAATGAAGAAGAAAAAAAAAAGGAGTATAAGTAAAAAACCCATTCGGAATTCAAGATTTTTCGTCACCAAATTAATCGAGAGGATATATAGTTAAGCGTAAGATTTTTGATAAAGAAGGAGGAAAAAGGAACATGAGCATTTCCACGCTAACATTTTTTTTTGTCTCCGCGATTTGTCGAACGACGATAAAAAAGAAAATGACAAAATAATTGTATAAACTTTTGCTTTGTTTGCGTATCTCGACACCGCTTGCTGTATCGATTAATTTTTTTTTCTCATTTAAAATTTCTTTTGTTGTCCACGAATTGTTCTACGAAAAATAACTTACCGGAATTGGCACGTACGCACTTTTTTTTAAAGACATTATTATCGAATACATTGGGCAAATTTGGTGAAAGTCGTGGACATAACGAGTACGAGAAAAAAAATCTTTGGCACATCCCACTTAAGCATTGTATTCTTCATCTCGCTTAAACCGCCCTGTTCTACTTTTCTGCATCAACCTGCATTTGTTTGCCGTTCTCTCTCTCCTCATCCCTGGTAAAAAAAAAAGAAGTTCAACCGAGACATAGCTATTATATACCCGTTAAAAACGACGAAGATACATCCATAGAAGTAGAAACTCGTGTACTAAAAATAGGAGGCATAGATTTCGGTATACATTCAAATTAACAAAACAAAGCAAAACAAAAAGGAACACATTCACGATGACGAAGGGAAAAGAATCAATTTATAATGAATTTATGTGTAATTTTCAATTGAGGATTGTATGTAATTGTATATATATGAGTACAATGCAGTCCATGAGTTAAGATACATTCTCCTTTTTCTACCATGAAAAAAAATAAATTATTCTAGTTAATAAAAGAGTGTGAGTCCTTTGATGATTGATAGAAACCATCATTTGATCCTTTTGCCACATTCCAGAAAAAATCCATTGCGCAAACGAGTTTTCTTTTTTTTTAAGTTTAATTTTAGTCTTAACGATCAGCCGATTCCAATCGATAATACAAGAGGTGGAAGAAAAATGGTAAATCTGTATTTACATTCGTTTGTCGAATGACTCAAAGATCGATGAACTTTTATTCGATTTAGTGACCTTATCGCGTAACATCAATATCTCTATGCGTTACAACTTCGAGCAGATTCTCGAATCGCCGATACATATTCCGATAATTATTTTTTTTTTCTTCATTTTTCTCAACGACCAGTATTTTCAACATTTAGTTAATTGCCTTGGCTTCGGAACCGACGCACAATGGAGTAGATACATTTCGCTTATACGATATAACACTTTTGTTCTATCCCTCATAATTTTATATTATTTACACATTTTAATATCAATATTTTGTTTCCATTGCACTATGTGGCCTGCAGAACGAAAAAAATGGGCTTTTTTTAACAGTGTCCCATGTCGTAGTTTTTATTGGTATTGATTAGGCTGGTCTCGTTGCCCTGACCATGTCGCCGAGCAACCTTTCAACGCTGACATCGCCGACCGTGGGTTTGAACAGAAGTTCCTGAAGGGTTCCGCGGCACAGCGCGCGCGCCGGCGGTAGCAAAAGGAGCAAGCGACCTATCCTGCTGGCACCCCTTTCCCCGAGAACAGCCACAGTTTGTTCCTGTATTGTCGACACTCGTCCGGCATCCCCGAGTCCGCGTGACTCTGCAAACCATAATATGGTAACTTTTCTTTCAACTGTTGATACATTTTGCCGGAGAATTTTTTTTATCGATATATTGTAAATTTTTATTTCAAACAAATTCTATTTAATTCTGATAAATAAATAATAATAATAACAATAAATATATTATTATATCGCACGCCCGGAACAACAGTGCAACAATTTATATAGTAATCTCGTAAGCGATGTTACACCGTTGTTTTAGGGGTACGATATAATAAATAATAAATAATAACTTCTAGTAAATGATAATAAAAAAATTAAACGTTGTAATTCGATTCAATTTTTGAATCGAATAACTCAATCGTAAACTTTATTTACAAAGCGTTACTCACCCCCTTTGAAAAGAACGATAGCCTTGAGACAAGCGTATTCAGAATGATCTACTCTGAGAATCGCGAATCTCGTCAACAGTTCGCGAAGTCTTCTGGCTTCGTCGGTGAGAATCTGTTTCCTCTCTGTCGGTAATGTTCCGGGGACGAGGGCATTTTCATCTACGGGAAAGTTCCACTGAGCAGCCGTGAGAACGAAAAGTTCGCTCCAGGACTCTTCGAGAAGGATTGCCTGGTCTCTGAACGATAACTAGAAAAAACCAATAAAAATAAAAACATTGAAAATCTTATTGCTCCCTTGTCGCTCGTTGAACGCGAGAAGCGAATGAAAATAAATTAATGAAGTATCAATTGAACTTAACTAACCTCTAGAAACGAGGGAATACTCCTCGCCCACTTGACCGCCAGGAAGAGAAGCTTTGCCGCAGATTCGTAAACGTTTTCCGGCGGTAGAAGGGATAAACCCGAGATCGCGTATTCGGACAAAGTTTGGCTGATTACCGGCGGTGCGAGACGAACACCAACGGAATCTGTAAAGATAGACGATTTCCGTTGATCGATGCATGAGCGATTATTATTCGACCTTTTTCAAATTGTTCCTTAAAAATACAGTACAAGTAGAGATGTGCGGTGACGGTCATTTTTTGTAAGCGTCAATTGACCTTTTTCATTTCAGGAAATGTTTGTTGTGCCGTGACCGTCATTTTCGTTCGGAGTCACATATATGGTGAAAACAGCGAAAAACAAGCGAATCTATCTAGTTGGGATTTTACTGTAATTTACAATAACTAGGGACAATGACGCGCGCTGCCGCGCGCGAGCGGAAATTTGTTAGCGCTGCAGCGCTCCGTTTGCCCAAGATCTCTAAATTAGTAATTTGATAAGGAAACTACGGATAAGGGATAAGGGATCATCTGTCCATCGATCTACTGAACTTGCGAATTGAAAGGTCACCCATCTAACTACCGAACTCTCGATTTGAACGATCACCTATCCATTTACTGAACTCTCGATTCGTACGGTCACCCATCCATCTACTGGACTACCTACTTACCATTACAAAATTTTTTGTAAAAATACCATTTTTGTCGAAAAATTGTAAGGGTACCCCCTTCTCATTTTTCCACTTTCAAAATGGCCAAATATTTTTTTTCGAGATATCGATTTTTTACCATCTCCATTGGCTTCAAGTGACCCATTTCCGGCTCAAAACACATGCAACTTGTAATTTTTTCGAAATTAAAAAAATTGACCATTCCCAGCATAGGGAATCCTATGTTAAATTTTGCGAAACGGCACTTTTTTTCAAAAAATTTCGAGATATCGAATTAAAACCTTCGCCATTGTTTTCAAGTGGCATATTTACCAACCGATTTCATTAACGAAAAAATTCTAAAAAATTTTTTTGTAAAAATACCATTTTTGTCGAAAAATGGTAAGGGTACCCCCTTCTCATTTTTCCACTTTCAAAATGGCCAAATATTTTTTTTCGAGATATCGATTTTTTACCATCTCCATTGGCTTCAAGTGGCCCATTTCCGGCTCAAAACACATGCGACTTGTATTTTTTTTTTTAATTTTTAAAATTGACCATTCTCAGCATAGAGAATCCTATGTTAAATTTTGCGAAACGGCACTTTTTTTCAAAAAATTTCGAGATATCGAATTAAAACCTTCGCCATTGTTTTCAAGTGGCATATTTACCAACCGATTTCATTAACGAAAAAATTCTAAAAAATTTTTTTGTTAAAATACCATTTTTGTCGAAAAATTGTAGGGGTACCATAGGCTTACCCTTTTTGGTACCCTTTTTTTGGTACCCTTACCATTTTTCGACAAAAATGGTATTTTTACAAAAAAATTTTTTAGAATTTTTTCGTTAATGAAATCGGTTGGTAAATATGCCACTTGAAAACAATGGCAAAGGTTTTAATTCGATATCTCGAAATTTTTTGAAAAAAAGTGCCGTTTCGCAAAATTTAACATAGGATTCCCTATGCTGGGAATGGTCAATTTTAAAAATAAAAAAAAAAATACAAGTCGCATGTGTTTTGAGCCGGAAATGGGCCACTTGAAGCCAATGGAGATGGTAAAAAATCGATATCTCGAAAAAAAATATTTGGCCATTTTGAAAGTGGAAAAATGAGAAGGGGGTACCCTTACTATTTTTCGACAAAAATGGTATTTTTACAAAAAAATTTTTTAGAATTTTTTCGTTAATGAAATCGGTTGGTAAATATGCCACTTGAAAACAATGGCGAAGGTTTTAATTCGATATCTCGAAATTTTTTGAAAAAAAGTGCCGTTTCGCAAAATTTAACATAGGATTCCCTATGCTGAGAATGGTCAATTTTAAAAATTAAAAAAAAAATACAAGTCGCATGTGTTTTGAGCCGGAAATGGGCCACTTGAAGCCAATGGAGATGGTAAAAAATCGATATCTCGAAAAAAAATATTTGGCCATTTTGAAAGTGGAAAAATGAGAAGGGGGTACCCTTACAATTTTTCGACAAAAATGGTATTTTTACAAAAAATTTTTTTAGAATTTTTTCGTTAATGAAATCGGTTGGTAAATATGCCACTTGAAAACAATGGCGAAGGTTTTAATTCGATATCTCGACATTTTTTGAAAAAAAGTGCCGTTTCGCAAAATTTTACATAGGTTTCCCTATGCTGAGAATGGTCAATTTTAAAAATTAAAAAAAAAATACAAGTCGCATGTGTTTTGAGCCGGAAATGGGCCACTTGAAGCCAATGGAGATGGTAAAAAATCGATATCTCGAAAAAAAATATTTGGCCATTTTGAAAGTGGAAAAATGAGAAGGGGGTACCCTTACCATTTTTCGACAAAAATGGTATTTTTACAAAAAAATTTTTTAGAATTTTTTCGTTAATGAAATCGGTTGGTAAATATGCCACTTGAAAACAATGGCAAAGGTTTTAATTCGATATCTCGAAATTTTTTGAAAAAAAGTGCCGTTTCGCAAAATTTAACATAGGATTCCCTATGCTGGGAATGGTCAATTTTAAAAATTAAAAAAAAAATACAAGTCGCATGTGTTTTGAGCCGGAAATGGGCCACTTGAAGCCAATGGAGATGGTAAAAAATCGATATCTCGAAAAAAAATATTTGGCCATTTTGAAAGTGGAAAAATGAGAAGGGGGTACCCTTACCATTTTTCGACAAAAATGGTATTTTTACAAAAAAATTTTTTAGAATTTTTTCGTTAATGAAATCGGTTGGTAAATATGCCACTTGAAAACAATGGCGAAGGTTTTAATTCGATATCTCGAAATTTTTTGAAAAAAAGTGCCGTTTCGCAAAATTTTACATAGGTTTCCCTATGCTGAGAATGGTCAATTTTAAAAATTAAAAAAAAAATACAAGTCGCATGTGTTTTGAGCCGGAAATGGGCCACTTGAAGCCAATGGAGATGGTAAAAAATCGATATCTCGAAAAAAAATATTTGGCCATTTTGAAAGTGGAAAAATGAGAAGGGGGTACCCTTACAATTTTTCGACAAAAATAGTATTTTTACAAAAAAATTTTTTAGAATTTTTTCGTTAATGAAATCGGTTGGTAAATATGCCACTTGAAAACAATGGCGAAGGTTTTAATTCGATATCTTGAAATTTTTTGAAAAAAAGTGCCGTTTCGCAAAATTTAACATAGGATTCCCTATGCTGGGAATGGTCAATTTTAAAAATTAAAAAAAAAATACAAGTCGCATGTGTTTTGAGCCGGAAATGGGCCACTTGAAGCCAATGGAGATGGTAAAAAATCGATATCTCGAAAAAAAATATTTGGCCATTTTGAAAGTGGAAAAATGAGAAGGGGGTACCCTTACCATTTTTCGACAAAAATGGTATTTTTACAAAAAAAATTTTTAGAATTTTTTCGTTAATGAAATCGGTTGGTAAATATGCCACTTGAAAACAATGGCGAAGGTTTTAATTCGATATCTCGAAATTTTTTGAAAAAAAGTGCCGTTTCGCAAAATTTTACATAGGTTTCCCTATGCTGAGAATGGTCAATTTTAAAAATTAAAAAAAAATACAAGTCGCATGTGTTTTGAGCCGGAAATGGGCCACTTGAAGCCAATGGAGATGGTAAAAAATCGATATCTCGAAACAAAATATTTGGCCATTTTGAAAGTGGAAAAATGAGAAGGGGGTACCCTTACCATTTTTCGACAAAAATGGTATTTTTACAAAAAAATTTTTTAGAATTTTTTCGTTAATGAAATCGGTTGGTAAATATGCCACTTGAAAACAATGGCAAAGGTTTTAATTCGATATCTCGAAATTTTTTGAAAAAAAGTGCCGTTTCGCAAAATTTAACATAGGATTCCCTATGCTGGGAATGGTCAATTTTAAAAATTAAAAAAAAAATACAAGTCGCATGTGTTTTGAGCCGGAAATGGGCCACTTGAAGCCAATGGAGATGGTAAAAAATCGATATCTCGAAAAAAAATATTTGGCCATTTTGAAAGTGGAAAAATGAGAAGGGGGTACCCTTACCATTTTTCGACAAAAATGGTATTTTTACAAAAAAATTTTTTAGAATTTTTTCGTTAATGAAATCGGTTGGTAAATATGCCACTTGAAAACAATGGCGAAGGTTTTAATTCGATATCTCGAAATTTTTTGAAAAAAAGTGCCGTTTCGCAAAATTTTACATAGGTTTCCCTATGCTGAGAATGGTCAATTTTAAAAATTAAAAAAAAAATACAAGTCGCATGTGTTTTGAGCCGGAAATGGGCCACTTGAAGCCAATGGAGATGGTAAAAAATCGATATCTCGAAAAAAAATATTTGGCCATTTTGAAAGTGGAAAAATGAGAAGGGGGTACCCTTACAATTTTTCGACAAAAATGGTATTTTTACAAAAAAATTTTTTAGAATTTTTTCGTTAATGAAATCGGTTGGTAAATATGCCACTTGAAAACAATGGCAAAGGTTTTAATTCGATATCTCGAAATTTTTTGAAAAAAAGTGCCGTTTCGCAAAATTTAACATAGGATTCCCTATGCTGGGAATGGTCAATTTTAAAAATTAAAAAAAAAATACAAGTCGCATGTGTTTTGAGCCGGAAATGGGCCACTTGAAGCCAATGGAGATGGTAAAAAATCGATATCTCGAAAAAAAATATTTGGCCATTTTGAAAGTGGAAAAATGAGAAGGGGGTACCCTTACCATTTTTCGACAAAAATGGTATTTTTACAAAAAAATTTTTTAGAATTTTTTCGTTAATGAAATCGGTTGGTAAATATGCCACTTGAAAACAATGGCGAAGGTTTTAATTCGATATCTTGAAATTTTTTGAAAAAAAGTGCCGTTTCGCAAAATTTTACATAGGTTTCCCTATGCTGAGAATGGTCAATTTTAAAAATTAAAAAAAAAATACAAGTCGCATGTGTTTTGAGCCGGAAATGGGCCACTTGAAGCCAATGGAGATGGTAAAAAATCGATATCTCGAAAAAAAATATTTGGCCATTTTGAAAGTGGAAAAATGAGAAGGGGGTACCCTTACAATTTTTCGACAAAAATGGTATTTTTACAAAAAAATTTTTTAGAATTTTTTCGTTAATGAAATCGGTTGGTAAATATGCCACTTGAAAACAATGGCAAAGGTTTTAATTCGATATCTCGAAATTTTTTGAAAAAAAGTGCCGTTTCGCAAAATTTAACATAGGATTCCCTATGCTGGGAATGGTCAATTTTAAAAATAAAAAAAAAAAATACAAGTCGCATGTGTTTTGAGCCGGAAATGGGCCACTTGAAGCCAATGGAGATGGTAAAAAATCGATATCTCGAAAAAAAATATTTGGCCATTTTGAAAGTGGAAAAATGAGAAGGGGGTACCCTTACCATTTTTCGACAAAAATGGTATTTTTACAAAAAAATTGTTTAGAATTTTTTCGTTAATGAAATCGGTTGGTAAATATGCCACTTGAAAACAATGGCGAAGGTTTTAATTCGATATCTTGAAATTTTTTGAAAAAAAGTGCCGTTTCGCAAAATTTTACATAGGTTTCCCTATGCTGGGAATGGTCAATTTTAAAAATTAAAAAAAAAATACAAGTCGCATGTGTTTTGAGCCGGAAATGGGCCACTTGAAGCCAATGGAGATGGTAAAAAATCGATATCTCGAAAAAAAATATTTGGCCATTTTGAAAGTGGAAAAATGAGAAGGGGGTACCCTTACAATTTTTCGACTTTTGAAATGGCAAAATATTTTTTTTCGAGATATCGATTTTTTACCATCTCCATTGGCTTCAAGTGGCCCATTTCCGGCTCAAAACACATGCGACTTGTATTTTTTTTTTAATTTCTAAAATTGACCATTCTCAGCATAGGGAATCCTATGTTAAATTTTGCGAAACGGCACTTTTTGTCAAAAAATTTCGAGATATCGAATTAAAACCTTCGCCATTGTTTCAAGTGGCATATTTACCAACCGATTTCATTAACGAAAAAATTCTAAAAAATTTTTTTGTAAAATTACCATTAGCATTTTCCGACACAAATCATAATTTGGTAAAGTAACTATAGTCGTTCATCGAACTACCGAACTCTCAATTTGATTCATCACCCATCCAACTATTAAACTTTTAATTTGCCCCGTCACCCATCCAACCCATTCATGGAAATCTCGATATGAACGATCACCCATCCATCTACTGAATTCCCGAATTGATCGGTCACTTATCCGACTACTAAACTCTCTGTTCGAACGGTTACCCAACCAACTATTGGACTCTTGAATCGAAAGACCACCCATCCATATACCGAACTCTTTTTTTGAACGCTCACCCATCCATCTATTGAACTTTTGATTCGAACAGGCACCTATCTGACTGCTGGACTCTTGATTTGAGATCACCCATCCATTTACTGAACTTTTATTTTGGACGGTCACCTATCCAATTGCTGAACTCTTTAGAGTTCAATAAATGGTTGGGACCGGTCAAAAACCGGTCCCAACCATTTATTGAACTCTCTATTGGAACGGTCATCTATCCATCTACTGAACACTCACCCGACCAACTATCGGACTCTCGACTCGAACGGTCACCCTTCCATTTACCGAACTTTCATTTTGCAGTAGCCTATGCATCTGTTGAATTTGAACCGGTCACCCATCTATCTACCGAACTTTCGATCGGATCCCGAGCCTATTAAAACAATATATATATATATTCTGTCGTGAAACACGGGCTGTACTTATTGAAAAATTATGGTCACGCGGATCTTGGAGCGACAAACCGGACGGAGACCGGACCGAATCGGCCAGCTGGATATATATATTTCCGACATCGTCGGGCGGCACACGACGACGGAAAATAGGTTAACCGTGTGTCAGTTTGACAGTTCAAAAACTTTGACGCAGGGGGGCACCGAGCAAAAGATCGAAGCGACACGCGCGCACGAGCCTCCGCGCAGCAAACCAAAGACGCGTGTGTCGTCGTCGTCATCGCCGACCAATCGGGTCACGAATAAAACGACAACAATGGACATATCGAAGTTCGATAGAAAATTATCGAACGTACGATATTTTTAGCGTGACACACCAACTTTTTAGGGGAGGACAAAATATGTCACAAATTTGGTCAACGTTTTAAGCAGTCTACGTTGAATTCAAACGAATTTTTCACCCTCGGTGATTTAGTAGTCATTCGTATTTTCATTTTTTTATCAATCAATGAAACAATATTATAAAAGGAATGCACAATTAATGTTTTTCTGATAGACGCGATTGGTACTTCGTTAATTCTGAAGTTGGAATCATGGAGGCTTTTTGAGTTAATGTCGCGGTTGTAGCAGTGCAGTCATTTCCGAACCGGTAAATTGACGGTCACGTGACAGTCAATTGACAAAAAAAAATGGTCCGCCACAAAATCGGCGCCCATCTCTAAGTAAAACCCCGTTTATCCGAGGTAACGTGGCGAAAGCGTACCCACGTAGGATAAGTGAATTCTCGAATTTCACGGATAACAGGACTACGCCGCATCCGAGCATTGATTTAGGATAAGTCGGGGTGATATTTGCACGCGGGTGATATGGCCATCCGTAATATCTTTAAACGTACGCAGTAAAAAAATGTGTACTTTTTACAACAACTTATTGTCCACATACGTCCACACTTTTTTATGTGTTAATTTTCCGATCCCAAAATCCGGTTTCAAGTTTTACAAACATATCACCCGAAGTGTCGGGGTGATATGGCCGATCGCAAATATTTATTTATAGGGCTGCAATTGAATCAAGTATCAAATATATCGAAAGTTCTGAGTGAAATACTTCAGTTCGATGTTTCTAGAGTTGGTTATGACCAAAATTTAAAGGTTTTTTTATCGTTAAACCTTCAATTTTCATTGTTTAAAAAAGCATGTCCATATTATCCCGACTTACCCTATGCGTTTCATCCGAGTTTTCCGTATTATCCGAGCCCACACTTCGGTTAACTCGGAGGTCTCGGATGAGTTGGGTATCTCGGATAACGCGGAGGACAGGTTGATCGGAAGTCACATAAATGATGTTCTACAATAACGAAACAATAATTTTTCATACCTTTCTGTTCACTTCTATGGGCAACGGTGTTGGCTTCTTCTGAGCTTGTTACCTCGTCCTCATTGCCGTTGCTCGACGGCAATGATTCGGTGGTAGGGCGTGGCATAAAATGTGCTAGGGCGAAAAAAGACAAAACTTAAAGATTTGTATCGAAAAACTGAAATTTTTTTCTTTTCTTTTTTTTTATGCGTTGGCGAACTCACCGACAGTCGGGCTAAAGACCGGCACGCTGGGCTTGAATGGGAAGAGCGTCGGATACAAGAGGGGGTGATACGGGCTGCTGGCAGTGTGGTAGACGTGTGAGATTCCCGGATACAATCCGGCGGGACCTCTTCTCGTCGCGGCAACCAAGGCCGACGTACTTCTCGGCGCTCTCTCGTGCTGAACAGCTGAAAGTGACACTTCTTTTTGAAATCTTTTTCTGAATAATATCCATCCACCAAACTCGTACACCCGTGTGCCACTTCATGAAGTTATATCATTTCGACGAGATAACGTTCGCGATGCAAATCGTCGGGGCGATGATTTATTTCGCTCGTAACCCAGTTCGAGGGACTCGAGTTAATTTTGGGAGTTAACTGGGACTTCGCTGGGGCTTAGATGTACGGCCACTGGTACTTTTACCTTAGGCGAAAATGAAACTTTCAAACCTGAAGTAACATTTCCCTCAGATGACGTTACTTCCGGTCGAAAAATGATATTTTCAAGCCGGAAGTGACTTTATTTCCGGTTAATCTCCGGATATATAAATTTCTAGTTTCAACATTTTATAGTCCATAGCGTGGGCGCAAAGCGCCTGAGCCACAGCAACCTGCTAGTATTATACATTTTCGTCCCTTCACTTCGATAACAAAGTTACGACGAAGTGCGTTCAGCGTGCTGTAGTCTTTTTCCCGCACACTCAATGGTCGTGTCGGGGGCTGCTAATTGATATCTCGACGCAATCAAGTGTTTGGATTATCGCTCGGACCCCAGCGCGAAGGTTGGAAGACCGCTCGGGCTGTGTTTACAAAAGCTGTGAACGCAAAGCCTGCTCCTGACACGCCGTAAGCACGCAACTTGCGAGGGACCCAGATAACTACTCGAATTTCATGCAATGCGTACAGTTTGTTTGGGTGGGTTCATGCATCGTAATATGTTGCCGAGATCGCTAGTGTAGGGATGTACATTGAAACTACAGCCGAACGTGAAGTTGTTTGCTGTGCGCTGCGCAGAGTGCTTGGCTGAAGTGGATCGATTACTCGGATGTATATCTATGTTGAGAACTTTTTTTTGCTTTATTTTTTAGAAGCGTTAGAAACGTCAGTAGAAGATCAAATCACCGAGGGCGAAGATTCACTCCCTACCTCATGCATACATGTTGTGAAAATGAGAGAGCTTCAAGCTGAAAAAATAGATGAAGCTACCCTCCGAATTGTACATCGTTTTTTGGATCTGATTTTCTCTAGCCTTTTTTCAACACTAACTTTGTGTATATCATTTGAGGAAGCTCACCGTCTCGTTTCATGTTAACTTGAAGACATTTCGTGAATCTGCAAGCCTGACACTGATTTCTACGTGAAACGTCGACGACGCATCGGCCATTTTCCTTGCAAACGTAGTCGAGATTTCTGCACGTGGAAAGAACAAAAGAAACTTCCGTTTAATCTCAGGCTATCTCAAATCACGATAAAGTGCACGGTGTGCGGTCACTTTTGTCGTCGATAATTGGCTATCATTTACCTCGCATACCTGCGGATCGACCGCTTGAAGAAACCACGGCAGCCATCGCAACTCGGCACCCCGTAATGCTTTCCCGACGCTTTGTCGCCGCATACCTTGCACAGAGTCTCGCCCCGGCCGCCTTCCTCCATTTTTATCGAGTATCTGCAATGAAACGGAATCATTTAGTATTTTCATTTTTTTATTTTTTCCCGCATGATATTTATCGGTTTTTATGTTTATCGGTTATTCTATAAAAATTGATAGTTACAAGTACCGCGGGAGTTCCGTGGAACTTCAGGTGGTTTTTGAAGCTTTACACTTTGAAATACATCGAATTTCAACTTGTCACGCTAAGAATTTTATAGCTGTTTCATTTTTATTTTTTCAATACATCGTCGACGACGATAAACGGTTACTGAAAACTTTCCTACCCATATATTTAATTCAACCCACGAAAGAATGCAGCTGGCAGACGTTTGCGAAAAGTTCGCTAAAGTTTATCCGAAGTTGGTTATTACCGTATCGGATTTATAGTTCGCTTTAGCTAAAGATGACTTTAGCTGAAAGCCATCGAGCTTACATAGCTTGCATGGCACAGCCAATGCGGTAATCGATTGAACTCGTGTTCGTTGCACATTGCTCACACCGAGCATAAACTTCGATCTGGAGTAGCTAGAGCCCTCGATAGCGTTTGACCTGATAGGCAGAGACACGTATGAAACTTTGGTCTTGTCGATTTGGCGACAATGAAACGACCGGATATATTCCAATGTGACATTTTTTCCGGGATCTTAAAAAATGTTGAATAGAAAAAATCATTACAGAACGTTCTTTATGCAACTTGGAATATAAGGTGAAGGTACCATTGCAGTGTTAAAAGCATCCCCAGATTCCAATAGTTACTAATTGGTCAAGAACAAATTTTTTTTTGTCAATAGCTGACACCAATGTCAAGCTGATAGTTTTCAATTTCCAAAACGCATCGATTCATACATAAATACATAAATATTTGTTTATTTACGGGTGAAAATAACAAGAGAATCCAAATGTACTAGTGTACATTTAAATACATGAAAAATGTACTAGTCTACGGACGCGGTTTTTTGGCACATCTCTAGCCTATATTCGGACACTGTATGTCCCAATGTTTCGGACAATCGTAGATTTCGAGATCAAATATGCAGAGTAGCGTTCGAAGACTGGGAGACCTTAAGGTGAAATGAAACACACACAACCAATGCCGCGATCGTTTTCCCACTTCTGTCTCCGTCACGTGACTTCACTTTCCTTCAGATGAAAAAAAAAAAGATTGAAGCCTTTTGCTCGATCTCCTGCGCACTCTCCATAGCGGCGTACATATTCATTCATATACATATGTATCCGGCAAAGTGACTTTTACGATAGACGATAGATATATCCTTATCCTCTCCCTTTTTTAGTTCCACGTGTCTCGCCCACCCTTTTGCGTAGCGCGTGCTCTCGCGGTCGCTGTTCGCGAGCCTCAGGGCGTTCCTGGCCTGCGGAGTCCTTTTCCCCGCTAATAGGAGGCCACCACCACCGGGAACCAGGCCACCTGTAGGTTTCCCAGGCTCAATAATGCAACGTCGACACGGGGTGACGGACCAGCAACCTGAACGGTCTATGCCAGGGCACGATTTCTCGCTCGCGACTCCTATCCTCCTTTCCTCTAGTCTCCTTTCCTCTTCCCGCAACCATTCAGTCCATCTATCTCTATCTGTCTCGTGTAGGGGTGAACAGATCCTTCGCATTGGAGCACCCCTTCTCGCGACGGCTATAACGCGAGTCCGGTAAACCGACGGCGAGACCACCCTCCGTTCGTGACTTCTTCGTCGGACGTATGATAAACCCTCGGCGGTTCAATTCGATCTCACCCGCCCGCCCCTCTCGAGCAATCCTCTCTGTGTCTACCACCCTGGCGGCATTTACTTGTCACAATATTGTTCGATGGCGTCTGCGAAGAAACTTTTATGGGGATAAGGAGAGAAGAAGAAAAAAACGAGATGTCGGAATGCAGAGTCGGAAATCATTTTTAAAAGTTGGGAAAAATCTTGGGTCTGGTCGCCCAATGCGACCAGTTCAGTTTGGTCTGAACGCGACTGTACTTTGAATGTGGAGGAGTTCGATGACAAATCAAGAAATTGTTATTGATAATCATCGAGTTATTGAGATATTGAGAAATTGTTATGAAATTTTTATTGAATTCGGAAAAAATACCCATAGATTTCTTGGATTTTTTTTCAATTAGGAGAAGGCTGACAATAACTCAAACTACCGTTTTTTTCTCAACGGGATCTCGGTGAGCCCTAAAAAATGCTGTTCTCGCAGTAAAGCCGTGGCTTCTGCGCGTATTCTGCAATAAATCTTGTCCGACATAGTTTCATCAGAATTGTTTCGTTGCAGTCGGAAAGTCAGAGATTTACCCTCGTTGATATTTGCCAGACAGGTGTATGTATTTACGAGCGAGTGTGAAGAGTCAAGAGGAGACAGAGTGGACAGGCGATGAATGGTGTAGAGGTAGATACGGGCAGCACTGAACTACGGTGCACATACGCTTGTATATTGACCCCCACGGGGTCGGTCGAGCAAGGGGTCTCGCTCTCGTGTGTACCGCAGCCCGCGTGTTTAAGTTCCAGCATGCGTTTTTACCGGTGTGCAATTACGCGGAGGGGCGATTTATTTAACTTTATTCCTCCATGTCCGTCTCCGATGTGCGAAGCGTGACCCACGCGACGTCAATCCTACAACATATGTTCCTACGAGAAGTCGAAAGTCGACAAGCGCGATACGAAAAAAACATTGGGTCCAACCGTGAGGGAGGAACGATTTACATTTTTTGCCGTCGTCTTGATCCCTTCCAAATTGCAAATAAATATTCATAAAGTAACGCTAACTTTAATAATAATTGATTTAATTATTTAATAATAATGACGCTAAAAAAGCTCTTTTTTTTATCGTGACTATGTTGTTAATTCGTATATTGACGATTCATGGCAAAGACGGATATTGTGATCGCCCAATATTTCGTATTCTGGTAAAAATTAATATTCTATTGTATTGTATTAGTATCGTGATGGTCGAATATCTCGCATTAAGATAAAAATTTATTTTGAATTGAATTTGCATCATTTCTAAATCATTTAAATCCATCAAATGTCGAATGTAAAATAACATTATGTCGATCGATGCCCCTAGTATGTAAAATGCGATTACTTTTTCAAGGTGAAATGTTATAGTTTATTATTTTTCAACAAAAAGTGGATCGGAAGAAATCGCCGATACGATCCGACATGAAGAGCCGAAGCTCCGCACACTGAACATTGTATAGCGTTCACGTAATATTTTAATAATGCAAAGCCATCGATCACTCAGACTTTGACAAAGCTATTCGCACTCGTTGCTCCGCGGCGTACCGCAACAACGCGACAACGAAGAGACTCACGCCTAATGTCGTTTCGATGACTTTCCGATAGTTTGGCTCGTGCAAGGTGTCGCGATAGAGTAGCCCACTGCGGCGAGACAAGCCGTCGGGTTGTGGAATAAAAAATACACAGCGTCAGACAGTATACCGAGGCATGTTTCTCCTATGCTAATTTTTTTCATCGTCACGTCATGTGCGCTCTTTCGCATAAAAAATGCTGATCGATCTACGGCTGAGGGCGAAAGGGTCGAAGATATTTCCTCCGCCTCGAATCTCGATGACTGAACCGCTCGACTCATTCTCTCATTGTGTACTTTAAAGTCTATTTCAATTCATTGTACTCCGTGCAGACGCGTTCATAAATTTACATAATTATTTGAAAAAATTTCTCCTATCTGGGGGCGATGAGGTTAATTCGTGTCAGCGTTGCTTTAATTCGATGAAATTTGAACTGATAATGAAAAATTGGGTTTGATATCTCTTCGTCAAAACCGATCTGAAGGATCAACGCAATCTGCTCATGAAATAAAAAAAAGAGGAAGCAAATGTGTGTCTACTGTTCTGGACACGTTATCGTCAAATCCGGTTGTAATCGACGGTGTTCCGGTCGTTACAGCTGCTATTACCGTACAAAGGACATCGCGACAGTAGCCCCGGAAAGAGAGCTGTTGGTTATGATTTGGCTGCTCATTTTAATTTGACTTCGAGGGCCTCCGACTGTCCAAACTACCCGCAGACACGTGCTAGCTTCACACGACTACAGGCAGTGATTGCGTGACTCGGTGACTTCGCTACCACGGCGCGGGGAAAGGGTTGCACACATAACGGAACGCTAGCCCCAAGCATTTTCGATATTGATGCATGGATAACCGATTATTTTATTCTATATTCGTCGGAAAATAAATCAATAAGTTTACTACTGCGGTATTCATTGTACGAATTGATCTTTGCAAACGCTTCGTTGCTGTTAAACGGATACAATAGTTAAAGCAGATTGAAAAAGAAATTATCCATTCGAAACTTTTCTGTGCAAAAAAGATTGTACACAAAAATTTATATTCGATATACGAAGTTTTTATGCTGTAGACCGATAGATTTAATTACAAATCTTAAGATCTTATTTTTTCAAGGGATCTTAGGATCTTTAGTTCTTAAGGATCCTCTTCAGAATTTAATGACCTTATCCCTTAAAGAATGGAAGGTTGTCAAATATCGATAAAAAATATAAATATAATTTGTAACGCGCCAAGTTTCAAATAGAGTATTTTTTATTCTCCGTTTCAGTTAATCCGTTGTGCATTGGGGAACAGTTTTGGGGTAGATACTGCGTCGCGACATATGCACCGCACAGCCTTTGACATATGCTCGGCACCGACCGTGATATTATAATAATTGGGCGTTATTTGGTACAACCGACAATTACGCGGTATCGCAGCGGAAAAGCGATTTACAGGTGCATCGATCCAAACGTAACTTTAACGCGGGGCTGGTGTGTCCGACGCGTGTCGACTCCCCACCGAACAGCCTGCAGTCAAATACATACAACTGCAAGCGATACCCCTTTCACGAATCTCTGTTAATGCCACTTAAATATTCGACTTGTTTTTAATACGTTCAACACGGTAACGTGATTTTAATTCCCTTTAAGGAGAAATATGTAAAGGAACGTCGAAGATATAAGAATGGAAGGTTGTCAAATATCGATAAAAAAATCTGTTGAACCTCGTTAGTCTCTCGTTATGTTCATGTTCATCAACCCAAACACTAATTCGTTTTAAATTACCGAAATTAAATGTGTTTAAAAATTAAACAAGGACGCAAGGACTTTGGTCGATGGACCGTTGGTACTAGCGGTATATAATATAAATGATCTTTAAAATGTATCAGCATCCGTACCATGTAGAACATTGTCAATAAATACATGTACTGCTGCTTAAACAAGAAAATAGCGGAGATATTGATTTTCGCCATTCTCTTCTGAAGGGGCGATCAATTTTGCCGGGATTTGAAAAATGAATTTTCATGAATTTTTCATGCCGAAACAGTAAGATCTATTGAAAAGTTCTTTTGCGTAGACATTTATTGATATTTTTTATGCTTCCACAAATTTTCATAAAACATTTTTATTTGTATTTTTTAAAAATATCAATAAAAAAATAGAAAATCACAAGATGGCGCCACGATAACGTATTTTTTTTTACTTGAAGAAGCTGCCAAATTTAAAAAAAAATCGTTATCGTGGCGCCATTTTGTGATTTTTGAAATTTTTTCAATGCGATCGAACTGTGGGCTACAAAGAGTTATCTGTCAAACCAGAATGTACCTAGATTTTTCGTTGCACGTCAGTCAAACTGACGCAATCGTGGGTACCGATGAAAATGCTGTCGTTTGCGGTCCAGCGAGCCAAGCGACTACGAATCAACGAAATGTCATATACAAATTTGTGATAGCATAAAAAATATCAATAAATATGTACGCAAAACGACTTTGGAATAGGTACTGTTTCCGCTCCAAAAAATCATGAGCATTATTTTTTTTTAATCCCAGTAAAACGGATCTCCCACCTTAAATTTGCTACCAAGCAGAATCGCCCGCAGAAATGTGCATTGACTTTTTTTACCCAAAACCGAAGGACGCAATGTTTCCGAAACTCATTACGAACCTCCGAATGGGTCAAATATTCGCTCGATAAAATAAATGATGATTAAAAAACAAATAAAAATGAATAATGCGAAGAATTTAACCGCACGATAAATTCCGCAAACACACTTATCAATTCTCACCGCCGTCGCGTTAAAAAAATGAATTCGATCACTTACCCCACCCGTGAATGCTAAGATGATCTCGTATCGAGAACACTCAGGTATCGTCTGTCGTGAAAATTTTTATTCAAAAAATTGTTCACAACTTAAAGTCCATCTATCCAGAGATGTTATATCTAAAGTCTCTCCGTAAAGCTCTTGATTGACATAGGAAAAAACAAACGAAAAAAATCCCTAACAATGTCGGACGTTGTAGTAAAAGCTCGTTGACCGATGTGTGTCTCGACAGATCGCGCACTGACCGCTTCGCGAAACGGGTCACTAGTTGACAGTTGACAGGAACAACTACCGATTAATAATCGAGCACAGGACGATCGGGTTGCGCGAGCTCGATTGATCGAGCGACTCTCGAGGTCTTGCGTTGTGATCTATGGTTCGTAATTTTTGGCTTCATTCGCGAGAGGCTCGCGGACGTAGGTCGGTCGCCCCCACGGGGGGGTGATCCATTCGTGATCCTCGAGCTAAGGGTTGCCTTAAGGCCACGCCTTTAACCTGCGCGTAGTCGGGAGCTTTCGGTGAATTTTCCCTCGCTATTGGTCGATGGGCGGCGCTTGGAAAAAACCCTTGCGGCGAGCTTGCAATTGGTGATCGGGCGCGAGCTCACTCATCCTCACCGATATCGATAGGGGTTGCGCGACTCGTAAGTGCTTCGGGCAGGCTAAAAAGCCGAGAGGAAAAAAAGCAGAGGGAAGAAGTTAGACATAACTTCGCGAAGCCCGGGAAGTCAACTCGATATCTTCGATGTCGAGTGTAGCGCTCGAAATTTCACTGCGTAGCTGACGGGATCTTAAGGGTATCAAAAAAAATTGCGTCTAAAATGAATTCTAATTTTTCATGAAATTCAAAAAATTCAAAATTACACGAAATTTAAACGATTCGATCGATTCTCTCCAAATTTAATAGGGATCATCGGGCGGATATAATCCGTGCACAGCCTTGTGCCCCGATAGCTAAAACATTATAAAAGCTAAAGTGCGGACGGACATTTTTGAAGAAATAAAAAAACGCGTGCAAAAAAACAACTGAATATTTTTTAATGAAGTTTTCAAGAAACATTGACTGTTAGCCAAACCTCCTGTCTTTTAAATTTTTCGCATTTGAGTCACGCGTACATCCGGACTTTTTTCTAAATATGATTTTTCGATGTTTTCGAACATTCTGAACACGTTTTCATAAAAATCTCAAACATTTTTAATTTACCAAAACAAAGTTACCTCTATGAGGAAGCAAAACCATTTAATTGTTTTCAGTACATTTTTTTCTCAGTGCAGGATCTGAAACATACATTTTCGGCACGGAACGAAAATTATGCAGAAAAAAATGAATTATGCGTATCGCAATTGTTTGGCCAATAATTTGACAATGTTTATTGGTACAAGATATTCAATTTTGCTGTGGGTTGCTTTCGCGATCAGCTTGCAATATTGAAGTAGCTATTTTTTTCCCTCAATGTATTTCACACTCGTGGAGATCGTTCGTAAAACGTAGGAACACTGGCACGAGCAAAACCCGATCGATCGTTACGTTCATCGAGATTAACCCTGCCGATAAATAATGAGCGACCACCCACGATTATTGAGTTACATGGCGTGACGAAAGGGTCACGCAGTGTATACATATCGAATCTATACGTGAAACGGTTGAAGCATACATCTCGAACTCGTCGAGTGTGACATCGACTGCTAAAAGACAAAAGGGCGTATCTCTCGTGTTAAAACATACGGGTTACGCCCTTTTGTTTCTTAACGGTCGATATACATCCATTGACGCTGGATATTTCCGAAAAAATTGTCGGAAAGGACCGCTCACTTGTGAAAGGCATGGCTCTTTATGCGTCGCTATAAACGTGTCTTTCCTCGTACAAATTTTGCAAATTGCTGTGTCACAGGGAATCGGAAAATTTACAAAAGCAATAAGTAACATCTGTGTAGTTCGCGCGACGCAAGCGAAGGACATTTTACCTTATACGCTCGCGTCGGACAACCAGTTGGAATATTGATTTTTAACTGACGCAAAGAATTCATATTGCTTGTATCGTAACCGGTGATTTTTTTTTACTGCCGACTGCACTCCGGGCAAAAGAGGGCAGTTACGCGTTTCACTACTATAACCGACTTTGGCGTCTTTTGGAAGACGCCAGTGTTGGAGCCACGTTATTTTGCTGAAACTTCAATCGGCCGAATCGTCGTACGGACGAAAATCGTGGGTCGGAATGCACTTCATCCGAATCGTCAAAATGCCAAAATTATATTTTTCTGAATTGTCAAATTTCCAAAACTTTATTTATCCGAATCTTCATTTCAGCGAATGTTATTTCTTCACATTGTTAATTAACCTAACGTAATTATTCCGAATAATAATTTCACCGAACTTCATTTCTCCGAACATCGGGTCGGCGGATCGTCATTCTTCCGTATCGCCAATCAATCGAATCACGAAACTAAATAATATGAGTGCATAGTCTGACCATCCTATCTCTGGCTATTATATCCGTTCGTAAATAATCTTACGGTCAGTACGGATCGGAATTTGGATGAATGACTTGTCGGACAAATACTATTCGGAAGAATGATAATTCGGCCACTTGACGTTCGGAGGTTTAACGATTCGGGGAAATAAAGTTCGGTGAAATGATTTGAGATAAAAATGACGAGTCGGAGGGATAACGTTCGGTCAATTGCTGTCTCCAAAGAGTAAGGTTCACTTCGGTGAATATGAGGAATAATAAAGTTTCGGAAGTTTGACGATACGGAAGAAGTACGCTCGGATCCATTGGATTTTCGGCCATATGACGATTCGACCGATTGAAGTTTCGGCAAAATAATGTGGCTCCACTTCAGGGCATGCCTGGTTACTGATGCGGTTATTTTTTCGGTTGCTCAACCAAAAAAAGCGAAGCACAGGCAATGTGCGCTCTTCACGCGCGTGCGCAGAAGTTGATGTATGTCTATTTTTGCGGTTATTTTAATAACGGTACAAAAACTAACCTGAAATTAGCGTAATTTTTTCGGTTATTTTTGCGGTTGCTGAAGCTGCTGGGGTATCCACTGACACTGAATATTTCCGAGAAAATTGTCGGAAAGTACTGCTCAATTGTAAAAGGTCTCTTTATGTCTCTTTATGTATCGCCATAAACGTGTCTTTCTTCGCACAAATGTTGCAAATTACTATGTAACAGGGAATCGCAAAATGTAGAGAAGCATAAAGTAACATATGTGTAGTTCGCACGATTCAAACGAAGGTCATTTTTTTATTACCTTGAACAGTCGCGTCGGACAACCAGTTGGAATATTGATTGTTAACTGATGCAAAAATTAGTGTCACTTATAAGTGATACGATACGATATCAGTTATGCGTTTCACTGCGATGACCGACCTTGGCGTCTTTCCGAAGGCGTCGGTGTTTGTCGAAACGACAAAATATTTCCTAACCAAATTTGGCATATATTGATTCTCTGTATAATGAATCTATATTTATGATCAAACAAATTAAGCTAAGGTGTAAACACACGTAAATAAATCATATTCGAATAAACAAGTTGATCATTCGCGGTGTCATATCGACGAGCCAATGAGATGCGAACGCCAAGACAAACTTTGCCTGTACGATGATTTCTGTCGTCCCCTATAAAAATGTTATGCCCATTGTGCCATACCATAGTCCGTTGAACTCGCTCAACCTGTAGTATAACCCCAAATAATTCTACACTGTAAAAATGAATTGTAAATTTAATGTACTGGAACTTGAAATTTGCTAACATAACTCATATAAATTTAACATTAATGTACTTTGTACGTCAGAGATATAATTTTCTAAATGTTGTTTCTCTCAGATACAATTTTTTAGTGTTGTCTTTCTCTGATAAGATTTCCCATGTGTCGTTTCTCTCCGATGCAACTTTCTGAATGCTGTATCTCTCCGATACAATGTTCTATGTGCCGTTGCTCTCCGACACAATGTTCTGTTTGTCATTTCATACCAAGCTGAACCTACTTATCGTTGATATTTCAATTTTTCGAGATTTTTCTTGTTTTCTTTTTTAATTTTCTTTTTGCTAATGTGGAAAAACCGTGAGATCCGCGTTCTAAAGGATTTGAAGATAGATCCAATGGAGTTCTTATAGAAAATTCCCCTCGACGGTACGCCGGGAGCAGAGAATCGCACTGAAGCTCACACAGCGGTCGGGCTAATGGGTCGGAGACGCTATTTTGTTAAACAAGGAAACCTTTTATCCCCCGGTAACACCCTCCTGCGAGACACTCGAGTGCAGAAGCGCGGCACTCAACCCCGAAGGAGAAAAAGATTTTCACGCTCAGACGCGGTGGAGTGTTTCGATGCAACAAACCCTCCCGTCCGGACGGTATATCGTAAAGTGGCAATCGCACTGTCGATACCATAAGGTCTTCGTGACGTATATTGAATATCTCGAGGGATATATCAATTAAACCTATAACATCGACCATCTTAGTAATTACAATAAAATTTGTCACAGGATTACGTAAAAAAAAATGAAATTTTAAAAAGGATAAACTCGCAATTCGAAAATTAAGTTACGTCTTCGAACAGAAGAGCAATTTTCCAATTATCATCAACATTATTTTTCCTCAAGAAACGAGGAATTCCGGCAATTCCGTACGAATTGCGAAAGCGGTGGTAAATACTACGTGTAATAAAAATATAACATTACTCACGGCGTTAATATTAGTGTTTAACAAGCGGCTAATTTTCCATAATTTCTATTTACTCATCGGGACATCAATTTGTTTATTAAACGTGTCGGTACCTCGAAATTTCGAAAATGTAATATTCGCAATTATGTAACTATATGAATATAAAATGAGACTCATATTTGGTTGGCTTAAATAAAACAAATAATGAAACGTTTAGTACTGAAGTTTGGGTGGTCTTGACAAATTTAACGACTGAGAGAGCAACTTCCTTCTGAAAAATTCGATGATAAAACGTCTTACACAGTCTCATTGAATGTAGTCAGATGATTTTCGAGAATAAAGTGATCCTTGAAGCGACCCGACGACACGACTTGGTTTTATTGTCAGCGCGAATCGTCGACCACGGTGACAGGCCGCCCAACTGTCTCGTTTCTCACGATTCGCTCCCTCTACTCGAAGTTCCTACGTTCTCGCGGATTCTTACACTTCGCTCGGATCTTTTCACGCTTTGACGGGAGGACCGAATCGATATAGCCGCGGGTGATATAATGCCTCTCGGGTTTGGCTCTTCGAAATCGGATGCCTTTCCGGGCAGATATTATCGCAAGGTACATACCTTCACCGAAAAGAACTAGTGCGGGGGTCCAGTAGTGGCTACTGGAGGTTCAGCAGTTTCTCCTTGCATTGCAGTAGTCACTACCTCTCAGTAGTTACTCCTCAGCAGTTCCTGCTTCCCAGTAGTTACTTCTCAGCAGTTCCTACTTCCCAGTAGTTACTCCTTAGCAGTTCCTACTTCTCAGTAGTTACTCCTCAGCAGTTCTTACTTCTCAGTAGTTACTCCTCAGTAGTTCTTACTTCTCAGTAGTTACCCCTCAGCAGTTCCTACTTCTGAGTAGTTACTCTCAGCAGTTTCTACTTCTCAGTAGGAACCCTTCAGCAGTTGCTACTTTTCAGTAGTTATTACTCAAGACTTTTATTCCCTTGGTTTCGGTTTCGGAACGATCTAATTACGAAATCCACTTCTTTTTGGTTTTTAATGAAGAGGGAATTACGTTTCGACCCTGGTCATGGATCTCTTCAGACGAATGTTCATTTTGTCTGTTTTTTAGTTTGTTGCCATCCAACATAGCGTAACAAACAGTCGTGCCTGTTTTGTATTTGGGTGACTGTCAACAATAAATAAATAAAATGTAAAATATCGACACCGATTTCAGCTTCCTATGTGACAATCGACAACTGAGACGATTATCTAACCAGCAAAACAGAATATAAAAACGTCGACAAAATAAACGTCGTTCTGAAGAGAATCCTGACCAGGGTCGAAACGTAATTGAACCTCGTCATTGGAAACCAAAAAGAAAACCATTACGAAATTAGGCTTGATTTCAATCAATTAACTTTTAATAAAAAATTGACTGACCAAATTAAGCAATCAAAGTTATTTTGATCACATGCGTAAAAAATATGTGGTTCCGGCCGGGATCGAACTGGCGACCTTCTGCGTGTAAAGCAGACGTGATAACCGCTACACTACGGAACCCACGTGACATCTGATCCTCAACATATACTACTGGATGAAACCTTATAATTCTAAACAGTCAACTCCGTCTTGAAAATCTCAATTTTTGACCGGTCGTCAAAATTTGTCAAAGTTGGTTGTGACCAATTATAACGATAAGTGTATTTAAGTGAATAGCAATATAGATTTATATAAAGCTAAGAAAACAGAAAGATGGGTATTACTTATAAGAATCTAAATAACAGAAAAATGACATTAGAGCATTAAGAAGTGTAAGGCCAATGTAAAAGGTTGAAGAAACCATACATGGAAATACAAACACTGTATCTGATACGCTACCGCCAATTTTGGTTCCGATGGAAACTCAGTAGATGTTACCCCAAACAGCTCGATGCAGAACCCTATTTTACCTACGCCAGTTAGTGTCAATTACGCTCGTTGACAGGCACAGTTCACTCAGTGGCCAGGTCGAGCGCCCTCTATTCCTGCGGGTCTCGGCCAAATTGAAAAAAAGAAGAATGTCAATTACGCCGATGCGGAAGCACGTGGGTTCATCCAAAACATCGCTTACGTTGATTCAATATTCCGAATGATAATTAATTCGACGTTTAACCGATGACAATGGGCGGTCGAAAAGATAAGAAAGTAAAAATTTACAAAAAGAAGAAAAATATACCCGAGGAAAAGATAATCGGTGAGCTTCGAGCGCGCTATGAGGATGTGAGTTAAAACGTTCGATGCTTAACCTGTAATTATTAAAAAACCAAATCGTTATCGACACTCGTCGGTAAATCTTTGTATACAATTTTTTTTTTTTTTTTTGTAGATCGACGAGGCTAAGATAAACAAATTCGCCGATCTGCCGTTGTCGCCGAAAACGCAAAAAGGTCTGAGAGACAATGACTTTGTAGAGCCAACGGATATTCAGAAACAGAGCATCGGCCTGGCTTTACGTGGAAATGATATTTTGGGCGCTGCCAAAACCGGTAGCGGAAAAACATTGGCCTTTCTTATACCGGTAATTGTTTGCCGATTATTGTCACCTAATAATTACAAGCGCAATGTTGTCTTGGCGACCTTGAAGACCTAACATTTTTTTAATTGCAGGTACTGGAGATTTTGTATTGCAAAAGATGGACACGATTGGACGGTGTCGGAGCTCTCATTATTACACCGACGAGAGAACTCGCTTATCAGATATACGAGACGTTGAGAAAAATTGGTTGTCATCACGAAATCTCAGCGGGATTGATCATTGGTGGCAAAGATTTGCAATTCGAAAAAAAACGCATGGATCAATGCAACATCGTAATCTGCACGCCAGGTCGACTTCTTCAGCATATGGATGAAAATCCTCTGTTCGACTGTGTAACCATGCAGGTACAAACATATTTTTTAACCATTCTATAATTAAAAGAAGATTATAAGAAACTCTAATTCAAAAGAAACTTTTCACACTACGAGTTTCAATGCTCTTGCATGCTACAGAAACGTCATTGGCTTAAAGCAAAAATGACTAACAAAAATTTGCATTGTTCAGAATCTGAATCGCAATTCTTTGATTGTTGGACGGTAATTTGACAATTTTTATACACATGTAATTTTTTTGTTATTAATTTCTCAGCTCAAATTACAATTTCCATTGCAGGTACTAGTTCTGGACGAGGCCGATAGATGCCTGGACATGGGTTTCGAAACAACTATGAATGCGATTATCGAGAATCTGCCGCCGGAAAGGCAGACCCTTTTGTTTTCTGCGACGCAAACGAAGTATGCATTCATTAACTCCGCAATCTACTCAATAAGACTGAAAATCATCTATTAAAGAAAAATCTCAACGATAACTACTTTCAGATCAGTTCGAGATCTAGCTAGGCTGAGTTTGAAGAATCCTATGTACGTATCGGTTCACGAACATGCCGAGCACACGACACCCGAAGGCCTTCAGCAGAGTTACGTTATTTGTAATCTTGAGGATAAAATGGGAATGTTGTGGTCCTTCATCAGGCATCATCTCAAACAGAAAGTTATCGTATTTTTTTCAAGCTGCAAGCAGGTAAAAATATCGAAAAGAAAATAAGCATCTCCTTCAGTAATTAATCATTGTAAATCACGACTTATCGTAACGTTCTTTCTATCCAGGTGAAATACACGTACGAAGTTCTCTGCCGAATGCGACCGGGCATAAGTCTCTCGGCGCTCTACGGCAAGCTACATCAATTGAAACGCATGAGCATTTACGAGAACTTCTGCAAGAAGCAACACGCTGTACTATTCGCGACGGACATCGCTGCCCGTGGATTGGACTTTCCGGCCGTTAATTGGGTCGTTCAGATGGATTGTCCAGAAGATACGAACGCTTATATCCATAGAGCCGGTCGAACAGCCAGATTTCAGCGAGGCGGTGAATCGTTGCTGGTTCTGTTGCCCAGCGAGGAGCTCATGGTCGAGAGACTGCGTGAACGAAAGATTCCAATTTCTATGATCAAGTAAGTCGATAATTCAAAATATTCACTTGACGCTCCTCGCTCATGCCCTGAAGTACATTCTGTTCTGTTTTATTTTCTTCTCTGATTCTATTCTTTACACTCTTCTTCTCCATCCTAAATTTTGTTTGCTATTCTACTCAATTTTGTTTTTTCTTCGATTTTTCAGAATAAATCCAAACAAGCTCAACTCCCCACATCGCAAACTCGAAGCTCTGCTGGCACGAGACGTTGCGCTCAAAGAATCAGCGCAGCGAGCTTTCGTCGCGTACGTAAAATCGGTATTTCTTATGAAGGACAAAGAAATTTTCAACGTTCACGCGTTAGATACCGACTCGTACGCTAGGTATGCCAACATTTTCCCTCCACTTCAGCATTTAGAAATTGTATAAATGTTTTTGGGTCGCTGCGATAACGATTGATTTTTACGATCTCCGATTAAACTTTCTTTAGATCGCTCGGCCTGGCTATACCACCGCGCATACGTTTTTTGCAACGAATGCAGAAAGACTCATCGAAGGACAACGCTAACAGTACGAAGCACGAAAAGTCTCGATCTTCCAAAACGAGTGACGAACTCACCGCGAAGATGTTGAAAAGTAAAAAATCGAGCGACAACGAATCCGGCGATAATTCGGCATCCGAAGATTTGAATTCCGAAGAAGAAGAGCGCGTCGAGGTAGCGTCGAACGAGCGTAAACACGACATCGACAACGCTCTGTTTGCAAATGGTAAATTTTTGGGTCTGTCCATTCCCATCATTTTCACTTCACGAAAGTGATGTTAAACGATTTTTCTGAACTAACGAAATGGCATTAAAATGAAAAATTTAATTCATTAGACGACAGCGACGACGAGGATGATATTTTGACCGTTAAGAGAAAGAACGTCCAGATCGAGGACGAACTACCGGACGATTTTGACGACGAAGTTGGAGCAGGTTCGAAAAATAAAAAAGCCGTTACCAAAGCAGCAATGGCGAAAAAAATTCTGAGAAAGAAAATAGTTCCTAACAAGAAAACGACATTCGACGAGGATGGCCAAGTGAGTGTCGCAAATATATTTACTTATTTATTACTTAAATATACATTACTAATTTTCTTTTTTCTTTTCAGGAACTGGTAGATTCGGCCAAGTCAAAAGTTTCGGAACTCGCCAAGCAGTACGAGAACGACGAGTCATCGGGAATCAACATCGAAATCGCTAAGCAGATTTTGCGCGAGGAGGATCGCTTCGATAAGAAACGGTTCCAGGCAAAGATAAAGGAAAAGCACAGAGAGGAAAAACGAAAACTGAAAGCTAGCAAAAAGGTGGCACAAAGTGACGAGGAGGACGACGGGGACGAGGAAGATCGCGGAGTCCAATTGGCTGATTACGTCAGCGAGAGCGAAGCGGAAGAACCGGATTTATCGTGGCTCCCGGATCCGGATAAAATTTACGGACCGAAAAAAGATTCCGAAGATGAAAGATCGGCAAAGGATTCGGAGGAAGACGAAGAAACAGAAGAAGATCAAGTTCACAGGTGAAACTTCGATTATGATTGATATTCGATGGACACTTCTTTCATTATAATTATTTCTAATTCGTTTTAATTACAGACCATCAAAAAGAAAACTAGTGACGCAGGAAGAATTCAAGAAATCGAAAAAGAAACAAAAGATCGACAAGATCAAAGAAAGCAGCGATTTGCAAGCTACCGAGGAATTGGCGCTGCAACTTCTGCGAAATTAATTAGGTTTCACCTATCGATTCATAGATGAACAGTGATCATTTTAAATAGCACAGTGCATTCTTTTGCGTAATAAAATCTATGTGAAAAGTTTGATGTTTATAGAATTTTTATCGGGCCATCCAACGACGAGCCGACAGGAAGACGTTCAGGCTCGATTTCAGATCAAGTATCTTTCGGGGAACAGTTTGAAATTGAATATCTGTCCGAGAATGTTTTATCGATCCGACTTCTATTTTCTTTTCTGCTATCGTGGCCGTCTAATGTCTCGTGGCGCTTCGAGCAGAGCGGGAACGTCCCGCCGGAACGTAAATTCATCCAGTGTTACGTCAGCGACAATCGATGGACTCACACACGGGCCCACACAACAGCAATGATCATATGTGTTCGTTTTTAGCTAGGTACAGCTGTGCCACGTTCGCGATTGGTGTCGAGCCTGTAGCCGCACACTGTCAGACTTGCGGATAGCTCGATGCACACATTCGTGGCTCCTTCTCATTCTTGTTTCGTCCGACCCGCGTGGTGCATGCTACGCTCATCGCTCCATCGTGCCTGAAGTTTTTTTTTTCCAAATCGACATCAAGGTACTTCTATCCCAAATTTAATCGTCTTTTTATGTTTAATGTTTAAAAACATTGATTTTTGATACATTATTATCGTTGACCTTGTGTATCGTTGGTAAACGGAAATATTTTCATTTTTTTCTTCAATTCACACGGAATTCGCTAATTCTCACAGTATGGATATTTCTGTATCGCAAATTTCTTGCGTTCGAGTATTTCTTCCGTGTTACTTTTTGTATTCTGAATAATATGCCGAGCCCGTACTTTCTTTAACAATGTTCAAAGCAGCTGTTGAAGCGTAACGTCAACAATAACAAAACGCGATGTGCGGAATATGGGCAATTTTCGGAGTCGAGGGAGACTCGATCACATGTGTCTGCAACGAATTCAACAAAATAGCGCACAGAGGACCTGACGCCTTGAGAATCGAGTATGATCATCGTATCAAGGTGTGTCTAAACTTGTAATTGCTTTTTCCTCCATATTTTCCTTAAAAAAACCTACGATCGGGATTTTTCTTTTAAATTCATTTCCATTACGATATTCTTCAACAGGACGGAATTTTGGGATTTCATCGACTGGCAATTGTCGATGGGTTTTGTGGCATGCAGCCTATGAGACTGTGCAAATATCCCAACTTGTTTTTGCTCTGCAATGGAGAAATTTATAATTTCAAAGAGGTAAATATTTGAATTTTAATTATTGTTTCTCACGATTTCTTTGGTTCCACGAATATATAGCGGGCAATCAATTTCAAAAAAATTCCGGGTATCATAAAAAAATTAGTTATCAAAAAGTGATCTCAGTGAGTTTCACATGTACGTCTGGACGGTAACCGAAACTTACCATCCATCCAAAAAGTTAACTTTTGAAAGTAGCATAGCTTATAGTTACCATCCGGACGGACATGTGTAAACGATGTAGATCACTTTTCTCAAACCAGATGTCTTTTTGCTACCTGAGATACATTCGTTTTAATTCACCTTTCTTTCACAGTCTCCATGAGAAATAAATTCCATTTGGATCTAATGTTGTTCACATTTTTATTTCAACAGCAAAAGAAAGAGCACGATTTCGACTTTGCAACGAAATGTGATGTCGAAATAATATCACATTTGTATGAAAATGGAGGAGCCGCGAACGTCGCTTCGAACTTGGACGGAGTATTCGCGTTTTGTCTTCTGGACGTCGGAAGAAGAAGGATTCTGATCGGTAGGGATCCTTACGGAGTCAGGCCGTTGTTCAGATTACGCGGCGAGAATGGAGAATTGAGCGTCTGCTCGGAAAGCAAGGTTTATCTTCTTATCTCTTGCGAGAAATTTAGACTTTTTCTTCTCTGTTTCCGTATGGGATTTCATTCTCTGAATCGAATCGTGATAAGTTGTTGATTTTTCATTTAATATCATTTCTTTCAGGCGCTTATAGGAATTACTAAGCAATTCCCCGGCGTGTGGAATCTCGAGCCTTTCCCCCCGGGCCACGTCGAAGAATACCAGATATCTCTCGATGGAAAGACAAAGCTTGTGAAGACTGTGTGTTATCACAAACCAGGAGACAAGCCGTCTTTTCGAGTCGCAATTCCATGGAACGGTGAGCTCAAAAACTACGATAGTTATTTTTTTTTTTTTAATTTATTCATGAACTTGTCCATCCTCTTTTCAGCTTTGTCCAAGAGCGATGTACACGCCAACATCAGAAAATTATTATCGACCGCTGTGCAAAAGCGTCTGATGGCCGACAGACAGATAGGTTGTCTGCTGTCCGGAGGATTGGATTCCAGTCTTATTTCGGCACTGCTCGTAAAACTCGCCAAATCGGAAAACTTGCCATACAAGATTCAGAGTTTCGCGATCGGCATGGGCGACAGTCCCGACATAGTTGCCGCCAGACAGGTTCGCAATTAATTTTTCAATGCCTCACGGTTGACAAGCGTAACGGCGTAACGTGAAAATCGTGATAACAAATTTTAATACGATTGCCTCGGTGTTGAAGGTTGCCGACTTTATTGGAACCGAGCACCACGAAATTATTTTCACTGCCAAAGACGTCGCCGAGGTATTGGACGATGTTATATATTCTCTGGAAACTTTTGACATAACAACGATCCGAGCTTCGATAGGGTACGTCTGAAATTTCTTTGCTGTCCCACTGTACAGATTGGATCAGAGATCAGCGGTACTTAAAGTACCGGGTAATTGTTTGGTACTTTAAGTACAAAAGAACTTTTTTTTACTATTTAAGGGAACCAAGTACCAAGTAATGATACTTTCAATGGATTTTTTTAATGAAAAAGTGAATCATAAATTAAAAATTGCCTCAAAACGACGAATTTTCTTTTTTGCAATGAGGAATCCATGTGCAATTTTTTTAAAACCCATTATAGCTTAACGCTATGAACCTAATTGCGAAAAGTACTTGAGAAATACTTCAAGTACTTGTGATACTGTGTACTTTGTACTTGAAGTATTTTTTGGTACTTTGCCCAGCTCTGAATTGGATATAGTGGTAAACGATAAATTTTCATCTATCATCTGCAGAATGTACCTCATTGCCCGTTACATCAAACGCAACACGGAGACGACCGTACTATTCAGCGGCGAGGGTGCCGACGAGCTGGCGCAAGGTTACATATACTTCAGAGATGCGCCCAGCTCGAAGGACGCACACGAGGAGTCTCTCAGACTATTGAAAGACATCTATCTGTTCGACGGCTTGAGAGCCGATCGAACTACGAGCGCTCACAGCCTGGAGCTCAGAGTTCCCTTCCTCGATCTCCAGTTTACCAGTTACTATTTGTCCCTGGATCCAGAGTCACGACAGCCGCAGGGTAAGTTGGTGAACCGTCTACAATATCAACACTTTTCTCAAGCACGCACAATATTTGTTTATTTATTGACCGATCTCTCGTTAACCATTTATCAAAATATAGATGTATCAATGTGTCTTATTAATTACCTTTATATTTCTATTTTAATTAAAATAAAAAAACTAAAAGATTATGAGTGTACTACAATCTCCATTTAAGTTAGCTCTGATATTATTGAATTTTACGCTTACTAATCATACGCAGATATCATCTCTCGTCCTCGATTCTGGAAGACGATCATCCAGTGCCCAGTGAACCCTATAAAATTCTATATTAAAACCATATTTAAAAAAAGCCATAATCGATTTTCAGTTCACAATGAACATGGACAGTTTGCGTTAACAATATTGCTATATTTTTGCTATATTTTTATTTGTTTGCGTTAACAATATAATATTGCTATATTTTTATGGTAAGAATCATTTTTTACGCAGACGGTGTGGAGAAGCATCTGTTGAGATCGGCCTTCGACGATACCAATTTGCTTCCGAAAAACATTCTCTGGAGGCACAAGGAGGCGTTCAGCGACGGTGTTGCTTCGATTAAGAAATCGTTGTTCCAAATTATTCAAGACATCGTCGAAGATCGCGTGCAGGACGAGGAACTGGAGCAAGCTGATGTTAAGTATCCTCACTGCACTCCGAAAACCAAAGAGGCTTATTATTACAGGTGAAGCATAAACACACGGGTTTTAAATGTATTCATGTACTCTTTACATAACGTTATTAAAAATATATTTGTTTTCCTTTTTAATGTGCTCAGAGAAACATTCGAGAAGCACTACGCAGGACAAGCCGAAAGCTTCACGCCGTATTATTGGATGCCACGTTGGGTCAAGGGCATTACCGATCCGTCGGCAAGATTCATAAAGCATTACGCGTCCGAGGAAAAAACCAAAAACGGCAAACTCGAGCATGCGTAATGGCTTAAATTTTCGTCGATTATTACATAATCTGACTGATAATACAAAATGAAACGACAAAAACACATGTGGACGAGGAATATACAACGCTGGCGTTACACAAAATTAAAATTACCTTATTGTAAAACACGTTTAAAGATCCTCTTGACAATTCGATAAATAAAATAGAATAAACTTTTCTTCAAAAAATATACCGAATTTATTGTTTTAAGTACTTTGATTCATTCGATCTTATTTCAAAGCAATCGCCAGATTTCGTAGATTCCATCGAGTTTCATCGAAAAAATATCGGCCATAAAAATTCCCGGTAAACTTTTTTTGTTAGTCGTCGTTACCGGACTATATTTGAACCATTTCTCCACGCTGATCACGAATCTGCCATTTATTTTATGCATAGATGAATATTTAATACGGAAAATCGCGTCTAAAATAAAGTTCTAATTTTTCATGAAATTTAAAAAATTCGAAATTACATAAAATTTAACCATATGGCGATCATAAAAATGATGAAATTTGATAATCTGGCGATTATATTCCATCTGTGTACACATTTTTTTTTACCAAAACAAAGCTTTCTCTGTGAGGAAGCAAAAATAGTTCAAGTCCAGTGAAAGGCGTAATGAGATCTCGAATTTCTCAGAAGATCGAAAAACGTTCGGTTAATTAAGTAACTTGATTATAAAATCTTGGTCAATAATTGATGATGTTTTCTTTTATGAAACGATAAGAGATTGATAAAAAAAATGAAGTGTACCCCTGGTGGGACTCGAACCCACAATCCCCGGTTTAGGAGACCGATGCCTTATCCATTAGGCCACAGGGGCGATTGAGTACCGTCACGACTTCATCGAAGAGCTTGTCGCTAAGTTCTTAATCTCTAATTTACACCTGTCTCTACATCGAAATTACAATAAAATCTCAAATTAAACGATTGATAAGCAGTTCGTTGTGTTTCTAACGACAGGTAATTCGAAATCTCGAACATTCTATCGAACAGCTGTTTCGGCATGGAATTCGAAAATGGCGATCATCTCACCTACTGTCAACTAACCTTGTGATTTTTTTTTTCGTGCGGTCGGAGGTTTCGAAATTGTAATGCTCGTCGACGTTTTACGATAAATATTTTTCCATAAGAAAAGGAGGGATCGCCATCCTTTTTCAGTGTGAGCTATAATTTTCGTACAATTATTGTGAACAGAATTTTTGGAAATATATATATATACATATATATTTTTAGAGCAATGTTTGTTAAATATTTTTTGTTTGTTTCACAGATGATTTCTACGAGGTACGCTTCATTCATATCGGGCATAGCCATAGCCTCCCTCACGTGGGCCTTCAGTTTGTACCTCTACTCGAAACTGTCGCAGAATGCAAGTACCGTTAACCCGACAGTCTTTGTATCCGATGTTTCCCAAAAGCTGAAAGAATCGGTCTTCGATCAGCGGGCAAATCGAGAACATGATGCCATGCTGCGAGACAATAAGATTTATGGTTACAAAAAGAACGAAGCTGGCGGCAAGGATCCGTACAATCTGAAGGGCATGAAGAATTTTAAGAACAGCGATAGGCTTATTAAACATTTACAGGCTGTGACCGTCAGACCAGCAGTCACTCTTGGATACGGTACTATTCAATTTTTATCTCAGAGTTTTATTTTTTATTTAAATATATATATATATAGGTTTTTTATTTTTCTGAAGACAAAACAAAATCGGCATCTTTTGGTCCTCATCCACTGTTGCCGTATATACTTCCGGTGTTTATTAATCTTCGGAAGATTCAGTAATATTTTGTAGACATTTAAAGAGTAGAATCAAAAGCATTGTGGATTAATAGGATTAATTCTTTTGCCAAGGTACAAAATTTGCTTGGTCCTTAAGGTAGTCACTGCACGGAACACTAGTCAAACGCATGGTAAATTTTCACAATTCTTTATCTAAAATGTTGGGCATTTATTAGCAGTAATGGAAGGTGATTTGTATTACTGCATGGGTCCTTAAACAAGGAAATTATTGATAACAATGTTTTTGCAAATACATAAACTGATAAATGCAAATTTCCATAACGATACATTTTCATTGAGTTTTTTCAAAGAAGAATCCTTATTTTTCAATGGATTATAATGTACCACGGCTCATTTTGTTCCTTAAACGTTACTCTAAGAATTCACCGAGTGGATTTAAAAAAATATAGTTTTGGAGGTTTAAAATTGACAGCAGTTTGTTTATGGAAAAAAAAAATCACTAGTTAAACAAGGTATTGTATTAGTCAAGCGATCAAAACTCAAAAAAATGTACTTGGTGAATTTGTTGAGCAAAGTTTAAGAAACAAAATGAGCCGTAGTACATTAAAATCAGTTAAAAAATACGGATTTTACTTCCAAAAAACCCAACACAAATGTACTATCATGCGAATTTGCACTTACCAGTTATTCTTGCATAACCATCATGAGTAATATTTCTCTTGGTTGAGGACGCATGCACTAATACAAATGAATCTGCTTTGCTGTCAATAAATGCATACAATTCTGGATAAACAATTGTAAAAATTTACCACTCATTTGACTAGTATGCCACGCAGTAGCTACCTTAAGATTGATTGTAAGATAAAAATTTTCATTATTGGAAATATAAAAAAACAAAAAAGTTGCAGGCTTGGCTGAACAACTCAAAATTCAATGTGTATAGGACTGTAAGATTTTTTACACAGACATTGATGCTTTCTCAGCTCGTCTTGATGAATTGTAAAACCATTCGTTTATTGACTCAATCTGCTGTACAAATTGTATGTACCTATTATGTGACTCACGGAGCGCTTACATTTTTTAGGCTTAGACGAATTGGGAATGATACGAAACATGGTCGATCAGCAAAAGCGGGACGACGGTTACAAGCGTTACGCATTCAACGTTCTTGTGTCCGACAATCTGAGCCTGCACCGCGAGATACCGGACACGCGTCACAAATTGTGCTCCAAACAGGAGTATCCGAAAAATTTGCCGAACGCAAGTGTTGTGATATGTTTCTATAACGAGCACAACACGACCCTGTTGCGCTCGGTACACTCGATAATCGACAAAACACCGTCCAATCTCTTGCACGAGATAATACTGGTGAACGATTACAGCGACAGCGACGAGCTCCACGTACAAGTGAAAAGATACATCGAAACGAAATTCGATAAGAAAGTTAAATTGTACAAAACGGATAAACGCGAGGGTCTGATAAGAGCGAGAATGTTCGGAGCGAAAAAAGCCTCGGGCGAGGTGTTGATATTTTTGGACAGTCACATAGAGGTCAACGAGATGTGGATGGAACCGTTGCTTGCGAGAATCGCCGAATCAAAGACGATCGTCCCGATGCCCGTTATCGATATCATAAACGCCGATACTTTTCAATATACGCCGAGTCCGCTCGTTCGCGGAGGTTTCAATTGGGGACTGCACTTCAAGTGGGACAATTTGCCGACCGGCACACTAGTCAACGACGAGGACTTCGTTAAGCCAATCAAGTATGTGCAAATTATCGAAGGTATCGAGGGCTATCGGTACGCTCGAAATAACTGCCCGATTGAATAATTTTTCGTGCCTCTTTTCTTTTTGCAGATCTCCAACCATGGCCGGCGGACTTTTTGCGATAAATCGTAATTACTTCTTCGAAATGGGCGAATATGACGCCGGCATGGATGTTTGGGGCGGTGAGAATTTGGAGATATCCTTTAGGGTGAGCATTATTAATTACAACTGCTAATCGATCGGTGCGCTCGAAAAACATTTCGATGGCAATATCAATTTGCAGCTTTTAAGGCTTAAGCTTTTAAGCATTAAATATTATTTCGAGTCAATAAAATTCGACCCGGGACTTGGTCAATTAGTAACGTTCTTACACGATTGTCACAACAAACTTGAAATATGCGCTCCATTTACAGATTTGGATGTGCGGCGGAAGTATAGAGCTGTTACCTTGTTCCCGCGTCGGTCACGTTTTCCGATCGCGCCGACCTTACGGTTCCAGCGATCAGCACGATACCATGCTGAAGAATTCATTGCGCGTCGCTCACGTGTGGATGGACAAGTATAAGAAATATTACCTGAGAGACATAAAGAACATCGATTACGGTGACATAGCCGATCGTGTGGCTCTTCGCGAGCGGTTGAAGTGCAATGATTTCGCTTGGTATCTCGAGACCGTTTATCCCGAATTGCAATTACCCGACGACACGGAGAAGCGGTTGAAAGAAAAATGGTCGAGGATGGATCGAAAACCAATGCAGCCCTGGCACTCGCGGAAACGTAATTACACGGACCAGTATCAAATAAGACTGTCGAGCAGTGCGCTATGCGTGCAGAGCGAAAAGGACGTGAAGACTAGGGGAGCAAAATTGATATTGGTACCTTGTCTTCGGATCAAATCTCAGGTAATTTCTTCTTTTCCTGTGGTCTTCCTACGATTGCACCCAACTGATGATCACATTATATTTATTATGTTCATTATAATTATAAGGAATAAGCGACGATATGGTTTAATTATAATAGTGTTAGTTTAATTGTAACTAAACTAGGAAGGATATCTTCGCGTCAAGTATCGGGTAATTTTTTTTCTGACGATTGAACCCAACTTATTATTGCATTATATTTATTATGTTTATTATAATTATCAATAGTAAGCGACGATATAGTTTAATTTTTATAGTGGTAGCTTCATTGTAACTAAACTAGAAAGTCTATTTCGTTTTCAGATGTGGTACGAGACGGACAGGCACGAATTGGTTCTCGGACAAATGCTTTGCTTGGAGGGTAGCGGTAGAACACCGAAACTCGGCAAATGTCACGAGATGGGTGGAAATCAGGAGTGGCGTCACAAAGGCACGGTACGTGAAATGCAGAGTCCGCCCAGGCTCAATGTCTACCTCTCACATCGACGAAGCTTTGTAAACGAGAGTTCAACTTTTTTAAATAGATTATTTCTTCGTCTAAGGTTTCTACGCCAATATATAACACGGCAGCGGGCACATGCCTCGGCGTGGTACGAGGAAATAAAAAATCTCAAGTAATTATGGATTTGTGCACTAAACGCGACATCTCAACGATATCGTGGGACATCGTACGCTCGAAACTGCCGGCGAAAGATTTCAGATGACGCAGGCAAAAAAATCGACGGAACAGAAATCGACAGAACCGAGACTGGCTCGGTCGTGAATGGTGACGACGCACAACGATCAAACGAGATCAACAATTCTTTCCAAGAGAAACTCGAAATCGATGCCGAATCGCTCTCTAAGCTTCCGATCGTAGATCGGTGCTAAAGTAGCTACGAAAACATAAGTTTCCGTCCTAAGTATATTCGTAATAGTTCCATCGGCGGCTCTACAGTGTTTTTTTAAAATAAATTTTATTATTAATTTACGACGAAAACGGATCGAGGCATTTGTAGAATAGGTTTATCCATAGCCACACGATGCCGCGCAGCTCGAACAATACTTTTAACAAGTACATTGAATTATGGAAATTTTATAGACGCGTTTTTTTCCTTCAATTGTTACATCTTTTATCTGCCAACAAACATTTTTTATATACGTATAATTGATTGTAAAAGTAGAAAAAAAATTATAAACTAGGGGAAAGTACGAATTCGTATGTAAGAAAAAATGTCCCCTGTGTATATATTGTATGTATATGTTCGTTGTGAATTTTTTATAAACAATACTTTTACGCAAATAAACGTGCGACGCAATCTCGTTTGAATTTTAAAAAAATCGTAACGGTCTCGCTCATAGTTCTCCGCTCTTATCTAATAGTTCTCTACATAATAGCGACAAACCCACGGACACGCGATAAGATTTATCTCCAGTTGGTATCGTCGCGCGGGAGACCGCTCGAATACACCGAGTCGCCGTTCAGCGGCCCGATGTTCCTTTGGTCAGTGCCATTAGCCGCATATCGAGAGCTGGCAAGGTCTTCGGGTTATTGTTTAAAATAGAACATCATCGCAAAGCAGTGGTGTTCTCTTAAGTAACTGATCCTTAACAACTGATCGGCTGCGGTGTTTGGATTTTGTCAATTGTAAATTAACCGAAGGGAGACAGCAACGACAAAAGAAACATGGCAGCACGATCATTGATCAGGTATGTCCAGCCGAAGGCACTAACACCGCAGATATACAGATGCGTGCAATCACTGTCCGCATTCGAGATTCAACACAAGACACCGATCATTTCGAAAATAATGCCTATACCGAAGGCACACTACGGCGGCCGACACACAGTCACCCTCTTACCTGGTGCTGGCATCGGTCCTGAACTCATGGGCTACGTCAAGGAGGTGAGTTACTCTTCGCATAATCCTTATCCGGCTGTCCTGTATGTGCTATGTCCTACGTACTTTCATATCTCTTGAGACTGAATTTTATTCATCGGAAGATCCCTCGTGCTTCAGCTTCGTCACTTGCACAATCGCATGATGTAAAACACTGACTTGCTGCCGTAGCGTACCAGCGGACCACGAAGGGCCTAGAAAAACAAAATTGTACATACAGTGTTAAATTTATTTATTAGGTTATTTAAGTTTATATCTAATTAATTTTTCTCCTGAACTTTGGTACATTTAACACGACTGAACTATATCAAGCTTATCAAGCTTATCGACTTTGAGGCAATGAATGAATATAAGAATAGACTGGTCTCGCACATGTTCACATGAAAATCAGTTGTTATGCGATACACTTTTTATACACATTATACTTCTCTTCTGTAAATATTGGGTTTGTGTTTGTTTGTTTATTAACAGATTTCTCGTTGACTAATTATCTAAACACAAATGTGACTTACAATCGTCTTTATATTTATATACAAAAAGCAAAACTCAAAGACAATGATTATATTACTATCTCCTTTTAACTTAGCTTATATATTATTGAATTTTGAGTTTACTAATCATACGCAAATATCATCTCTCATACTCGAATCTGGAAAACGCTAGGAGTTTGCCCACTGTACTCTAGCTCGGAGTATATATTACCCAGATTTTCATAATAAAGAATAATTTTTATTGAAAAAATAAAAATAAAGCTGCACGGAACTTATTAATCAAAAACAGTAAATGAAAATATCCAAACTCATTATACTGTGATATTCCGTAAACTGCATGAAAATCCGTATAATGGATTTATGTTAACTATCTACAAATATTCTTCTCAATTTTTTTAACCAAATACCATTTTTTCTACATAAAACTAAAATTGCACTTGTTTCAAATTAATAGTCGTCAAACATTTAAAAAAATCATTCTGCTGAGATATTGCTACTCTATAAAATCCATACATTCATTTTTATCCGAAATAATTCATTTTATTCGGGTACCGTGTTTGTAAATTGTATGTTACTTCAAAATCGTTACATGATGCATTTTACTATCTTTCAGGTCTTCATTTACGCCGGTGTGCCAGTAGATTTCGAGGATGTCGACATCGACCCGAACGCGCCGAACAACGACGACTTGGACTACGCGATAACTTCGATTCGCCGTAACGGCGTGGCTCTGAAGGGAAACATCGAGACCCGTAGCCGAGAAGCCGGTGTCCTTTCTCGCAACGTAGCGTTGCGTAACCAGCTCGATCTTTACGTGAACGTCGTCCACGCGGTCTCGTACGTGGGTGTGAGCTCGCGCCAGAACAACATCGACATCGTCATAGTCAGACAGAATACCGAGGGCGAGTACGCTATGTTGGAGCACGAGAGCATCGACGGCGTCGTCGAGAGCATGAAGATCATAACGAAATCGAATTCGGAGCGTGTGGCTCGTTACGCATTCGAATACGCAAAGCGTAACGGACGTAAGAGGGTGACGACCGTTCACAAAGCCAACATAATGAAGCTATCCGACGGCCTCTTCTTGGAGACCGCCCGCTTAATGGCCAAAGAATATCCCGACATACAGCACAACGACATGATCATCGACAACACGTGCATGCAGCTCGTATCGAATCCTCATCAATTCGACGTTATACTGACGACGAATTTGTACGGCGCGATCGTTTCCAACGTCGTGTGCGGTCTTCTCGGCGGAGCCGGTCTCCTGGCCGGAAAGAATTACGGCGATCACTACACGATCTTCGAGCCGGGTACGCGTAACACCGGCTCCAAAATTGCCGGCAAAAACATCGCTAATCCTATTGCTATGCTGAACGCCGCCGTTGATATGTTACGTCATCTGGGACACAAGCATCACGCGACTATCATCCAAAATGCCATAAACAAAACCATAAACGCGAAAATACACACTCCCGACTTGTACGGTGGCACGGCTACGAGCAGGGAAGTTGTCGACAATATCTTGTTGCACATCAAGAGAGCACAGGAATAAAGATGCTTTTGACGCTTTTAGAAGAAAAGAAAAAGATGATAAATTAAAACTTCTCACAAATAAAATTGGCATGAAACGATATTCACGGAGGATATACCCATCTCGTTGATGATCTATTCGTTGTCAAATTATTTATTGAATTTCATGAATTTTTATAGTACCCCTGTAATTGGAGAGCTATTGAAAGAAAAATCTCGTTGACGAGGCATATTTATTCACATCCGAACCTGAAACGTAAGCCAAAGTTTTTCGAAGTAACGTCGCATGCCTTCGAGATCGAGATTGTACAGTTCAGAGCGCGCATGCTGCATCGCTACATTTGTTTAGCGTGCCTTGTAAAATATGCATTGTAATTAAACGAAATGTTAGTGTAAGTAAATCCATCGAATGCTTTCAATCATTTATCCCGTCTGATGTAAGGTTTCTGATATATCTTTATTCACTTGAAAAATAATTTACTTCATTTGAAGTGCACGCAGACTGGACGTCGAGTACGGAAAGGCGCCAAAATATCTCAAGCAAAACAATCAATTTTCTCCGAATCAGCTCGACTTATGAAATAAACCTTTAGAAGTTTTCTCGCTGAGAATTTTATTGTCTATAAATAATTTTTTTAGGATTTATATTATACCCAGACGAACCGTCAGCCAGTTATTCTATGAAATAGCCATCGCCATTACCTGACTTCCGGTCTAACCGCTGGAGGCTTCCGGGCGTCGGAATTGAACTGCTACAAAAAAATACCCTCCAACGAACGAATAACGCTTAAAAAACAAATATATTTTTCGGTTTCGATACCTGTACTCCTTTCGTTCGAAAAGTAACCGACATTTTCGGATTTACCGGTAGTTGCTTGACCATCGTCGTCATATGACGGAAGTCCGAAGAGATGGTCATTTCACCCCACGGACTCCATTGAAGAGATTTTTGGTTGAGTGCGGGCAATAAAATAAATAAAAATTTAACTCTAAGTGTGTGTTGTACAAAACAATTTCCGAATATTCGTTCGAGTGTCGATATCTCGCGCAATGTCGCCCCGCTAGGGGCGCGGTGGGGGGAAGCCAGTCGCCATGTTGATTCGAGCGGTCGAGCTCAGCTGTTCTTGCAGCAGCAGCAGCAGCAGCGGCAGTTCCGTTTTTTTTCTTTCGCAAGCCAGTGTTGCGGATCCGCCTTCGTATTTCGCCCAGCAGTGGGCCCCGCTAGTCGCTCGAGTCTTCTGGCAACAGCAGACCGGGTACTAGTCGGCTCTCGCCAGGGCTCGAGCAAGGATGTGCGTGTCTGACGCACGTTTACACCCGGTTTCGAGTGTCCCAACGCGATCGACCACCGGAAACCCGTGGCCCGAGCCACGTTAGCCTAGCTAGTGAGAAAACTCATTCGACGCTTCCGCGCGTCCATCTTTCGCATTGTTTTCCTCGGTCTCGCAATAATAAAACGCCCGCGAAAAACCTCGACAAAAAAAAAAAAAAAAAAAAAAATAAGTACGAAGTAGCAAAGCCTCCGCCGCCGCTCCCAGTGCGCGATAGAGTGTTGCAAGGAGCGTGAGAGAACGTCGGGATCGTTGCAAAAGCGGCGAGCGAGGAAGGAGGAAACGCGAAAGAGGAAGAAAGCGAGTACGAGTGGAAAAATCAACGTTGCATGCGTGCGCCGCGAAACTGGGGATAGGGGGAGGGGAAAAGCATCAGTGACAGAGAAAGAGACTGAAACGTGTTCCGCAGATTCTCCGGTGGTTCTTTAATTTCGGAGTCCGCGAGAAGAAAAGTTTTTTTTTTTTGTGTTCTTGTATTTGTTCGATTCTTTTAAAATACATCGATAACGGAGATCGGAGAGAAACAAGATAGTACGAAGCTTCAATTTCGCGGTGATAAAGCGTCGTCATGATAAGAAGCCCCGTTCCGGGTTCGCGAGGCTTCAACTGTACCGGGGTCGCTGCCAGACGGTGCTCCGTGGCGCGAGGAAAATTTGAAAGCCGGCCGGCTTTTCGCTAACGTTCCTCGCCGCTCATAGGCTACCCTGGCCCTCTACACGAAGTTGCCGTTGCACGCGTACACGCAACCTTTTTCTCTCTTGCCGGAGAGCTTGACCACAGACATCCCCCCTGATCACGAGGGACGAGAAGCCCCAAAAGTTGTAAGAACAAACGTGAGTCAGTCAGCGGCGAATCAGGCCGGCCAGTCGACGCGCTCGCAACAACAGAGCCTAACAGATTTTTTTTTTCTTTCTTTTATTCTTATTGTCTTCGTGAAGCTCGACGGTGCTGTACGAGAGAAAATAAAAGATAAAAGGCCTGCGGACGTCACGATTCTACGAGATATACATTGAGATCGAAGGGAAGAGAGGATATTTGGGATACACGAAGAAGCGAGGGGGTCGGGACAAAAGAAATAACCCCGAATTTATATTTTCGGCACCGTCGACTACACCCTCTTGTCCAAGGCCTCAGACTCGCGACGTGATTTTTTCATCGCAATGACGCAAGTATTGTTGTACAAATAGGACACTTTCGTCACGCCTTTCCCCATTTACGATTCGCGTAATCCTCTTTATTCGAACGTATTCGGCAAACTGATCTTTATTTACGGAGGGGAAAAACAAAAAGTTTGCTGTAAGAGAAGATCGGCTGGAATAACAGTGGATCGTATAATCGAGGATTTAGTTGTGCGGGCGTTGGACTGAATTACCGGAAGTGCTTCGCCGGGGTCGCGTGTTACAGTGAATTGTCCGTTACAGGCCCTAGATCGTTCATCGGTGGTGTTTGACGAAAAAAAGTCACATCACGGAATACAGTAGAAAAAAAATGTCGATTTCGCGTTGAAAAAAATTCTTAAAATTTCTTGGCCATCGCGTCCGTTTTTTCTTCGCGTACATTTTAAAATACTCGATGAGATTTCGTGTGTGTACTTATCGATTTTTTTGTTGAAGATTAAAAGAGTGCTCTTAATTAAATTACTTCAAACTCAACTTAAATCGCGCGTGTGTTGTGGTGAAGCTTTCGGTCCTCGTATTAATAATTTATTTCCGTAAATAATAATTTGACTGCGGAACGAAAAGTTTTCAATGGTTCATCCACGATAAAGCGGATGCTCCAACGACTAGACGACAACTTACTTGTAACGCTTTGGTTGGCCGTGCGATACGGACCGGCACATCAGTCAATGTCCGATAGGATTTCGCTATCATTGTGAAACCAACGCTCGACGATCGATAATAGTGTCCCCCATGAAATTTCACTTCTCACGTACACCGGTGTCTTTGTAATAAACGGGAAACGAAGAGGTAGAAGAGGAAGGAGGGAAGCAGCGAGTCACCCGGCGAACACAATCTCGGGCCTCGGAGACATCGCGATCAAATTCATTCACGGATTTGTCGTAGAAGAGGTCTCTGAGATTTTTAACGGCGAGGTAAGACTTGCACTCGTACCCTCCATTTTTTCCAACATATTTCGACGCAGGGTGAACGGCCCAATTATTGACCGTGGTCCAATTACTGTCCGTTAATCATATTATCTACGATAGAAAATTGTTTTTATGTCCGGCATGGTTACATTTTTTTTGGGATCGGGACAAAACGTTAGAAAATCGTCGATTTTCAGAGTTTTAACTGTGAACCCGCCAGAAACAAGCTCGCGCAGGCCATTGTCAGTTTGGTTAAGCAGTTACGTTTCTGAAAACAGTTCGCTTTCTTTATCAGAAGCGAATAAAATGATGAATCCAAGTTGTTGTGTGTGATTGAGGGTCGATTAAAACAGTAGGACGGGTGAAAAGAATGAGAAATTGCAGTCTCGCCGGAAAATAGATCGGTCAGAATTAAGTCTACAAAGACGTTGTATGCACCCTTTACTGTCCGCATATTTCAATCAACCCTATGAGCTGGTGAGTTATGTTTGGTCACTAATCAGGCATATATGCAAGGCGGCATAGATTAGTGATTAGGCCTCAGATAGGTTACTGTATGAGCTACATGACAAAATTGTAGGTCAGTGATTAGGCGTGAGATAGGTCACTATATGAGCTATATGACAAAGTTGTAGGGCACTGATGGTGTCGTTTACAGCAGTGCGTACATTTCGACTTAATTATTTTTTCATGGAAAAAAATAATAACATAGTACCTGTTTTAGTTAATTACGACTCTAAACTTTTCTGTAACACCAGTTATTTCAATACCTTCACTATTTTTAACGATCTTCTCTCATTTTCAATGCCATTTGGAGTTTGGGTGGTCAGTGAGGTAAACATTTCAATGACCGGACGCGTCCCGGTGGTCGGGTAAGGGGTGGGTGCAGAGAGATGGAAATACGATTTTTCATGCATGTCCAGGGACTGGGATTGCTCCCTCAGGTGTCTGGATTGGATAGGTCTGCGAATTGCGCCGTTTACCTTACCACGAATACGCATGTCTACGCATGTCACGAATACGCATGTTCCTATGATATTTCTTGCTTTTTTGTTATTTAACCGACAAAAGAATAACGTACAGTGGTGTGTTTTACCAGTTACGACACGATGTTGGAAAAAGTTCCTTCAGTCACTCGCAATTCCATTATGTATTATGGAAGCTGCATTCTTGTGCGAGGCTGGACTCAATTCTTTTTTTTTCCTAACACATTCTTTTTCTGCGTAAAACAGACGACCGCCAAAAATGCTGTATGACTGACGCTGCGCCGATAATATTTGTTATTCACGGTTTCGATATATTTTTTCTTCAACTTCAAAGTGCGTAAAAACATTTCCTTTCTCCCGCTCGTTTTAATCCCGCCTCTTGATTTTTTTTTGTTCGTCGATGAAACATTCTATGTCGAAAGCCTTCGAGGTCAACGATGATTTCATTCCTCGCGGACTAAATCAATTTTTTATTTATTTTTTTCCAAACACATTCACTCCTTTCGCAAAACAAACGCTCGCCACAAATGCTATGACTGACGGCGCGCCGAAAATATTTATTATTCACAGTTTCGATATTTTTTTATTTATTCTCGATTTTAAAGTGCGATAAAACATTTCCTTTCACCCGATCGTTTAAATCTCGCCTCTTGTTTTTTTTTTTGTTCGTCGATGAAACCTTCTACGTTAGAAGCCTCCAAGGTCAAAAATTATTTCTTCCCTCGCGGCCAGAATTTTTTTCCCGAGTTTCATCCAGCGTCCATTTGTTTTTTTTTTTTTTTTTTTTACTATCGATACCAAGGTAGATCAAACATCGTCAATCCTTCGCACAATGCGCCTGAACCGACCCAAGGCAGCGGCGGAAATAATTGCGCTTCGAAGTATTTGTTTTTTTACAATAAAAAAAAGTACTCCAGCGATTTCCGTGATGTGAATCACGGAAAATAAATTTTCCGAAGCTGTTTCTTTTGAGACAAACATAACTTCCGTCGGTTTAAAAAAATATATTTATTATATACATTCAACGTATCCTTCATTAAAATCAAGTGCATAAGATTAACGCGGTCCCGATCCTGGAAGCACAGTCGAAACAGCATTGCGCCAAAGAAAAATTAATGAAAGGATTTCAGCGAAATTTTTTCCGTTGAAATTCATGAAATTTAGGGAGAGCGGAATGCACGTGTGTTTGAATGTGTAGAGGCTTGTGCAAAGGCGCAGCGAGAGGGTGAGCGAGTGCCGGAGACTTTAAAGGGGATAAGAGTATCAAGGCTCGGTAGCGGCGACAGCCTCGGTTAAAGGATTCTCTCGTCGAGTGTATGCGCCTCGCTCCCGCTTTATTTACATTATCCGATACGATTTTATATTTCCTCCCCAAGCCGGCGAAGCGCAAGATTTCGTAGACAAATGATTTTTAAATTCCCTTCGTGAATATTCAGCGCTCGTTATTTCACTCGAACTGTGAAATACGCAATTCCATCGGGTCTCATTCGTATGCTTGTTGGTGTCGTGCAGACTGAAGCGTCGCAAAAATCTCGTTTAATGCCTCGACAGGCGTGCGAATTGATTGCGATGCGATGGTGAGAACTGCAAATGGAAAAAAAAACTGATAAATTATTCGTTCTTGTTTTTCATTGTTATCCGACGTAACTCAAAGTTTACGGGCAGAGAAATGTAACAAGGAAATTAATTCAAGGTTTACCGTGATACTTGTTATTTCAATGATATATTTTTTTTAAGCTTTAGACAAACATTATTCCGAGTGAATAAATATGCTGGTATCCGCTGTATCAATGTTGATGAAAATAGCGTACTATATATCGCACCCTTAGAACAACAGTGTCACAACTTATATGGTAATCCCATAAGAGATGTTACACTGTTGTTCTAGGGGTGCGATATGAACGTCACAACATAGCAAGGTATTTCTCCGGTAGTTTCTTACAAGAGAAAATTAATTGGAAATGTGCTGAACAGAAACATAAAAATGAACGATTCGGTAGTTCAGATAAAAATTTTATTTTATTAAAATTGTTCGGTCGAGAAATCCCAAGGTTACGCGTATGGAATTTCTCGTAAAGCCAGGTCAAGAACTCCATAAATCCTCTGTAAAATTTTTTTTTTCGGTCAGTTATAACCTTCCGGAAAAACGGGGTAAAACATGTACCGTAAGACACGCGCGTACACCTGGAGCTGTTGAAAAGTGATGAGAAAAAAAAGAAAAGTGGAAAAGTTTAATGTTCTCCCGGCAAAGTCACGTTGTGTAAACCTATATTCACGCATTATGGCAGTTGCATAATCGAGTGGGAGATAAATTGTATAATCGTTTGATAAGTCGGAGAATTTCTCGAGAAATCTAGACTGAGGGGCTCGGAAACGAGGTCAGAGGTGACGGCTTGTTTATTTCCCAGCTCACAGACGGTGGAAGCGCAAATTGTCGCATCTTATATGTACATCCATTTCGTGTGCAGGTCATACTTGAGCTGAAACTGAGTATGTTTAAGTTCATAACTGAACTGAAATACATTTGCTCGAAGCGTCGCTAAATGGTAGATGTAACAACACCTAGGCACTAAAAATATCTGGGTCTGGTAATTGTTTACCGAACTTGTATGAAGAATTTAAATTTAAAAAATCAATCGTAGTAAGGTTATCCCGAGTAACAAGTGTGTTGAAAATTTTTCGAAGATAAGTCGTTAAACGATTTAAAAAGATCGGAAGCCAGACATGATGTTGCACTAGCAATTGCAATTACAGCGATCTTAATATAAAGAATAACAAAAAAATCCCTCATATCTTCGTTTGTCAAGTAAAGGATTAAAATACGTGTAGTTCCACTTTTTTCAATGATATATAATATAAGGTTGATAATGAATGAGACATCGTTCCTTTTATCGCCATTGGTGCAGCATTGATTATCCTCGTGTATCTTTAGACACGTAATCGTTACCCGGTATATTATATCAATACGAACTCGACAAGCGCTTGCGTCTGCACGGGATATCTTTTTATTCTCTCTGTCGCGGCACTTTGCTCAAACGCAATGCGGATGCCGTGTGGCCATTGGCGCTGTTGAGATTTTACAGGCAGTTCCAAAGATAGTTTTCCAACGCGAAGCGATTGCCTCGCGGTGACTGCAGCTGGAGTGCAGATAACAGAAATGTGGCTGCGGTTATAAACGATAAGGGCTGAGGAGGCTTGCCCGCGCATCGGTGCAACGTAAATCACGGGGTACTGTGTGCAAACGATTTGAGCGGAGAGGAAGGGGAGGGGGGGGGTATCGATTTCAGGTAAAAAAAAACTGTGGCGCCGCCAACAATTTTTGATATTTGGATCTGAGGATTTTTACGCATGATCGGAACACATTGAAGGACAATCATTTATGGGGATTTTTTGATCCAATTCTTTATTACCGAGATAAATAAATAAAACACTTCTGGCGCCTAAAATCGATGTCTCGCTTAAAATCGTTTATACAATTTTTGCTTTTCGTAACTCAAGTTTACAGTTACACTTCAACTCTATTTCATGTTTAACTAATTTCCGACATCATTCGAAGTAGTCGTACATTAGGACATTAGAAGCAGGACGTGTCTCGCGTTTTATTTTATTTTTGTTCCTCGAGCGCTCGATCCTCGGGTGAGGCAATTATAGTTTCACCGGAAGCTATTGCAGAACTCGCTACCGCAAAGCCCGTGTCGTATACACCAGTATCGTATACGACACGATACTGCACATGCAAATATCACTGTATCACTGCTAGCGGTATTCGCGGGGAATGCCGAGCTGGTAGTAAAACGATGCACATTAAACACTAGCGTCAATCGCATATACGTAACTTGCATACCGATCCACTGTCTACTCTAAACTGGTACAAGTTTCCATTCTCCCTGTGTACCAGTGGTATGTGAGATCTAACGAACCCACCGGGTTCGTTACGAAATTCATGACGATGTTGATTGACCCTCGGAGGGTCAAACTTTTTTTACATTTATTTAACCCGAGTGGATTTGCACTGTCCGCGTTTTACATCTTTCTACCGGTTTTACAAAGGCTCTGATTAATGATAGTTTGAACATAATTGTCTATGGAACACGCATTCCGTTAGATACTTAAATTTTCTGTGACGCCCGTTAACAAAAAGGTGCAAAGTAATTTGCACATAGCTTCCATTATCATACAAATTTTGGGCATAGCTTTCTCGATGAGAAAGTTCGTTGATCAATTTTGGCTTCCTCATAGAGGAAGCAAAAAAAAAAGCTATGCACAAAATTTTTATAAATACGTAAGCTATGTGCAAATTACCTTGCTTGTTTTTTCATGAAAACAAGCAAAGTAATTTGCACATAGCTTCCTCATGGATGAGGAAGCAAAAATAAATAATACATGTTTTTAAATGAATCGCTTAACGTTCTCTGTTCTCTTGGTCGACGACGATGTCGCGACGAAATCGTGGCCCAGTTGCATGGCGCTAAAAATGAATTGGAATTCCTAAATTCGTTGAAGCGAATTCAACATGTGCTGGGTCAAACGGTCAATCGAATATCAATAAACCAATTTTTTATGAATAACGTGAAAAAGTACAGCTCGATCGTGGAAACCTATCAGAAAGAATTTTTTAAATATTTTATAACCCGTCCAATATAAATGTTTCATCCAACAGATAAGAACAAATATTAAATGATAAAAAATCGATAATTCACGACAACAAAAATTATGTATTGTCATGTATTTTCGTCGCTATCACGTTGAAGCTTACTCCATATTTGATAGAACATATTAGCCATACTAATCAACTCCATCAACTATATAGCTTAACTTTAATCTACAAATGCCGATCAGAATTTTTTAATACAATATAAAAAAAAAATTATGATTTTTATTTAAAAAAAAATACTATCCCCACCTAATTCTTTTCGCGACGAGAAAATACAGTCGAATTACAGTATCTAATGAAGTTCACTATCGGGAGGTTAATCGCAAGTACATTTCTGTCAATTTAGGAAGAGGAAACGCCACTGACAATCCGTCGAAAATCTGTCTTCCTGGTAGTACATAACGTGTTTGAAGTGCGTGCGTATAGAACGCTCGTTGCACCTGCTAATTGCCCGCGTTAATCACGCCTGCTGTGTGACGGACATACATCGAACTCAATGGCGCCGCCAAAAATTCGATATCAAATGTTCTCTGCACACATGCATATAAGTTCGCGCATACAGTACCTATAGATATAGAAGTGTATATCTATAGCAAGCAATAACGATCGCGCTAGCCACAGGCACCCCGTATCTATTACCGGCACGAACGTTATTACCATACCTATATATATACACCTAAATTGCCTAATAGAATCGATCGGGTTCGCAGTGCCGTTATAAATTCTCTCATCTTCCGCCGAGATGCACAATCAGTAATCCGTAATCGTGAGATCATAGCGCGTTTCAATTAGTGCTTTAATCTCGGGACCCGAGAATTTTCCGTCTGACATTATTATCGAGAGCGTCACGCGGGTTTGTGTACTCGATCTCCGGCCGTGGCGCATCTGCCGGCCAGATCCATCGGCGATCGAAACTTTGTTATCCCGCAGTGGTTTATTTCATCGATGATTAGAGGTCGGTTATTACGCGACACCGTCGCGTTAGACTCCTATCTGCAATCTACATCGATTTAAATGACGTGTTGACAAAGTCGGTAGTTTTTCTTCTTCTTCTTTTTGCTTGGAGAAATAGCATCAGATTATTTTCCATTTATTTTTCACTTATAACGAATTCATTTATTGGCCTTATGAAATTTGAATTTACTTCGATTGGGTAATTGGCTTTCTATCAACGTATCGAAGTATCGAATGATTTTTAAGAAATCGTCTTATGTGTCGCATAGATTTTTTTTGTGCGAAAATTTTTACGAGTCGTGTTTAACACTGGTTAGTCGAGTAACGGAGGTAACGAGCTATCGGAGCTGAATGCTAATAGGCTACAGAAAGGAGGTTCGGGGCGACGTAAATAATTTACACGCGGTTCTTGGTAAACACTAGCAATCCGTCTGCAAGCGCTGTTTCATTGTCGCCTCGATATTGACCAATTGAGTTGCACGACTTCGCTAATATATTTACAGATGTATAAATATATATCGACATAATGATAAAGTTCATGTCCATTGGACACTCACACCGATACTCACAGATACTCGTTTATAATATATATATGTATATATATTATATTATATTATAATATATATATATTATAATACAATATTATATACGAGTGAGTATATACTACTTACTACTATTACTATTACGTAATAGTAAGTAGTATGTAATAGTAATTTGCCATATAAGTGCGGTAAAGCGAACTTTACACGCCTGCTGTGGTACTCGTGCGGCTCGTGCGACTCATTTCACAGTCCGTGTATGATGTCCGCTACGCCACACTAGTATCCAATGATATTTTCTGTAACGAATAGAGGAGAAGTGCTACTCCGTCTCTGCTGATTGTGGCGCTGTACAACCAGCGTGCGTATAGTACGAAAAGCGTGCGTAAAGTAAAATCAGCCCGATGTGCGCATGGGCTGGGTATTTATAGTACACTTGGTTGTACAGCGAAACTTATTCGTACACTTGGTTGTAAAGCGAAAGCACGAAAAGTAGCAAGTAATTTTCAAAAAGTAGTTTTCATGCATGAGTTACATAAATGTATTATAGGTGTTGCGCGTACTCCTGTGCGTATACGGCGACCACCCCAAAAGCCTTTCTCTTCTGTCACGCGCAGAAACTCACGGTTATGCGTGCCTCGTGCGTCACCACGCGGTTTACGATTCTCCCGTCTATAGCGGCTCGAAATGACAACAACCTTCGGTACCTCTTCGCCCATGGTATCCTATAGCGCGCTGACGTAGTCATTCGACGGTAATAGCAGAGTGTAGAGTGTCCAACAGTTTAAACCACCCACCCGGTCGCGTGCTGGCCCGTACAAACACTCCGTAGGTGTAGAATACTATGGAAACACCGGTACCCACCTTTCTCGCTTCTTGCGTAAGCCCGAACAGCTGTTGTCGCGATCGCTCGGTGCTATTGCCTCTCTACGCTCTCCGTATATACTCGACCGGAAATCCCGGCGAACTTTTTGCACGAGCACGGAGTCGGTGCACGTGGAATCGAAATCGGCAAACTTATAAATTCGGTCGAAGTTCGGAAACTTCGTTGTCGAATTTCTATGAAAATATTTTCAACGCTTTTTTTTAAATACTTTTTGTGGAGCTTTTTGATCTGCGAGATTCATCTACGTTGCCGGTAGGTAACACCGGCCACACGGTTCGCGGTAATTTTTTTTCAGTTTTTTTTTTTTCGTTTGAAGGAAAAATAAAGTTTGCACGAATTTTTTGATATTTTTGGATGGTACACTAAGAGAAGGGTGCACAAAAAACGACCGAGGCATATAATAAATTTCGAACGGGCAACATTGTACACCAGCGCCACCACCAGCGATATGTGAAATTTTTACCAACCCATATAATTTATATACAATTTATATGATTTTTTGTTACATCAACCGATATAGTAATTTTTGTAGATAAAACTACAAATTTCGTGGATTAGAACTGAGAATTTCATCGATCAACATTATCTGATGTGTATACATTAACAAAATTTCATCGACATAATATGCCGGTATAACCTACAAACCTAAAACAAACGGTCCGCGATCGTGACACTTTGCAATTATTGATATTCCCGAAAAGTTTTTGATGAAATGAGTAGAAAAAAACGATTAGAAAGAAACGCGTATACCGCGTGAAGTGAAAGAGTAAAAAAAGAGTAAAACAGTTTAAAAAAAAAAAACCCATGGAGTAAAAGAGTCCCGGCAGTGTCGCGCCATTGCACTTGTCTCGAGAATCTGCCGAGTCTCTTCACGCCAGAAAGATCTCTCTATTTTTATCAGATTTATGGTAATTTCTATCAGATCCGTCCCTCAGTGTACAAGCTTCGAAGTGGAATGGAATTCGAATGAAAAGTTCCGTTCCATCCGCCACCTAGCACGAGAAAAAAAAAGTTTCCGATAAAAACTATTCGGTCGGTACAGAATCTGATAGCGTGCATAACTCCCGCCGCCGTCCGACGTGACTTTCGATTATATTTATCAGGTGGAAAAGTGGATCATGCCGGGTCGGTTTATTAGGTATTCACACGTCAGTGGCGGTGGCTCTCGTGATGGAAATAGAAGTTGGTACACTTTGTTGAAACACGGATTACCATTGGTTCGGTGTAGCCGAGCCATTATCTCACCACCACTGCTGCGGCAACCACCGGATTGTTGCATTGTCCCCCTGGCAGTTTGGAAACTCGTAACTCAACGAGCGCGCCAGGTAACGCAAAGGGGGGTTCTGCACAGCGAGTAAAGCAAACCTCTATAATTGCTTCGCGAGACCCCTGTCGACAACGACTACTGTATCAACGAATACTAATTTAAACTTTGTGTTACCTTAAAGAGGGTATATCGCTCGTCTCATATACAGGAAGGACATTTTTTTTCTCGACGATTACATTTTATTTCTATTTGCTAAAAATAGAATATAGAGAGCCGAAGGACTCGGGTCGATGACTCGTTGGCATTTTATGTTACGCTGTATGAACCTCATTGCGTGTATAAAAACTGTCGTGTATCGTCACCGTTTGTAACTAAATGTCAATAAATACACGTACTAGATATAATAAACGTAATGAGAAAAATGGATATCGTTATATTAGTTTTAAAAAATTATAAAATAAAATAAGAACATTTCTGCCAATGTATACCGATTAATTTTGGGGGTCATTTTCTACAAACTCGCGTTTTTATTTTCATTGACTTTGTATTGCTACATTTGATATGATTTGATGCAACGTGTATGCGAGATTGACACGACGCGCAATAAACGTAAACCGCGCGACAGTGAAATTAACGATTTAATTATAGAACGTGTAAATTCACCTAGTGGAACTTATCGTGCAAAATAATTTATTCGATGTAGACAGACGCCTTGGGAATACATTGATAACTTCCGAGGTGCATTGCATTTGTGCAATGGCATGCACATAGGATGCAGCGTGCTCTATACAGTGGGCAAATTCGACCCACACGTGTAAATGCCTCGCGGAACGGGAAAGGTCGATAATTTCTCCGAACGTGACCGTGGCGCCTTGAGACATATTACGTTTGCTACAACAACGAGATCGAATTATACGGGCGATAAATAACAAGGATATACAAACGCGCGTAACAAATGAATATAATCCATACATGAAACAACTCTAAATTTTATTACGGCGAAATCGTCCAGCGTTCAACTGCAAACCGCAACGATCAGATTAATTTCTTTAAGCTTTACTTTTTACTTTTTCTTCCGCGAATTGATTGCGTTGTATTTTTCGTTATTTCTCTTCGCTCCGGATATCGCGATGGGGTAGCAAGGATGAGGATTTTATTATAAAGAAAGTCGCGACGAATGACTCTAGATGCGAATGCGAGTGCGCGGGTGCCGGCGGGAAGGAGGTCGAGGGCGCGCGGGTTTGTCTCCCATTTAGCTAGGTGGCAGAGTATTTGGCTGAGAGTTTGGTCTCGGCGGTGGAATGAATAATACTCGGGTAGTCGAAGGAGGACGGGAGATGGAGTTGAAGAAGCGGAGATGGAGATAGAGATAGAGATAGAGATAGAGATAGAGATAGAGATAGAGATAGAGATAGAGATAGAGATAGAGATAGAGATAGAGATAGAGCGAGAGAGAGACTAGACGAGGCGGGAGACATCGTCTCCCATCGTCGCCAGACAATCCGGCGACGGGAATTACCGACGGAGCGGTCCGCGGAATTGCCAGCGAGCCAGGAGAATTGAGTTTTCCGTAGCGAGACGCTTGGCACAGTGTTCGTCCCTTTTGATGTCCCTCGGGAATTGCGTACGCCGCGGAATAGTGGACATGATTTTTATCACCGGAAATGGTACTCGAACGGAAGGACTCAAGGTTGACAGAAATCCCGCGGACGGTAACCAATACCCTTCACTTTTCTCCAAGAATTATGAAATTTCGGAAAAAAAGGAAATTAGGTTTTCAGCCTGATCTATATCTATTGCCTACGAAAGCCTAATTTGTTTTTGTCCGAAATCATAACATCATCGAAGAAAATAGGGAACGCCATTTGTTACCGACAGAGTGTAAATTCGCTTTAAATTTCGACGTATCGTTACACGAGAGAAAATATCATTTTTTAACAATAATAACAATAACAACAATAATAATAGTTCGTGCATAGACTTATATGTAACAAGTTCGTAAATATTATATTTAGGGTGTTAAATTAGTACATCACGATACTAGTGTGAACATTTTTTTTCGGACGAGCGTGAGTTTCCAGCACAGGCCGGAGGCGAGTGTTGCAATCACACGAGTTAAGAAAACGTTTTTCGCACGTGTATCGTACAAAATTTTATATCACTCGGTGGGAAAGTGGCTGTTTTATGCACGCTTCGCGTGACCATAACCGCCGTTTTCACGCTTTGCGAAGTAAAATTTGGTGCGATACTTGTGCGGAAAACTTTTACTGACGAGTGTGATTGCAGCACTCGTCAGAAAAAGTTTTATCGCACAAGTATCATAAATGACTATTATTTCACAAAGTGGGAAAATGGGGGTTTTATGCGAAACGTGCCCGAAACCGCCATTTGCCCACCGAGTGATATAAAAAAGTTTCATGAAACATATATTCGATATCGAGTCACATCTCAAGCTCGTTCGTGTTTAAAATATCATTATTCGCGGAAGGAGAATTTTTAGAAAAGTGTATATGCGACGATGACTGACTGTTGAAGTGTCCCGAGGCGCACAGGTGGCACAGTCATTCGAGCCAAAGATGAAATCATCTGGCTCATCGTGCGTGCTTCTCGGGAAATTTCGTCCCCGAGTGTTTTTCGTAATAATACGCTCTACCGATCTCGCAGACTCCGCTTGACAAATCACGAGACTCACGGGACGCGCCCACCGTGGTTCTTTCCAGAATGTCATTTTGTTGCGCCGCTTCGTGAATCACTGGCGAAACGGTGTCATGCGTCGGAGTGCTCGCCGATATCAATTACTTAGCCATCATATTCGATTGCCCGCATAGGAACATCCATTTCGCAAACACGAAATGATTTGTTCGTCGAAGAAAGGAGAGAATGAAAATAAAAAGTTTTTCGAATTAAGTGACAAGTGCCGAGGTACTTCTCAGCCACTTAGGCAACGTGCCAATTTCCACCAAAGTTTAAGGCTCGAGCGCTACAGTTTGCCCACTTGCCCAATGGCATTTCCGGTCCGTATCGTCACTTGTCGTAACACTGCCCTTGAGGGGCGCTTCTCTCTCGTTACCTCTACCGTGTAAATTCTGTGTCGAAGAGCTCTCCGATCGAAGATGAAATGCACTTCGATACTCAGCACTTGAGACGTCTTGTGCAACATCTCTTGAGTACACGAGTTGTGTTTACAAGCATCGATTATTATTTTTTTTATTTTTTCACGATATACTTTACCACCGAGTGAGCACATATCTCCCACATACCCAACCCGGAAAAATCTATATGAAATCTATATATATATATATATATATATATATATATATATATATATATATATATATATATATATATATATATATATATATATATTTTCTTGGTCAGCTGTTTTCGAAAAAAATCAAGATTTTAATGTCAGAGCACTTAAAATGGTCTCAAACGTCAAAACATTCGATTTTTAGCTGGCGTCCGGTTGTATGTGTGTGTATTTATGTATGTATGTGTATTCGCACGTGTGACAGCATTACATCGTTTAAAATAACTGTAACTCGGGAACGGATTGAAATAGCGAGTTAAAATTTGGAACACCGGTAAATGATCGCGTCTCTTTCTTCGGTGCAATTTTCATGAAGATTGAAGCCCGTTTCGAGTTTTACGTGATTTTGAAATTTTTGAAAAGGTGTGTGGCAGCCCTAACTTGCGTAAATGTTGAGTTACCGTTCTAAAACTGCAAACAAATGTTATATTTTTATCAAAGACCTTTGGTATTGAATTTGATAAAAATCTATCCAAACGATCAGATTTTATGGGATTTATGGGAGAAGTATCAAAAACTATACTTTTTCGAGTAAACATGAAGGTATCGAGCTGAAATTTGCCACGGGAATAGACTAACACAAGTTTGAAAATTCTTTGAAAACTATACGTCGGATTGGATCGAAAAAATAGAACATACATTGAACATTCCAGAACATATCTCAATACATTGCAAATATAATGCGATAAAAATTTAATCCACAAAAGTGTATGCGAAAGATAATGCGCGTGCGCATCGCGAACAACCCTGCGAAGATGTCGCTTCGTCCGAAACACAACAAAGAAGCTATAGTAAGACAAAGGTACGCATCGGTTTTACAAGATACGATCTCTGGCGCGTATGACGCTCGGACTTGGTGACGATACATCGAGGGCACGAGTTCTTTATTCTCGTGCTATGTTCCACCTCCGTCTCCTCTACCGACTGATTATAAATCGGCTCGATAGATTTTCTCGCGCGCACAACGATATAATTACAAAGCCGAGCACGTGCACCCGCCCGTGTCACGTGAACGCGGCAGATCATGCAAAATCCCGTCAGTGCTCGACGCGTCGCATGAAAAGCTTCGATTCGCCTGTCGTTCGTGTTTAATAAAATTCAGTTCAACGAATTATTATTTGTTTTTTTTTTGTATAATATTTTTTATTACATTTTTTTGCGGTTTTTTTGACACGACGATTTGAAAGTAATTTTTTTCGAGACTTCTCGAGGTCTCGACTAATGGCGTTAATTCTTCGTATACGCCAACGCCGGATCGACCTTTGTAACGCGCCATTCAGCTGCCGTTCGCTCGACGCGATAGAGGCTCGTCGTGTTTCGCATTATTGTACAACACGGTTGCACCGATGCCGCAAGCATGTGCTTCACGATTTCCACGAATCGCTGCCGCCGAGACCGTGAGAGTCAGGGTCGGTCCTCGTCGCACGTATGCACATGCATCGCGCGGACTTATTGTGGAATCGGCAAATTGGCGTTACTCAATCAGACTGCGTGGCACTGCGCGACCTATCCGGGAGGATTTTTTACACGTTTCGCCGCATCGCTTCCTACGTACTGTCAAATCCATGACTCATCGCCGGTACTTCGAAGAAAGTCACGAGTCGCGTTTCTCACATGGAGTTTAGACTTCGTAACGGCGATACGGATTTTTTTTTATCAATTTTATTTTTTCGTCTAGGCTACACTTTGGATTTTTTTAATTTTTGTCAATTTTTTTAAAATATTTAATTTATTTATTTATGTATTGAATGTTTACGGGCTTGTACCCAATTAAAAGACTGTCCAAACCATCATCGAAGCGGCTAGGTAATACAAAATCGGCAGGGCACAAGAATAAAGTTGTATATAGAAGTCGAAATTACGGCTTGAAGTTAGAGACTGGGAAATTTGGCATATTTACATCTCTACCACTATCACTCTACCAGAAAACAACTCTACCAAAATCTTTACCATTGTATGAAAAAAACTCCATGAGAGCGACCTAGTCGCCAACAACTCTACCGGAATGTAGGCGCCCAAGAAAATGTCTACCAGAAAAAAAACCCTACTGGACTTAAAAAAAAACTCTACCGGACTAGAAATGAAACTCTACCGGACTTGAAATAAAATTCTACCGGAATACAAGGCTACCGTCTGGCCTTGTATTCCGGTGGAGTTTTATTTCAATTTCGGTAGAGTTTTATTTTGATTCAAGTAGAGTTTTTCTTGCACGCCTCTATTCCGGTAGAGTTATTACGTGGTAGAGTTGTTGGCAACTGGTTCGCTCTGGTAGAGTTTTTTTCAAACAATAGTAAAAAGTTTGGTAGAGTTCTAATACGATAGAGTTGTAATATGGTAGAGATGTTTTCTGGTAGAGTTGTTGGCGACGGGTTCGCTCTGGTAGAGTTTTTTTCATACAGGGGTAGACATTTTGATAGAGTTCTAATACAGTAGAGTTGTGCCGAAAATCTTGGTCCTATTCAGAAGCGGAGATGTCGGTTCAGTTATTTGATTTTTGGAAGAAAAATATACACACAAAGATATACTAAAATAAAGTATCTTAAAGACTATAAATAGAAGGGTGTTTATAAAAGGTAGTTAATAGTGCATTACTTCGCTAGGGCGAAAAACGTTTTCCTAACGAGTGTGAGTTTGCAGCACGAGCCGAAGGCAGGTGCTGTAATCACACGAGTTAGATAAAGTGTTTCGCACGAGGGATGTACGAAATTTTTCATCACAAGGTGCGAAAATGGCGGGCTTACGCACGCGAAGCGGGCGGAAAAGTGGCCATTTCCGCACCGAGTGATGAAAAAAAAGTTTCTTCATACATGCAGACAGAAATGAGTCCATTACTCTTTCTGCCTTTTGGAACATCCAAGCCTCCCATTTGCATCTCTATCGACAAATTAAATTTTTTTGCTATCTACAGAAACGATCGAAAAATAATAACTACGATTTTCAGCGAACCTCGATAAGCCTCTAACGAAATGCAGATAATCCCGAGTGAACTTTAACTCGATATCAAAAAACCGATATTCGCGACCTGAATATCCAACTTAAAGCGGAAGGGTCTAACTGCGTTATAGCTCACTTACCTGCTGTGTACACTATCACGAAGTGTGTATAATAATCCCGGGGTTATGGAACGATGTAGGGTACATGTAGCTATAATTACCTCGCCACCGATAATGAAAAAAAGGAGGAAAAATGAAAAAATTAATAAAAAAAAAAGTTAATCTCCGTTTAATACCCTTTAACAACTACTTGTTCCAAGAATCCTCCCGATCGGTTTCATGCCTCAGGAAAATTGCAAGGAGCGATCTATAATTCATTATCAATGATTAATAGCTCGGCATGCTCGCGGGTAATTGCTCTCGCCTCGGCCCGATCTTAAATACATCACATTGTACGCGTGCGTACGTGCTCGAAGAGTTTCCACGACGACTACCGTCGAACTGGAAAATCGTTCCTGCGCCGCGTCAGCGCAAATCTTGACGAAACTTCTTTGCTGGTCTTGGTTTGCTACACTTCTTATTGCACCTGGCTTCCTCGGTGTATCATTATCGCGTTTCTCCGTACAGCGAGCTTCCACGGATGCGAACACAAGGTTGCACGCGTATTATCAGGCAATGCCGGCATCGCGTGTCCGGGTCGCGCGTTGCCCTGCAGCGTCAATCCCTCTTGAGATTACTTTGGAACACGCAAGCGAGAGAGTGTGCATCCCGGTCGTACAATAACATTACCCGTCAACAAGATGCGAGTTCTCGAACGATTTTGAGGAGTCATTTTTCACGGTGCTAAAATGCGATAAACGAGGAAAATTAAAATTAAAAAAGACGATTTAAATAAATTGACGAAACTTCCGTCAGCTCCTCGAGAAATTTCGACCGCTGGCGATCGATATTTATATAAAATAGAATAGAATAGAATATGTTATTTATTTTGTCCTGGGATAAAATCCCCAAAGGACCAAGCAACACAGAAAGACGATACAATTGAGTGTGATGTAACAAGTTTGAGTTTGAGTATAGTTGTAGATGGCAGCATACGTATTACATATATGAAAACAAGGGTAGATACATGAAATTGTAGTGAAGTGAAAATTAAAAACTTACACACGTGTTACAAACTTATACACACATATATATACATACGGGTAAAATAACATTACCCGTCAACAGGAAACGAGTTCTCGAACGATTTTGAGAAATAATTTTGCACGGTGCTGAAGTGCGATAAATGCGGAAATTGAAAATAAAAAAAAAATACGATTTAGATAAATGAACGTAACTTACTCATCGAGAAAATATCGACCGCGAGCGGTCGATATTTTTCAGCACTTCCTACATCCGCGTTACTCAAGTACCGAGGGTTTGCCTGTTTACTCGTGAAGCTCGCCGGCCATTACGGTAATTTTCCCGATGCGCGCAGCTAGGGTGGGTTGGGCTCGGCTGTGCGTCACGTCTGACGGTCTTCCACCCTTGCTCCATTAGGTTCTGCGGAACTATGTATGGGGCGATCCAGGCCAAATTGACGCGGTTGTAATCTTCGTATTTTTTTTTCTTCGTACGGTAGAACCGCGATTACCCGAACCCACAATTATCCGAACCGCGACTCCATTTATCCGAACGCCGGTTATCCGAACGTTGGATGTAAACTTTGCACATTGTTGCTCGACGTGGCAAGAGCCGCGCCCGTTTTTTCTCTTCCGGCGTCAATCCACTCGTACACCGGTTTTCCCAAGCAGCTTCACCCACCGTAGCAGAGTCTAACCGCGCGCATCAGAGACTAGCTTCAATACTAAATCGTTTGAATCGCCTTACACGCGTAGTTCACACTGAAGCCTAGCTAGCATTTGTCAATTAAAAACGGACGACTTTATTTCACAGAACCCTTGCAATGAGACTTTCATGTTGGAATGTTGTTAAAAATATCTTTTAAAGTTTAATATATACTGTTATATATTCAAATATATACGTGTTATAATGGCGTAAAAAAATTGCTTTTCGATTAACCGAATTTTAGATTATCCTAACTAATCACGGTTCCGAAGAGTTTGGACAATCAAAGTTCCGCTGTAGCTTAAAAAATATCTGGAACACTGAAAATTGTAAAATATGTCTCGATAGTTGCTATTTAAGAAATTATGGATGAAGGACTTCGGTCGATGGCAATATGCACTATACGTGATAAGATTTCAGTTTGTTAGATATCAGAAACTGTTACAGGTTATGTATTGTGTATAAAATCACTACTACTACTTACCTTTAAAAAAAAAATATTAATAATCTGTAACGCACTTTAAGAAAAAAAATGATAACATTATTGAATGAAATGTCAAAAATGTGAAAAAATTTCGGACCTCGTCAATATCTGGTATGCTTCAACCGCAGTGACGGCGGAGGCTCAATCCTTTTTTGGGATCAAATTTTCGATAGAAAAATAATAAATGAAATTTCAATGATGAAAAAGTAATTAGCGAAATTGGAATAAAAATTTATCTGAAAAGCTTATAGAAACGAGGTAAATCGCAGAAATTGAACAGTAGCGTGAGAAAAGGGACTGCAATATACTTGAGTCCCTTTTCATCTCGCCGAGTCCTGTCGGAGTGTGACGCCAGCGACGGTGAATGAGCGTGGGCCTCGATGTAGGTCATTGCCATCGCCTATGCTTTATACCATACTCCGTAAGCCCCCGCTACATGCGCGTATGGAATAGGGCAGACACTTCGCAGTAACTCAGTTACGCCGATTCCACAAAGCCTGTACCGTGTCTCTCTCCGCGGTCGATAGGTATCTCTGGGTTACACAGCTGGCTGGATCTATGGATGCTAGACTTTGGCGATGTACAGCTGTTGAGAAACAATACATGACCTTCAATGCAAGGGGAATACGACCCCAGGAGCAGTTCAAAGTTGCGGCGTTCGATTCGGTTCTTTCAGAATTCCCCTCGTCCTGCCATTGACGTATCTCGTGAAAAGAAAAACACATTTTTTAATTAAATTTATTATTATTATTATTATTATTATCATGTATAATTATTATTATCATATATAATTATTATTGTTATTATTACTTCTAGCGGTTATGTTAGCTCGCGCGCTCGCAGTATCTGTGAGGATCTGTGATTATCTGTTAGTATATGTGAATGTCCAACATGAACCTGATCTTTATTATTGTGTAGTTTTGTTTACTACATCCGCGACCCAATAATCGGACAGTTCGAAGAAGTTAAGTTAGCCAGCTTTCTACGTAGCTTACCTTCGGTATTGTTTCGCGTAAATATAATTTTGTCATTGATTTAATTACCAAATGGCAAAGAAATTCTTTTAGTCGATATGAACTAGTTGAGGTTGTACATCAGAATTCTCGAAATCTGTGATAGTCCGAAACATCGGGACATAAAGTCTCCGAATATAGGGACGTGCCGCGAAAACCGCGTTCGAAAACTGGTACATTTGGATTCTTTTTGTTATTTTCGTTCGTAAAAAAAATATATATTTCTTGTGATTAACCCATGTGTTTGGGAAACTAGAAACTATCAGCCTGACATCGGTTTCAGTGCTTTTCACAAAAAATTTGTTCTTTGCCAAATAATATCTGCTGGAATGCTCTTAACCGTCCGAGCAATGGTACCTTTATCGGTTCTTTGGGTGCTCAGGTGGTGTGATGATCTCTCGTGTGGTTGCAGGCCGAGCCACAGGCCGCAGGCACAGTCTCTGATACTGTCGTCTATATAGCTTTTGCGGGAACGTCGTCCCGCTCATTACGTTTAATGTGTCGACTAGCGCGATCGAATAATCCTAGGAACGTACGGGTATATACGTTTCGCGTGTGCCGATGAGAGGCGACCTTGAGTCAGCTGCTTGTTTTCAATGTCAACGAGTATTAATACTGCATCGCGTGTGTTTCGACGCGAACAGATTCGGAGAGAACATCTTGCCCGGTGTGCTCTACTCGTGCACAAGCGCGCGCACACTCTGCTATGAGCGAACGCTCGAGCGCTTATTGACTTACACGCTTATAATAATACCCCACGTGTTGATACTTCAAAATCCGTATCTCAAAGCTTTACCGTTTTCTGTACGATACTGGAATAAACGAACGAAACATTTGGCTAATTCTACAATCGGTATTTTTGGCGAGATTATTTTAACTTCACGGTAAAGCTGCAGTGTTGGTAAAGCTGTGAATGTTGGAAAGAGCGTTGCGTATTAAAAATTAAAAAAAATTAAACGGGGCGATCGGGCGCATCGGATCGCGGAGTTCATTCGCATCATAATCTATTTATAACATCATATACAATAGTATCATAATCCGCTAATAACGTGTTCATACTTCGAAATCCGTATCTCAAAGCTTTTATTTATTCAGGCTTATCATTAGTCGAAAGAAAATCAACACATATTTCAAATTCATATCTAATACAGAATAAATATTTTTTTAAAAACTTTTAATAAGAGAAAAATATTAATTTGGTAGTCAAATTTTACCCACTAATTCGCGCCTCTCTGTACGTCGCGTGACTGAGGAAATAGGGGCTTATCTTCTCCGTATGTTTGTACGCCGAAAATATTATCACCCGGCTTTATTTACACGATATTATTCCAACAAGATATATATAGTACAATTTAAAAAAAATATGCTTATCTCGTAATTTCACTTTGTAAATCAATATTTAAAAAAAAACAACAACAACAAACCAAATTTAACCTTCACGATATACTTGACGATTCGCTTCAATGTAAATCATCTTGGTTGAGGTCAGGGAATATTCTCACGTCTTGCTCGTGCAGATTCGTATGCCTGTTGCGATATTCACGTACAGAACTGGTTTAGTTCACTGTGTAATATATAACAGGTATATGAGAGGGGGGGATCCGGTACTATCTCGCTTCTTCGCATGCATTACATGGCGAGCACGCGTCGTCGTGAGCCCGACGAGCAGCAACGTGCTGCCGTGTTGCCTGTGTTGCCATTGTAAATCATAGGTAAACCTGCGATGGAGCGTTGGGCGAGGCGCGCGCACTCCCGATGTCTCGGCGAAAGGAAAACGACCGTGCGGGACAGGAAGCGGGAAGACTCAGGACGGGAGAGAGCTGTTAAGAAAGACAGAAACGCCATGAAGGTGAATCGACGTCAGAGATGCCGAGCGTAGTAAAAGTTTGTAGTACTCGACAGCCAATTTCCTCCTTTCATTCAGTCCTACCAGGCGAAATCGAACTCGCTCGACTTCGACTTCTCGAGAATGTTCGGTCACTTCGGGACAACGGTATTCTTGAATATTGTCTGTATATGAGGTTTTCCATACCAAATCGAACGTCCAAAATCCCCACCATTCCCAATCTATTTAAAACTTCCCTACCATTTCGGACTTAATAAAAGACGTTTATGTTATTTAAAAAAAATATGATCTCTAACCGTATTGTGCTTCTATTTTTTTTCTAATCACTCGGGGAACTTCTAATACGCACCAATCTCTTCCTAGGACGATAAGAGATTCATGTATATTTTTTTCGATTGTGGAATTTCAACTAGTCAATTAGTACATTTGAAGCCGTAACAACAACGACGTCGCCATGTGGCGATGTAATTTTGTCAATAAAGGTATTATTATTTCTCTTATCGCCCTAACAGTGGCTTAAGTCGTTGCCGGTATCCTCTCAACCCGCGGGCCTTAAAGTATTTGAAATACGAATAAATTTGTAAAAAGCTCTACACTTTTTTTCATATCGCTGCATCTTGAAAAAAATTTGATTTACAAAAAACGGCATAAGACTGCTCGCAGGAACTCATCACCCGTGACGCGAGAATTTGAATTAAAGATTTGAATAGTTAAATCTTATTAAAGATTTGAATAGTCAAATCTTACGAAACATTTGAATAGTTCAAGTTGTCACGCCATAAGTGAGGCGTCCGTGCGAGCAGCCGCTCGGCACATCTGAGCGTTGCTCAGAGATTTATAGACCTCCACATTTTCGGAATATGCATTGTCCGGGCAGCGCTCTGCCAGAGGCCAACTTCTATCACACCTGACGACATGGTTCCAAGTGAGATGTAAGATGAAGAAAAGATTGATGATCTCTGCTTTACCTTTTCAGTCTCTTACTCCTGTTATCCGTGTTTGTACCAACCTGAAGATTCGGTTGAATTGCCGGGATTTCGGGTTGGTACTGTACGAGCTTCACTACAAATTTGACCATATTTATGCACAATGAGAGAATATTCTGTGAAAATGTCAGCTTTTTCCAATGACATAATTGTAAAAAAAAATATTTTTGACTCTTTTCAACGATATCTCACGCAAAATGATTTGGAAAAATATTATAAAAATTTATTTCCAAGTTCATTAAGTTTTTGTATCATACTTTTGTTGTGTGCCATACCATAGTTTTGTACAAGATACACCCATACGAAAAAAATGAGAGCGTTTTAAAAATGTATCCGTATTTCAAATACAGTTAGAGATAAAAATTTCAAAAAAATCGCATATACGACTTTTATTAAGTACCAAATGATAACGAAGTTTTAAATATATTGGGAATGGTCAGATTTTCAAGCGTACGATGTGGTACGAAATACCTCATACATTATTATATCTTGAATTTAACCGTTGTTGAAAATAGATTTTATTGTTTTTTATTTTTATTAATTATTTTCCAATAAGTCGAAAAGCAAACATACTCTTGCTCCCTCGTGTTCGTAGCCGCGCTACTCTGTCCAGGACGCGTATTCTTTGGCTTGTCTTGTAGTGAAATCGATACGGCAGAGTGTAAGCAACGTGTTCGTTGACATGCTATGCCCATGTAATGGATAGTATAGAAATTACGGTCACATAACGCTGAGACCCAATTTTTTTCCTCGACTACTTATTTATAAATTCATTAGCTTATTTCCTTCTTTTCAATTTATTTATAGTCGCGTCAACTGCGCGAGTTTATCAATTAGCGTTAACACGACAGAGTCCAATTACGAGCATTGATAGCCAAACTTAACTACTTTTCGTCAGATCTATATCAAACTCAGTATTAGACTAAGTGTTGTTGGATCGAGAAAATAAATTATACGAGAAACTCCTTTAGTATGCTTTATTCATGAGAAAAGCTTTCATCGGCAGTGTTGTTGTTGTTTTACGATGTCCTAAAGTCAATTGGGTTATTTTCTTCCCTGCTTCGATTTCACGAAGTTTAGTTTCGAGGATCCTTACAGATACATAGATATATGGATGTTCTATATTGGGTAGTAAAAAAAAACGTACTAAGCTGATCGAGGAAGGAGCGAGGTGTCCCTCAGACAGGTACAATAGGATAGATTCGGTGTAAAGTGAAGCTGAATAAAAATTTGAGTAAACCTAAAATAACATTTCTCCATGGCGAACGAAAGTGGGCGCTCGCGATATGTAAAATATTCTTCCTCTTTGCCCGAAGATGAATTTAGCACGAGTGAAAACTTGACTTTACCCGTTGTGTGTGTACGCTCTGGCATATCGCATGTGGCGCACGTTCGAAGAGGTCGGCGTTGCTGGACTACTGTACGCCAATCGATACGAACCACTGCATCCCACGCAGCGAACATGCGGAAAGTTTTATCCTCGTCCTTTGCGTATTGAAACACTTACCGTGCTGACCGTGTATCTGAAATTATTATCCGCGCACGCGATTACAATTTGACTTCGAACGACGATTGATGCTATCAATTTTACAAACACGAATTTGCACTTTGAGTTTTTTATGAAAAACAAGAACAAAAAAAATGATAATTAACTTCATGGAAAAGTTCGAGCAAAGATAGTCTTTAACTACTCTTAAGTCGTACACAGTAAAAGAAAGTTTACTTTTTCAACAACTTATTGTCCTCAGAGGTCCCCAATTTTTTATTTGATAATTTTCCGATCGCACCATCCGGCTGTTGTTTTGCAAACAAAAGTACAAACTAAAATTGTTAATGACACGGGAAATAAAAAGACAGGTTTGCATATTAGAAACTTAACAAACGAGTTTGTCACTATTGTCTAATCATTCATATTTGAAATAATAAATTAATTTAAAAAAGTGACTTTTAAAAATTTTACTGTTTTCATTGTTTTTAAATAAAAATAAAAAAAATCTCCAAAAGTATACCCAAAAAGAGAATCTCTTTGATATAAATAAATTTTTATCTGTTTAAACAAATTTAGGTTGTATTACTAAAAATGTTTACAGGTGCACTGAAATACAGAATTAAAAGGGCGTGCAGATCGCGCACTTAAAAATGATTAATTCCACTCGAATAAACTTATTTCAGTTAAATAGAATGTTCGAGCAAGAAATGATAAAATTTTCGATAGAAAAAGTATTCGAGTTTGCATTTTCACTCAACCCACGTAGTTTCCAAGGTGGGGGCGATGAGACGCAGAGACGGACGACTATCGAGTGTAAATAAAATTTTCAATACTTTTCCACCCGATAAACTATTTTAATTTTCAACTCAATCATATTCGCCGCCTCGTCGTCGCCATCTCCGAAGTCTTATGCGCTGGTCCTCGGACAACTGGATCGTGTGCGGTTCCCACGATGATAAATTTCGATATCATCGCTCGCGAGTGAATATGCGACCAGTCCGTAGAATCCGATGCGTCTCTATCTGAAGTCGCGACGGAGACAAACGAGCGGACTATGAATAGCTTTCGCTGAGTTTCACAAATTATTTCATTCTGCACGCATACATTTTTGTTTTGTTTTTTTCATCATAAAAAAAAATACTCTGCTTCCAAATGCACCAGTGGGAATACAATGTGTGCGATGATCGAAGTAAAAAACCCTCGGTCTACCAATGTCGTTGGACGTCATCGTCTATAAGGTAGCTTCTGTCACGTCGGTGATGTTTGCGCTTTTGATTTACGATAACGTGCCAAGTTATTTGGGATGGAATAATATGGCTTCTGGTCGGGTGCGATACACATGTTCATTGTCGACTTCGTCGTCGGGTGGTGTCTCTATTGCGCATAGTTTTTGGTGATCGCGATCGACCGAGCGGCGAGCTCTGTAAATATTTTAACTGTAACGTGTTGAAATTTTTGTCGCGAGCACGTGGCGTTATTCGACGCTCGAACGTCAGCGGCACAAAGTATCTCGAGTCCGCTTGCATTGCCCCCCCCCCCCCCCCTTCCTCCGGCGATAAAAGGCATACGCCGGACGTTGAAACCGATGAAAAGGTGTTTACCGAATGATAGTTTGATCTCGGCGTCGATTAAAATACTTACCGAGCTATTTGGCAACGGACATTCGATCGTTCGGCCAGCGGAGTGACTTATAGCCACGGCGATCCGCTGGCGTAGACGATGCAACAAAACAAAAAAAATGCACCTTCGATTCTTTAACGGTCGGTCGATAATTTTACGCTATTTTGTAGTAAAAATTTGACCCCGTTGCTGTGTCTCTCTCGCTTGGAATTAAATCGGAATTTAATTATAAGATTTTTTTTCAGCGACAATTTGATAATGCCCAAGCGAAAAATTGTTTGTCGCTCAGCGACCTTTGAAAGATACAGTGAAGGGGAATTCCGACAATTGCCGATAAAATGTTTTTTATTCTTTTCTTATCGGTACAAAAGATCGTATAAAAAAAATTTCACACGTTTTATCTGATCACTGTTATCATTTCTGTAAAAATAAATTAAAAAAAGACCGAATATAAATAATGTTGTGTCAAATTTTTTCTAAATATAGAATATTTAAAAAATATGACACTGAGTAGGATTTTTTTTTACTGGTGGAAAAAAAATATAAAACATTATCATGAATATATAAATAAAATCAAAGCAATATTATTCGCGATCGCATCAGGCAAAAAGTAAAGGATTGTGAAGGACGACGTAAAGTGGGAAAAAAGAAATCTCGAGAGATCTGCGGGCGCCCTCGCGACCCCCGAACTGTCTTACGTCATTCGTGGTACGAGATCATCGGAAGCCCGAGTGTACGCATACCCGGTAAACAAGTTCTTGCCAACAAGTTTGGCGAGGAGCCAAAAGCTTCGTTCTTTCGTCGTTCGTACATCTGGCTGTTGGTCGTTCGCCGCTGATGATCGGCCGTGTAATACGTGTGCGACTCGTCTCTGCGTGTACTCACGCTTGGTTGAATACTTTGCAGCGACACGAGGCCACACCCCTGCTAGGATAGAATTCACGGGCTTTTTGGCCTTGCCGCGCACTTCCGTCTTTGCGACACCGAATCCGGGACTTAATTCATCGCCGCATTCTGTAGACCCGAAAAACGATTTTTTCCCCCAGTAAAGGTATCGAACGGTTGAGAGTCATTAATTAGTCAAGAACACATTTTTTTTGGCAAAATAACTGAAACCAATGTCGAGCTAATTTTTCAACAACTTGTTGTCCACAAACGTCTAAAACTTTTTATTTGTTAATTTTCCGATCGCAGCATCCAGCTCTAGTTTTACAAACAAAAGTACAAATTAAAATGGTTAATGACACGGGAAATAAAAGGACAAGTTTGTATATTCAAACCCGAACAAACGAGTTTGTCATTTGTTTCACAAAATTAATTCTACGCAATTATTTTTTACTGTGGATTACTATTCGTCGAATTTTTCCAGATTTAAATTTTCTATCTTACTCTGATCGAACGAGCATGAATAAATTACGGTTGCATTGTCCATAAAAATTTCACTCCGTTCAACCACTTTTTTTTCGTCCAACTATCCCGTTCCCAAAGTCCCACGCTATCCGTTCGTCGACTTCGCCACTTTCGGCTGTGCGGAGAATACACGTATGTGGGAGAGCCGGCTATGGTTAATACCGCCGCTGCTGCACGTGCCGATCGATACCCGGTCTTCGAGCAATCCCAGGAAATAATAATAACGAGAATCGTGCGCAATTCTGGATAGTGGGACGTTCGTAATCCCACGCTCGAGAAACGACTCGCGCAAATTAGCTTTGCAGCACTATCGTTTTCCTCTTAAAATGTATATATATATATATACATATTAAACGAATCGAAGAGCTTATGATGTTGTATTTTCGACCTCGATCTCTTGCGAAATATAAAATTGACAGATGAAGTTGCGGAAATCTGAAATACGCAATTGAGTCTTCATTGTATTTGTGCATCGAAAAAAAAGGTTTATGTGACTGAAGTCGTCTTTTATATCTTCCTGATTCTGATCTGTGAATGGAATTTCCACGATTTTTATTTTTCCTTCCAGCGTGCCTTCCGATATTCGGAATGTACGCTATCGTCCTTGCTCGCTTGGCTCCGAAGTATGTTAGAAAAATTCTTACAAAGACGTACGACGATGAAACAAAAAAGATTATTCTTTCTGCACATTCGCGTATGCTGGAGGAGTCGGATAGAGTCACTCGGCTATGCACCGGAGCGGACCGGAGCGCACACGTACGTTAGATATTGTGTCTGCACAGGGGGATAGTGTGTCTACGGGCGGGTGCCGGCTACCGTCCACGGTCACGAAATAGAGGGCGCCCTTACCGCAATGCGCCATAATAATCTGACTGCAACACACCACGTGCCCGCACTGTGTTTCCGACACTTCGAAACGAGAAAAAGGAAACAATACCGATGCGGGAAAACAACTTGAAAAACAAAATCTATTTATTTAGTTTTCTTCGTTTATTTAATTATTTCATTGATTGACTTATCGATCTTAAAAAAACGGGCGAAGCAGAGTTTCTTATTGGTTTCTGGTCCGACGTTGCTGGAACTCATTGAACGACCTCGAGAATTGTCGCTGGTCATTCAATTATGTATGTCGATAAGTGTATCGTTATCGGATTAATTTTATCTCTCCGCCTATCTCCATTATCTATTCGAACGCCTATGTGACAATTTTTCATGAGCACCGAAACTCTTTAAAAAAAAAATAAAAACAATTTTATAACGACAAGCTGGCAAATCACGATAATGGAGAATAATTCGTTTGTCGATGGGTTCGTTGGAGAAAATTTGTTATTCGGGCTAGTTCGAGACGCTGACGAAGGCCAGTCGGGAAAGAATGCTTTGCATGTCTGTTTGATTAACAGGTACTGTTTGTCGGTTCGTTCAGATTTTTTTTCATCTTTTTCGTTTTTCTCTTCAAAGCTCTATAACCGTAGAATTTCAAGCGCTCTTTTTGAAACTCGTAACGAGGGTATGAATAGCCGAGTAGCCGGGGTAAACGCGGTGTTAATGAAAGCGAGCTAGCGCCCCTTTCATTTTGGAACGTCGGGGCAACGTCTTGTCACAGGACTATTTTTGTTTGAACGATAAACAGACGAAATTCGAAATGATAAATGAATTCAATGGGTCGCTATGTGCCCAGTACGCATATAGTGATGTTTGCTAGTTTTATTACAGATTTAAAAAAACAATTCTACATGAATTATGTGCCGATTCCTATTTTTTCATCGCCGGACTTTCGGGACAGAAAAAACCATAATAAAATGTCCGAGTCGACGAGTCCTCGAACAACTAATTAATCATCAATACCGATCACAAATTGTATACTAAATAGTGTAAACAATGATAATCGAAATAATACATTGAATAATTTCACTGGATTGTTTCGACAAATCGCATCGATTGTCGTACTATCGATCTAACAACCTCCCTCGTTATTTTTCATTGATTTCAGATTCATAGATGGAGGAAAGTGAGAGCATCGATAATCAGAGCGCGACAGATGAGCGCTACAAGGCTGACGACAATCGGTTGGGCACCGAGATGCGAGAGGAGTGCGAGAGCAGCCGCGAGAGTTCCGACAAGGTCGAGACTCTCGAGAGTCTCGAGAACATGAAGAATCGGGAGGACAAGTCGGCGACGAACGAATTGAGCGCCGCGACGATGGATCGTGAAAAGTCGTTGTCGCGGGACGAAGATCCGGACGAGGACGAGGGCAAGGGCTCGGACGAGGATGACAACAACAAGGAGAAAGCCAACGATGAGAAGCGTGACGACGAGTCGTCGACGAGAACATCGTCGACGAGCACATCCGACGACGAGTCCGAGACGAGCTCGGAGGAAAAGACAGAGGCATCGAAGCAGGAGGCCGAGGAGCCTGCACGACCTGCCGAAAAGTCAACCGAGACCAAGCCGCACAAGGAAGAATTGCCGAAGAACGAGGACACGACCGACGACAGCGACATCGATGACGACCTTGTTTCCACAATAAATTACAACACGATAACATCTCTCGCGGCTCTCAAGGACATGCTCCAATCCTCCGGCGAGGATTCCGACGGCGTCGACAGCTTCTTTCATCACTACTTTCTGTCGCACGTCAACAGGCTGCCGTCCAGAAATCAGACTCACAGTCCGTACCCTTGGGGACGAAGATTGTCCGAGTGCAGGGAGGAGGACGAGTACGAGACTGAGGAAGGTGAGCGTTTTGAAAAACTTAATTTTTGTTATGAATTTTTTTTCAATTATATTTATTTATTTATTTATTTATTTATTTATTTATTGGTATATTGACGTGCTGGGCCGGATTACAGGCGCGATGCGTAAACGTATCGGCCAAACGGACAATAGCCGATTGAGAGAGTAGGCGGCAGAAATGAGTAAATATATTCGCTGAAGAAAGCGAAAGAATAACAATAAAGGAAGTCTTATAAAATGCCGAAAAAAAAATGCGTCTCGTTAGAAAATTTTACGAGTAACAAATTTCACAGATAACTCGACAACGATATACGAATTGGGCGGAATAAATGTAAACAAGACTCGGGTAAATCATTATTTACATTATTTATTAACAAAAAAATACGACTAAAGAATATGTCGAAGTATAGCGGTACAAATTTTTATAAGAATCCATCAAGTCATTTTTTATATATCAGGGACACCGATCTTGAAAATCACGTTAAAGCTCGGCCGCGCGGCTGCTCAAGCGCTCCGCGCAGCTGCTCGAGCGCTCCGCAACTTTCCATATGTGTAATTCGTTGATCCATTTTGTAATTCCATTTTGAATCCATTTTGTAATTCGTTGAACTTAAAAACATAAACATAAAAATTGAACAGACTATTCTCGATCACAACTTTAACAGGATATTCTTGATTACAACTTTAACAGAATATTCTCAATTATAAAATATTAGAAAAAACAATCGACATTTTGCTGCGGCGTAAGCTCTTAACGAGAAACAAATAGTAAAGTGATTTTTGGCAAAAGGCTTATCGACAAGTACTTTTCGTACTCGACACGCGCAAAACTTCTTATTAGGTAAAATCAGGTAAAAATTATTTGTCGACATTGGCGCCAATTTCCGTCACTCACGGAAAGCCACGTTGAAATTTAATCGTCCTATTTCCTATCCTATTGTATATTCTTATTAAATTTTTATATATTCTTATCTATTCTTATAGTTTTCGTGACTGCAAATTTTTTATGATAGCGGTGTTGATGCTGGTGCTACTGTCGGTACCTATTCGCGTGCGCGTATCGATTTTCCAACCGGTGCTTGCCGGGCTAATCCCTCGGTGCTGGGGTCTCGGCGAGGCCGTCTGTATACAGGAAGTCCGCGGCCCTCTTCCCGGCTTCGAATGCCGACTTGTTCTCCCTCCCTGTCGCTTTCCATCTGCTACCAATATCTTTCGTCCAAAGTTCATGGAATCGTGGAATATACGTTTGAAAATTACTCGAAACAAAAATTTCGCTACAATCCTGTCTAATAATTGTTTAATCGTTTCGTCGATCGACTTAAAGTTCCATCGAATTTATCACACGCTGCATAACGCTTCCAACGCACGCGGACTATTTCGTCGATATAAAATTTAAAAAAAAAAAAACTTTTTTTTAAGAGAAAATAAAGATTCTTCGCGAATTTACAGGTGAAAACTGTTTTCCTCAAAGTGAAGCAGAAACTTAAATTGCTTTCTTTATCGATTTGTGTTTATTTCACGCCTTAAATTTCTTTTATTTTATTTCATTGTTTCTATTATTCTATTATTCTATTATTTTCGTTTCATTGTCACTCAAGAGCTGAATGAATTAATTTGCAGTTATCCCTATACGGTGCAAGAAAAACTTGCCAATCTGTGGATTTCAACGACCGGCAGGGACGGTTGAAAGCCGTAGGACTGTGACCTCTAAACACAACGATCTTCGATCATTTCATTACATCTAATAAAATAATTCGACATGAATTATGTGCTAATTCCTATTATTTTTTCAATGTCGGACTTTCGAGAAAAAAAAAACCATCAAAGAAAGTCCGAGTCATCCGATTCTCGAACAATTAATGAACAACCATAAATTGATCATCAATAATTATCACAATAATCTTTACTAAATATGATTGATTATTATTGTTTTCCTCAAACTGCAAATGAAACTTAAATAACTTTCTGTATTGAATTTTTTTTATTTCGCCTCCAATATATTTATTTTTTATTTTCATTTAATTGTCACTCAAGCGCTAAATGGATTGATCGCAGCCGTTCCCATAGGGTGAAAGAAAAACTTGCCAATCCGCGGATTTCAGCGAGCGGCAAGGGGGGTTTCAAAGCGATAGGGCTGTGACCTGTTTCGTACGCTGTCAACCGAGGCCCGCCTAAGGCTTCCGCAACCCGTATAATGACAAGAAGTTTCGAGCTTCGAGAACTACGTTATCCCCTCGTAGGTCTGCACGGATGGACGCTTCGTTGTGTATCCGCCTTAAATCCACTTCTGCCGTCCAACTTTACGCAACTGTACGGTTTTACCTGTCAGCGATAGCTCATCCCATTAACGAGCCTCTCCGCCGACTGAATCACCTCGCCGTATATTAATAAACGTAATCTCGAGCGACGTCTAATTTACCGCCTTTTCCTCGCTCCCTTGCAATTCGCTATCGCCGAGATTCGACGATATTTTCTCCCGTCGAGTTACGCCGAGACGAGCATCCGGATTTGCGCCCCGATGGTTATGCAATAATTAACCGTTTCATCGAACGTTAGGGCAATCGCGACGGGCATGTGAGGACTATAGCGACGATGCCCAGCCGCGTGCCGTTTTACCGTTCTCTCTCGCCCGTTGGCTATAACGAGAACACGCGGTTTAACCGGGAAGCTAAGATTAGCGGATAGAGAGCGCGGAGCCCGGTGATTCGGCTTTTCGTTCTATGTCGTTCGACTTCCGTCGACGCCGGTTGGCAACACGTATTATATGTACCTCTATACACGCTCCGAACTACCCTGTTACTCCGTGCGAATATTCATTCGCTCGTTCGCCCTCTTCGCCTTTCGTACCACCTCACCCCTCCTCCCCCCCCCCTCGCCGTTCCCTTCCCTCCCCTTTTGACCCGTTCACTCTCGTGGTCCACTTAGGTAACGATCCGACTATTTATAAACGCAAGTTTTCGGATGAAACGAGATGAAAATGCCATTACGCCGGCATCCTTTTGTCCGAATTTGTACATACGTTTTTCTTTTTTTGTTTTCGTTTCATCGCTCGGGGCATTTTTATGCGCAGCATTATGTCGAAAAGTCGAAGCAACTGTAGGAGTTTTTGTTGTTGTTGTTGTTGGAATTTTCGATTACCCAGGGGATTATAGCAGACGTTTGGGATGATTTTTGAGGGATGGGCACTGAGAGAAGGATCTCGGAAAAACTAGCAAGTCATGTGGTAAACTTCGATGAGGCAGCATCGTACACCTGCGCTACCATTAGCGATATGTGAGATTTTTGCAGGGGCCATAGGAATTTTTATCCAAACCATACATGGTCATTTTTTTTGTCCAGAATGCGAAACATTTTGCAAAAGTTCGTACATAAAACTAAGAATTTCGTCGATAAAAATGTTTGTGTATGTATACATAAAAAAAGATTTGATCGACATAACATGCCGGTACAACCTACAGAGATGAAGCAAACGGTTCTCGATCGTGACGCCCACTGATTACTATATTTTCTAATAAGAAGAATTGGCAAAAATTCTAAATTCAAAAATATATAAATTCACGAATTCAATAATTTCAAGAATTTCAATAATTCATGAATTTATATAAAATATAAATTAAAAAATGGACGTTTTTTGCATTATTCAAGTATTTAATTCGCTTAAACTATTGTAATTTATGACTATTTTTTTATAGATACGATTTTTTTAAATTGATTTATTTGTCTGTCTTTTTTTTGTTCTCGATACAAGATCACAATCAAAATAACAGACGTGCGTCGTTCTGTTATTTTGATTGTGATCTTCATAACGAGTACGCATAAGCGACGGGAACGCGATTTTCCACGGTGACGTAATCGTCGGCGTCGATTAACCACGCGTGACCGATAACGTGTGGCGAGACGGAGCCATCGCGATATTAGCGAGCGCGACCGATTCACTACTGTGCACGATACATAGTAGTGAATATGGACAAAAAAAAAATCAATTCCATTTGTAGCTCTCGTTGATCGACGTACTGTCTTGTATCAAAACAAAAAAAAAGTCGTGAAAAACAAAATAAAATACTCGTTTTCCAGACAAAGGAGCTTCCTCTATGAGGAAGCAAAAATTACCATTTTCACCACTTACGGACATAAATCTTACGTGTTTAAATAAGATATACTTACGTGGTAGATCGCGTTTCTATCGAACAAGGGAGACTCTGTTAGTTTCAACCTCGACGAGCATGCGCTATTCGCCGAAAAAAATGAACATAATGCATTCTTTGTGATTTGGAGATGCATCTATCATTGAACTACATGCGGAGGACGATACAGTCGAAGTTTCATTCAGTCCGGCGTAGAGAAGAGCGGGGCAAAACAAACATTAAATTAAAAATTGATAAAACCACTTACCTTTAAAATTTTTAAATTTTTAATGGTGTATTTAAAAAAATGCTCTTAAAATTCAGAACCGGGTCTGTTTTTATCCGATCTCCCTCACGCTATGCACGCAAAAAATTGAATTCACAAAGCTATGCTTTTCGTCTAAAAATTGGTGTAAATAGTCCATTCGCAATTTCAGAACATTCAATTTATTATCACTCGGAAGAGATATTTTATTTGAAAGAAGTTTGAGCTATGAGAAGTTTTACTGTACCGCAAACACCCGGAACTGTTGGCTTAAGGTATCAAACGGCCGAGCCCCGGAAGTTCGAAGACGCGCTCGTTGTCCGACGTTTCTGGGAAGTTTAATCTAAATTTACAAACACCCCACACCCACGGCGGCGCACAGATAAGAAAGGAATAACAGATGGAACGCTGGGCTCTACGAGTATAGAAAAAAAATTAAAAATGTTTCCATATAATATATATACATGGGACATTCCTTACCATTTCGACCGCGGGCTAACCCTTCACATCTTGGATTGGGCCCGTGATTTTTTGTACGACTGAACTAACTCTAAAGTACTCATTTTTTTTATAGATTTTTTAAAATTGTTAATAATTATTTATTATAAAAAAAAATGAATTTATTGATCGCCGCAATTTAATCTGAAAAAATGCTGACAAACCTTGTGTCTACTCACCTTCTATTTTTACCTAATTTTTGTCGAAAAAAAGTGAAAAAAAATTAGAAGAAAAAATCAGTCGATCATGGGTTATCACTTGATCGTTTTTATATGCAACATTGCATTTTTGGAATTTTCTTCGTATTTTTAAATTGCGGTGATCAATAAGTTCATTTTTTGAATCATAAATAATCATAAACAATTTTTTTAAATCTAATATAAAATCTGAGTACTTTCGAGGGTAAGTTCAATCATATCAAAAATCGCGGGCCCAATCCAATACGTGAAGGGTTAGACCCAGCTCGAAATAGTATGGAATGCCCCATATATTTCTCTCGTAGCGAAAATGGCAGTTTTACGCACACCTCGCTTGCATAAAACCCCTTCACCTTGTGAAGTAAAATTTATTACGATACTCGTGCGAAATACTTCTTCTTAACTCGTGTCATTGCAACACTCGCCTTCGGCTCCAGCTGCAAACTCACACTCTCTGTTAAAAAAAATTGTATATTTAATGTACCGGACTTAAAGTTGTTATGCAAAAACTGGTACATTAACTCAATGTACAATTGTCATGAAAAATTAATGGACTTTTAGAGTGAAATTAAAGTCAATTATTAAAAGTGAAGTATTTCCAAAGTTTTTAATATTATGTAGGTTAATGTTTCATCACAATTCTACATGAAATTTAATATACCAGTTTATGCATACAAACTTCCAGTACCAGTACATTAAATTTCACACGAATCTTTTCTACAGTGCTCGTGTGAATAAGTTTTATCGCACTAGTGTCGTAGATGATAATTTTTCCACGACCTTCGTGTGGATTTAACAATTAACGGAATTGACTGTGTTCCAGGGAAGAACAACGAGACGACGACAGCCTCGACAATAGCGAGGAACCGCGACGAGGTCAAATACCCGACGACGATTCAAGAGTGTCCGGAAAAGTCCGAGAGCATACCGTCGAAGGCTTCGAGTCCCTCGTCGTCGGAAAACTCGAGCTCTGAGAAGATCGATCAAAAATCGAACGCAACGTCGAGCGTCTCGGAGTCCCGTCAGCCGCCGACGACCTCGTCTTCGAGATTCACCACGTGCGCCGTAACCTCGCCGACGTCGAGCAAACCGCCGCTCCGGCGAAGACACACCGCTGGATCGGGAATGACCTTTCCGGCAACAGATCCGCCGTCTTACTCGAGCAGCATGGTATTCTCGCGCACGAGCCCCCTACCCAGTCCCCACTTGGACAAGAGGTTCTTCGACTCGAGCCTGATCGAGATGAAGAGCCAGGCGAGCAGCTCCAGCACCCTCGACTACGACTCCACCGAGGAGATATGGGTTCGACGCGTTGACTTTGTCCAGGAAAGAAAAAGAAAGGTGAGTCATCTTATTATTTACTCTCGTGCCTATCGGTATCTGCGAGTGGCCAAGCATCGGACTTAGCGTTTTTTATTGCAAAATCAGAATGGCGTATTCTATACGCTCGTACAGTAGAACGTCGATTGTCCGAACCCGTCGGAACTAGTTCGGATAATCAAAACGCAAATTCTTTTTTTACGGAATTATAAGCCATATATAAATGAAGTCACAATATATATTAAACTTTACAACATCTTCTTTTACAATATTCCAACATCGAAGTCTCATTTCGAGGGCTCTGTGAAATAAAGTCGTCCATTTTTTTTAATACTGATGGCTGCATAGTAAAAAAAGTTTGTACTTTTTACAACAACTTTATCGTCCACAAACGACCACAATCTTTATTTGTTGATTTTCCGATCGCACCATACGGCTGTAGTTTTACAAACGAAAGTACAAAGTAAAAATTGTCATGCCACGGCAAATAAAAGGACATGTTTGTTTATTCAAATCTGAAGACTTATTTCACAAAATTATTTTTATGAAACTTTTATTATTTTTTACTGTGTAGTTCACACTCAAGCGGCTTCGAGATTTCGCTGTTCAAAAGCGCTTAGCTACACAGTGAAAAATAATGTCGTACAATCAGAATGCGAAGTTTTGTAAAACAATTTCAGTTTGTACTTTTGTTTCTAAAACTGGAGAACCGATTGGTGTGACCCGAAAATTAACAAATAATAAATTGTGATCGTCTGCGGACAATAAGTTGTTGTACAAAGTGCAAACTTTTTTTTAATGTCTACAATGTTTCGCGCTAACGTTCGGATAACCGAGCGTTCGGATAACCGGAGTCTTGGTTCAGATATTTGAGTGTTTGAATAATCGAGGTTTTACCGCACACGGAAAGTACGAACAATTTTCAGTCGCGCGATATCTGTGAATCTAATGTTCAGTCGCGCAGGAAAGAAATCTTTTTTTTACAATTCTCAACGTTCCGCTTGACTTTGCGCCAGAACTACCGTCCAATTCGTCTTCTGCCCCAAAAGAAAGATGCATGGAAATAGGTAGGACAGATTTTTTTTGCTTTCCATCTTTGCGCGAGATTTTTTGTCACACTTATTTGACGTTTTTCATCGCCCTGCAGCGACTCGAAAAAAAATGGTTTTGAGACTCTGCCAAATGTCCCATCTCGAGTATCCCCTCCCCCCCCCCCCCCCCCCCCCCTGGAGAACACGACAGACACTACAGTTTTGCCGGTTTTCCATCGGGAGGCAAATATATCACTGCCAAACAATACAAAAAAAATCTGATTTATTTATGTGAAAATTATTTATTTAAGTTTACAATTCTCATGTGATTATTATAAGCGTATCTTCCGTTTCCCTCTCGCGTAAAATGTTCATTGAATCAATCACACTTTCGTTATCATTGGCTCGGGATCGAGGTAACGAGCAGAAAAACCGTAAATTCTCAGAAAATAATTTAGTAGATGGTGATTGTCGGTGTACCGGCGAGAGATCGTTAAGACCAGTCGCCGCTCCTCTCGTCGACGTCTAATTGCATTAATCGACTAATTACAACCCGCCAACCGGGGAGAAGGGCGTCCCCACAAATTTGTTTACCGCGGGGACGTAGTCGGGCCGCGAGCGCCGGTTGCGAAAGCGAGTAGAGTAGAGTTCAATGACCGTGTCGTCTTTATTGCTCAGCGCTGGTCTACCGGTTGCTCGAGTAGTAGCTAAAACATGTTCAAAAATAAAAAAGGAGACGGAAAATGTAGCAACGGCTCGTAAATAGCTTTGCATGTGTTTTTGCATATAACGATGTTTTCCACACTTACTGGGAGCCCGAAGGAAAATACGAAGCCACCAATTCTTTCTCATCATTTGCCACTGTTCTCTAGCGCAGCTTGGCATGAACTTTTTGTTTTCTCTTCGCCGCTGTCCCGTTGTCGCGGCTCGCAAATTTTCCACGTTCGATAAACTCGACGACGAACGCAACACGGCTAACTTCCCCTGTACGAAAGCCTCAATATTGCTCCGTCGCATAGTCTTCACTTCATTCAGTTGTACCGTCGAAATCATCCATAAGGTAAACGGCCCGGTCATCGACGCAGTTTATACTAATAAATAAATACAGTTTTCGTTTGGTACAAAAAGAAATTGACGACATGTTGAAAAGCGGATTTTACTTTTGATTATTGCCGCGATACGTATATTTTTCAAAATATTTCATTTAACGATTTAATAGTATGTGTCGCACCTCGCGTTTCGGTACTTCCAAGCCGCAGTTGCTATCAGGGCGTTCTAGCCGAAGCACATCGTGACTTACCTGAATGCATTAATTTGCATGTATTAAAAACCATGACAGTTATACTAACGGTGGCAGTACAAATAATATTATCGATTAGATTGGTAATAATTTGTTTTTTTGATTAGGTGCTCTATTATCTTTGTCATGGACAGAATGAAGGTCAGCCAAATTAGGTTATGCGGTACTTTCCGTCACTTGTTGTATCGCCGCTGTTATAAATTGAAGTTAATGTTTTGATATCACCTTGACCCGTAAAATTATTAAAAAATAATAATATCTATACCAGGGTGCTATAAATTCCGACATAAAGATAGGAACTTGGTATTTAATCGGACGGAAACTGGGTACACGATGATGAAGAAAACTGCGCTATAAGTGACGAAAAGTGCAGCATGAGGTCTAAAAAGTGACGGAAACTCCGGCAGTAGCGTGGCATTGTTGAAACGATGATTTAATAATTTGATCCTTCGGAATTAACTTCAATAATCACCGAATCGCATTCAGAAGGCTTCGATGCATATATGAAAACAGTTTTTTTTTTTCGAACCGTCAATACAACCCGGTTATCAATCATGGGAAAACGGGTTCACTGCCTTAAAGATTACGGAAACTGGGCCGCTCACCTCAGAACTTACTGTAACGGCAACCTTGATATCGCAATAACAGTGGCTGAAAAAGAAATCCGGAGGATGATAAAATTAGAGCATATATATATTCGAGCTCTTCGACGTTTGTACGAAGAAGTAAATAAGCTTCACCACTTAGACGCTTTTATTGTCGAGTTACACAAGTTTATTCCGTTCATTCAATCGCGCCATCACACACGCACGCGAACCCCCGCCCACTCGCACGCCCGTCCCATTGAGAGTTAACCGCACGCGGTTTTGTAATAGAAAAGCAAGCGAAGAAAAAAAAATTAATTAACGTTGAGAACTTTTTTTTATTACTATTCTCGTGCAAAAAACTTTTTTCGTACTTCGGATTATAATGTGATGCTTGGCATTTTTTTACGACTAAAATGTCCGTGAGTGATAATTCGAAGAATTTAAAGTTTTGTGTAGTAATTCAACAGTCTTTGTCTAGTTTTTTTTGTTTCTTATTTTTTTACAACGGAGTATTTTTGCCCAGAGTGAACGAATGAACGAACGAAGAAAACAGAAAAAAAACAACAATGCGAGGTGTGTCCGCGCCTCGCTCTCGTCGGTTTCGCAATTATTTGTAGAAACATCCGCGTCACGAGTAGTCAATCACACCAACGTTGTCGTACAGTGAATAGGTCCGACGTATTCCGGTTCTGATGCAGGCAAAACAGCTCGTGCCGCACGTGATCGACGTTCAAGCTTTTATATCCCCGTGCTCGTTTACCTGTCGGGTTCTATATCGATTTCAATTCTTTGTTGAATATGCAGTCCTCCATATACCACGGAAACTAGTCGTTCTTAAACAAAAAAAAAGTCGAAACTAATACAAACAAAAAAAATATCGCCATCAGTTGTCCGGTAGCGATATCGCCCATTCCTCGAAATGCAACAGTATCGTCGAACTATAGTACAGTATTTTTTTATTTTCCTTATTGTACAGACAATAGAAAAAAAGTATGACTGTAATAAATAACGGAAATAAATTATTACCGTATTGTGTCGCAGCACACAGTAAAGAGTAACTTTGTAAAATCAGAGTGTTAACAAAAAGTCGTTTGCAATACAAAAAATAGTCCCTCTGCTCCTCGAATTGTTAACAAATTTCTTTTGGAATTACTTATAAAAAACTGAACTTGCGAGGACAATAAATCATTGTCAAATCGGCGAGGCGATATCGGTGAATTTTTACGATATTTTCAGAAAGACAATTGGTCGAAAAGAACCCAATAAATTTATGTGAATGAGAAAGAAAAATCTACCCGTTCACACTTCGTAAATACGCTCGGATCTTACAACCAAATTACTGCACGTCTCTCGAAGAGACTAAAGAAATAAGGGAAAAAAACAAAATATGTGTACGTAAAGAAAGGAGAGCCTGCAAGGGGGTCGCGCAAATGATGTGGCAAACTTCCGTAAACAACGAGAGCCAACGGCCGGTACCGGAGCGTGACCACGATGAAAGAGGATAAGGGAAGCGCCGTTTCACAGTGGCCAATCCCCGGCACGAATTCGATCCCCCATAAGGATAGCGTTCCATAGTCGCGAGTCTTATACATATATTGGTATTTATAATGTAACGTCTACTATACTACAAACTGCAACTACTACATTATACAGTATACAATATATATATATATATATATATACATATCTACATATACATATGCGCCATCACGCGGATCGTATTAAATAAAACGGCACGAGCGCGCACGTGATGGTTATCCAATTCGATCCAGAATGGTGATACGAAACTCGAATCCCGTTACTTGCACGAGCTCGATTCCCGCTTTATTGTCGAAGCGGAAAAGCTCGCGACGCAAGCTCCGAGGAATTTCGGAAGCGCGGGTGTGGCTGATTGCCAATAAAAGAGAAAAACAAATTGTAGTTCGTCGCGAATGGTGTGAAAAAGAAAGATTTGATGATGTTTGTATTAAGTCATGTTCTTACGAGGATAACAGAAAATATGGCGGGATTTTGCTCGAAGATAACGGGTGTATGTTGCGCGTACGAAGCTGCAGTACCTTAGGAGAACCCGCTTCTGCCTCGTTCGAGTAGTTTCCACAAGTTACGGAGAGCCGAGATGGCGCCGCGAATCGCAGCTGTGACATGGTTCCTCCTAACGGTCGATTCTCGACGTAGCTTTCAGTGCGAAACTCGCGCGGGCAGCTCGTACAGCTGTTTATCGACGGTCTTCGATCTGAGCTGCAGTGTTTTTGTCGAAGATTTTTTTTTTTAATAGCAATTCAATCTATCGTCGATAAAATTTGAACAATACTTCTGCGTAAGCGTGTTTACACGGGGAGCTCGTTATCTCCGGCATTAGTGTGTGAATCTTGGTACTCGAGATACCGGGCTTGAATGGATAACGAAAGGTAAATTTACTGTTGAATTCTCGAGCCATTTTTTTTTCTAGTATCTTTCTACCGTTAGAAAAAAAATCTTGCACGGGTCGATGAATCATTTACTGGGAGTTTCACAAAACTACGAATGGGAATGAATGGATCTATGAATATTTTTTGTTTATATAAATGTACTTGCATACTGAAAAGTAATCCTTGCGAATAAGTCGAATCAACGTCAAAAGTGCATTTCGCACTTTTTTTTACGATTATTGATTATAGTCACTAAAAAAAATGTACCATCGTCGCCAGTGCAATGTTACAATGACTAAGCGGTATAAATGTCACGTGTGTATATATATGTAGACCTATCTTTAATGGACGTAATTCTTGGTAAGATTAAGATCCGTCGAACGGACTTTTTTTTTTGCTACATCGAGACCTCATTCCAATTATTCTATCAGATAATCTTGCAGGCCAAGAATAAACTCAATTATTGATACCAGTATCACTGAAATCCATTAAAAGAAAAGAGTCAAAGCCCGCCACAAACGATTCGATAAACCGTCGCTAAAAGTCTCGGAACTTAAGATCAAGATGAAGAGTACACGATAGTATTGGAAAAGTTTCGCAAGGTTGAAACGATAGTGAATCTTTTTTTCCCACGCAGCACACGGGTGTGCTGCACGATTTCTCTAATCGGTCCCTCGCGATCATCCAATTTCTAAATATAGACCATTGCGATATCGAGGTAAATAAACATTCGTGGAGACGCACGATCGACGAGACCTTTGGTGTAGTCAAACACGGGTGTTTTATAAGCTATCGCAAACGATAGAGTCGCTGATCAATTAGGCGATGATTTTACCGGGCCTATCGCGTGGTACGCAAGTTAAAAAAACGCTTTGGACATATGTCGAACATTTCTTAGGAAAAAAGATCCGCAATTTTTATTGGTCTTTTCTTAAAATCGTATGTTTTATTATTGTAGCCGAACAATTTATTTTATCAATAAAAGTCCCAAAATTACCAAGAAAAGCGATAGCTGTCGTTTATGGACACAAAATGTTTCCCAAATGTATTTTTTACCGTGTAATTGGGCAAATTAAGTATCGAAATTTTACTACTTTTTTTTTACCAAAAAGCTTCCTCTATGAGGAAGCAAAAAAAAAATGGCAAAATTACCAAGGAAAGAAATGACAGACGTTTGTGGACACAAAATATTCGCCAAATGTATTTTTTACCGTGTAGTTGGGTAAAAAGAGTATCGAAAAGAAAAAGAACCGGAGCCGACGTTATTCGAGCAAATAAAAAATCTATCTTCGATATCAATGAAGTTCTCGCAATCTTAGCGACAGGGGAGCGATCGTGAACGATAACTGGACGGCCGGCTTACGCTCCACTGTCTTTCCCACCACTTCGGGCCGAACCGTGAAGTCGGAATACATCTCCAGTTGGCGTCGAAGCCCCGATCGAAACGCGCGTCCCGCGCGCTCGCATGGAGTGCAGCGGCAGAAATCACTGCCTATCGTCGATTAAACCGGCGATTATTACGATGCTACCGGTACCGATGCTCGTGACAAAAGTGCGAAAGTATTCGCTCGGACCTAGCCTAGAGCGTTGTCCGGAGTACGTCAGTAGTAAAGTGCGAAAATATTCTCTCGTACCGTATTTGGATCGCTGTCCGGAATATCATGGAACTTACAAGGTCAGTGCAGTGAACGCTGCTGTGAAAAAATCGTGATTCAAGGTTTTCGAGTATTGGAAGATAAATAAATTAATGTAATTTCAATAAAATATTTATAGAGCCTTAAATCTTAGAGTAATTGATCCTTTGAAGGCTTGAATAAAACTCCCATAAAATTATCATTTTTATTTAATCGTATCATTTCGATCGTATCGACTTTAATTTCGGCATGATTTTTTAATAATCGGAATTTATTTCTGCCGACTCGATCATTACGAGCAGATAAATGGTGTTCTTGCCAGTTATCGTCAAAGGGTTAATTTGCAATATACGGATGCATCGGGTGTTCTTATGAAAGACCACTGTCGCCGCACCGCAGCGGTGATCCATCGCGCGCATACGTAGAATCTTGAAAAGTTTAACACCGAGAGATTTTTCCAAAATAAATCGTACCAGGCTACAAACGCATTGACGCGCACTTATCCTTGATCGCGTTAAAGATCCATCATAAATCGTCGCTTCTGGTCGAAATAACTTATCGCCCAAATCTCCTTCACCGATAACACGTACGAACGGATTTTTTAATTAGTGTAAATGTACATGAGGTCACCTATCGAGTCACCACCACTTACTTACACGGGAAGTTATTATTATTGGGGGAAAATGAATGTTTCAACATTAGTGACAAAATTGCTATTGGCCAATTGTTGCGATTCTAACTTGCAATCGTCTTTTCTTATTTCAAGATTAATGTCATTATTCTACAAGTCAAATTTGCAATATTTTCGTGAGTCTTGCCCGAATTTTTCTCTAAAAATTTTAAAAACACATTACATTAATATTTGGGGAGAATTTGTGGCAAATATTTAAGATAATATTGCCATTGGGCATGGGCCAAGAAAATGCAAGAGAAAGTCGTAAATGCAAAAAAGTACAAGGGATTATATTTTCGTGTGTTTTCTATTTACGCATTTTTTTTTCGCTTGCCCCTTTTTTCCACTTCACATATCATTGTATCGTACACTCGTCGCTCATCTCCTACACCCGAATCTCCGGTCCGCCGTGCCCCTGTAGCGGCGTTTATTACTTACCAGTTCGGCGCACAGGAGTCGCCGGAGTTTGTTTTTCTCGTGTCTCGATCTCGCGTGCCAAATCCGGACCCGGCTTCTTCTCAACCGGTATTCGAAGACAGCCGAAGATTCTTTGCCGGCACACGGCTTTTTCACTCGAGCGGTGCCTACTTTCAGACGTTAATTTTTTTCGGTGTTTCTAGAAACTTGGTAAGCCCGATCGAATTTCCTTTTTTTTTTTAACTATTTTATTCCTTTTCACTTGGACACCATTTTTATAATAAAAACTTATAACTGGACGATTTCGATCTTTTGCCTAATTATGTACGTCTGCAAGACGATTTGCATACCTACGATGCAAATCGTCGATTTTCATGTCGATTTTTTGCAGTTGTATGTCGATTCCTTGCAGTTCATACATTAATCATACATTACAAGTTCGCGTTCCTAGAACATTACTGTAACAAACTCTTGCGAGTGTTTATCGCTGACACGATGTTACATTGTCGTTCGAGTCTCGGCCGAAAACTATAATACAGTAGAACCTTGATTATCCGAACCCGTCGAGACAGGGTCTAGTTTGGATAATCAAATTTTTTTTTACGACATTATAACACGTGCATAAATAAGACATATATAAATTAGCATCCATTTTTAATCGACGAACGCTAGCTACGAGATTTTGCGCTCTTGAGCAGCAAAATCTCGAAGCCGCTCCAGTGTAAACGTATCTAAGGCGATATTTTGCAATTTGGTATGGAAATTAGTTTCGGATGCGCGATGTCCGACCCTGCTGGGTGAAACTGCTCGGGAAAGCCATTGTGTGAGCAGTCATTGTCGGGATAATTAGGGGTTCGGACGATCAAGATTCGGATAATCAAGGTTCTACTGTATCATGATGTCCGGCCGGCCTTGAAGTTCTTAAAGTCCTAGAAATGCACTTGAACTTTGCCTGTCCTTGAATTTCACCTAATGTCCTTGAATTTTTTTTACCTCGCAAATTCGAGCTTGTTTCAAAATGTATGTTACAAGCGACCATCCGAAAAAAATGTGTACCTCATTTTCGCTGAGATACATATATACATTCGTGCATAGTGAGTAGTTTTTTCCTGAACCGACGCCCACATAAACGAAACCGGTTATCGAACTAAATCTTGTTTTCTTTTACAAGTACGAAGTTTCAAATACATCGGTTGGATATTAATGCATTTTTTTATTCAAAGAGGTGTATCACCTGTGCATCATGAATGTTGATTGCCCTTGAAAAATACCTAATGTCCTAGAATTGCAGCTAAGTCCTTGATTTTTCTTTGTCCGCATATTTGAGCTTGTTTCAAAATGTACATTACGGGCGACCATCCTAAAAAAATGTGTATCGCAGTTTCGCTGAGATACACATAAACATTCGTACATAGTGAATAGTTTCTTTTTTTTTTGGACCGATTCCAAAGTAAACAAAAACGGTTATCGAACTAAATGTCGTTCCGTACGTCGCGTGCGATATGCATATTTGCATTATTTATGAAAGTCCCAAAACAACCCGGAAATGTGCTGGAAATTGTCGTTGTAATTTCCTTCAAATTCGTCCGGATTTTTTACTGGACACCATGTGTATAAAAATTCACAGCGAAATGTATAAATTTTGTGTCGACGACTTGGTCGCTTCGCAACAATGTTTCCGTGCTTGTCCTAACGTTTGGCAGACCGCCGCATGGACGATGTCGCAATATTCTAATCCGTGCCATTGCGATAATCGCGAACCAGGAACAAACAAGTGTGCGATAATTACGTGATCTCGATTGTTGGGCGAGTTTCGCGTCCAATTTATTTACCGCGGTGACAATATCCCGAGGAGATGCAATTGAGAATAATCCTCGAAGCCTGCGCAAGCTCTCCGTGGTGACTCGTTATATCCGGGGATTTATCCGATCCTGCAAAAAAAAAAAAAAAAAAAAAAAGCCAACGTTTTCACACGCTTTCCCGCAAAGCCGGAAGAGATCTTTCGTTAATTCGATTCTCGAATGAGTCGAGGCGAGTTCCCAGCCTTACGTTCAATTAAATTTGTTGAATTATTGTTTCACATACGAAATTAATCGTTCGTTAAAAGCACAACGTCCGTGCAAAGCACAGCGGGCACTCGAGTGGGTCGATGATGCAAAGATTCGGAGATGCGTTCGGCATCGCCGCTGCATGCAGTTGCGTACAAAATCTTTTAATAGATCCGTTTCCAACCGCAAAATTTTATGCTGTCTTCAATTTCGACAGCATCTCTGTATTATTTTTCTTTTCCTTTTTCCCTCTCGTTCTGCACGAGTCCTAAAACATCGTCGAATCACCGGAAGATTGCTCGAGCACGCGAGTTACCTATTATTTTCTCGGAACCTTTATCGTTATCCCGCGCATCATCTCCGTTATCTCTTCGCACAAACTACCATGGAATGCTATCAATCGACGGTCGTATTATGATCGAAATGTTACTTTAGTTGCTCGAATAAAAAAAAAAATATATATATATATATCTTTTTTAATGTGTGTTCCATCTATACGGGTCCATCCCCCCCCCCCCCCCCGATAGTCTCCGCAGCCGATTTACCCCCTTACTGTGTCACATTCGTACAAGTGTACAGAAAAACTGCGGAAAACCTGGTCATAGACAGACGGCTCTTTCCTCACACTTTGGTGTTCCTACAGGGCAATCACCAATCTTCGAGAAAATTGCCGCCCGCTCCGGGATTCAATGCGCCATCCAAGTGCTGACAGCGAGCGGTAAGGTAATCAGGCCAGTCTCCGTCGCTGTCCCAGTTACCGTCATCGAACGCAATTTATACTAATAATAAATACAGTTTTCGGTCAAAACTAAAAAAAATTGACGGCATCTTAAGGAACGTATTTTACTTTTGATTATTGCCGCGATACGTATATTTTTATAAAATGTTTCTTTTAGCAATTAAAGAGTGTGCAGCGCAACTCGCTTTTCGGTACTTCTAAGCCGCAGTTGCTATCGGGGCGTTCTGGCCGAAGCACATGGAGACTTATCTGAATGCATTCGTTTGCTAGCATTAAAAAAGCATAAAACTTATACCAACGGAGTCGGTACAAGTCATATTATAGATAAGCTTGGTAACGATTTTTTTTTTTTTTATTACGTGCTTTATAAAATTTGTCATGATAGAAAGTAGGTCAGTCGAATACGCTGTACTTTTCGTCACTTGTTTTTTTGCAAAGTGATTTCAAAGTTATGTATTTTAACATGGGGAGGATCGGATCGAACCTCAAAAAGGATACAACGTAGCGTTTTTCTCCGCCAATATCTGTTTAATTGAAATAAAAAACCAATCGCCTGAAGAACATACTTCACTACAGTGAGTGTCCAAATTTGAAAAAGATTTACGGTCTCGATTTCTGGCAAGGATATCCTTAACGCAGTGCGCCCCGCACTTCGTTTTTCATTTTATAGAATCGTTTCGTAGAAAAATGGCTTCAAAATTTGTACTCTCGCACTCATCCGTCTTTAGTCTCCCCTTCAAGTGCACGTTCCAAAGACCGGACATGTCACAGAGGGCAGACAAAGTGTGCGTGCAAGAGAGACGAAAATACGATTTTTCACGCATGTCTAGGGACTCGAACTACTCCCTTAGGTGTCCAGCCATTGGTACTTTTACCTTACTGCTTGACTTTGGAGACCGTCAGAACCGCACACCAATCGCGCACCCATCGCTGTCGGTATGCATATATATATATATGAATATATAATAAACACAACGATTAACTATTTTCGGCGCGAAGCAAAGTGGCAAGATCGTAAGAATAGTCACGTGCCACCGGCGTATGATATTTCGTGGGATCAAAGCGCGAGGAGAAGATAGTCACATGTTTTTCGGTTGACTCCGATATTACGGACCGGGCGTAAGGGACGCAGTGAATTTTGCCAGAGATATTCATAGTTGGCCAACTCGACGTTGACGCTCTCGTGAAGAGCTTCGCCGGCTAAACTATTCCGAAGGAAATGTGCCAGTCGTCGAGGCGACAGCCTCCCGCGCGCTTCTCTCAACGCACGATTAACTTCCCCGTCGATGTTCCGCCGAACGTGGTTTGTTCTCTATCGTCCGATAATGCCGACTGGGTCCGAGACCGGCGAATAATTGAGTGACGAAAAAAAAAGCCTTACAGAAACACATTAATAATAATTACCTGCGCGTTATCAACGAAATTAAACGAACACTTTGCCAATTGCTTCAGCAATTCCAGTGAACAGTTAACGGGACAACAATGTGCTTAAAATAATTGCTGAAAAAACAATGTAACATTTTTTTTTGTTTTCTCTACGAACGGACGCGTCTTGTAGAGTTTTTTTTCTCTCTCTCTCCTTAAAACCTAGTTAATTCATGCAGTAAACTTCCCGTATCCACGGAAAACGCTGACCCGCCCACCGTTACGAGAGTTCCTGCATTCGCAATTTTCCTCCGGCCGCGAGAGGCACTACAGTTGCTACGTTATCTCGCGGCTTTATCTCCCTCGAACATTTCATTCGTTTATTTTTTTATATCTTTTTTCAAGTACACATACCGTGGTGAATTCTACTCGAGCGAGGAAACTGTAATGTTCTCGCGATGTAGAAATCCTTTCCCGCCGATATTGAACAAAAAGCTTCTCAATTTCTGTTGCTCGCCTCTTAATCGCTTACGGACTGTCTTCTTTTTTCATTTAATTTTTTATATAACCGCGCGATTGCGATCTGTAAAGATTAGTAAGGTTTTTCTCGCGTAGTATCAGCGACACCGTGGATATCTTTTTCTTTCCCGACGAGGGAATATTCCACGAGCGTTTCCTGCCGTCGAGATCTAGTAACTTTTTTTTTATTTTCACCCCCAACTGCTCGCTAGGGCAAAAGATAGGAATTATGCGTTTCACTGCGATGCGCCGGCTCGGTGACGTTCCGCAGTAAACCTTTTAACGGCAAAAAATGACTTAAGGGAATACGTCACAGATCGCCATTTCTTAATGGTGTGGGGTGGTGGGGGGCATGTTGCTAGCAATGGTTGAGGCCTAGATATCTATTCAAACACACGTTCGAAGCTCCTTCAACTCGTAATATCTTTTAAAATCTATGAGCACAGCTCGATTTTATTTTTTTAATCCGTCCCTAATAATGTTGTAATGTTATTTAAGAAAAAAAACCGAATTCAATAGTCTGGAAAAATATATACTTTTAAAAAGAATGTTGCTTTTCACGCGGCACCATATGGTAGCTAACAGCTCATGCTAATTGACACAACTTTAAGCTCACGTTATTATTATTAGAAATTATTACAAATATTTTTTTTTTTAAACCTTATTCATTGCTTTATAACACTTGTGATTTTTAGTTCCAAAAGTAGAAAAGTCGTTATGTGACGTATTCCCTTAACAGATTTTGGTATAATGAAACTTCATAGCCTGATTGATGTTTGTGACAATACATTTGTCAGCAGCATTGTGAACTCGCAGATATAAACCATAATGAGAGAAATCCGGCTAAAAGTTCGCGGTGACATGTCGAAAAGTCACGTCGGCAATCCATACTCCTACGTACAATCGCAAATGTTTCCTACTTCACGCTGCTGCCAAGATCGACAGTTTTCAATGCCCACTGAAAAGCCTGGAAGTGTTTCATAATTTTATAATTTTTTCGGAATTTACTTATATTCGTAGCGTTTTTTCGGAATTTATTTAAGGTAAAGGACCCAGTTTGTGACAGGGGTACCTCTAGCATAGTCGGCTCCCCCCACCATTTGATATGCAGCCAATCGGTAGCGCGCGTTCGGGGGCTCAGAAACTGCGGCTCTTGGTCCTCCTTGTTTATCCCTATGATTTGACACGCTTAAAGTGAGAGAGCTGCGTAGAAGTGTCATAAACTGGGTCCTTTACCTTATAATCGTAGCGTTTTTTTCGCGTTTTTTAATTTAATTTTCCTAACGTATCGTTTGATTTTGGGGGACAAAGGTGAAAGAGACCCAGAAAGAAGGCCATTTGTATGCCATCGTCAGAACCCTTCCAGTGCCCCTCCGGCGTTTTTTTCTTCTCCTCCCGGTACCGTTTACACTCCCAGCACAAAGGACCACTGGGTACTCTGCGTGCTCCGAGCATTGGCGAGGGGCGAGCGGAATGAAGGAAGAACCGGTTCCGTCTGCGAGCCGTGCTGCCGATACCTGTATCTCTGCACGTGACTTTCTCGTTCGACCGTTACAGGGGGATGAAACTTGTGTTGCATGCGAGCGGAGTACCTGTTGGCACATTTTTACAAAATTTAATCTCGTATCAAGGCCCGTGACAATGAGCCTTACGAAGGCCATTCGAATAATTTATTTCCCCATATCGTCCCTTCCATAATTTAATGTTGCATTCAGTTTCGCGAACTTATCTTTTCTTGACATTGCTATCGTACTTGATAACTGTATTTAAGTAAATTAACAATTTTTCGCTTTTTTCCTCCAATACGTAAAAAAAATATATACATATATATCGTGAATAAATTTTTTTGATAATAAAAAGAGCGCAGACGTTATAACGGAAGTAGTCGGGCGAGGAGGAGAAAAATGTGTTTTGCTGGGCTTTCCCAGTATCGTCGTGGAATAAGTTGCTCTTGTTCGCGGCTGAGAGATCGAGAATGTTTACCGTCGGCTCCGAGACTTCCCTTTGCTTTCTCGAGGGCAAAATCGTCGTTCATCAAGGCGGTAACATCGTCAAGGTAATCTCCCTCGAGTGCCGAGGCGCCGTCGCGTTACTTTAGTGCGAGGTCAAGGTCGATGCGGTGAAAGCGCAAAAATGTACCGCCGCTCACGGTCTAATTTGAACTACAGATCGACGCGTTAAAAATATTTCTCGTTCGAATGAATGTGTATGGTGGAGCTTGAACGCAAGCCGGATGATACATATAGTAGAACCTCCATTATCCGAACCTGGCAGAACTGCGTCTAGTTCGGATAATAAAAAATGTACAGAATCAAAACGCAATTTTATTGTTACGAGATTATCAATTTTTGTCGAGATTACCAATTTTTACGAGATCATCCATATCCATTTTTTAATTGCCGAACGCCAACTACGCGCTTTTGAGCAGCGAGATCTCGAAGCCGTAGTGTCACGCATGTGAGGGGATTCGAACGATTTGTATAGAAATTAGTCTCCGACGCGGGCTCTTCGATTTTGCTGGGATGGGTGAAGCTCCTCGGGGAAGCCAATGTGCTAACGGATTAACGCTGGAAGAGGAAAAGCGCGCACACTTCAACACGGGCGCCAAACAACAATGCATAAAGTTCCGCGCTAACGTTCGGATAACCGAGCGTTCGGACAAACGGAATCATTGATAATTGACGGTTCGGATGGTCGAGGTTCTACTGTAGAGGGTATCCGCTCCCAACATATAAATCTCGTAACTTCTAATAAAGTGCCCGCGCATTAAACTCTTGCCGTTGCTTATAGAAGTGGCCTCAATTAATGCTAAACAGCTTCGATGCGATCGTTGCACTTGGTCCCGTGACGCGATGTGTTTTTACCGCTCGTCAGTACCGGGCATTGATTTATCTGTGAAATGCTCCGATAAGAAGTCGACACAAAAAAAAATCAATATTCAATGGACATTAAACGAAAAAACGAAAAATAAAATTAATGTTTTTATTTCAAAAAATTAATCCAATGGATCTCTCATTATCTTGTTTTTTTGTTGTTCCAGGAGCTTGGATCTCAGCCCTTGCCGACAATCGTGACCGAAGATGTGGACCACCTGGGACAGAATGCCCAGGACCAAGGTCACAGGCCTAGAGCCGGTGAGTCTTAAAAAAAAATTAACATTTTTATAAAAATCTCATTTTCATATTTGAACTTAATAAAAATATGCTGTAGCATGTCGAGCGTGTTCTTGAAGATCGTGGAGGAGAGCAGGGCGAAACGGACCACAGTCGTCCATTTCAGACGAGACTTTTTAATGACCTTGAAGGATCAGTGAATATAGTCCGTTTTGCCCCGATCTCCCTTAATAATGCGTCCCATGCGTCCATAGCGAAGTTATAACCCGTAGAATTATATTTATGAGGTACTCGAGAAAACTCAAATTGGTTATTAAGTCTAATTGGACTCTCGTTGGCAAACAGGTACATGGGGCTCTCACTCGAGGAACATCAGAAAGCCGTCGTCCGGCAGCGCGCCGGGTTCCGGGAAATCGACGCCCGTGCCTCAACAATTGGAGCCGGCGACGAGCTCGTCGGGCTCGAGCAAGAGCCGTAAAGCTTCCGGTACTCGTTCGGTCTCGAATAGTCGCAGCAACAGCAGGAGCAACAGCGCCGAGAGACGCAGAAGTGGCGGTGACGACACGGCGAGCCCGACTAGAAAAACTGCCCTGTTCGATGCTTTCAGGCCGAGAAGCAAATCGGACGCGAGCAAAGCGAGGAAGCCCAGTATTATTGCGAACATGAAGAACGCGGTGCAGGTGAGAAAACAATTAATTTTTTTTTTTTTTTTTTTTTTTTTTTTTTCAAATAATTCGGTACAAAAAGCACCAGAGTTATTGAAGAAAAAAAAAACATGAAACTTCAACTTGCATCGATTATCCTGTGAATGATTGACAATAATGTACAGCCCGAAAAATAATTTATTTGACTGGCGTCCCGCAAATAAATATTTATTTTAATCAAATAAATATTTATGTAACCAAATAAATATTTATTTGTGGGACGCCGGTCAATGGGAATGGACTAACAGTGAACAATGTTTGGGAATACATTTGGCGAAAAATGATCTAATCGTTTAAATTTTGTGAGATTTTGAAATTTTTTGAATTTTTCGGAAGTTTTATTTTTTTGTCCGACACAAGTTAATGAATCAACAAATGTCGTTCTAGGAGTAGAATAATGTTGAGATTCATGCTTAGCGGGGAGAAAATACATTATAGCCTCAAAACGTCGGATTACGCTAATTTCAGTAAGCAAATTTTCTACAATAAATTTTGTGGAACATTTTAACCGTTTCAATATTATGAGATGCAGCAATTTTTTTCAAGTTACGAAAGAAGTGGCAAAGTAATTTACACATGACTTCCTCATTTATTACAATATAGCGCACAGCTTTTTTTCTTCCTAAAGTGCATTGACGCAGATTTGCCAAAGACGAAATTTGATGTTTTCAGGGTCACAAATAGGCTATTGAAGAATCGTCGCTCAGGAGTTGGAATTTAATACATTTTGTTTTTTTCTCCACAGCAATCTCTGCACAGAGGCTCGCACGGAAGTTCTTCGACGGACGTGCACACAGAAAAGGATCATCACAAGGATCACAAGGATCACAAGGATCACAAGGATCACAAGGATCACAAGGATCACAAGGATCACAAGGATCACAAGGATCACAAGGATCACAAGGATCACAAGGATCACAAGGATCACAGGGACAGCAAAGATCCCAGTGGACGACCAAGAGCCGGTTCGGAGAGCAGTAGAAATCCCGTGAGCAAAGTAATGGATCTCATAAGACATCGCAGTCACAGCTCGATCGGTACGGAGGATAAGCGAAAAGCGGTAAGTGATCCCGACGATATTTTCGTTACAAAGATCCCGTTTACAACGACGACTTTTAATTACCGGCGAAGGAGAAGAGCGATGGGAAAAAAAAATTATAGAACAGTTTCCTGCTTTATCATCGCCGATAATGCAGCAGTCTCGCGTCGGTAACTACAAATGCTCGTACCACCGGCACAAAGCGTTGCGTCTGAGGTACTACTTGCACTCTGTCGAAACGTTCGAGCACTGCTCTAGCATTTTTGTACATTAACAACGATCGGTACGCCGTCACGTGCACCACACTGACGTCTCCAATTTTTTTTCATTACCCACGAGGAACGACAGAATATCGGGGCTTCACTGTTAGTGGCTTACTGCTACTTAACTCGACGAAGACCGCAGAGTGCTTCTTCGCACAATAGACCCGCTCGCGAACAAAAGATTTGTCGAGTCTCCCGACCGCAGCCTCGTTCAGAGTGTGGATGAATCCGTGCTCTTCGTGACTCTGGTTTTCCAACTATTTCCCTTTTTTTTTGTCTAACATCCGTACCTAGTGCGCATCGGACCACCTTCGACTCGACGAATTAATTTTCTCCGATTGCTCAACGTTGCACTGAGAAAAAAAAATGCACAGTTAGAGAAATCATTGTTACTTTCTACTGTAAAATATAATTTTCTGAGAGAACAATTGTATTGTATAGTTAGAACGGTAACCACAAATAATAATAGCAAATATACTTTTAGTTTAACCAATTGAATCCATTTCAACGGAAAGTGTATGTATACACGTTTCCTCGGGGAATTATTACTTATACTAGAAATAAATATCTTTCTCTCAGTGTCAACAGTCGACAGACGATATCCTGTTGCAATAGTAATTATTTTACTTTCCGTTTTACCAGATTTGTGGAACTTTCACTTAACATGTACTTTTGCACTCATGTAGTACGAGTTTTCGCCAAAAGCGAAAAAGAATTGTTTCTGGCGATTACCGATTTCAAGTAGTTCTGGAGCCCGTAAACGATTAAGCGTAAAGTATTTCTAAAGTTTGTAATATACTGTACGTTAATTTTTTTTATCACAATTGTAGATTAAATTTAATATACCATCTTTTGCATAAAATCTTCCAGTACCAGTAAATTATGTTTCATAAGAATTTTTTTACAGTGTAATAGTTGAAATGTTACGCTGTTAAAAAAAAATGTAAATTTAATGTACCGCATTGGAAGTTTTTATGGAACAACTGGCACATTTAATTTAACTTACAATTGTCATGAAAGAGTAATGGAATTTTAGAGTGAAATTAAAGTATTTTTAATGTTTTTAATATACCGTACGTTAATTCTTCATCACAATCGTACAGTACATTTAATATACCAGTTTATGCATAAAAACTTCCAGTGCCAGTACGTTACGTTTCATAAGATTTTTTTTTTTTTAAGTGTAATAGTGCAAGAATGAAAATCCAAAGTTTATCTCTGTCGTTAATCTGATATCGCCGACGACAGCAGAGTCTTTGCATAAGTGGACAGGGCTTTATTTTCTTATCTCTTCCGTTCTGGTTCTCCATAAAATACGGTCTCCTGGGTCATGTCAACGATGCGAGAGGTACACGTTTCGACTCTTCGCCTTCTCGAGTGATGCGGAACGAACCGGCGCGAAGCGGAATGACAAATTGTCCGACCTTCCGAGATTTAATCTTCCAACTGGGCGAAACAAGGACCCACGCGCACGAATAAACCAATGGCGATGCAGCAACACACTCAAAAGCATTTATGTTGTACTTCCGCTTAATCCGATTATTTTTCTTTGACCTTTCGTTTCCGTAGTTACAATGACGCAATACACATCGGATACGGCGCATGGTCGAGAAGAAATTTAATTGGCCCGATGTTCTCCCAAACAAAATAACGAATCATTATTCCGTTTTCACGATCGAGTCGTCGTTACTCGTCGTTTATCGAAATTTATTTGTTCTCTTACCTTTCGCTTATTTTCTCCCCTCAGCCCCGCCGTGAACTTTGGCATTTACGATACAACAACAAATCTGGGAGTCCAACGCGTGCGGTCAAGGACGTCGGAACGAATGTTTAGAAAAAATCGATGCCTGAGCCAACCAACATTTTTGTCATCCACTAAATGTTTTCCTCACTGTATACGAACCGAAAATGAAAGCCAATATTCATATCTCATGATTTTTGACACAACCTTGAGCTCTTTTTAAGACTAAGGAAATAATTTTGAACCTAAAAATAAACATCACACCTTACATACATTTTTCACTGTTTCCAAAACTTGCTACCTCGCTCGAAGCCCGAGTACCCGAAAAAACAACGAAAACATCGCCCAAAAATGATTGGCCTCAGTCGCCTGAGGCGCCCAACATTTTGTCCAACCAGTCAATTTTTTTACCTGAATTTACCTCACGATTTTTTACTCGACATAACTCTGAGCTCTCGTTAATGCCCAGAAATTAGTCTCGATCCTAAAAAAAAATTAAAAACCCATCATACATCGCATAAGTTTTCACAGTTTCGAAGACTTCCCGTCTCGCTCGCAGCTAGACATGTTTGCATCGAGCTTCTTTTCGTGCTGCTTTCGGTGATAAAAATATTCGTAAACGTTTTTTTTATGAAGATTACTTATTAACTGGGTCCGCTCGCGGAGCGCTCGCGTTTAACGTCGGGCCAGGTGCTGCTGTACCGATAGCATTTGCGCCCGCCGTTAAGCTACATGCGCACACGTAGTTTGCACTACAAACACGATACACCCACCTCGCGGGTTCACGCGCGTGTGTGTAGCGGTGCAAGCGTTGCGCCGAGTAGTTCAAGTGACGAATCGCTTTACGACATAAAGAAACCCGTTCTCTGTGTGTTTCACGATTATTTTACATATTACGCTCGCGCCCTCGCTTCCTCCTCTCTTGTGTACATGTGAGTGTTAACTCGACTCGATGTTAAACCGAAGATGGTGGGAGCCGAGCACGCGGCTCTTCTGGATACACGTTTTCCGCTCAGTGACTCCGCGTGCCGCTCCGGGAATAGAGCAGAGAGGTGGCTTCGCGTTTAACACCAATTCCGGATTCGAACGAAGAAAATAATATCATCGGAAAAAAAAAAGAAACAAGAATCATAAAAAAAAATTGAAATACAAATTTTTTTAGCCCATAAAAATTTATTTTATAAAAAATAAAGCGTTAAACGCTTTATTTATTTTTTCCTCGTTTAGTGAACAATGATTTTCGTTTCGCGTGTTCTCGGGCTAAACACGTGAATGATACGTGTGGATGTGCGGCGATTCGACGACGTTCGAATAAAATAATCGTCGTACGCGTAGTATTCCCTCGTTCGGCGACCTTGTGCTCGGTTTTACGATCTCTCTCCCTCTCTATCATCGCGAATAACACTGTACGACGTCGTACCGGCCGCGGGCGCGCGTTTCGCGTAATTCAATTCGCGCACTGTGCACGCCTACGCGCCGCGACGAATGTGCGACTCTCTCGCTTAACCAGCTGAGCGTGACCGCGGGGGAAGCGAACTCGCGAGACGCGACAGTGGATTCCCTTAATCTCGCGTGCTTCGATCGATTTTGTTAGAGGCGATTCCGTGATTGCGGCAATTTTACTGCACAGCGACTCGACTGTCCTCGCGCCTGTAAGCGACACTCTGCGCGATCGTCGATGGCGAAAATAGTACACTGAGAAAAAAAAAACAATCGATCGGGTCAACAAAACGAGCGGTTGCGGAGCGAAACTAATTTGTAAATGATCGTCGTAGTAAGTAAAGAAACATTAGATTCGAAGGCCTGTTGATTTGGTCGAGGTTTTACTTTCGTTCAAGGAAACGTTTGTCTCGCCAACCGTGAGCGCACATTTTGTTGACTCAGTTGATTTGTTTTTGTCTGTGTGGACTGATGAAAAAATGGGGTTGAGTCGAACAAAGATTCGGGCAGGGACGGTCGGAATAAATATTTTGTTGGTCGAAGGAAATATTTTAATGCCGCGTAAATATTTTGGTGACATAAAAAAGATTGTTGAATTATCCAATCTTTCGGCTGTACCGACAAAATATTTATTTGAACGTCCCTGCTCGAATATTTAGTTGATTCAACTGTATTTTTTTAGAGGTATATGTTGTGCTATAAGGGAGGGAAATGCGCGATTTTCGCCAAACCTGATTTTTGACGACCGAGCGAGGCGAAGGCGGAAATCACGCGAGGTGAAAACCTGTTCCCTTCCGTGTGGCAAACAATGAAAAAAAAAATCATCGGTAACTTAAGTAAAATTCGCTTGGTGGTTGCCAAAGAAAAAAAATTGTTATTTCAATTCTACTTTCGATTCTTGCAATTACATACGAGATTGAAACGATAACATGTCACCTTGACAGTCTTGTCGTTGTTGTTTCAATGTAATATGGAATTGTAAGTATTGAAAGTGGAATTGAAATGAACATTTTTTTTCTTTGACAGTGTTTTTTTCAGTCCAAGATACTGTTTTCAATACTATATTAAAACAAACACATTTCTTGCGTCACAAAAATTGTCACACAGTAAACGTCGATTACCCGAATCAATTCTGGTCGAGCCTAGTTCGGATTAACGATTATTCGGGTAATGGAAACTTGAAGACGAAAAATAACGTATTTACGTAAAATATCAAAAAGGAAGATAACGATCTGCCTGTCTCGTTTCGAATAAATTTCCAATTATTTTTTCACGTTAAGACATTGGTGCTTCCGCTTAGAAGTCACTTAGAAGAAGTGGAAGTATTGTTCGTCGGAGCCACAACGCACTCGAATACAAAACTATTATTTAATCGCGAATAAATGTTTTTGTTTTTTTACACTAATGAAAGCTGCGCGAAATATCAACGTGCGAGCGGTGTAACGTACAGTTACACCGCTTTTTCGCAAGCGCTACTTGCAAAAAAGGAACGCTCGCCGATCAAATGACATCGAAATTTTGCGCCATTGTTCGGATACTAGAAATTCAAATGAAACAAGTGGCAGTTCCGATAATGAAGTGTTTGGCTAATGGTGGTTCGAATAACCGAGGTTCTACTGTATTCGCCAATGATCATTACTCCTCCGGAAGTAATAGGGCTTCCAGAGGGAGTAATGAGTCCTATTACGCCTAGGGAGTAATGAGACAGTACTGCGCATGCGTGCAGGTTAATAATGATCTTTGGTCAATAATGGGCGATCTTCCGCCAGCGTTGTGCGCAAGTAATGCGGTTATTTCAGCGAAGTAGGAAAAAAATCTAATTGATTAGATTATTTAAGAATTTACCTTTTTTCAAAATGTTTATGGGACAAAAGTTCGTAAGGTTATCGATTAAAGATTTTATTTTGCTCATTTCCGGTCGCCAATCATTGCAATAAATCTTTTTTTTAATTTTATTATTTAATATTTTTCTTTTTTTGCATACATAGGCATTGTTCGATATCTTTCGAACTGTTCTCGTTTAGATTATTCCACGCGATATTTTTCCGTGGCTGCGATAAGGCGAGAAAGGAAAATGAACAAGTTCAGTTGCGCTTGTTGACGAGACGCGTCTGGTGCGAATTCGTGTACGGTGGCTCATTGTAGATTCCATCGAGAGGCAAGGTGTGAAACCGAGCTATCTCATCGCTTACGTTCTAATTTCCTGACTCGTCAACTGAAATAGCCGTGCAAATTGAGGCCGGCTGCGTCAATATAGCTATTTAATCGAAGTACGACACAGTTACGAGAGTTCGGTTAAACTTCGATGCCCGTACAATGTATGTTGCTGGAATTGGGATAAGAGGAGTAATATTGAAAAATATAATATATCGTATTATATTTCCACTTATATTTATGTAAAAACGTACATACGTAAAAAAAAGTGGGAAAGCAATATTCGACTCAGCGCACATGCGAATATGAGTATACATTTCCCATGCCTTTTTTTCTTCTTCGTACCGCGGAAGCTTGCATACGTGTATTTCGCATACGTCGTTGCGGCTCTAGTAAACTCGTCCTCTTTGTTACGTGTCACCTCGCGAGCGATCGTACGATGTCACCTACGGGTTACCGACAATGCGGCATTTGCAATGGAAATTCCACGCTGCCGGAGAGTCGTTCGCCTGCTTGACAGGCCCGTTGCAGATGAGGCGGGTCGACAGACGCGAGAGGAAAGAATTGTTACGAGCTCGGCAAGCGTTTCGCCGAAAGCGAACGAAGAGTAATCTGTTCAAAGATTATGTTCGGAAATCGTCTGTCTACACGAGTAAACTAACGGTAACGTGCCATTTTTCCCGCGTTCCAAGTCGGAGATTTTCTCGTTGAAAAATTCACCTCGCCTTACCATAGAACTCCCGTATTTACACTGGCCCGGCATTCGACCTGCATCTCGAAATTTTTCGAAATTTTTTTTAGACGCTTGTCAGATATTTTCTTTTTTTTCACAATTTTGTGGTTCCAAATATGAAGAATAGTTTTCTCATCATTTTCAAAATATTCGCCATGAACGGGGAAAATAAAAAAATAAAAAAATAATTTTCAAAATAGGATCAATTCGAGATAGTGCGACAAGCACGAGACTTTCGGTAAGTGCTATAATTCTGTCTTCATATTTAACAGTTCGCAAAGAATGCTGTCAGATAGTGTATTATATACATATAAAATAATACTTTATCATAGTACTATTTTTTAGAATCTTAAGTACAAAAATTGTTAAGTGTCCCTACTTAATAATTTTTGTAATAGAATTCTCATTTGCCTAGCTAATGTGCAAGTACTATTGTAATATCATTTTTTTTTTAATCACAGAGCGCCGTTCCGTACATAACTAACCCGACTATCTCGATTATTCGGATTATCGCAGCACTCTCTCTCTCTCTTTCTATCTTACCCGGCGTGAGTTTCTGAACGCGCCTCAGGTATATAGAGTCTTGACAGCTGAGTCTTAAGATCGTGCATTGAGCCACTGAAATCGCTGCGATACGCGGTGAGAAGGCAAACCGCGGCATTTCTCGCTAAAATTTCGGTATGGACAAACATGCTTTTTCCGAAAAGTCTTTGTCTCTATGAATTTGCAACGAAACGTAACAAAACCTGAAAAAAAGACACAAGTCATGATTCAAAGAAACTGCTTGCCAAATTTTCTCAAGAGATTTTTTGGCGTTTCGAAGAACCGTGCATACGAAGAAGACATCACGTCATGTGGCAAAAAGACAGAAAGTCACGTGATCGCCGATAAACAACATAACTCCCGTATTTTGCAACTTTGAGCCGTCGGGAGTCAAAAAAATAAGGGTTTATAAAATTAGGAGGTTGATCGCAAAGATTCATATCAGCTGGATTCGAGTCTCTGAGTACAGAAAACTCAATCAACGAATAATTCGTCGGAGACCTCTTGTAATCTCGATCGATTGATCAATTAATAACATGTGCGCGGGAATGTACGCGAAGGCATCAGTCGAACTGATGACGGACACGTGTCGAAAAGATTAACTGGGATAAACGACGATCAATCGTACTTACATTTTACGCCGTAGAAAAATTGAGCCGGTGTGTTTTGCTGTTGCAATTAATTTGCATAGCGGCGCATGCGTGTGACGCGCACTCCTTTGTTATCGAATCGAATATTTTGCCAGCCGACGAGTCTCGAGTCCTTCCCGACTGACAGGATTCGTAAACAACGTCTCGTTCTTATTGTTGGGAGAGAAAATAAAACTTGTCATTCCATACATCTCGTGTGGGCCGATGACTGCAGTGAAACATAAAATAGCACAGTCATCCTGTGGAAATTATGCAGGGTAAACACTTCAGGAGAAATAATGTATAAAGGGCAACATGCTTAAAGAAATATTTCAAACAAACACGCTGCATTTTTTTCCACCCGTGTAAGGTTCTTCCAAAGATTTATTTATTTATTCCTTCACGGGTAGAACCGATTTACCGGGCGAAATTAATGCACTATTCGTAAGAAAAAAAAAAATCATTTTTGACCCGTAAAAATAGAGTTGCGTCAACGGTAAATGTATAGCGATTGTTGTATTATCTTCGCGAAGATCAAAGTCTGTTTGGACCGTAACGGTATGATAAATACAGTCTTATTCTTATAATAGCTCGAAAAACTCTTCTCTCCTCTTGACGCCTTTGTCGACTGAGCATATTCAAATATCGAAACCCCTCCCCGCCGGCGAAAAGACCGGGTCTGTGAACCGTGTTTTCGCACAATGCCTCACACAGACACAAGACATGGCTGCTTGTGAGAGTTTTTTTTACGTGTTATAACTTCTCGACGGAAAGAGTCATTAAAAATCATGATCCGAGTGTCCCACACCTGTCGTATGTGGGCCGCGTGATCCGAGTAATTAATTCGTCACACTGGCCCGTGCAACACACACAGGGCATTTAAATCGAGCCAGCGAGCGAGGTGCGAAGCCATTTGTTATTTATCCATAAACGAGAGCAGGCAGATTAATTCACTTATACTTTAGTTTCCTTTCCCGGGGATTCTGTTCGTCTACCGAATACACTTCCGGCCCAAACCTTTTTCTTACTTCGGTCTTAGACATTTTTCATGAATTTCAAACACCTGTTCTATTATTACAAAAAAAAAAGTTTATTTTTATCCATCTCAGATTTTAAAGCGAAAGTTACAGAAACGAAGGAAAATTGTATCTGCCGGGCGATATTTATTTCCCGATTGAGTATACGGTAAAAACAGTTTGTACTTTTTACAACAACTTATTGTTTAAAAAGGTCCACAATTTTTATGTATTCATTTTCCGATCACACCATCAGGCTAGTTTTATACACAAAAGTACAAGCTAAAATTGTTAATGACACGGAAAATATAAGGACAGGTTTGTATATACAAACCTGAACAAACGAGTTTGTAACTTATTTAACATAATTATTTTTACGAAACTTTGTACTCGGCGTTTTTACGAAATTATTTTTTACTGTATATACGATTTAAAAATCTGCTACAATTTCACGATATTCTTGACTGCATTCTATACCTATATGTTATATCTTGGAATATAGATTCAGATATATTTTCAATTATTAGATAGAAGCTTCGAGCGAAGCTTAACATTGTTCTTTTTTTTTTGTATTACGAGCATTGATCCAAATCCGCAACAAAACCCCAGACTAGAGTTAGATCTCATCCACGCGCATGTACGTACGCGTTCGAAACAGAAGCGTGCTCGCACCGCCGTTTGTTTTTTCGTCGAGAGATTAGCATCTTTGTAAATATTGACTTCGCGAAGGAATTTACACCGTCGTACATTTACAAGAGGCCTCTGCCCTGTCGTCTATGCCTCCGAGGTATTTTAGTGAGGTGACGCACTTGTCACCCCGGCAATTTAGCTCACCCGTAGCATAAAACATCGTCTATAGCAAATAGCAGCGACACTCGACCGCAAAGTACAAACAGCGAGCGGAACCTTTGAGAATTTGTTCCTCGAACGGGTCGCTCTCGTTAGTCTTTACCGAGTATTTGATTGGATGCTGCGGGCGCGCCGACATGTAACTCAACAGTGCAATACTTCATCCGGTTATTACTGTGCATACCGAAACCCACAATCGCTTCAAAATATCGGGCAGGTGTTTGCTTCGTTACCGCTTAACGTGGTGCTAAAGATCAAAAAACCTCAAACTATTTTGAATTAATTTCTTTCCGAAACGTTTCCATAAAATAAACAAAAGGAATGCGGAGCGTATTTGATTGACGCATTGCGCCCCGTTTTTCGTTATTATAGACTGGTTTCGGGGAAAAATGGATTCAAAATTATAACTCTGTCTCTCCTGCACTCATACGTATTTAGCCTCCCCTTAAGGGTCTCGATTAGTTTCACATCAATAAGCAGTTTCAATTATAATTTGTTATTTTAACGACTCGGACGAGAAAATCCCTTATTATTGACCAATGATCATTATTAACCTGTGCGCATGCGCAGTTCTAGGGAGTAGTAATAGGGCTCATTCTCCCCCTGGACGCCCTATTACTCCCGGGGGACTAATGATCATTTTGCGACGCAAGAAACGTGATTATTTTAACGAAGTCGGCAAAAAAGTATCGCACACTACAGAGAAGGGAGCGGATTTTCACCCCCTGTGATTTTTGCCTCGTTCGGACAGCAAATTTCACACCCGGCAAAAATCGCACACTTCCCTCCCTCGTAGCATAATATATTATTTCAGGTCGCATGTTATTTCGGCGATGATCATCATTAAAAAATTTTAACCCTTTGACAGTCACTGTGAAGGCAGTTAATTATCGTATTACATTCATCCAACCAAAGTCGAATAAATATAATTTTATTGACACACAGTGTGTCGAATAGCTAAAGGAGATGTAAAAAATATATCGATGTGAAGATCCAAATCTTATTAAAAATCTCGATAAATTATATTTATTTGGGAAGCTATTTTCTCACTCTTATTGCGACGTGGAGTCAGAAATGAAAAAAAGTTAAATGATCAGTCTTGGATTGTAGATCGCGAGTGACATCATATCGTGCGATCAATAACAAAGGCCACGTGGCTTCGTCTCGATTATTTTTCGTGTGATAAAAAAAAGATTGAATAACTGATATACAAAGTGTTTGGAGTGTCGAGTGCGCGTCGGTGATTCATCAATAAAAAAAAATTTATGAATGCTCGAACATCGTGGGACTGTTGACAGTTGAGAGAGATGTCTTCCTATTTCCGTTGGATAAAAAGCGGCAAAAAAGATGACTATTTGGGCAATAAGCAGAGGAGTCGCTCCTTGGATTCCAAGAGCCTCGAATCGTCGGGCGTGCGGCTCGTCTTACAGAATGTACAATAATTTTAAAAAAACTTATATCTCGTAAAGAAATCTTGCAATCCGGGTTTCGATAATCCCGTAATTAATCACTCGTGAAACATACAACGCTACAATAATTTCGGTGATTTTTGTGTTGCAGAGAGCAGCGGCCCAGCATCAAGCCCAAATCGCAGCTCAAGGTAAGACACGTACACTCACAATTGCCTGTAGAATTAGTAAATTGCCCGCGCAGTTATATAACTGACGAAGGTTGTGCCGAGCGTAATTGATGCTTTACTTTATTCAAACGCGAATTGGAACGAGGATACAATTTCGTAGTTCTTGTGTCCCCGAACGAATGATCATTAATTTTAAGACAAAAAAGAAATGTAGGTGAACCGGTCGGCTCTCTCGACGGATACAAACTGACTCCTTTTTCGTCTTGTGAAAAAAATATCATTATAAATTTAAGTCCAAATGCTAAAAATGAAGATGAAAAGTAGAAATGAAAGACATTTATATACTTTCTCTTTAAGTGGCTGAATCTTTTACAAATGTCCCAAGGAAATATTTCATTAATTTCGTAGACTTGATACGTCCACTGATTTTAAAAAATGCAGTTGAATCAACTAAAAATTCGGGCCGGGACGTTCAAAAAAATATTTTGTTGGTCGAACAAAATATTTTAACGGCTCAAAAATATTTTGGTGAAATAATGGAAAAATTTTGTGAAGTAACCGATATTTTAGCTGTACCAACAAATACTTATTAGAACATCCCTGCCCGAATCTTTGGTTGATTTAACCGTACTTTTTATCAGTGTCTGCATTTTTTTTCATATTTTTCCCATATTTTTTTCAAATAATCTGGGGGTGGGGGGAGGTAGGTTGTGGAAAATGGTAAAGACCCCGTACAGGAGGAACACATAAAAATATACGGTTTTTTTTTTACTTTGAAAAGATGTGGCCAGTATTAAGCGAAAGATCGAGGAAAATATTTGTCAACTTAATCGCAAAATTTTACTTGAAACTGGGCTTTCACCGTGTTCATAATTTAATCGTACGATTTTACTGATGGAGCGAGAATCTGCTCGTCGATACCTACGAAAGTGAAACTTCGGCCGAATCCTGTGCGATGTCGCTGCTCGCGCTCACCAAGGTAACGCACCGAAGAGCCTGCAGAAATGGCGTTCGACGCGCATGCGCGTTGGCTTCACAATTCCTCGTGGCCCGTGCACAGTAGTATTACCCGCTTCACTTTCGTTCACGGGTCCTCCATGTGCCCCGGCGAACCTGTGCTTCAGATTGTTCTAGATTGTAACGCGCAAATGCCCCACCATCGTCGGTGGCGCAGTTACTCTTAGCGTACAGTGTCATACCCGTGAAACCGCGAGAGTAACACATATACGAAACGCGCCAGCGGATCGATGCATCTTCTCGTCTGCAGTTCAACGCAACTTGCTCCGTGTTCGTTCAACTTAAAATAAAACCCTAACGATGCATCGCCTCATAATCACAATAACCAAAGCTATCGCATCAAATCGCTAGAGAATATATATTTTTTTCATCCCGTGTTTCATTTACGGTTTTTCGTACCGGTGATGTGAACCGAAGAACGAATAAAATATTTTTAAAAAATCCGTGAGACGAAACAATCTAACCGAATCTCCCGAGTGTCGAAAATCCGACGATCTCCCTGAAATATCGGAGAGCGAGGAACCCAAGATCGTGGCCCGCATCGAAACGCTAGAAAAAACATTTTTTTCATCCCGTGTCGAATTTACGATTCTTCGTAACTGTGATCTGAATCGAAGATCGAAAAAAAAAAAAACTTAAAAAAGATCCGTGAGACGAAACAATCTAAACGAATTCTTTGATCGTCGACGAATCTCCCGAGTGTCGAAAATCGGACGATCGTCTTGTTATATCGGAGAGCGAGAACGCAAGAACGTGCAGGAGAGCGAGCGGCGGGGGTTGAGAGCTGTATACAGAGTTCGGCCCGCGTATAGCGCGCAGCCGAACGTCGAGAGTAGCGTTCCGTGCGTGGTTAGGTGAGCTCTGCTCGGTCCTGATCCCACGTTCGTCACTCAGTAGTCCGTGGTGCATCCACGTGTTAACGTCGCGCTAACACGAGAACGACGGCCATAAAACCGCCAACCAGCCGTCGCCCAGGTGGCCACCGGTTATATTGATAAAAAAAAAACGCCTCACGAGTTTTAATCGAAGTTACGTCGTCGATCGAATCGAGCGTAACGTTACATCCACAGTGCGCTTTCTGCCCTCCTCCCGATGATCGAAATAACCCTGACAGCAATAAATATTTGTGTGAAATATATGCGCATCGTGCCTACAGCTTTATAATAACAATAATCTAAGGGGGAAAAAGATAAGATACAAAAGTGGTGCAACGCGTTTCGGTTGTCGTTAGTCGTTGGTTTTTTCGTTTCCGCGACTCGTTCTTCCACTCGCTATCGTCGTGACGCGAGATAAGACTTGCACTCCAGACACACTCGGGACGTTGAACGATTGTGTCGGCAGCAGACAATTTCGTGCTGCTACATCGCATCTACGATTTGTGATTAAACGGCCCCGGCCAGTTCGCGATAAAAAGCTCGAATTGTTTTTATTTTATCGTGACTTTTTTCCGGTTCGAAGTACGCTCAGTGAGTTAAACGGTGCTTAGTGCGCGCGCGCCTCTGTGTGTATGCGTGTGTGAAAAGTTTTTAATAAAATGTAGTGCTACTGGCGATGCGTGGACACGTCGGGAGATATTCGCGTTGGTACGTCTATCAAAAGTGTGCCGGTTAATAAATTGATACGCAGTTATATGGCCTTAAACCGCGGCTTAAACGTCGAATATAATCGGGAAACGTAACGCGGATTCCGGACGAAAACAAGAGCAGAGGATAACGACGATATCAACAGTGGCGAGGCGAAGAATCGAGAACGGTTTGCGCGAAATACACACGAGAGTTTTATAGCCGAGCGTAAATGTACGAATGACCGAGAGAGGCGCTCGCTCGTTTATCTCGCTCGTGGAAATTTGTGCCTCCGGGTGTTTGAAGGGAACTGAAAAAAAAGTTCACGAACTTTTTTATCCCTTGTCCACCCGGCAAAACCCCCGGCGGAAACAGCGTCGTCGAGTTTATTCTTGTCACGGTGAAGTACGATTCGAATTTGTTTTATTTCTTCGATACGGGAAGAGGCCTGACGACGTTTCAATCGGGACGCCCAATGGCGCTCGCCTCGGGTTGTTTGGGCGAACTGCCGTTTGTCGTCTTTGTCTCGGGTTGTAGAAAAATAGACGCTGCCCCGACGATCCGCTGGGTCGTTCGATTTTCCGAGTTTATTTACACCATTGAATGTTTCACTGCTGAACTTTTTTACCCTATTTCATAAAATTTTATTTTACGAGACAAAAAACGGATGATGGCATTGAACGATTTATTAAGGTAGAGTATTCGTGTATCGACGAATGGCAAACAAGTATGTGGGAAGTTTTGAACATTGTTCATTTAAGCCTTGGTGTACATTAGGGCTCATTTCGACCCAACGTTATACCGTGTTTTTCTCGCCTAACGTCAACTTTAAGCACGTTTTTGGATCTGACTGTGCGAGCTTAAAGTTTGATAAATTCACTGCAAAAAGTGTCCTAAGCTTTTTTCCGGAAAGTACATATTTACCGAGATATTCGAGGCCGAAAATTACCTGGGCTGAAATCGATTAAGTGTGCACCTCCCTTCCCGACCACTCCGAGCTCAGTCGGTATAAAAACTGTAATCGACTTTTCTCACGGATTCTCGCATCCATGATCAAAAGAAAAGTCACATCGGAAGCGGATATCATCTCGGCTTTCGATGAGAATTTTCTTTTGATTCTTGTATACCAGAATCTGGGAGAAAAGTTTATTGATACAGTTTTTATTACCGACTGCGGTATTGCACATGCCCTTAATGATTCGCTACGGAGGTGCGCACACTAGGGATTAATAATGGAAAAAAGATCTGGTTTATTGTTGGAATGGCGTCAACGATTATCCGAGACTCAACGGTTGAGCGCGTTTTAGCTCGTAAGTATGTTTGAACTTCGTGATCGGTTCTCTGAGCCCTTACGTACCAAGGACCCGTCGACGGAGAGCGGTGACGTGGATTTAAAGATTTCACAGAGTTTGTAGATATTTTTTCTCGCACGACATTCCGTTTGCAGACTTGATCAAATATGATGATGGAAAATATTTTATTCAAATCCGTAAGAGTACCCGAGCCGGCTGGAGCCGGACGGGTTCATAGTTTACCAAATAACAAAAACAAGTAAGCAAACGAACAATTAAATATCCGCGCAATAAACGTCCAGAAATCGATGAAAATTGCTTGCCGACATTCGATGCAATAAAATTTATTAATTACAGCTGCAATTAAATGACGCATCGGAAACATCGAAAATTCCGCGTGAATTACTTCAGTTCGTGTTTCTAGAGTTGGTTACAACGACAATTTGAAGATTAAAAAAAAGTTAAACCTCCAATTTTCATTGTACAAAAAATAACGGCCATATCACCCCGACTTATCCTATGAAGTATATAGAGAAATAAATATCCCGAGGTTCGCGACAGCGATAGAGGTCGTCTATAATGGATGAAGTACTGCAAACCATTCTCAGAGAAATATATGTGAACATTTTAAAAGATAAACAAGGAAAGCTGCATCTTGCCTGAGATATGTGGGCTCGCGCGATGCATTCGTCGAATTGGTCGCAATTCATTCTGGGGATGTCGTAGTTTCGCCGAATTGATCTGAATAGTATTATCATCATATCACGGATTCGCGGGAAACTGTGTTTTCCTACCGATAATGATGTGATAATGTTTAATTTAAACATTGTAATAATAAATAAATTTAACATTGTAATGACAATTCACGATTATCATTGTTATTAAAATTATCGCTTGCGGAGGGTCTTTCAAAAGTCGTGCAGATAGGAGAATATCATAGAACGAAGTCTGAATATTCTATGTGATTCAACAGATTTTATTGGGGGTCACGATCCAGCCCATCAGCCGGTTGTCGAGAACTCTCTCGACGTTATGGTTATGTATGTTATAGCGCTCAGCAGCTGAGAACCGGTTTTTCCACTTTTTTTCGTTCCCTTCACTACAATATCAACGATTACTGCTGGCCGATGAGTTTCTCGTTCTACAATCCTAATTTGTTGTCGCAGGTATCAAGATATCTTATTTGCAGAAATATATTTCGGCTGGTGACGCCGTAGGAAGTGGACAGTTTATTTTGATAGTATCAGGAAAAAATAAAATTTCAATAAAAGCGTGTTAAAAATGTTCCAAAACATCGGAAAATGATGTTTAAGAAAAATAACTATATGTATGTGTACGGGTTTTGAAAAAACCATATGCGATTATTTTTATTACTGACAACGGTCTTCCTCTATTTCACAGAATTATTATTTTCATGGAAGCTTTGTACACAAAAGTAGATTATATGAGGAAGCTTTGTGAAAATCTCGATCGTTACTTTGAAAAAAAAAAAAAAAAAAATTAGATTTCATTAAAATTTTCCAAAGAATTAGTTCGATGAATTCAATCCATTGTTTCACCATCGCACGTATGTAAACAGGCCTTAGTTCGACATAGAATATCAGGTGTTTCATTTATTGCCCTATCCCACATGAATATTCAGCATCGTAATTTCTTCAAATTTGTCACCATCGCCCCGTGTCCGTGAATACTTAATTGAATCCAAATTATATTTCGGTTCTGGGCGGACATCGTGCGAACGTGCGCTTTACTTTCTTCGTCTCTGCGTTTATATTTAACCCCTTCACTGTCAGGGGCCCCTATAGGGGCAGAAGCGTATAGAGAAATATGGTTCTCTGACAGTGAAGGGATTAATAAGATCGTTAGGCAGTTAAAGAAATTCAGCTAATTCAATACATCGTGCCACCATCGCACGTATATAAACAGGCCTCAGGATATATATTTATTTTCATAACAACGTTTGGATTGTTCGATATAGAATATCAGGCGTTTCATCTATTGGCCCATCCCACATGAATATTCAGTATTGACGTTTCATCGAATTTGTCGCCGTCGTCCAGTTTCCATGAATACTTAATCCTGCGAACGTGCGCTTTACTTGCTTCGCCGATAAATTTATATCAACAATAAACGACTTCCGGTGTTGTTCTCGTCATCTCTGCGTTTATATTTAATAAGATCGTTAGACAGTTAAAGAAATTCAGCAAACTTTTTTGTTTCGAATGTAAGAAGATCGATAAGAAGTTCAATAAATTCAGCTCGTAGGGAAAGATAGGGGATTTATTGTCGTCAGGCCGTCCGGGTTAGACAAAAGTAGGCATTCGTTGCACCGTCACACGTCAGCCGAGTTCTCTGGTATTAACGAGTGGCAATTAGTATGTAATTGCCTCAAAACGTCGCACCAGCTCGGTGCGGCAACAAATACATGCGCGATTTGCAACTCCACTCGAGTTTAGCTTTTTTTGTTTAATTTTTTTTTTTTTTTTCTATTTTCCTTGGTACTTTGATAAGAGCGCATAATGCGGCATTGATTAAAATTGATTCACGACCAGTACATAGAGTACCATTTCGAATTCCGCGACGACGTAGTGTCGAACGGATAAAATTTAACCGATCGTATCCGAGCGAAGGTCGACCGTGTTTTTCATAAAAGCGCTTCGGATCATCTTGCAAAGTCGCGTGAGCGAGGAAATAAATAGCCTCGACTGTTCGTTACAACGCGGAGAAGTCGTCGACGCCTGCACGTGTCTCCCGATAAAGATCGTCTCCCACTGCGACCGTGTGGGTCCTCGCCGCTCGCCTCTTCAAGGGTGGCCCGAGGTCACCGGTGCCCTAAAACTCAAAAACATTAGCCTTCCTTCGTCGCTGCAGCTGAAAAACGGCACCTTTATCGGCTCGCGTATAACAAGCGGTTAATTTCAATATCCAGCCGGAAGAGAACCACCGTGAATTTTTATGCCATCCTAAGCGTCCCCCCCCCCCCCCCCCCTATTTTTTAACTCCCGACTGCCCGCTAGGACAAAAAGACGGGAGTTATACGTTTCACTGAGGCCCCCCGATTTTTTGTGTCAATGCGGCCTCACGTTGTTCGTCGCATTTCGCGAACTCGAAGGGTCTGCGGAATAATCAATAGCCGTTACTACGTTTCAGTCACACCAAATGCGACCCTGCCTTGTGCTGTATTGCGTATGCGACCCGGCAGCGACAGAAGTCAACGATAATACAGTTTCTCTTCGGAATAAAAACAAAATGGACGGTGAATGCCACAACGGTGGGTCTAACTCTCGCGGAAGCGTCGCGCGCTATAATTCTCCATAGGACTACTCTAGCCTAAGTCCGCTTGTTGTGGTGCGCGCTTCTTTCTCTGACCTTGAACGAACCAGTTTAGTTCCGAGGAATGAAAACTATACACAATCGCGTGCCCCAGTTCGCGTGAGCACGCCCTAAGTTTTGATTCTCGAACCGGAAGCTGGCGCGGCCTGACGAACGATGGATCGATTATACACATACACATTTTTCGATTTATGGCACATATATATATATTTTTTTTATTTGGGAACACTCGTCATCCACAGCTGTCTGAATCGAGCCGAATGTTCAATTTTACCGAGGTAAATACGTTTATGGCAGTCAGTATAACGTTCTCCTGCCCTCATATCTGGGAATTTTTATTTAGTTATTTTATTTATTCAGTTTTACGGGCATAACCCATTTGCAGAACGATAAGAATCATCATCCCAAATATAACTGTATGTACATTATATATGAATATACATATATGTATAATGTATGTAAGGGAATGATACTTAAGCTTTTATTTTACATAATAATAATAATAACAGAGTTATTATTAATGAGATGTATAAAGCTATGGTATTTGTGTGCCCGTGGAACGCCAATGCATTGCTGTAAATTCCACCGGAATACCACGGAAATTAGCTTATATGCGCACTTCGAGGAGCCTGTAAAAAGGGGGACATTTTATGGGCGATTTCAACGAGAGAGAAAGCGAGCCCCGCGAACGGGTCCTTCATTATGGTTGCCTATAGTACGCGCGTGTGCGCATCACTCTTCGTCCTTGAAATAACCAGTTTCGACGAAGGGAGCCAAGAACCATTACGATAATTGCCTTCGTGTTTGGCTTTAGTTTACCGGAAGCACGGTGTTGGGTTACGAAGATTAATAACTTGTTAATATTTTTTTTTGTTCCAACGAGAGGGAACAAATTCACCAGGAAAAGCGCATCCTTTTATCGAGATTCAATAACTATACCGTACAAAAAAAATAATTATTTACTCGAATCGTTAAAAAAAGATTATCTTTGGAACAAATATCAACATTAAAAAAAAACAAGCCGACCAAGAAAATATTATACTTTTTGGAATAATAAGCCTTGGATAATCAAACAGTTAACGACCATTCAATTTTTTTTTTCACCTGCATTACGGTCCGTCAACGGCCGTACGATATCTTACGTAATTTCTGCATGATCTCACTCACCGATAATCTCGTATATTATGCAGTAAAAATGAAATGAAAAAAGGAAAACCGTTCTCTTTATAGCTTATTTACAACGATTCAAAGTTCACACATTTCGCCCCGAGGGCGTCACGCTACGTTGAAGAGTTTTTACCATCTGCGATGCCACGTTTTTTTTTCCACCAGCGCAGCGAGCACATGCTGAGTGAATCAGAGCACATGTATCCGTGTTTTATACGTGCTACTGTCCCGAGCTACGAGCAAATTGCGTCACCTGCGGCCGCTTGTCAACAACAGAGTGACCAGTTATTACGTTAACAGAATCGTTTACTAAAGCGCTCCCAAGCGATCAATTGAAAGGTTTCGATGAAGCTTTTCACTACCGTGGTTTGTTCGTAGTTTCCTACTTTTTATTTGGTTACCTAAAAAAGTGCAATTTTTTTTATCTCGAGAATTCTCTCGATCGAACATTCTCGACGAATCGTGATCGACAGGTTTTTTTTTTACGGAGTCTCGTAAACTCGTCAGCATTAGAATCGAAGCCTTGGCACTTGTTTCACCTTCGAATCAGAGACAAATAGCATTTATCCGTGGTTCGGTATGACCTTCCCGGCTATAAACGGTAACCGAGAATAATCGAAGCGACCAATACTGTGACACAGAAGACGAGCCCTCCTCCTCCACCGTACATCGCTGATTGCATTTCCTTACCGGTCAATGATTAGTCTTCGAAAACAGCGATGGAATTAGCAAGTTCAGTCCCTCCCGTTCCCACGCCACCGTTGCAACCAGTTACATAACTTGCATATGCGTGTTCCTCAACGGACTTCTACAAACAAAATTAACGTTATTTATTGAATTAAACTGTGCAGCACGTATATTATATCGTTGAGTCCCTGTATTTCTTATTTGTGCCTTCTCAAGGATTGTTAAAGACTACGTGAACAAACTTCATTATAGAGTTACGGAAGTATACTTTTTTTTTAACGTATTTTATCGGATTTGAAGAATGTTTCGATGGAAGAACCCTTTAACTAATGGGAAAATAATGGGAATTAGATCAATTTCCATTAGTGCACATCTTCATATATATTTTCGTACTTATAAAGACAAAAAACAAAAAAAAGTTGAATTTATATCTGGTTCAATCGAACGTATTTCATAGTTACAAAATGCATTTCCGGTTTTATCCTGCTGGGCAGAAGATTCACCCCTTGGTGCGTTTGTTTGGCCTTGACGCGCTTCTCCTGCAGAAGGGTGCAACCCCCTGTTGCCCGAGAAGCGAAACCTTCCCGTCCCGGAAAATCGATAATGCTCATGCAGCATGGATTATACATTCTTCGCTACTTCCGTTACATGCGAGTCGCAATTCATCCTGAATTGTTGAATACGTAGAGTTCCATTGATTTTTCATTCAACCAACTCGCCGTTCACTGTATATTCTCGATCCTTATGACGATTCGAATACTTACTGTTTCTAACAAAAATATTGAATTACTAACATCGATTTTGAGCGTTCCTATATATATCAAAATGGGGTACCCTTAAATAGTGGGGGGAAAAGGAAAAATGGGCAGGCAGCCAGATGGCGAGGCGGCCAGATAACCAGACAACCAGACAGTCAGGCCGCCAAGACAGCCAAATGGACAAATGGACAAATGGACACACGGACAAACGGACAAACGGACAAACGGACTGCTAAACTGCTAGACCGCCAGGCAACCAGGCAACCAGACAACAGGAGAGCTGGCTAGCTCGGCAGCCAAATAGAGAGGCGGTCAGACAGAGAGGCAGCATAGCAGCCAGGCAGCCAGACAGAGAGGCATATCAAACTGTCCAACTGCCCCATCCTCCACTACCCCGTTTTGGCCCCTCGATTCGGGTCCCATTTTTCAACGACGTCGCATCGCGATTTGTGTCCCCATTTCGCCCCGCTTTACCCTACTAACAAAATAATAACCTTTTTAAAATCATGTGCAACGTGCATTTTTCTGATCACAGAAAAAACAACATCTTCATTCTCACCGTAAATTTGTAATTTTTTTGTATTAGTCAATTCGACGTATAGAAAATGTTGAGTCAGACGCGAAGTGTAAATCAATGCGCGGGCAGAAAGAATATCGGCTCCCAGAAGATTAATTTACGCGTGGCCGCGGAAACCCGACGCGATCGTCGCGCGGAGCTATGCAAGGTTTTTTTTTTCTTTTTCTTTTCGTTTATTTCAATGGCCACATGTCGAGTTTGTAGTGCCGGAGATGCCAGGCTACTTGTATTCACGCTCGCCAGTTTCAACCGGACGTTTCCGTTTTCCTGTTTACGGTGCTCAGTTGTCTATTCAATGCCGCTCAGCCACGAGCCTACTGGTGGAAATACGCGAGACATGCGGAGAGTGTCGAAGCGTCGTTGAGGGTACGGAATTATTTGCATCGGCAAAACCAATGTCCTTCGCACGAACTGGCATTCTAATTGACTGTACGTGCCTCGGATAAATATTTAGTGACAATTCGCATTGTCGAATTATTCGACACTGGGTATGCGGGCATTCTAACGACACCAAATTTGGGAGTGTAGACGCTCGTGAGTTCATCGGCTGTGGGCAATTGCCCAGTGCCATGCATAGCCTCGATATCGATTCGTGACTGAGAATTCCGTCTCCAAGTCCATCGATGTGTCCAACTTTCCTCCTCAACCGTCGCTTTACTCAATTGTGACCACTTTGAAAACAGCGACTCGTCTCGTGAAAACACTTGAATTTTATTAGAACTCTGCTAGGGTTCGATGGAAAAATTCGTCCCCTCATCCATCTATGTGCCCAACTTTCTCCTTAAACGTGGCTTCACTCAATTGTCACCACTTTCAAAACTGCGACTCGTCTCGTGAAAACACTTGAATTCTATTAGAACTCTGCTAGAGCTCGATAGAAAAATTCGTCCCCTCGTCCATCCAACTTTCCAACTCAACTCATGTGTCCAACTTTCCTTCTCAACTGTGGCTTTACTCAATTATGACTACTTCCCAAACTGACTCTTCTCGTGAAGACACTTGTATTCTATTAGAACTCTCCTAAGCTTCGATAGGAAAATTCGTCCCCTCGTCCATCCATATGACCAACTTTTCTCCTTAACCGTGGCTTCACTCAATTGTCACCACTTTCAAAACTGCGACTCTCCTCGTGAAAACACTTGAATTTTATTAGAACTCTTTTAGGCTTCGATGGCAAAAGAAGGATCTCGGAGGGATTTGCCGAACGATGTCGGAGTGTTCTCCAACGAATTGGCTTCGCAAAGTATTGTTGTGGTGCGAGAGCATTTCTTGGGCGAGGCCACACACATACACGTACCGTTTAATACTATAGTTTTCTTGCGCATCTGGGAGCTCGTATAGAGTGATGGTCCGTGGCAAAAACCAAGGAACCTTCGTGTGCGAAACTGCCGCGTTGGGCCGAGTCGTTCCGCAGGCTAAACAGACGTGTTTTTTTTCTTTTCTCAAAGCGTCTCATAGGAAACCCACGACGGCGAAAAATAAGCCGCGGGAGGGCAGCGGGTAAGGCGAACGGGATCGGCGAACGGAGCAGAGGGGAATTCGGTGCGGGGGGAAACCCGGTGAGCGTCGTAGCTTCCAGTTTCGCTTCGACAGAGGTTTTTGGCGATAATAACAACGGCTGGCAATCGGAACCTTGAACGCTTCCGACCGTGAGAGGACACCAACGCCACGTGGCTTTTCGGGCGGAGACTCCGCTGCGGAACATTTTTTTTTAATCCTCCATTCTTTCTCCTGCGAACTCGAACTTTTACATTATTTTTAGTTCCAGTACATTCTATAAAAAATGTAAAGTATCTATGGTTGTTAAGGATACAAAATTTGCGTATAAACTGTCTGTTCCGTAAGGAATATAAAAGTTTCTTTGTAACTCGTCGCAGCTGCCAGCGGTGGAATAATTTTCGCGAAAGTAACTCAGCGCTACGAAGAATAAAATAGATTTAATGAATTATATCTGCTGTGGGAAGTTAAATTGTTGTTTTCCTAACCGAAACTGGAGCCTTTGCTAGTGACAGAATGATTCTTGAAGAGTAAAAGAGTTTCGACAAATTGTGTCTGGCACAAGTAGAGAAGATGCTAGTGAACTGAATCTGTACTATGATAATAAAAATAGTTCTTTCACATACTGATATACAAAATTTTGACAAGAACTCTCTGTTCTGCAAGGAATACAATTATTTATTTTCACATTTCCAGAGTTATCAGCGATAGAATAATTCTCGAAAAAAAAAACGAAAAATGTTTCATAAATTCTTGCTGTGAAAAGTAGGAGATTCTGGCAAATTGCATCTGTGGTTCGCTAGATAAAGTATCTTTGTTGCATACAGTGTTGTCAGTATGAGATACATAACATTTCTATACGAACTTCCTGTTCTGCAAGAAATAAAAAAGTTTATTGAGAGCTCGTCGCAATTCTCAGCGATGAAAATGCTTTTGAGAAATGAGTCTGCGTTGTAGAGAACAAAATATGCTAAATAAAAAAAATTATAAATGAATCTTATATTCCTACTTCAGTTACAACTTGGGATTATAAATTTAGTGGTTAGAATACCATTAATGTAATTCGTAGGAAGCATCCAATACGATTTTACATTGCGGTAATAGTTCTACAGATAAACTTTGTTAAATTATATTACATATTCAGCGAAGGACCTTTAAAGGTTTTCACTGGTAATGTTACTGCTACCAAATACACCTACGATAGGAATACTATGTCGAAAGACCGTTTCTTTGCACAAGTACCGCAAAGTACCGTTCTATTGGGTATTGGGTATTGTCTGGTTACACCGATCCCCTAAGGGTTACGGGCTCCTTTCACTTCTGCCTTTCTCCTTCCTTATCCGTTGTCACCGGTTCGATTCTTGGGTCCGGAGCTTCGTCGCGCCTCGTCAGGTGTCAGTAGTCTCGGACATACGGATATAGTCGTAGGTCGTACGTCCTATCTCCGGAGTTATGTCCTCGTCTGTTTTCCTTTCACCCACCGGAGTTCAGTCTCGGGAATCGAACCCGTGACACTTTCCAGCCTTTAGGTTTCCCATACCGAGGCACTGGTTTCCTCTGGACCTACTTATTATAGTGGGTTCCGATCCACTTTTTCGCAGAAAAACACCACAGAGAATTGTTGGTGCTTGCGGAGAATCGAACCCGGGCCTACTGCGTGTGAGTCGCGCTCCGGTCCACTCGGCCACGATCACCCCCTCAAGTACCGTTTTATAAATATCGAATTCCGACGAGGAAATTACTGATGATGAAGATCGGTATCAATATCAGCGTCTCGGGTGATCCGAAAGAGGAAGCGAAGTGAAAACCTTGGGACAGTTGTGAAACTCACAGGCGAGCCAATGAAGTTCCTCTCAAAGACATTTTTTTTTTATCTCCAGTCGAGTAACCTTTCCATCCATTGAGATTTCACGCTCGTGTCAAGCTCTAGATCGATTCTCCGGATGCGGAGGTGCGCGCTGGCGTTTCATTTCGTCGTCGGGGTCGTTTGGCTATCTTGGCCTCTCACCGAAGCCTGGATATCCCGGCAGCAAATTGTAGCTCCACGATGAAAATAACGGGGCCAAGGATAAATACAGCCGCTTCAAGTTTATTCGAGAAATGTACAAAGAGGAAAGAATATGGAATAAATTTAAAAATGTAAAAAGTGGCTTTTACGGTCTATGCGCTTATGAAAATTGACAATGCAGTGAGCGGATGGCGAGGCTTTCTTCGAAAGTAAGCGGCGGAATGAAGTGTGAGTAAACGATAGTGAATTTTATTGCGCGTGGGATAGAATTTATTTTTCGCAAGACGGAAAACCGCTTCAACGCTGAACTCGCTCTTCGTAGAGCGTTTACGTAATAAAGAAGGGTGTTTATTACCTTACAACTTTATTCCGGAAGCTGTCGTAGAGAATGGAATTTTCATCATTCCGAGGGAATTTTTGTTTATAGATTTTTATTATGAATACAAAATCGTGTAACAGCCAATTCGAAAGGACTTTTTAGCTGCTGGGATTATTATTGTTCTTCGGAGAAATAAAGAAATCACAGAAATTTATTTATAGAAGCGCGATCGTATAAATAGCTATGCGGGACTCGAATGACGTCAATTTGGAATCGAGACGCATACGATAATACTACGTGACCACGTTCGTAAAACACTAACTTTACAATCGACTGTGTGTACTCGATGTATGTATGATGAATCCTTAAATTGAAAAGCGTCGTTCGCTTATCGTTCAACAGAAGTCCAATTCAATTAATTCCTACAGAACGATTTGAATTCGATATCCCGAATAATCGTCCTAGCTACAGAATTAACAAAATTCGAAACAATGCCAAATTTCAATTGTCACAAGTTTTATCAGAATACGAAAAAAAAAAATTCGAAATTTTATCCGACGTGTTTCGCGAAACTAAAAATGCTATATGGATGTTCATTTCACCCCGGGGTTTTATTGTGGAGGGTGAGCGAGAGCGCTGGAGCCTTTTGCATTCTGTATTATAGAGTTTGGACGTAGATGCTCCCCGGAGGGCGGGCGGGAGGGGGGGGAGGGGGGGGGGGGGGGGGGGTTGAAAGAAGACCTGGATGGGATGCTCAACCCCGCTGATCTATATATTCGGATTTCAATGAGTCTTACCTTTCACCACACAGAACGTCCCGCCGCTACGAACACGTACCCGAATGCCTGTCTCGGCGTCGACCCAAATGCCTAGGAATCGGGACAACGTTTTCCTCCCAACAGTGCTCAAATTCCCACGCTGAAACCTACCCTCTGCGCCATGATTGCAAGTCCCGATTCTCGTATAATCTTCACAAGATCCGTGTGCTCTGTTTCACGTTCCTCTCTATCTCGTCCACGGTCTACATATCTCTACGGTATAGATAGATATGTGTTAATCACGAGAGTAGAATAGTTCGCGGTGGAGCGATATCGGGGTTAATTGGAAAAATTTTAAATATCACGGCTCTGCGGCATCGTTCGGTTTTACTATCGTTCGTGCTTTCGCGCACAAAGGGGAGCGGGACTTTGGATGGCTTCGGGCGTGAGTTGGTAATCAGGGAAGCAAGGAATTAAAGATGAAACGAAGACACGAAGATATTTTTTTTATTTATTTTTTTCAAGTTTTGATAATTGGTAGCCTTTTTTCCTCAATTATTTTTTATAATCTATCTGTTCAAGTAATAACTAGCTTAAAAATAATCGGATGACGACGCTTGCAGATTATGATTTTCGGATATGTTACTTTTGAGAGTCGGGTCGGATTTGTAGTTCAAGTTTTAATTCGACAGAATTCGAATTTATATTACTCGAAATGTTCTGTCTAATCGTACATATATAGTCAGGTGATAAGGGGCGCGTTGAGATGGCGGTGTCGCAAAAAAAAAAAAAAAAAAAATCTTTGGCATTATCTTTAATTACGCGAGTGAAGCAAAAGTACTTTCGAATGACGTCGATGAGAGTCAATGCAAAATTATTACTTTTGTCACGTAGAAAAAAAGAACCCATTGTTACGCAACTTCATGTTCAATACTTTACTTTCATTACATCCACCTGATAAATCTTGTACTATTATTATCATTACAGTTATAAGTTTAAAAAGAAATAAGTTTCTGTTGCAAGAGTTCCAGGAAAAGTTAAAGTTTCGTTAAGATTGGAATAAAATTTATTTTTTTGTCTCGTTAGTCGCGGGAATAATTTAGAGAACGTCGCCGTTTGTCTGAAACGAGGGTAAAGCATTAATTTAAAATTATCTTGACGATAGTAAGCAAAAAAAAAAGATTAACAAAGCAATTTTCTTCTATCTATTTGCATTGCAGAGAGATTCAGTGTGCAATTAACTCGGCTGTATAGTTTAGCACCTGTCGAGGAAAAAACAAAAACGTTAACGGACGGAAAAAAACAAAAACGTTAACATTAATCTCAGTGGTAACTGAATAAGTATGCGTTGGTGAGCGACAGCTTTGATGTACTCCAACGAATTATACTTTACAAAAACGGGCGCGTAGTTCTATATTGGCGCCACGTTTTCACTGTTTCTACAACAAAATATACAACCAACGCGCAGTTCATTGCACACCGGTGAATCACTGCAGGCCCCGTTCAGAATTTATTTCTCAACGAGTATCGCACGAGTAATTTAGAGTCGTGGTGGCGAACGTTTTTGAGGACTTATCGCGCATACATTCTCGACCACAAGCGAGACTCGGTCAGAATTTTGAATATTTTCCGATGTATTACATTATAAAAAAAAAATTAACTAGTTAAGAGATGCATGACGAAGAACATTGGATTTGCACGATACTGATAATTTCAATAAGTTGTTAAAAAATGGGTAATAAAAATAATGTTCATGTTCGACAATAATGAGGAAACTTTTATTTTCTCGTGTGAAAGGAATTCGTTGATTGTTCTGAATCAACGTTCGAAAATTTAACGCAACCAATGTTTTCGACATCTTTGATGTACACCAGACATTTTCGAAAGTTACAGAAATTCTGACGTAAAACAAAAAAGTTGATTCCGAAATGTATAAGTGAAGCATCCTCAATTCTCACCGAAGCGCTACGTTATCGTTCGGTGAATTTTTTTAAATCTATTTTTTCCTCGACACTGAATTTGGTATCTTCGGGTGGGCAACGAATATAACGCTAACTTGCTTGCACACTCACGATGCGCGTATCGCCAGACATGCTGAAAATAGATGGTCGCGTTTATTTCTTTTAATGCATTCGGAAGTGCAGACGTGACTGATATATTCGACGTGAATAACATCGCGCCAGTTTCTCGCTGACAATGTTAACAGACATGAGTCACAAGTCTAACGAGGTACGTCTCGATCGCATCGTAGAAACTTCGAGTTACCCATTTCTAAGCTGAAGACTGAAATGGGCTTCGAGCTGTTTCTCTCGAAAACCAAGAAATTTCTCGGGCGGAAGTTACGGAGTGAATCCTCGACGTCTGCCGAGTAGCTCGCAAGTTATAATTAAATTTACGAAGATCGGCAATTACGTAATGTGTAAAGGCTCGTTGAAAGTCAAGAGCGATAACAAACATGGAGTTTAGGGTACTCTATGAAAATGTATAATGAAAAAAAAACAAAAAGTTACGCGACGCGCTGAGAGATTTGTTTTCATTAGTGATCGTCGATCTATCTTTCGATGGCAAAAGTCGCTGTACAATTCGCAGAACAGATAAAATAGCCTTATTCATTATTTTCAAAGTTTTGAAGTTGACAATTCAGGTTACTGCGATTTTTCCTTCACGTAATCTACCACCACAAATTATACCAACTCCACAAAAGTCCAGCAGTGAAACATTCCCGGCAGAAGCTATAAAAAAGAAAAGGAAAAAAACAACTCTTATCTTGTTAAATTTCAGGCAGTTCTGCATCAAGTGACCTAAAGAGTGTACAGACTCATCTAATATACCGTGCGAGAGCAGAAAGCGTCGAGGGTGAAAAAACAGTAATCTCCGAAGCGTCCGGAACGCGAATTTCCATCGCAGTGTCTCGGCGAGAATCGCCTCGTCGTTTCAGCGAAACTTAGGTTTCAAGTTCCCGTCATTAGCTCCCCCCCCCCCAGTGGTATAAAAAAATGCACGGAATAACTCATCTCTTATCTCATCATCATGGCTCGGGTTCTCACAATCACGAGTCGAAGAGCTCTGCGACCGAGTCGAGTAAGAAGTCTTATCAGGTGGATGCAAAGCTCATTCAGGAGCTTTCCGATTTGCACAAGCCCGATGGGAAACTGTACCTTAGCGATCGTCAGGCGTCTCGGGGTTCCGTGAGTTCGACATACTCTTACGGTTCCGCGACGTCGTACGGCTCGAGTCACGGCTCATCGTCGTCCAACTATGGTTCTGGCAATCCGCTGCATCATCAGTCCAGCAATCAATCGGTTTATCATACCATTCACGGAAACGATCATCATAGCTCGTCGAGTTACCATCACCCGCTCTACACGATCTATCACGCCGGACATCAGAATCATCTTCAGCCTTCCCACCACCACAATCATCACCAACCTCATAGACTTCAGCACCAACAGTCTCTCCTTGGTACTAGCAGCGGTGCTACCTCGCCGATCTCGGTCAGCCCTACCTGTGATCCCGAGAGGCACCATCATCATCACAGCATTCAAGAAATGATACGATACTTCGGTAGGAGAATCGGACACATCAGACGGCAGAGCGAGTGTCAGGATACACCGAAGGAGAAGGAGGAAGAATTCAGAAACAGGAGCCAAAGCTTGGATGGATCGGCGAGACCACCGAATTTTGAGCCCGATTGCGAGACCACCTACAGAATCTACGAAAGCATCCTGAGGCAAGGTAAAACCAAAATTGGGGGACACGTTGTTTGGTTATTTATTTATTTACAGATGATCTTTTACAAAAAAAACCTTTTATTACAAAGTACCTTTTGCAACAAACGGTAGTTAGCGTGGTCTAATGAAAGCAAAAAAAAAACATAAAAATAACAAGGCATTCAGGCCGGGAAGCGACAATGTCATCTTAAGTCAAGGTAAAACAAAAGTTGGGGACACTTTGTTTGTTTATTTATTCACAGAGAATCTAGTGTCTTTTACAAGAAAAAGAAATTATAGCCTCATCCGCATAAAGAGACAAAGAAAGAGAACAAGAAAGATGGGTGGAATAACATCGTGTAGCTTTGAGAATTCGCCATTTCAGGGTCCATCAGAATCGACGACCTGGGTTCCTTTTTCACGGGAGGTGAATCTGATTTGACAAAAATACAAAGGTTTCTATTCGGAAGGGCCGACGGGTGGAATAAAATTGGGTAGCTATGAGGAATTGCCATTCAGAATCCATCCGAATCGACGAACTGGGTTCCTTTTGACGGGAGGTGAATCTGATTTTCCGATAACAAGCTACTCGTAATTCTGAGTTTGAATTCGAAATCAGCTATGCGAAAAACAATTCCTCGTTTATTTGCCTGGGTTTCTGTAATTAATTCATTGAAAACATTTTTAATCTACCTTATGAAGTACGTAAATATCCAACGGTAAAAGTTATTTAGGTGAACAGGAAAAGCGCGCGACCCACTTTTGCTGCTACGCGGAACAGCACAATAGGCGCCAATCCCCTCGCAAAAGAACCCTTTCACAATACTAAGCCGGGAAATGCAGAATTTCTAGAGGTTTTATCGTCGTTACACCGACGCATTACAACAACGATTTTACGCAGAGAAAGAATTTAACATCGGAGCTAACGTCATGTTCTTCCGGCTGAGGAAACTCGTCTCAGGATTTTCCATTTGTATGACCGCCGTTATCCCATGGCAATTACGAACACAGCCGCTATCCGTGACTTCCGGTGGCAGGTTTGATAAAATATATCCTCCTGATCGTGGCAGGGCACGGGCCGAGTGTGTACGCGTTCTGCAATCATCGCCGGCACGTGCTTTCCTTCACGACTCGTTATAACACTCAACGTTGGCAGACGTGAAGCTTGTTGACTAAATTCGCCGGGTACTGTGTCGAGTTGGATTGCATAATCGCCACTCTATCGCGAGTCCACCTCGGGAGAAATCCGCGTCGACCGCTCAGCAAGCACAATTATACAGCGTGCAGTGTCGATAGCCGAACAAAACAAGAAGCAAATTTTTCGAATATCCCGGAATTCACGGAAAAAAATATCAATGACTCAAGTAAAATCAGCTTGCAGGCTGCCAAAGAAAAAAAAATTATTTCAATTCTACTTGCAATTCTTACGATTCCATACGGAATGAAAATGATAACATGTCACCTTGACAGTCTTGCCGGCGTTCTTTCAATATCATATGGAATTGTAAGAATTCCAAGTAGAATTGAAATAAACATATTTTTCTTCGGCAGCCCGGAAGCGATTTTTTTTTTCAGTTTTCTCTCGATTTTGAATTACAATTCCAATTCCTGGTGACTCGTTGAGATAATTTTCGGAGCAAAGCTGTTACGCTAGGTCGGACCGAAAGTCTATTTCCGTCCTGGCGTTCTTGCGAAATCGCTCAACGCGTCATTATTAATGCAGATTCGTCACCAGGCCAGCGGACTTTGATGCACCACGACCCCTCCATTGAACGTATGCTGGGGCTCGTCTTGACCTATTGCACCGGTCCGGTAATTCTTCATTTTGTGACTCGTTATTTTGCCACTTACCGCCGCTTCGTGTTGGCTTGTGTCTCGTTCATTGAATGCCTCGCGTTTCGGGACACTTCTATAAGGCTCCGATGTATCGAAACTAATTGCTCGGAAGCGTGGAATAGTAATTTACGATGCTAGTGCGATAAAGCTTTTTCGGACGAGTGTGAGTTTGCGGTACGAGTCGAAGGTCAGTGTTGCAATTATACGAGTTAAGAAAGCGTTTTTCGCACGGGTACCGTACAATATTTTATCCCACTCGGTGGGAAAATTTTTACGCGCCTTGAAGCCACATTCGGTATTCTTAACTCTTTCCTAAGTATTATTTATTCAAGATCATTCTTCGCTTTCCTCAACATTTATATTTTTTTAACTGTGTTGTTTCTCAACGCAGAGGCGATAGCGGATAAACAAATTTCTCACGTACAATGTGTGTGTGCGTCGTTGCAGATAGTGGAAAACGTGATGTCTGCCAGATCCAGCGAATGCAGTTTCAGTCACGATTTCAGAGTGGAAAGTAAAAGCTGCACTATAATTACACACATGCCAGTAAAGCCACGGATAGAATATATATATATTTGAAAAATCAAATCTACCTGTCGGACGGTCTGACCTTGTATCTGTACCTACTTATAGAACACTGAAACGTTTCGATCTCGCATATGCAATCCGTCTGATCAAATTTGAATCGACGCTCTTTCTCAATACGTGCATTTTATTTCGCCCACAGTCGCCCGCGTTGAATTTCGAAAACCAAGGCGCATCGTTGCGCAACAGTCTTATCGTCTCGAATTATAATTTAGATACGCCCGGTAGAGTCACGAGTTTTTGAGTCACATCTATTTTCCGCACTTGCGATTTTAGTGCCATCCGTTATTTTCACATCGAAATTCTCGGTACTCCGAGCCAGAAATCCCGAACATCCGGCTAGAACATAATTTTCCGCTTTTCTATTTTAGCGACACTGCGTCTCTGTATCTCTCGTTTAATTCTTTATTGATGCGCAACGTGCCATGTTATCCAACGTTGGTGAAACAGCTGTTTAAAAAAATATTTCCGTAATTTTTTTTATCTACTAATTATGTAAACATTTTATGCATCATAAAATGAATGTTAAAGAAAGTAACTTTGAACCTTGTCCCGTCGGAAATTTTTTTTTATTCAGTCGTAAAAATGTTGAAGGGGACGTTTTCGAACTTCTTGGTTAAGAAAGTCTCGAGGAACGGAGAAAATTGTTCACTTGTGATGTATTCATTTTTTCAATTTTGCTTCCTCACGGAGGAAGCTTTGTTATGGTGAAAAAATATTTTTTCGTCATTGTAATGAAAACGTGTTCAGAATGTTCGAAAACATCGAAACATCGCATTTAGAAAAAATGTTCGGATGTATGTGTGACTAAAACGCGAAAAATGCAAACTGCTGTGACTCGTGAATGACTCGACCAATCAAGCTGAAAGTCATTCATTTCACACACAGCAGGTGGGGTGAATAGCCAATGTTTCTTGAAAATTTAATTAAAACAATTGTCAATTGTTTTTTTTTGTACGCGATTTCTAATTTGTTCAAAAATGTCTGTACGCACTTTAGCTCTCACAATTTTTTAGCTGTCGTAGCAAAACTATACACAGTTGGCCTATTAAATTTGGGGAGACTCGATCGAACGGTTTAAATTTTATGTCATTTTGAATCTTTTAAATTTCACGAAAAATTAAAACTTTATTTTAAACGCATTTTTTTGTATTAAATATTCATCTATGAATAAAATAAATTCATCTATGAATAAAATAACTGGGAGATTCGGGATCAGCGTGAAAAAATACATTAAATATAGTCCCTGATCGGACTAGAGAAAAAACTCATTATTTCAAAAAATGAGTGATTTTGCGTATTTTTTACATTTAAATTACTTACTTACACATCGTAAAATAGTTCCACAATGTTTGCATAAAAAATGAAAAAGATATAAAAAAAAATTGCTGGTTTCCCAAGCGTGGCAAATATATGTAAAATTGGGGATCAAAGGGTTAAGTTTGCATTGCACACGGGAGCTCCTGAAATTGGATGACTCAAGCGCGGCGGGCAGCAGTTGCGGACGTCATCCCTCAGTCTCGCTCCATTTTACCGTGGAGCATTGGGAGGGTTGCGCACTGCGGATATTCTCGAAAATCATTCGTAGACCAGGGTGGAGGAAATTCTCGCAGCAGGTTTGTGGCCGAGCCGGTTCGATCAACTTGCCCTTTGTGGATAAATTCCAACTAATCTAACGATTAATGTACCTTCGATTAATCTACTAAATCTACCCTGTTTACAATATAGGACTTAAGCATTTGCGATAGGTCGCTAGGACTGAAAGGTCGAGTGATTATAAACTCTCCAGTCAGGAATTCTCAAAGACGCTGAAAGCCGAGAATCGTAAACAGCTTTGGTGATAATAAGATCGCGTATCAGGCTACGGTTTGTGTGCAGTTCTGCGATTTTTATCATCGTTCGTATTCCGCTTCGACTAGACCTCTCGGAGCCTTTTCCTAACAGTGCGTATCCGTTTGCTCTTGGGCAATCGTACACAAAGATATCGAGTTCAAAAGCAAATGTTTGAACTTTTATCTTTCATATATTATTTTTATATAGGAATATACTACGATGCGAATTCTTCACTTTTGCCAATTTTTCTCACTCGCACAGTTCAAAACATTTTCGACTGTATAAAAAAAAATTATACCGATAAAGAAGCCATTGAAATACTTTCACGTCGTATACAATATATCCGGGACTTAGATTTAATTCATAAAAAATAAAATGCGAGCTGAAGGACTTCGATGGCTCGTTGGCATTTTTGTTATTTCGTAACATTCTATGAACCACGTCGTGTACATAGAAGCTATTATGTATCATCAATATTTGTAACTAAATGTCAATAAATACGAGAAATACTTCTATCAAAAAACGCTCGGCGCAAAAAAAAGAACAGTTTCCCCATAGCAAATAAAATATCGCTCTTGGTTGTGATAAACATTATTCATTTTTTTAAACTTTTTTTTCAGGTGCCCTCAGGAGAAGTTCATTGGATCCAGGAGCGAGACGATTGTCCCTCGGCACACCGGCGATACCGCACAGAGCTTCGGACGCGTGTCTGGATCCGGCTCACGCGGCCATATTATTCCGCGATGCACGAGGGGTGAGTTTTTTTATTTAAATAATAATTCGTCCATAAGGGAGATAATCGACCATTTAATCGACTTTCGTATGAATATAGAAAACCGGAACACAGTTGCATTTCACTTTCGAAGAATTTTCAAATTTGTCGCGTAGTGCTTATTTTTAGCTTGACCGTAAAGCTTAAGCAGCTTTCCCCGTCGAGAGTACTTCTTCGTCAAGCTCCACTTCCTACGTGACATCGTGCACGTACGCCAACGCGCGACTGCATTGATTTTACTAGTGTTGTAGAGTTCACTGCAGTAGTTGGTACAAAAAAATAGCTGTAGTATCCGATCGATAAAACAGCTGCCGGATAAGTTGTAGTTAAAAAATCTCTAATACCGTTCATCTGAATGGAAAATTTAATCGGTCACGCGATATGAAAATTTATTATTCGCTAAAAAAAAAAAAAAAAAAAAATTGCAATGAAAATTCAATAGCCTTCCGACGGTCGTTGCAATCAATGCCACGGATACTTGTCATCGACTTGCAAAGTCAATCGATACGGCGAATAAGGTCAATAGCGTAATTATAATTTTAACGAGCTCGTGCCATGGGACAGAAAAGTACCTTACCGACATTGTCGAGTAAGGCAGATTCCTCCCTTTATTGACTGCACTGCTGGCAGTTTTCTTTATCCGCCTTAGGTATCGAATTGTGAACATCGTTGGGGTATCGAAGATTCCAGTATAGCCGATCGTCCGGCACAGCCGGATCGGCTTTACCGACGGTGATAACCGAGTCTGCGATCCACTTTCATTACACGCCACTTTCTGCCTTTTCTTGTCGTATCTCATATACAACAGTTTTGACTTTTCTGATTATCAATTTTACGACAACTTCCGATAGTTTCGATAACTTTTTGTTTTATTGGAACATGAAATTATAATATATATATATATATATATAACGATGAAGAGGAAACATTAATTTTAAAACATATTTTTATTATTTACGATCACATAAATATTTTTTAGCGATCAATTTGCGAAATCTTAGGGCATCGACAATTTTGAACAAAGTGCAATGTTCTGCCGAGTTGTGCCCACAGAAGCGTTGTATTTCCGATTTCCGATGGCACGTGATTAGATACCACCCTCGACCATATTCACGGGCAAGTGCGCGGCTATGAACGATTTAAGGGCACTGGAACGAAGCAGGTCGTTGCATTCCCATGGCGCAATCGATCGTGACATGCGCAGAGACCCTTGACTCGCTTACCAAAGGCTGCACTTCACTTCCACCTCAATGGATATTTCTGCCTGACGTGCGAGCTTTCCAATGCACCTCGCCATACAACGAAGCTATTTCATGAATCTTCTATCAATTTATGCACAAACGTTATGAAGACTGTAAAGTCGCACGAAGTTTTCATATGGCTCGGCGTAGTTTCTGTACCGATATATATCAACGCGGCAACTTCGCGATAAAAAAAAAAAAAAAAAAAAAATTTCAACTCCCGACTGCAGAAAAGAAGTTGTAATTGAAAAGGTCTTAAAAAAATTACTCCTTATTTAAAAAAATATTTGTAAAAAACCGACGATATACCGGTTTTATTATATAACAATAATTAATATTGTTTTTTACAATAAATCTTTAAGTCTTACACGGTTCTTTCATATTCATACAGTCTACACACAGTTACAGTCAATGCACAGTTCTTTTGTATTTATTCGGATGACCGGACGGATTCGGACGGCGTCTCCCAATGTACGCACGCACGCACGCACCCACAAATTTTTTTTTCTTCTAATATTTTTCTAATAAAATGCGCGATTTCAATACAGTGAACTTTGCGGGATACAGGAAAAAGAATTACGTGAAAAATAATTAATACCAATTATCGCAAACAATCTTGTCATTCCAATATATTTATCTTTATCCACATACGGTAGCAGCGTAATTTGCCTACGACGAATGAAACGTAAGCACGGAAATCGGCGATCATTATCGTTATCGCTCGGCGAGTAATTTTTTTTATTCCGACTGGAAAGAGACAATTTTGTTTACCCATACGCCGAGCAATGGATGTCGATTTGGCAGCGAGGAAATAGAAAATTACAATATAAGTAGTCAGATCGGGAACTTCCTGGAAATCGCCATCGCAAATGTCGGCGCATCGTTCGTTCAATTTCGCTCACTGGATACACGTGTTCCCGATGGCACGAGCGTTATTGGGTCAGTTAAATACGTTTCCGGGATAAATCTGAAAGCACCTAATAACGGAATTCATCGAAACTAATGAGAGATATTTGGCAAACAAGAATTTGGCACGAGTTTTCTCGCGCGACTGTTGCTCGCATTTCTTGAAACGTTCAACGTTCGAAAAGTTGAGTACGGTCGGGACGCATGCAGCGACAGTTGTGTAATCGCTATTCCAGCCGTTGTTCGTCAATTGCTCAGCGCACTGACCAGTATTATTATCGCCACTAACAATCGGAAAAATAGAGTGTCTCTCACCGAGACACAAACTCGTATCGTTCGGCTCAGACCTATACTTTAAAAAGTCTTTAACCACTTTTTTCTTTCGCTTTGAAACTAATTTACATGTCCGGCGATGAGGCTCAATTACAAACGTGCTCGAACGACTCGTACGCTTACGACAGATGACTCATTTTTTGTTGGACTTTACCCTCGAGCTCTCGCACTTTTATTCCGGACATGCGAGCGCATAGCGTATTTACGTTTTTATCAATAATCGCACTGGAAAATTCAACGTGACGGACGATCTTGCACTGTCCTTAGGTATTTGCACGCGCGGTCATTCCACGTGAGACTATGTCGTAGTATCGAGACTTGAAGTTTTCTTCCGACGTAAAAAAAAGAGATAATATCGCAACTTGTTTGTTCGTTCCATTCGACGCATCGTCGAGGCTCGTTATCGCTTTTATATAGCCTGTCATATCGCCCGTACAGCACACGCGTTCTACTCTTACCCGATCGGATTCAGCAACTATAAAAATAACCGAAAAAGTTACGGTAATTTCAGGTCACTTTTTATACCGTTGAAATAACCGCAAAGTAACCATATTTTAACTTCTGCGCATGCGCGTGCGAAAGCTCAGACTACCCGTGCTTGCGAACGGTCTTTTTTGTTTGTTTGAATAACTGAAAAAAAATAACCGCAGTAATAACCGCGCATGCCCAGAAGTTTAAATATGGTTTTTTCCCGTTATTTCTACGGAGTTAAAATTCCACGGTTATTGTTTTTAAACAACAACCGTTACTCAAGTTAGCTGCATCGAAAGAAACATTCGAGTCGAGTTCGATTCGCGTGTAAGAAAATTTGTATCGCTCTTTCCGCGCGCGTTTCTTCGTTTCTCAATTTCGAATCATCCGCGAAGAAGCTTCGTACGCACAAGCTATTAGTGTTACGGTATAGTTCTTGGCAACAGTCCCAAAATTCGATTTACTATTTTCGTAACAAACAACAGGCCCGCTGTCGTTACAATTTTCACACGTAATATTATACATCTCGGCGGATACTCTGCGTATGTTGGTTCGACGACCAAGATTTATGGCGTTCGATGGTTCACGGTGCCAAAATTGCACACAGTTGCTCATATAAATAATTCCAGGACGATTTGTAGAGACTCTTTTTGGCGTTAGGTAAACATTATTCTTGCTCGCGAATTGCAATAAAAAAAAGTTCCAAATTATTTGCTCATTGCTTCCTCATTTATTACAATGAGGAAGAGAAAGTTCGTTGATCGATTTTTGACTTCCTCATACAGGAAGCTGTCCGCGAAATTGTAATAAATGGCGAAGCCATGTGCAAATAACTTTGCACCTTTTTTGAAAATTTATCTTACTAATATTTTATCGATTTAAAAAATGCATGGCTTTTAGAACCGTGAAAAATATTTCTGTGACTCACGATATTTCACGATGATTTTTGCATCTCTTGTGAAGTACGATTAAAAATTTAATTCAAAACCTTAACGGGTTTTCGAATTGAAACAAAATTTTAACGGGCGAATCGATTCCTGCCAAATTCTATAAGGAAAATGGATCCATAATAGTTTATTCAGGTCGAATTTTGTTAGTCAAATATTTTAACGATTCTTACCAAATTCAATAGCGAACATTTTTTTATGCTCGTCTGCTCCTGTAGAAAGTTTCGGCCCGACAACTCAAAATTTGCGAAAGTCACATCGCGAACACATTTTTTCGAAAAATTCAGAATCTGATAAAAGCAGAACGAAGGTTTCAATGATTACGCAAATTGTAACAAACAGATGCACCTAACCATTCTACTTGCACGCCAAATTTCAACCCGATTGATAAATCCATTCTTGAGTTGTAGACAGTTGAATTCTACAGGTCGGAGACACACGCGCGCACCCACACGCACACGCACATATCCATCCAGAATTTTTTTCTGAATGTAATTTTTCGTCGTTTTCGAACTGAACACGCTTACACGAAAATCTCGAAAAAAAATCCATGAAGGCAAAGCTTCCTCCACGAAGAGGCAAAATGATATTCAGTACCAAATTAACTATTTAGCTTCTGCGATACACCTTCCCGCTTCCAAAAACTATTTGTCCATCTACAATTTCCATCTGTCGACAAAAAATAATGTTCGAACATACAAGCCTCTTCGCAGCTCCCAAAACTTCCATTCGAGATGCCTCCAGACATTCCTGCAATAAAATAACACAAATTTCAATGAAAAAACATTACCGATCCGTTGCAACCTGTCACCGAGCAACTTCCCGTTCTCAGTGACGTTGATCTCGAGCCCTTTCACATTCCCTCCCAGCCTCGATTTCCCCGTAACGAATATATAAATTAAACGATAATGAAACTGTCGGCCGTGGAACTTTCAGCCTCAAAGTTAGTCGACGCTTCGCCGCACCACGCCGCCGCGAACAGCTGACTCTTGTATATTTTCCTTCAGCTTTTTCGTCCCCTATCGTGGGCTATCACCGTCGCGCTCCTTCCACTCGGCGACTCTCGCGCTTTCTTCTTCTCCTTCCGCACGGCGCACATAGCCGGTGCGTCTAAACTCGCCGCTGGTGCTACTGCTGCTGCTGCTGCTCCGCTACTACGTGAATACGTGGCTCGGCTGGTTCGCTGGCTGGCCCAGTGGCCAGTACCGTCTCGGGATCCAGTACTCCGCGAGCCGCGTGTCGCGCTTCAGGGTCACGCCTCCTCCTCGTCGTCTCTCGGTTATCGCTCGCTGTTCCTGTTTCGTTTACCAGTAATCCGGTGTAACCCACAGACGAGCGTGTTAATCCGATCCTCGCGGGACGCAGACCCGGTTTCGCTAACCACACCGAAACTACGAACGGAATTATCAACCGGGCGTTCGCTCGGTCGTATATTACTGTATTGCAGGACGGCGCGCGTCGACCTCGCGAAAACGGCTCTATAGCCCTCCCCGTCATGCCGCGATAACGGTTCTGTGACGTGAGTTGTGTGTACCGTTCGGATCAGGACGGATGGAGAGGAAAAACAAAATATATATATATATATATCAGCTTCAAATTTATATGCATAAATGATATTTATAAATATCGGCACGTGATTGCTCGGGCGATTATTACGGTAGATTAATTTCTTGACGGAACAAGGGAAACTGTAGCGTTGTGCGTGCCTCGGACACCTGATGCCCGCTCCGCTCGCTCGCAAACACTTGGTCGCTTCGGCTAGTCATTAATTTTTGTCTCGTTTGCCTGAATTAATTTTGCGCTGTAATGTAAGGCGCAATGATTCCTCGATTGGATCGTACAGAGTGGATCGAATAGATTTTTATGTTTGAGGAACTTTTCTTTGTCCACGAACGTCTGCAATTACTTTTTTGTTGTTAATTTTACAAACAATATTCGTAATGTTAACAGACTTTTTTTTTGTAAAATGGACGAGATTTAGTAGTAGTAGTAGTGGATTTATTGACAATATTCCAGATGGAACAATTTTTGATACATAGCATTACATAGTGTAAGTTGTCCTGAGAATATAAATATATTGTCAATTGGCCATCGACCTAAGTCCTTCAGCCAAACGAGATTTATTTTGTAAAATTAACGTGAAAAGCATTTTGGGCGTTTGTGGACAAGATACGTTGGTACCTTTTTTACTGCGTTAGAATTCGAGGGTTGGTCGCTGAGAATTTACTCTTTTTTTCACTTGGGTTAATTTTCCGAAGTTTTTTCTTTACATTCGTGAAAATTGGCTTCGTCGATCCTCGCTGGAATGTTTACATCTCTAGCACATTTTTTTTAGTGAATTTGCAACTTTTTTTTTAGACCTTCCAGACGTGCAACGTCTGATGTTCGAGGTGGTGCGTTAACTCGCAATTATAGTCAGTCGTTGAGAATCTATTTCACACCGATCGAAAAGTACGTTCGGCAATTCTTCACTTATTCGTCGATATTTTATTCTTTCATTGTGCAGCGACTTTCATTATTTTTTTAAGTTCTCTTTTGCATTTTGCTTTTCTTTCGTGTTGCTTTTTTTTTCTATTTATGAGCTTCTTTTAATTTTTTTTTATTAAAAATTTTCCAAGCCACGTCGGCGTCCAATTATAGCGATAATCGATCTGTATGTGTCGTCATGCGTACCGTCGATTAGTTTTCCGACTTCGCCTCTGTTGTTTGCGCTGCTCAGTCCGGTATTCTCGTGCAATTTTCATCTCATTCAAGCGGCAAGTGTGTTTCCACCGGGGATTTTCCACACTCTCGTTACTGTTTCCGTGTGTTTTATACTGTCAACATGTGCGTGCGCGTGTGTGTGTACAGTTACATTGAAATCAACGAGCGACAAATTGTATCTCGCGGCTATGGAAAATAATGAGTGAAGCGAAACTCGTTGGCCAGACTGAATTTATTCTCGTAACGTTGAGCCACGGAAATACGCATGGAGAACGTTGTCCCGGCGTCGCTCGTGATTAAGATACCGAGGGCTGACTCACTCAGCTGCTAAGATACCCCCGTTGTCGCTTCCCATTGTACCTACGTAATGCGCAAAAAAATTCCCGAGAAATGAATTTTTTGCGAAATTACAAAAAAAGAAAAAAATATTAAATTTTAGGTACGCGCCAAGATTAAAACAGTGTCGCGCGATTCGCGCGAAATTGCGTGCTGCGAAATTAATATTCCCCCTGCGGGACAACGCGTGTTTCCGAACGGTAATTAAATTATACAAAGTTGGCTTTTTTGAAAAAAAAAAAAAAAAAAAAAAAAAAAATTGGCACCATTAAAAATAAAAAAGAAAACAGTTTTTGTTACTGACTGTTGCATTTCACTTTGCTTTAATCCTTCATTTTCGCCCGAGACAATATCGCCGGTAGCGAAAAAGCGCCTGTAATGTGTAAATGCTTGGCCGATGGAAAATATGACGATTCATGCGGCTTTGAACAAAACAATTTTTACACGATAAACAGATCGATTGTCGACTCTACTCTGATGTGCGTTGGTTTTGTTTGGTCGATGGTTGCATCGTGCATTCAACAATCGTTGGATAGTTTCAAGGTCACGAATAACTTACGAGTACGGAAAGGTGCACTGGCACGGTGGCCTAATATCGTCGTTGATTAAGATGACGAAATTATCGACCGAGTGTTTGTGTAGGGTTCTATCGGCTCGTCCCACAATTGGCTTCAGGATTGCGTCATGCCTCCTCGAATGATCCAGGAAAGATTTTAATTAATCGAACTATTAACCGTCCGCATATTCTGTATCAGTGCGATTAGTCATTTTTTTTTTTTTTTTTTTTTCAATTTGCATTATTCTTTAGCCGCTCTGTGCGATACTGAGATATTTCCTGGTACCCGTCAGCAAATATCTCGGAAACTATCGGACAGCATAAATCGGATCTACACAGTAAAAAATATTTTGGTAAAATCGGAATACGAATTTCCGTAAAAATAATTTTCGTAAAATCGGAATACGAAGTTTCGTAAAAATAATTTCACCAAATAAGTGACAAACTCTCTTGTTCAGGTTTGAATATACAAATCTGGCCTTTGATTCCCGTGTCATTAACGACTTTAGTTTGTACTTTTGTTTGTAAAGTTAGAGCCGGATGGTGCGATCGGAAAATCACCAAATAAAAAATGGTGGATGTTGCTGTAATAAGTTTTTGTAAAATGTACAAACTTTTTCGTACTGTGCACTGTAAACGTGTCAATAGCAGAACATTTAAGGCGATATCTATCTTCGAACCCAATTTTCGCTATCGTGCATCGATCATTTTCGCAAACAGCGGCAACCAGTGTCAATAATAGATTTTCTAATTTTCAAAACACATTTGTTAAATGCGTTTGCAATATCTTGAAAAATATTTATTCAGGAAAACGGTGGGGAATGTCAATGTACCAGTGAGCTGGACAGCTATTTATGGGTGTCCCGATTTTCGGACAAGATATGTCCCAATGTTTCGGACAGTCGCGAATTCCGAGAGTAACGATGCCCGAATTCAACTAGTTCGTGGTAACGCGAATAAGCACAGGGACAATATTCTATTAATTGCTCCAATATAACATCACTGCAAAAAAAAAAAAAAAAAATGTAAATTTAATGTACTGGATTGGAAGTTTACTGGCTGTACAGTTGCGCCGTTTTTGCCGGCTAAAAAAATCTTATACAGCTAACGGACATTATAGTTTGGTCGGCTAAGCCGTCTTAGTCTGCTAAGATGGTTTGAGCGGCTAAAAATTAGCTGCAGTTTAGCCGGCTATTAATTTTTATTGAGAGTTACAACGAAACTGATGGAATTAGTGAGACATTTAATGGCACATTACCTGTTTTATTTATCAATTTCTGTACTACTATTATTCACTATGTGCACGACCTACACAAGTTTACCGGACGAGTGTGTGTTGCGTATACATGCAAAAAGCTGGGTGTGCAAGTTGGGTCGGACCTGGCCGGTAGACGGCGCTGATAGAATGCATGTACACGGCAATACACGCTCAACTGGAAGCTCTGTGTAAGTCACGCACATAGCGAATATGCATATCAGTGACTAATTGTATATACTATTTTAACAGTAAGAGCAATCTCTCCACCATTACATTCGTTATAATCTTAAGTATGCGGGCCAGTTGTCCGGTAACTTGGACGTGTCCAGTCATTGGTACGTTTACCCCATAACGTTTTTTTTAGATAACAAAAACAAATCAATTTACTTATAACAAAATGCTACCCCCATAATCGCAACCGGGCGATTATAATTTCTCGCTGCGTACGCGAGTGCAAATGAAAATTCAAAACAGATTAAAATCAATGACGAGAAACACACTATTCAAAAAAGTAACTTCCGCTTTTACAATTTTTTTTCTGTAAGGCCAATACAACTTGTAAAGAAACAGCTCGAACAACGAATAAATACCGGTCGAGAGGATTAAAAAAAAGAAAAAACAATTACATTAATTGAAATTATTAACGAATCGTGTGATCCTGAACCGTGATATGCATTTACTGTGTCCAGTCGATGGTAGCGTCGAGCATTGAATAATCCGATGAAACCGATAATAGCAAGGCCACGAATTACATTTTCCATCGCAAAACCGATGCCCCGCGCGACGCGTTAAAATGGATTAAAATGGCGAAAGTGCCGGCCGAATGTTTACAGGTTCCTATCGATTTGTCTCGGAATTGGCTCGAGCATTGCGTCACGTCTCGCCGGATAGCCCAGTACGGTTTTCTCGTTATCGTCACGATTATTCGTGAGCACGGTCCCGCTCGCTGGCTCGCGCACCTCGGCAGCGAGAATCGTTGGTAAATTTGTTCGAAATTTTCATAGGCAAATACGACGCGGTTGTCGTGCGCGAGGTCGTCGTATCCTTATCGCGTGGCGTTTTTCTTACTAATTGTTCCTTCGGGGATTTCGAAACGCGAACCTCGCTGACGATGCCTCTTGTTGGGCGTGCCGCTTTCAGCGGTTCTATCTCCGTTCGTTAGTCGCTGAACTCATCGCTTTATTTGGATAGTTAAATATTAACTGTACAGCTGATGTTGCCGCTGTCGCGCGAGATAGCCCGATTCGAACCTCGATAGTCTCCGCGGCAGAGAACTCGAGAACTTTGAACTTTTATTTTTTACAAAGTTGCGCACGTGATATTGGAGTTTGTCGAAAAACACTTTGGTTCGCGACGCCCGCGGCCTTCGACTCTGGACCGCGTTCCTTGCGGCGGTTCATCCTCGTCGCCAGTGAGAAGATAGTAAGCAAGAATTAACGGAGGAGAGTGGATGGGGAGAAAAAAAGACACAAGGCGAAAAGAGAAAATTACGATTTTTTTTTTCTGGCGCGTAAACAATCTTACGACCCGCATAAAATATTCTATTAATAGACAATCCATTCAGCAAACAATATCAGGAGACGCGTTACCGTCTTCGCAGCGCGGAGCTGCGAAAACCCTTCCCTGGCACAGGTGCTGTTTTGTAGAGGCATAAACGGATCCTTTCGATAAATAATTCATGTGAAGATTCCGCCGTGTGGAAACACCTGTCGCGGACTCTCAACAGAATCAGCAGTTACAGACAGTTTCAACCTGTTGCCGGGTCTCCCGATGCACCGCGTCGGAGAAACAATTTGAGAAAATTTCGCCAAGTTTATTTATTTTTTTCTTTCTTCTTTTCTTTTTGTCTGATTACATTCGTTGTATATTCTCGAGACATGCATAGTCTGCGCGGACTCGCATCCGCGCGTCCTCACTAGCTCTTGCCGCCTACGTATATTTATTAAGTCTCGTTTGCCATTGTAATATCGCGTGGGTCAAGTCTCGTACATTCGTCTTTTTACCATTCTCGTCACGAATTGAATAAAGCTCCGGAGCGAGATCGTAGCGTAGAAACATCACCTCGACAGCCTCCGGGACGAAGACGGGCGCGAGAGCGCGCGGGCCGGAAAAACATTCGAAGAATCTCGCGAGTACACGGTAATAAAGATTCGTACATTTAACAAACCTTATTTTGTCCGCAAACGTCCACGATTATTTTTTTGGTACTTTTACAAAAAATATTCGTAAAGTTGACAGACATTTTTTGTATAATTAAGAAGAAAAGAATTGTGGAACGTTTGTGGACAAGAAACGTTGGTACCCATTTTACTGTGCACGATCCTGTGAAAAAAATTCTATGTTGCATTGAATAATGTTACATAAAAATTACAGACAAAAATCATATTGCATAATATTTTAGGGGAAAAAAACCGTTTGTGCGATCGATACTTTGCGATCGGGAAGACTACATTTTTTGGTGTTCCGCGTAATTTATCGCAGGTTTCTGATAAATAAGTGATAAAGGAAAAGCAAAAAAAAAAAAAAAATGCATTACCATAATCGCGAGATCGATGACTGGTAGAAAAAAAAATTGGAAAATTTCCATTTGTTTTAGCAAGGTGATAGTTAAGCGCAGGTCCTAGACGAACGAGAAGAACGACTACATTACATTCGTAAACGCGCTCTTCGACTGCAGTCAATCGATCGAAGAACGCGCACCGCGGCAGCGAAACACAATAACACGATTTTCCTATCAATGACTCATTGTTTTCATCTTTTCTACCGATCCATCATTCGACTTTGTAATTTTTATTATTTTTTTTCATTCCTCTCATCTTTTTCATTGAGCGGTCAAAACACGGCGAGCAATGATTAGTGATTTATCGTTCTCCTCTCGGCGAGTGTATAAAATTAGATACCGCATAGCCGCGAGATATCGGGTATAAAAAAATACAAGAGTGCACACTCGGGTTATGGCAGCGGTGCGAATATGCACGAGCCGACGCCGAAGCGCCGCTTCGAGTTTCCCTCGATGACTTCGCACGACGCCGCTCGGGACGAAAGGGACATAAAACTTCATTAGCATCGGTCGCGTTATTAATATTTCTAACCCGAGATGTCCGTGAGCATCCCGCGTTTTTTGCCGGCGATCCGCGAGAGACCGCAGTCAAGCAGGATGCAAATGTGCAACAGCGAGATAAACGACGAAGGAACTGCACTGGGAGACAGAGGCGATACGCTCGTCGATGCTGCTCCGGCGTCGTGTAAACATCCTTTGGTGTATAGAGTCCGCGATACGCAGCCAATGTTTACGCTGTCGTGCCGCCCCCCACTCACCCCGACCGCGCGTTTCTTCGCACGTTGATTCCTTCTTGACTCTGGCTTTGAGCCAATGAGCAAATTTATCCGAAGCTTATCCCAAGTTTTTTTTTTCTCCGTCGCGTTACCGTATCACTCGAAGGTATACACTACAGATTACAAAAAATGACATAGAGCTGGCAACTGGAGAATCGCGATATGGTCGTTGTAATAAAAATTTCTTCATAGATACATTTTTTTTTCCCTCTTGACGGAATTTTTTTTAAATCAAATGAATGGAAAATATTGTTAAACGCTGCCACATTTACATCTCTACCACTCACAACTCTACCAGAGAAAAAACTCTACCAGAATCAAAATAAAACTCTGCCGGACTTGAAAAAAAAAAAAAACAAAGGCATGGCATTCCGTTCCAACTATGTATGAATAAAACGACACTATTATATTCTATTTCTAGGCTCCGCTCGCAAATGTTGGCATACATAGTTGAAATTTTTATTTTATTTTTTTCAAATGGCGTATAAGTTTTTATCAAAAAAATGGAAACTATTATTAAGTGCTTGGTATGGATATTGAAAAAAACGCCAATGTCATAGCACTCGCTTCAAGCTGTGTGTTTTTGGGCTCCGCTCGCAAATTTCGGTATTTACATACTTCTTCGCCAATTTTGCACGACGTTTACGTCTGTCGTAATATTTTTAGATCTGGTGGCGATAAATGTGCAAAACATTCGCGACGTTCGCCGCTTTAATGTCTACTAATAAACACTTGAACGCCGTGTCAACTTTTAGCTCGTTAGCTCAAAGTTACGTTTATCACGACGGCGCACTTTGTGAACGTCGCCAAAGCTACGGCATTAAAATGTTAATTCTCGGGGAAATCAGACTCCGAACATAAAATTCTTCGAATCACGCGCGAGTATCTTGATAAAAAGCATTGAATAACACTTATGCTACGTGAATGTGAAAACGTGCACACAGAGGCGAAGGGCGCGGCAAAAAGGAACCTCGAGGCAAAACGGACCAATCAAAAGAATTGTTTGCTGGACGCTAAAAAATTACCGTCTCAACTAGATGAATCCGTTTTGCCGCCGCTCTTCATTACGATAACAAAACTTGCGCCTAACAGACCGAAAATGTGCCAATGAGCGTTCGACCCAGTGTTGTTCCAAGGGTAAAATGAGCCTACTAGAAGCCGTCGTCGGTTGGTACTGATAAATGCCAACAGAATAAACTTACAGTAAATGGTGCCAACTGCAGACATGCACAGTAACAAAAAGATTGTACTTTCTACAACAACTTATTGTCCACAAACGTCCATTCTCTGCATCTAGTTTTACAAACTAAAACTTACTGACACGAGAAACAAAAGTATAGGTTTGTACATTTAAACCTGAACCAACGAGTTTGTCAGTTGCTTAACAAAATTATTTTTACGAAACTTCGAATTCAGATTTTACGTAATTATTTTTTACTGTGTGGCAGTGATGCCATATTCCCCCACGCTTTTTCTCCCTCGCCTATCTCATACCGTGTTAAAAAATTTCCTCCACGGGAAATTTCCCTCCAATCTGGCATCACTCCTGTGTGGCGCGAAATTCGGAGGATTATATGAAAGCTTGATGATAACCAAATCATAATTATTAAAAAAGTATCTGTTTGAAAGAAAATTCATTTACTGGAATGAATCTCGAGTTCGAGTCCTCTTGTACGATATTTTTGTTAATGTAGTTTCTTTAATCTGCAAGCAACCGTGGCGTTGACCTTTTAGCTTGATTTCAAATCGCAAGTCTTTGAACTATTTTTAAAAAAATAGAGATTTCTGGATTATCGAAATTTTGGTACACTTTAGTACTTTTGGTACTTTATGTAACTAAATTTCCGGTCGTCGATTTGCCACGGTGGTGCTGCAGTACTAAATTCATCAAAACAGTACTGGATTCATGCCTTAGTGCCGACAGGAACAACACCGGTCCGAACTCAAGGGCGAACGATAAACTTCGGTTGCCGCGAGATGGAATCTCGAGGTCGTATCTGGCAATCAAAAATATAATTCTCGGTTTTGCGACTTCCCGGCTCCCTGTCGTTCGAAACGCAATTCGTACTCACTGTAAACATTTACCATGTATATAGATTTATATAAAATTTGCCTTTACGCCGGCCGGGTTCTCGTCCGTTTCACATCTCGAAATTTACGAATCGGAAGTGCCAAATTTTACGAGACCTATTTACCCACTGACCATTAAATTCGGCCTTGATACGGTGAACCCGACTTGATTTGCCGACGCGTCTTTTTTCTGGCGTGCCTCGGAACGAGCGTACCCGTTGCCGCCGCCACTGCTGGCCGACCGACAATTTTCACTGATACTTCACACCCCAATACTATTTCGAAACTTCTCTCCTACGTCGCTTCTACATTCGTCGATAGCCGGCGAAAAAAAATAAATCAACAAAATTTGTTAAAAAATAAAAATAAATAAGAACGTTTAATCATCTAAACATAATAAATTAATAATAATAACAAATTAATCATAAACACGGCTCTGCGTCATAATAGGTGGAAGAGTAAAAAACAAAAAAGATGAGTCAATAGCCCGAGAGTTCCCGAATGTCTAGCGCGACGTATTGCCCAGCCCGTTTGGCCTAGGCTGTTCGCAGTCAGCCCGGAGGAATGTTGTTTGTCGATCGAGTTAATTTATTTTTATCTCAATTCGCACACAACGAAACCCCCATATTCGTATTCTCCGACGCGGCGACGTTGTCCCTCGTCGACTGTGAAACACCCAGACTCACCGATATCGATCTATCCTCGCACGATCCTGCGTGACGGCCAGTCAACAACTTTCTTTAGTTTCTTCTCTAGTCACGTCGATGATCTCCTGTCGAGCGTCTCTTTCGCGCATCCTCGTCGCTTCGATAAGCTTTTCGCCTCGTCGAATCATTGCTTGATTTACATCCGCCACTTCCATTCCAATTGAAATAATCGATCATTGTTCCCCAGAGTGATCTTTCGCGCGGATTTTGTGCGGGCAAAAAACAAAGGAGTCATCCGAAGATTAACCGGAAACCGGAAAGTTCGAAAACTCGTCGAGGTGCTCGACCGAAAAAAAAAAACCGGCGTCTCCTCGGAATCTCGAGACATGCACAAGTCGCCGAAGAGCTGAGACGAAAACTCCGCCATGTGTTTCATACGTTGCCTGTTGATATCGATGTGCAATTACTTTTTGGCTGTGACCCGAGCTCCCAAGGATGATTGAGGCAACAGCGAAGAGGAAAAATGTGTTGATCGGACGTCAGTGAAAGATCCTCGTTGTGACCTTCAACGGCCCTCGAGCGGTGAATTCACAAACATTGACTGCGGAAAAAAATCTACGAAACTTTGTTTTTTTTCCCCTACATACATATATATATATATATATATACACATTGTCGATAAAATTGATCCGATAAGTTTTTTTATGATTTTTCTTTCGTTGTATTTACCGATGTAAATATGAATCGACAATATTAATTGAGGATCTCGAATTGCCAATTCAATGAGACGTGAGATCGGAATACGTTAGAGTGAGGTCTCGAGTTCGAGCTGCGACGAAGTTACATCGAGGAGACGCGCGCGAGAGAAGGCGTGGAAGTGTGCGAGTCTTGGGGAGGATGCTTTTTAGACGTCAGGCCAGTGATCCCAGCAATGGACCCGGCGGGACCGGAAGTGCTGGAAAGAACTCGACGAACGGGACCGACGGCTCGGTCCAATCCACAACGACTTCCGGCTCGACCGCCGGCCTATTGGCACAGTGGTGCGCTAAAATTGCTACTAATGTCAAGAAACGCCAGAACTTCAGTCCCAGAACGTTGCTGAAAAAGGCATTGGTACAAATCGTTGCAATTAGCATTATTCGTTATGTGGCATACATTTTTTTTTAACGTCGGCGGAGCACGACAAAATTTATGAATCAAATTTTGGGGCTCAGAAGAAAAGAAAAAAATATCGGAAATGTCGACAACCTTATCGGATTTTCTCGATCGCGAGCAACGATATGTTTCCACCTAAAGTGAAAGTGCAGCACCGATTTTTTTAAATATATATACGCATATTTTTTATGTTGTGTTATGCGTACTATAATCGTTACTTTGATTTTGTTTTTCAGCTGCCTGTGGTCGATCCCTTCTTGGAAAAAGTCTCGCTCTCCGATCTCGGTGAGTAACTCCAAAAGTTTATATAAAATTCATTTTTAAACATTTGAACGTTCCTCGGGATTGTGCGTGCGAATTCACGATGTCACATAATTAGATGAAATTTGCAGTACTCTGACATAAGCGAAATTTTAACAAGTCATTTTGTGCGGGACGGCAAATCGGGTATATGTAATGACAATAGTTCTGATAATTTCATTTTAAACTATCGAGCTTCTCTGCCGTAAAAAAAATTAATATTTTTTTAATGACACCCCTAAACAAAAAAAAATCTAATGAGATTTCATTCGATTTTTTTTTTATTTAGGGGTCTGATCGAAAAATTTTATTTTGCTTGCATCACTATCGGTGATATTTCTTCCAGAATGTTTGGTTTAAAATCGAAGAAAGTTAGAAAAAAGAAATCTTCAGAAATAACATTTTTAAAAATAGGAGTTTTATTTTTATTGCGGGACATTGAATAATTGTTGATGCCTCAGACAAACGACAAAAAAATTATTCAAGTTTGACAGTTGTATTTATCGTGCCTGGCGTTTATCGACTTAGAGACGGAGAACAATCGGGCATTCTTCCACTTCTTCGTTCATCCACGACGCGGTTTACTGTAATTTTCCATTTCCTCCCGTACCTGCGCGTACTTGTCCTTCACCCTGTTTCTCCCCGTTCCCTCTCGCGATTCAATCTCGGATGTCTTCGAGAAGCTTTTCGCATTTCCACGCTGGCGGAAGCGTCCTGTATTTTCCGTATAAAAGAGCCGTGTCTGGAAACTACTTTTTCGCTCAGCCGGAAATCAGAGTTACGGGAAATACCGCTGAGTTCCGAGATATTAGAGCATGCGGTAATTGAAGACCTTCCAGGAAATCGGATGAGCTTCTCTATTTTTTCGCGGAACACGCGAGAACGACTGGTTATTCTGCGAAGCGAGCAAGCGTTAACAAGTTGTACGCTTTGGCACAGATAAAGGGAAAGAAAAAATAAAAGAAAAAGCTTACACGTGAAGAACCTTCGCAGCCAGAGCGAAGTATCGTAATAGGACAACATGTACCATGTTCTTTAATTCACATTGAAAGATTCTGAAATGGATCAATAAATATTAATCCGTTCCAAAGAAAGATTTTCAATGTTGAATATTTTTTATATTCAATGCCCTGTTACATATTGTTAACACTGGACTGCCCGCTGGAGCAAAAGATGGGAGTTATGCGTTATACAGACTGCCTTCTAAACCCACAGAAGTAATATGCCAAATTCTGTCAAGAGATATTGAGCCTTTCCGACAAACACTGGAGACAACGAAAACAGCAAAATTGCGGGACCTCACACTGAAAAATAAATTCGCTTGCGGATTGCCAAAGAAAAAAATGGTTGTTTCAATTTTACTTTCAATTCTTATAATTCCATGCGGGATTAAAAGAAAAAGATGTAACCTTAACAGCCCCGCCGTCGTTGTTCCAATATCACATGGAATTGTAAGAATTGAAATAACATTTTTTTTCTTTGGCCGCCCGCAAGCGATTTTTTTTTTCAGTGTGAGGTCCCGCGATTTTGCTGTTTTCGTTGTCGCCAGTGTTTGTCGGAAAGGCTCAATGTCGCTTAACAGAATTTGGCAAATTAGTTTTGTGGTTTTGGCAGGGTGTCTGTAGCGATAAATTAGGAAAATAAATGTGAAGTGGCATAGATAACAAACTTCGAAAAAGCGGGCCAAAAACCTGTTCAGATATATCGAAAGGCGACCGCGATTATCTACTGTTGTTTTTGCAATTATTTGTCATCTGCCACAAAACTAATTGTTATCCCTTATCAAAAAAATATTTATAAAAACAACCGACGATAAACCGATTAAAAAACGTAAAAAAGTAACTTCAAAAAGGATGAAATAATTAATTATATAACAATGATTAATAATGTTTTTTTTACAATTAATTACAAGTACTTCACTGTCGTTGAAAATATCAACGTGATGATAATCTACAGCACACGCTTTATCGCCCATTATTACAAAACGAGAAAGGCTGGGAACAATTTGCCGGAAATCCTTGAGCAGGCGTATAAAATATATAATATTTGGTCTCTTTTCAACGACTGCATCGCTGGAAAATAAATCCACTCGGCAATTGCGAACGCAATCGAATCTTCCGCCTTTATATATCACGTGCAAAACGATTCCGCTCTAGTTCCAATTTCCAATCGGTAAATTCATGAAAGTGGAACTTATTGCGAGATAAAATTGCTTTCTTCGATAAAAAGCTTGAAATACGCGCGCACCGGATTTCCATTACCTTGCGAGCGGCACTGAACGCCGTAGGTAACAATCGATGACAATCCATAAACCTGATCTCGATAAACTGCATGAAGAGATGCATGAGAAATACCTGTATGAACAAACATCAACATAAAAATAAAACGCCATGGACAATATTTACACAAGAGCCGTTAGAAGCAACTGGGGAGTCCCGACTATCGACACGACTCGATGCACCCAATACTTGTTGGCTGAATGGGTTGTGGATATACCGCCTCGCGGAGGGTGCACGATCGATAGGGTTACCCATGACCCTGACCCACATCGATTATACCTGCGAACGAAAATGCAATGTTGGTTCTGCAATGACCAGCTGCCTTTTTCTTAACCCTTTGCGTCACGGTGGGACATAGGGTGTCCCACCTTCTTTCGCTCAGTTTTCAATTTCTTAAACTAATTTCTTTACATGAAATACCAAAGTTTTATTTTTACAGCGTCAAAATGTATGGCTCAAAGGGTTAAATTGCATACTTATATCGACACCTTTGTCTGAAATCCAATGACTCCTTTTTTTTAGTCCTTATGTCGAAGCGCTTTGCAGCCGCGCGATAAGGAAAAGAAAATTCTGATACGTCAACACAGTTAAACATCTAGTTGGTAAAATGGGTTAATAAAATAAAAAAGGGTTAATAAAATAATTAAAAAATCGGTAGTTATATATTTAGTAAAAAAAAGTGCATTGAGAAGGGTTACAAGAGTTTTCGACCCAATAGATAAGCGAGGCGTGGAAAAATCCATCGACCCCACCCATGCGTCTAAACGCCAGTGGCACGCGGAGGACCTAGACCTACACTCCAACCCTGACCTAGAAGAGTCGGTGTTTCTGAATTTAGATACCTCATGACTTCGGGAACTCCAGACTCGAATCTCGATCTGGGAATTTTCTAAACATAGATTCTCCACCCTCTCGCCGCCTCTTCACTCTAGAACGATCGACCTATCTCAAGCTGCATCGTCGATGTTGATGCGATGTACGTGCCCGAAACCGCCAAGCGGCAACATCTCGCGCAACACTTGTTTTTGGTGAATTAAAAAAAAATTATTAACGTCACAAAAAACATTATTGTTATCGATGACAGCAATAGCTGTAAAAATGACAGCAACTAACTTTTTCCAGAAGGCGAGTTGGCAAAATTTTGCGAAACGGGCTGCTTGTACTCAGCTATTAAATTTTAACATGGATAAAATGAAATTCTATTAATATACCGAGAATTCCATGGATAAAAACTGAGAACTTACACGAAATAGCATATTTCGATACAAAAGGCCAAACGAGCGTTTTGCGCACTGCGAGTTTGAAGGACAGCACGAAGCCGAGGCGAAGGGCTGTCCTTCACACGAGCATTGCGCAAGAAGCAAGATTATTGGTCGTTTCCGTAGTCGAAACGTCTGATTTTGAACGGTCGAAACAGTGCACCCCCCACGACTATCGTTTCTTCGGTCGAAACGACGGTAGTGCAACCCACTAGGGATTGCAAGCGAATTTTATTTGCGTCATTGATATTGTTTTTCAGTCTAGTCGTCTGGGGAATATTTTTTAGCATAAAAATGACGAAAGTATTTCGTCCTTTAGGATTTGATTTAGCATGATGAAACTTATAATTAACGCGCGGGTCTATGGTTGTGAGGTTCGATGACTTTCCGAAACCTTTCGATCGTCTGCCGACCGCTTCGGCGAAGGCACGTGCAATTCCTCATTAACGGGATTGTCCCATTGAAACTCTCTCCGATTCCCTTGGGGCATTACCTCGCGAGCGTAATCGACGGACTTTATATACCCCCTTTTCCCAGATTACACTCATCGCGTTTTCTGTAGATCAAACATTCATTATTTCCGGTAACATTTTTTTTGCGATCATGCACTGAGAAAAAGGATGGTATTTCCTACTATAACGAATAGTTCCCAGGGCGGAAGTCTATATAGATAGTTAGTGATAGTATATACTCAGTTGATTAAACTATAATTATAGTTAAAACTATCATTTTTGATCATTGTCGTAACTGTAAAATGTAGACGTCCCCGCTCGGAACGATTTACTATGTAAGTTTTTCTCAGTGTATATTGCGCTTCGCGATTTCCTTCTCGGGCCGAGGGAGATTGGATTATCAGCGCGAGAATAAACCTTCCACGCTATCGGTGTATCGCCCTCTGGCTCTTCGGTTCCTTGCGTAATACTAATCGCGATAATGGCCACTATTGATTTAGCCGACGCTGCGTGGAAAATATTAGCGGCGACAACGTATAGTTTGCGACAATTTAACACATGCCGGCGATCGATCGGCTCGTGTCGTCGTTTGCAAACATGAAATAGAGACTTCATTTTTATTGATTTTTTTTTCCTCCAACGTAGTCGTGCAGCCAATTCGAGCCACTTTCCAAACTGAATTTTTTTTACCTCGCTCAGCAATGAGTGATCCTGTTTTGTTATATATATTTTTTCGTCTCTGTGATAAACTTTCGACGCTTCGACTAACGAGATGAATTTCACTATGCGACGATGGGATAACGCTCTGGTAGATACGAATTGCCGAGACCTTTGCCCACTGAGCTGCGACTATTTCTTTGAGCCAGGGCAGCGTACGCGCCGGTACAGTGGAAACGGATATTATCGATCAGACGCCCAGCCTGCGTCGTCTTTGAGCGGACGGGCTTTTGCGATCGCAGCCTTGTTTTAAATTTTATTATACGTGATTTTATGAATATTCAATAATCATTTGCGATTGCTGTCTTATCATAAAAATGTTTCATACGTGATTTTAGACATAATCAATAATCGTATTTGATAATTAAAATGATCAATGATTGACTCGGCTGAATTCTGTTGTCTTCATTTTATGACGAATCAACTTGTCCTTGCATCGAGACACAGATTTTACAGTCTTGATCTGTCTGTAAAAAAAAACCAATACCCGTTAATAATTCAATTCCTTGCCGCAAGCCTTCAGCGGTGCAACCGAGAACTTTCTCAGGTACTTTATTTGCGATACTGGGTCTTCAGTCGAACCGCATTTCTTGTCAAGTTGCTCGCAGACGGTATGTAACTGTTACGTCTGCAAAGGCGCCGTGATTGGAATCCTGTTCCTTACAGCAGGGCATTGATTAAATTGATTACATATATATAAAGCTGTATGCCTATATATATCTCCCTACAATATATAAAAGTCTCGTTGCCGCCGCCGGCATGTCAAGAATCTCAGGGCGGGGGGGGCAGCTTCGTGATACGGAGTGGGAGGTCGCTTTTTATGAAGGTGACCATTTTCCCCCCTTATCGTAAGGGAAAAAGGTCAAGCTTTGATTATTTTGAGGATGCCTGGGCCAAAATCGCTGGAGAGGAGCTGAGGGGAAGCGGCTAAAGAGAGATAGAGTCTTTCGTTTATTGAATTTATCTCAGAAACAAATCCGTGAATCTTCTTGAAATTTTGACACAATCTGCCTGATAGTATGCTCTTCGCTATGGTAGGTTTTTTATTCGCATCTAACAGAAATCGGTGGAGAAATTCGCTGAGTTCTGTCGTTACCGACAGATTTCCGAAACTTTTATACAGTACCTTATATAGCTTTGTACGCATATTGCTAAAAAACTAAATTGTCAACAAATCTGAAAAAAAAATTGCAACCGATTCAGTGTGTTTTTGCCTGCAACGTAACAATGTTTTATAGCAATTGAACATGACCCAAACATCCTAAGTTGTTTCATGCGAGCTCACGTGCCACCAGAAGCAGTAATATATATATATATATATATATATATATATATATATATATATATATATATATATATATATATATATATATATATATATAAGCATACAGCAAGTACACCTAGTGTAGCGAGTTCTCGTACGAAACATGGAGAGTTTCCGTGAATTCAATTATTCGGTTTCGCATACTCACCTCGTTAAAATCGATCGAGAGGTCGGAACGTGTAATTGCACATGTCGGAAAGTTATCTCGCTCGAGGCAGATTTTAGTGGAGCCGACCGATGGCGTATCCAGTTCTAAATTAATCCGTGTCAAAAACACCAAAGAAATTTTGGCTTTGATCAACTCCCGCCTCTTCTTATTACAACCGCTGTATTAGTTCGCTCGATGCGGAACATCGTTGAGGGAATAATCCATAAAATTACGATTCTCCACGGCGCACTCGAGCTAATAAAGCATTCCACTCGTTAAAATTAGATTTCGACGATTCTGATGCGTCGACACGGTACATGCACGTCGCGCTGTAAAATGTATTATGGTATTTTATCAAATATTTTATTACACAAATTTGCATTTTTACCGACGAAAATTCGATATTTGATCAAATGCATTTAAAAAAATTAGAATTAGTACATATGCATTATATTTCACGATCCATCACTTCCTACATTAATTGCCTACCAGTCTGTCCGACAAGTAATACGTGAAAATATAAATTACACTGCGCGTATCGACCGTCATCTCTGGGATCCTTTACGCATTTTTTTCATGTCGACGTAAACAAGTCGTTGGTAATTCAGGCGCGAACGATACGAGGTAGTTTCCACCGTTAGCCGTCTTGGATAAAACGGCGAAGCCGGTAACGTACCATACGCTCGGTTCATTCGCGTACCGGCTACACTCGAAAACATAGAACCGCTCTTCGAACACTCGCGCCAACACATGAAAATAAAAAATAACAAAAAAAAGTACGAAAAAGTCAAGTTCGGTAAGGGGAGGAATGGAGATGGGAGAAGTTGAAACAGTCGATGGTAGGATAGCTCGTACGGTTAGAGAAGCTTTTTTCTTGGCAAGCAGCACGCTTGAGCTTTTCACTGGCGTTATTCTTGGCTCGACCGTCGGCGACGACGATGGCGGCGACGGCGAACGGGATGCGAGAAGCTGACGAAAAGAAGCCGCGCCGCACGCATCGTCTCGAACGATCGCAGATGCGATTTCGGACGAGCCAGTCATTCGGTTCGTTGGCTACGATGCCGGACTCTGTTCACTCGTTTCCGGGTTCTGTCACAGTTTCGCATAAATTGAAAGGGACGTAAGAAAAAAAATTATATGTCGGTTGGATAAGATAATAGTAAATATAATAATAAGTCGCGCATCCGAACGGTGAAGCACTTCTTGTACCGTCCATAAAACGCGAATTATGTTGGATACCCGCAATGCACTCAGCAACCTTGGATCTCGGTACCGTGCAGGCTGCACTTAGTTCCGCGAGCGTGTCCCTTGGGAACAAATAAAATTGGAATAGTTCCCACACGTGTGCCGAAAGGTCGATTACGGGCTTGGTTCGCTTTCACATCGCTTTTTAAAGAAATGGATCGGATATTCTACACTGGAAAACAAATATCAATGACGCAAGTAAAGTTTGCTTGTGTGCTGCCAAAGAAAACAAATGGTTGTTTCAATTCTACTTTTAATCCCGCTGTCAATTCTACTTTCGACTATACTTTTAATTCTACTTTTAATCCCGGTGGCAATTCTACTTTCGATTCTACTTTCGATTCTACTTTCAATTCTTACAATTTCATATGGGATTAAAACGATAACATGTCACCGTGACAGTCTTGCCGTCGTTGTTTGAGTATCATATGGAATTGTAAGAATTGAAATAAAAAAATGTTCTTCGGCAGCCCGCAATCGAATTTTTTTTCCAGTGCTTGTTTCACTCTATGGAACGCCTTGAAAGTTTTATAATTTTAATTCGCAAATGTTTTTCTCGAATTATGGCACTCTTTACTCAAATGTTTTTATTGAAAAGCTCTCCAGACATTACTTGAAGAGATAAAGTGCGCTTATATCGGTGAATGATGAACTTCTTTGTATCTATCAATTTAAAAAATTGCCTACTCACGTCCGAACAAAATTTGTTCGGTCTAGCCTAGCGCCAGTGTCTGGTGTCGGTGTGCGCGTGCGCGCGCACGCTATTTCGTCGGCACCTGTCTGGCACCAATCGCAACCGATTTGTTTTCATTTATAATTAGCCGTACCCGAATCGATCAATGCGGGGCCGATCGTGTCAGTCTAATCTTGTGTCTCGGTCTTTATCCCGCGATTACTCGAGTATGTCGAAGCGCGCATGCCATACCCATTTGCATCCTCCGCAGCACCAACCGAAACGCAGTTGCCTTCGTTAGAGAACGAATCGCTGAAAGGTTCCTTGAAAACGTGCATTATAATTTTTTTTTTCTTTTTTTTTTTTTTTTTTTTTTTCTGGCGTAAAAATTCGAAAGTCAGAAGTCGAGCTCTCTGAGATCGCGCATGCGCGGAGAAGATTTCGAAATTTCAATTCAGTAATTCACTATAAAAATTATTTTCGGCAACTATAAAACGGCGTCAAAACGCAGAGTGACAAAATTTGTGTTTTGGCAGTTTTCGGACGGTCTTTACCGACGTTCGGCCCGACTGCACCGAGACTCTATTTCCATCGAGCGAGGTCTCTCGTTTCCTCGGCATCTTCAACAGCCTCGAACTCAGACACAAACGCGGTCTTCGATGTGCCGCGCCAGTATTGCTGCGATATCGGTGATTCTATAAATAATGACCAAAGTTTCGAGACTCTTTACCCGAAGGATTAGAAGATCTATGTACTTCGACGGTCATCAGACGCAGAGATCTTTCTATCGAGAATCTTGTGGTTAAATAAAGAATTGTGAAAAACTCATAAGTGGGAAAATGGATGAAGTATCAGTTCGATCTTGGATTACAATTCGGAGATCGGAATCGCAACACGGTGCTCGCTCGTTCGACGAGAACTTTTTCAGAAATTCATCGTAGAACTCTGATCGGGAGGGTCGAAACGTAAATCGAGTTAAAATTTTTTTTTTCTTTTGAGCGAACAAAAAAATCGCCAAAATTCGATCGGTTGAAAATCGGATACCAGTGATGACTTTATGCAAAAATGTTGACATTGCACTATTATTCGAACGCCGCGGCTATTCGGGCTGCGATGCGACAAGTCGCAGCCTCCTGGTTCAGCCAGGAGGACGACGATCCTGTGTACTCGAAGGATCTCATCAAAGAATTCGACGTGGAGAATCCGCCGTTAGAGGACGAGCTCGCCTGGGTTCTTTCCAAAGGTAACGATGCGGAGTTAAATTTTGCGCAGTTAAAAATGGTTTTTACATTTAACAAATATTTCTTATCCACAAATTTTTACAAATTGTCATTTTCTCGTGTTAATTTCACAATTTTTTTTATTCTTCGACGAATCGTATTTTTATTTGAATAAAAAGTTGTTAAATGAGGAAGTAACAAATTTGTGGAGGTTTGTGGAGGATACATTTTTGGTGAATGTTCCAACCCTTACACGCAGTGTATATTCGGGCGAGTTATTGTGTCGTGGAGTGCCAACGAAATAGAAACTCCACCGGTCTTAAATGTTGTTTACCGCCTGTCGCTCTTGCCTTCGTCCATTTAATAGAGACACGCGTGGCGGCGATTACTTAGGATCACCGCAAGTTCGTCAAAAGTCCGCCTCTCAAAAGCCCTCGACAGGAATTCCGACCATTTAATCCATCCTGCCAAACATCGACTGACACCGAGATAACTAAATTTCGTTTTTATTGTTCTGTGCCAAAAGTACAAACGTCATGTCTGCAGTACAATTTTCTATCAATATGGGTACCGACATTTAAAGTTCCGTCGCTTCGCAACAATATTTAATATAATCAATAATTATTTTATTTAGAAACATATTCTACAAAAAATTGTAACTTAATATCGAAAAACAAATATCTTCAATTAGCAATTCTGTCAATAAGGCAAGTATATAATAAAAAAAAAGTTTAACACGAAAGGCGCCACGAAACAATTTCTCAAAAATATTTCGCAAATCTGAAACTTTTATTTCTTGTAAAATAGTGTAAAATCGAATTAGGCTTTTTCTTTCGTAGAAACGTGTATGCGTAACATGGTCGATAGTTAGCCAATTAAACTCGTGTGTGTTCGATAATTAGATACTTCGCCTAGGGAAAACGACGAGTATACCCGGATGTGGAGACCCGACTTTCCGATAGTTGCGCGAGAGTTCGAGGTTGCTGTAATTGCTTTCGACCATGGCAAAGGTAGTACGCGGCTGGTCTTCTTCGAGTTCTCGGATCCCCTATATTGCGCGCTATTCAACATCGTTTCTAGAAATAATTTACTATACTTGTGCCCCTTTGCCGTCGCTCATTACCTAACTGTAGCAAATCATCGACCAACTAACTTCGCCAGCAGCTCGACCGACTGAGCGACTTCATTTATACGGATCAGAAATGATAGCAATTTGTGTCAACATCTTCACGGGTACTAATTGCGAAGCTTGTACACATTCCACTTTATATAGCTTCGGGCGATATAACACGAGTTCTAAGCTCATGACTATAAAAAAAAACTCGGTCGATAACAAAAACTGTAGTCTTTATTTTTATATTTTATTTTTTCTAATCATCAATATTGCAGTTAACATTAATATTGAATTTTATTTCCCTTTTCGATAAATCGAACATTCGAGCTTTGCTCGAATGCCGTTCTCGTGCCGGTCGTACAAAAACTCAAACTTAGACCCTTAAGCGCCGCGAACGAAGATAGACACGGGTAAAGTTTCAAGCCTTACCAGCAATTGCCTCCCCTCGCACGAAGTGCCCGTTGCTGTTTTCCATTCTCGCACCAGCGAACTGCCGTCCGACCGCAGTCTCTGAGTCAGTTGCCTGCCGGTTTCTGTGCAGTAGTGAATGTCCCGCGACTCGCTTATCCATACGTTCCGCGAACGCAGGTCGAGTTCATTGTCGAAATTATCTTGAAATTCGAAGATTTTTGGTAAAAATTCAGTTCGACGTTTTAAAGAAAACGAAAAGGAAAGAAAAAAATATTTAAAGAAGAATTGTTTAGTGGTCATCCGTGCATGAAAAACTATTCGATCGACGACTTACACGAGCGAGAGTGACGCAATATCGTTTTCCGTGCAGCTCCGTTGAGAAAAGGAAAATTTAACTCCCGTACGGTTAAGTAAATAATCGTGATAGGTTTTGCGAAGCTACTGAAAATAAATAAATAATTATCGCGGTCCTGAATATACTCAATTAAATCCTGTGGGTCGATCGATCAATCAAACTATTGAGAGTGTGACTCACGGGTGAACCACCGGTCGTATCGCGGTCAACGCCGGCAGTCATCGTCGAAAAATCTGAAAAGTGCGCGCTGCTTTTCGACGAGCATCGTGGATTCGTGTAATACCTTGACGCTTCGGAGGATTTCCTTATTAAGTTCAATAATCGTAAATCACATCTCGTTGGCGCCGACACGACGGAACGGACTTTGATTCGTCACAAGCTGTGCAAAACACCGCGTCTCAGCACTTAGCGAAGGGCAGAAGGGCATAAAATTATAATAAAAAAGATAAAAATAAAAAAAAACAACACAAAAATAAACAGAACTTGGCTTTTTCTTATAACACAAATACAAAACGATAATCAATTTATTTTTTAACTAATTTTATTAACTAAATATCTTTAATTGAAAATCGCTATGCAAACGACTCGACAATATATTAATTCACTAATTATCACTCTTATTTATTGTTTTATGAAAAATTAAAATTTTATTTGTAATATATATTTTAAAAAAATTGAAAACAACAAAACCAACAGTGGAGTAAATTAATGAATTGCCCCGTCACCGTGCAACGTTCCCGCATCGAGTGTCAATGAACCCGTTGCTAGCGCGATCTCCGCCGCATTCCCTAGAAAGTTGCTTTTCGCAATGACGAAACAATGCGCGAAGTTCGCGACCTGATAGCGATTTGTGCCTAAATTTAACTCTGCGGTGACTCGAGTGGTTTTTCCCTTCTACGAGCTCATCTCGTGTCTAGTCGCCTCGCAAGTTTTCTCGTTCCCTTTGCTCCGCTGGAATCTTCAAGGCTGCCAAGTGTTGCGGGAGTACTCGGAATATTTCTTCCTCTCGATTTACCGGTGCAATCGCGCTGCTCATGGACAAAGTCCGGTCGGAAAGTAAAATCGTAAAATATATGTTACAATATTCGGTCGTATCAGTAATAAATGTTTCCCGCTCTTCGGCAACCATTTTCTTTTCTTACGAATAATTATTACCGTTAAGAATGCTCGATTAAACGACACAAATATTTATCAAACAAAAATAATAAGGACTTGTTTTGCAATTAAATAACCCGGAGAAAAAGTAAAGGCAATAGTGCGGTGCGGAACAAGTACTCTTTGGACTGTTACGTCGTTGCGGCTGATAATTTTTCATCGAGCAAAACCCCGCGTACAAACCGTGCGAAACGAACGAAATACGCTCGATCGTCGTTCGAGAGTCCGTATAACTGCAGCGTTGTGACATCGTGAAAAAAAAATACACACAATATATAATTATAAAAAAATCGAGGAACGCACAATGTTGAGGAGAAATAGAAAAGCCTTGTTATACTGTGAATTGTTTGGGCTTACAGAGGAGGACGAGTCACAGATATTCGTCAAGTTCTTCAAATTTCACAAGTGTTACGACCTCATACCGACGAGCGCCAAACTCGTCGTGTTCGACACTCACCTGCTCGTGAAGAAGGCCTTTTTCGCTCTCGTCTACAATGGTGAGTTTTTGCAGATTTATGTTTTTTATTTTGAATCTCTACGTTCGGAACTTTCGTGTCAAAGATACTCGGAATTTATCGAAATAATTTTTAATCGTGTTACAGGGGTGAGAGCCGCGCCGCTCTGGGATAGCTCGAGGCAGCAATTCGTGGGAATGCTTACAATAACGGATTTTATTAAAATTCTTCAAATGTACTACACCAGTCCGTCGGTTACCATGGACGAGCTGGAGGAACACGAGTTGGACACTTGGCGAAGTAAGTTTGCGAATAAAGAGTATAAAATATAAAGCAGAATATAAAACAGGGAAAGAATATAAAATAGAGGCAAACTATGAAATAAAAGAGTAATATAAAGTAGCTTGATCGGTTTTTGAGAATAGTTTGCCGCACGAAGAAATTAACTGTCGGGATAACAACTATAAAAGTTTGCAGTTATTTTCGAGAGTATTCCGGACGATAACATTATTTCGTGACTGCATACTAGAGTATTGAAACGAAAATCTGACTTTTATCGCAAACTGCGCACCTTTCATAATGTGCACCTTTAATTTTTCCATGAGATCGTTGAGCTCGAATGCTCGAAAATAATGCTCGAATGCTCGAAAATAATTTTTCCAACGAGATACATAAACGTTGCTCAATAGAACGTGTCGGTGTTATTGCAGAGGTACTGAAGGCTCAGGTGAATCCTTTGGTAAGCATCGGTCCCGACGCCTCCCTCTACGAAGCCATCAAGACTCTAATCAACAACAGAATTCACCGATTGCCTGTGATAGATCCTGACACTGGGAACGTTCTGTACATTCTGACACACAAGAGGATACTGAGGTTTCTCTTCCTCTACGTGAGTAACGATTCGCTTATACAGATGTAGATTTTTTTCCTAACGCATTTGAGTGAAGTGAGCGCAGTTTTTTGTGCACTTGTTAGTTTTTGTAACAAGTGCACAAAAGCTCCCACTTTTCATACCCGCAGCGTGGTGAAAAAATAATTGTAGCGTTAAAACGGTGTGCGAAAAAGCCGCTAGTGTTAATAAAGTGTAGAAAAAGTCACTAGTGTGATCTGCGCATGCGCAGTATTTTTCTCGCACGCCTTACTAAAAAAGCGCCATTTTCGCTACGTGTTTCTGGCTCAAAAAGTGGGGCTTTTTGTGCACGTGTTACAAAATGGCAATTTACGATACTAGTGCGATAAAACTTTTTCTGACGAATATGACTTCCGCATGAGTTCAGAAAAAGTTTTTCGCACGAGTATCGTATCAAATTTTATTTCACCAGGTATGAAAATAGGGTTTTAGACATACAAAGCGTGCGCGAAAACGCAATTTTTACACCGAGTGAAAAAATATTGCGCACGCATACAAACGCAATATAGGCTCTTTTCTCGCACTAATGCGAGAAAGTGCCTTTCTGGGCACCCATCCCAAAAACGAAAAGTGTGATTTTTCATGAATTTGTTAGGAAAAGTTATGTGAATGGCAGGGGCGTAGAAAGAGGAGACCCGACTCCCTTGAACGCCGTACTCGTCAAGAACTCCCTTTCTACGCCTTCGGCATATAAATAACTGTTTCTATCGCAAGTTAACAACAAATTCAAACTACAATTGAAATCGATTTGTTTGTTTTTTGTTCTCCACAGATCCACGAATTACCTAAGCCTTCCTTCACGAACAAAACCCTGAGGGATCTGAGGATAGGAACTTTTGACAACATAGAAACGGCTACCGAGGAAACTAGCATAATTTTAGCCCTAAAGAAATTTGTCGAGAGGCGAGTATCGGCGTTGCCTATTATCGATACCGAGGGAAAGTTAGTCAACATCTACTCCAAATTCGATGTCATTGTGAGTTGAACTCAATGTTAGATTTAAAAAAAAAAAGATTATTTCCATTCTTTTAATCGCTCGAATAATATAACCGAATAAAACTTTTCTACAAAAACAGAATCTAGCAGCTGAGAAAACGTATAATAACTTGGACGTTTCGCTGAGGGAGGCTAACGAGCACAGGAACGAATGGTTCGAGGGTGTTCAAAGTTGTAAATTAGACGAGACCCTGTTCACCGTTATGGAAAAGATTGTCAGGGCGGAGGTAAGTCAAGCCACTAGAAAAAAAATGTCTTCGCTCAAACTAAGTTTACTAAATGAAGTTTTCTCCTCCTAATTTTCAGGTCCACAGGCTAGTCGTGGTAGACGAAGACGACAAAGTTATCGGAATAATTTCACTCTCCGATCTATTATTTTATCTCGTACTCAGGCCTTGCGGTAAGAGATAGAAAATTTAATTTTTTTTTTCAATTTTTTCTTTCAATTATTAACTAATTGTTTCGTTCGTTTACTTTTTCCGCAGGTGAAGACGGAAGTAGCAACAAAGGTAGCTCTATATCCCTTCGGGCTCAGGATTCGATACCGTCGAAAGCGCCGAGTTCCGCCCAGTCGGAAGCTTCGCTCGGCGACGAGCCGGAAGACGATCAAGACGGAGGCGAGGCGAATGAATCGGTCCAAGTTCCGGCGACTCCTAGTCCGCCACTGAGTCCCGCTGCATCGGACACATCCGAGCCTCAATCGAGTCTCGTTAATCAACCGTCGGAAACAACTTGGCGAGAGGTCACAGTTTCCGGTGGCGAATGAGAGACCGCTCCTGCGAGTTGTGCTGTTGAGTACGCTATTGAAATTGAGAGCCCGTATCAGTACTGCTTCGGTTACCATATATTGTAAAACCATTGGACTGGGAGAATGGATGCGGATGAAACTTGTAAAATAAAAAGCTTCCGACAGCTTTTGGTCAGACAAATCGATCGGTGAGTGGCAAAGAGTAGAATTCCCCACGAAAAATCACGGATGAAACGATAGAAACAAGAACAAAAAAAAAGTTTCAACAAAAACTATATTGAAACTATCGAGAACTCTCGGTGTTTATTTGTATTTTTCTTTTCTGTCATTCCATTAGTTGTTTTTCGCTGGGGAAAGTTTCGATCGCTGTTGCTTCGTGCGTCCTTTTTCGCGCTGAGGAGATCATGTTTAGAAGGAAGGATCTCGACGATGCCGGAATTAAACAACAAGCGACGCGCAGTGTCGTAAGAAAAAGAAAAAAAAAATAACTCGATCGCGAAGTATAAATATTTTAAGGCAAAGCGATTCTTCCTCGAGACCGTTTGAGATACACTGTACAAAGTGATCCGGTACTTGCCATAATTCTCCAGGTTCAATCGATTGCTTTGGTAACAATTTATTAATTTTTAATGATAACACAGTTCCGAAACGGGGTAATAAGTCCCGTTTCATTTGTAGATACCAATTCGTCGTCGGATTCTTCGTTGAATCGATTATGAGTTTGCACATTGCTAGGAGAATCGAGCGTGTATTCTCGCTTATGTTGCATAATATATATACAAAGATTAAGAATGAGAGGGGGGGAGGAAGAAGATGAAACAAACGAAGCTATGTACGAGGTTTAAACTGCAAATGACATGTGATACTCCGTGAAGAAGGTCGAGGCTGCCTTTACTTTCTGACGGATGTTCTCGAACGTCGGTCGGAGCTTGATTGGAGGAAAAAAAAACAATGAATAAACAAACAATACAAAAACCGTTGAAATAATGTCTTGTGTAAATAGATAATGAATTTACCACGTTAATTAGTATGGATTGTTGGTAGGAGCTGAAGATCGGATGTTTTTGAGTCGGAAGTTTGTAATTTTAAAGAACAAAAGAAAATAACTCTGGCGTTCTTACACGCAGCGCGAAGAACATCAGTGAAAATCATGACTCATTCTAAACGCTATAAATTGTAACAAACAACATAATGCATATTATTATCATTTCTCTTTGTTTCCTTTTGACTGTTCTTTTGTTTTTGACGGAAGATTGTATAGAGAATGCGGATAAAATTTACGGATGATGTGTGCAATGTATATTGTGTATGTGCGAAGGTTGCATTAAAAAGGCCTACGTAAGGAACGTTTAAACGAGATAAACAACAACAAACGGCTATAGAATTTCTAGTACTTAGCGCGCCTGATCGAAAATTGTGGACTGGCGCTACGCGGAGGAAACACAAGACACTCGTTGAAATTTGATAAGTAATTATGAGTGAAACAAAAAAGAAACATTATCTCAATTATTAATTAATACAAATATGCCGATTAATATTTATAGCGATGCCCCCGTACACTGGTTTCAACCACGCCTTCTTCATTAAACTAATTTCTACTAAGTTTAAATTACCTTATTACTTAAGTCTATAGGATGTGTAGTGTATACTATTGCATAGAAATGTTGTACGTAGCGAATGTCGAATGAAAAAACAAACAAAACAAACAAAAAAAAAAGAAAGGAAAACGAAAATGTCGATACTCTGGACAAAATTGATGCCTTTTTCCAGTGTCGCGGATATTTCGAAGAACAGATTAAGAAACAAAAAATCTAAAGAAAATCTAAGGTTGTTCCCTGTTGAAATAAAACACGAAGCTACCACTAGTCGTGCAGAAAAATATTTTGCGTCATTAGATCAGTTATCCGTTCGCGTAACGCCATCTTCGAGAAGGCGATAATACCTGCGGCGGAAAGTAAGTATTCGGTCAGACAAATGTACAACATTTTCTTTTCTTCCGTGGAAGTGGTCGTTGTCCCCGCCGAAGTCGAATCGTCGTCACCGATGAGAAACGGGATAGGATTTTCATAAATCGTACGGAAATAATAACATGAAATTTCTGCTCTCATTTATTTAACAAAAAAAGACAAAAAATCAGTCGTCCAACTCGTACTGTCTTTCCTCAGAAAACACTATTAACAAACGAAGCTTATGTCAAAAATGATTAATGGAAATTGAAAATCGATTTAATACTTCGGTATATAAAAATATACGGAAACTTCGTCTCGCAAAAATCGAGAGCCTGCATCGCGAATCTAGCCGATGCTGTCCACGCAGAGCTCGGATCAACGAGGTATGGGTAGTTGGAATTTTATTTTCTAATTACTTTTCTTTCATGCAAAGATTTCTACTGATTTCTATTTTAAGTTTTGAGAGTTGGTCACGCGAACCTTCTGAAATTTGTTGAAGAGTAATTAGAAAATTAGATTTCACATCCATTTAGATGTCACATATTTAAAATTGTATCAAGCTACTTTTACGACAGAAACTTTGCTCTTCTTTAACCTTTTATGACTGGCCGGTGCCGATGTGTTGTTTGGCTGAAAAATCGATGGAATTACTTTTAAAATCAACCTTTCCCTCATTGCAGCCTTAGCATCAAGAGGCGCGGTAGCGTCTCGACGCCAAGTACTTAAAAAAAAGATTTTAAGCGAGTTCACGAGACGCTACCAAGTATACCTACTCCAAAAATGCCGGAAGTGGATTTTATATTTACCTGCAATTTTTTTGGCTTCACCGTTTCTGTTTTACTCCGTTTTCTTTTGGTCTCTTTGACATTCGCTTCGTTCTCTTCATTTGCTATCACTGTCATTTTATCAAATATTTCGTCGTATTCTGCCTCGCTCTCCGAATCAACGTTGGTGACGTGGATGTCCTCACTGTCATTGCTCCTGACAGGCTCTTTCGATTCGTCTTTCACCTCGTCGCCGTCCTCCAACACGAAGTCGGATCGCAAAACCATAGAGCTCAGACGAGAAGTCATGTATATCTGGAATATTATTATAACAGCTGATATTGAAGCATCACCTTGATAAGATCGCGAAAAGTTACCTTCTTCAAAAGTTGTTTGGTGTCCAAATGATGTACTCGCAGGTACCGATCTAGACCAACGCTGACGATGTACGGATTCGATTTGGAGCACGCCACGGCAGTGATGCTTCCCACAAAATCCCTGTATGTGTTTAATATCTTTCCGGGCTTACGTAGATCAACGAGATTCATAACGCCTTTTCCGGAACCGACGACGATGTGCCTGTACGGAAAATTGATAAAAGACAAAAGATTAAATATATAACTGCGAAATGAGATTTGCAATTTAAAAAAAATCGTAATTTAAAAAAACATAGCTTTCTTGTTGAGGAAACAAAAACTGAAAGATTAAAAGATTATTAACTGAACAAGATACCTTTCTCGCGGAGATATGGCTAGAGTTGTGAGAGCTTGATCTTTAATTTCCAGATTTATAACGGGTCTTCTCTGTGCTGCTGGATCGTACAAACGAACCTGAAACATTAAACGATTTACTTGTACTAACTCATACGAGTTGTAGGATATTTTCAGCTTAGAAAAGCACTAACATTAATTGAAAGGAAAAAAATAAACCCACGCTTTTTTTGTTGAAACTCAAACGCGAAAAATTGCGAGAAGCAGGGTTATATTTGATTTAATTTACCAAAAAGGGACTGCGGTACTAATATCGAAATCCCGAACAAAACTTTCTTCAATGCGTCTGAAGTGTTATGCATCGTTTGTATAAAACACCACGCGAAGAAACGTGACGGTACCGTATATTTTTTTTTATTTCGAAAATAACGACATGCTTTTGAAATAAAATTGATTAACCCTTTATAAGTCACACCTCTATCCCGACTCTTCGGCGCTACCGTAGCAGCGCGTGGCCACCACTCCGCGTCTGTTAGACTCGTTTTCGTACGGTTTAGGGCAATGTGACTTATAAATGGTTAACTGTTAGGGAGCGCAATTATTACACGACCAAAGTGAGGCCTCAAAGAGCTTCCGCTTCAGACTCGTGCGGCAGCGAATCTCAGCGCGAATAACAAAACAACGATACCCTCGATATTTTTCGAGATTTTCATTGTTAATTGTTAACATGGATTTTTTTACTTGTATATAAAAAATAAATTTTTTAAAACTTGTAAAAATAGAATGAAAACAACATGTTATGTGACGTTATGAAGTCAAACATGATATCAAGAACAGTGTGCAATAATTACAAATTAATGCTCATCTGAGGTGAGAATGAAAGTCTCAACAACTCAAATAGTTCTCATTAAAATAATGGTCACTTCTCTGCAGCGAATAAAAGAAATGAATGACTACGAAACAAGAACATTTGCAATGTACGTACATGGCCATACTTGCCACAGGTAACGACTTGCGAGCTGTTGGGCAAGAATCCAATGTCAGATATCCACAGTGGAACTTTAAGTTCGAGCCAGTCGTGAGGAACATTTTTCTCTGTGAAAACCTTAGTCTGCTTCTCCAGATCGAACAGCTGTAGTTTGTGTTCCTTGCCTCCGGTGGCTATGATATTTTTGTCGAGGGACGAATGCCTCATCCTAGACATGTTTTCGCCCGCCTCTATCAGCTGCTGATTGTTGTCGTCGAATCTCCATAGTTTTACATGACCCGACTCCACACCCGTTATTATGGAGCTAATAAAAATTCATAAAAATAAATAAATTTTATTGAAACAAGGGGTGTACTTGAGACCACTCAGGAGCGTTGAGACACTCACTCGTCGTATCGTGAAAGACCAACGATGTTCCCTTTGCCAGTGTCGCAGATGAAGGAACTCGTAAAAGCACTGTGCTCTGTATCATAAATTTTGACGCTGAAATACAAAGAAAATGAATATTTGTTATTGTAGAATTAACGTAGTTTGTCGTAATAATAAACAATTTTATTTCGTGACAAATTACTTATGATTATGACCTCCTATCTCCTTTGGATCCGCAGGCGATTAAAATTTCTTTTTCCGTCTCGTCAGCCCAAGACATTGCGGTCACCTCGTGATCTGCTGTTATGGACATCAGACTCTGTATGTTCTTCATTATGCACGCTTTCTTGTCCACTTTGACGCCTTTGAAGACGCCCGACTTTCCACCCACGAACACATCGAAGTCTTTTTTGTAAAACATTGTTTAACTTATTTTCGAATGTTTGTTTCAAACGACGATGAATTTTCGGCACGTTTATCACGCAAACCATGTGCGTTTGCGGCACGAGCGTTACCTCTCCGCTGACGAATATAACCTGCAAGTCAAGTTGGTTGGTTGATAAATAACGAGAGTTAGTGGAAATCCCAGCGATTGGAGCGGCAGCACTCGCACTTCCGGTGTAAGAAAGTTTCTCAAACTTGACTCAAAATTATTATTTGTAATAGAACAGTTTGAAAGGTTTATTACTTAATCGTATTGTTATAATTTTCGGTTAAGAAATTGTAAACTACATGAACAAATTGATAGACGTCCTGGCGACAATAACACTACGAGAAACTATGCCATTTCAACAATACATTGTGTCTTTGTACAATAAAATATCGAAGTTCTAAGACTCACTCATTTTGTAAGAAGTTGTACTTTATCGTAGAAAATGTATATAAATTCCTACAATAAGCTACAACCGTCTACGAATCAAAATAGTTAGTTGTAGTTATTCATAAAAATTATAAATATTTATAACAAGTTACAACTTTCCACGGGACAATTCGGACATGAATGGAAAGAGAAAAAGTGATAGCGTATTTCTTTTGCAACTTTTCATAGAAATAACAACTTTCAACAAAAAAGTACAACTTTCTATACCGTCATAGACTTGAATCGTCTACATAGACGTTCCCCCTGGGAACTATTCGTTATAGTCGATAATAGTATTATTTTTCTCAGTCGAACATGCACACGCACGCGTTTTCGTAAACGCTCTTGAGAAAATACGTGACGTATTATTGGAAAATCAGGGCGCACGTACATATTAATGTGATTAGTTTCAGTGTTTAACCTTTACTCCAATAATATTGTAATGAGTATGGAGATGAGGATTGACCGAGACACACGATATTACACGGATGACCGGATTAGCTCGGTATGACAAGTGACAAACGTACAGATTATCGATTGACCAGATGACTAGAGTCCTGATCGGACTTTCAGAGAGAATGGACGTCTGACAGTTCGTGCTCGAGATATTTAGCTGAGATTGTACTTAATAGTATCCGCTCCAAAGCCAAATACTTATTCGCACGTCAGTCATTCGCTCGTTCGTAACAATATAGATATTCCCAATTCTCCGGATTCTCCATAATAAAGCATTACCTCAACTTAAAGTTTTAAGAACGAGTAGCTTACATGGTTCAACCTGTTCCGATGCAACCGTGAAATGTTAACTCGTGTTGTAGTTACGGATTTCACTGAACTACGCGCTATTGCGGTCTTCGCGATGGTCAGGAAAATGAATTAGATTTCAAGTATTCGCCGTGTCTCTTGTACTCGTGTCGACTACTTCGGTGTTATCTCTATTCCCAAGGTTCGTAACGGAGTGAATCGCGAGTACCGCAATTTTCGTACGATTACCCATGTTATGTAGTGTTCGACCTGGACTTCTGCGACGAGGGCTTTGATGCTCATGTCGCTACAATATTGAATCTTGTTAAATGAAAATGAGAAAGTAGTTGGGGATTTATCATCGTGACTTTAGCAAAATTTGATAAGGTATCATTTACGCTAAACTCGTTTCAGCCAAAACTCATTTTCACCAAAAAGTAACAATGTTCGAGAAACACCATGTATCCGAATCTTACATAAGTGATGTCGTGTTCGAAATACGTCACTTTCGGTTTAAAAATCTCATGTTTCGATCGGACGTGACGTATTTGCGGTATGTCGTAACTTCCGGTCGAAAAATAATATTCTTAAACTGGAATGACGTATTTTCGCCATGCCGCCGCTTCTGTTCATTACTTTTTGGTGGAAACGAGTGAAGGGTGAAACAAGTTTGGCGAAAATGATACCCTACCCAAATTTTGTTGTCGAATCGATGCATCGATAAAAAAAAAGTGTGACGGAGAAGCGACGATAACTTGCCTTGCCAAGTATAAAACTGACGGCACAGGATCTACTCGGTACCAGCACGAGAACGCACGCCGTGCCGGCACAATGAAGACATATGTGTCCGCAGGTGACGATATTGTGACGGCATGGCCTTTTGTTACCAGAAGCTGCTTGGACAGTTCCAGCTCGCCGTGGAACTCCACAATCTCGACACGAAGCTCGACAGCGAGCTGGAACTGTGCTAGCAGCTTTCAGCATCAAAACGCCGTGCCGTCACAATATTGTCATCTGCGGACACACATGTCTGCATTGTGCGGCCCGGCGTGTCGAATATTACGGGACGCTTTTCATTCTGGATTACGTGTGCTTTAATAAACAGGAGGTAGGCATTGGGAAACAAATTTATTACATTGAACATAGGAGAGTGAAGTATGACATCGATGTGCGCACCACCTGCAATAGATAAAATAAAATTCTGGATGAAAATGTTCTCCCCCGTTATCGTGCGACCCTAGCAAGTTGACGGACCGAATAACGGATACGTACCCATGTACGAATATCAGAATGGCACAGTTCTGGCCTAGTACTGGTGCCGGAGCTACCAGTACTGGCAGACAATCAAGGCCCAGCACAAATCCAATGCAGAATCAGTACTGGGCCGATATTGAAATATCACACCTGCCCAGTGTTGGCTGTCGGCGTCAAGCCAGTACCGCGTGCCAACGTTCAGCCACTGTTCAAAAACGATAATAATAAACAGTAAAAATGAATGTTTTTATCTTATGCCTGTTTTTTTAATGCATTTCTCTGATCGTGGTTTAGTGTATTGTTGTTATTTTGAGCTTATACGCTGGAAATCTCGAAATAAATTTTTCGACCGGTGATGGGATTCCAACCTCTGCGACCATACGATTACTAATCCCACATCTTACCTATTAGGCTATGCTAATGTTGAAGAACAACGTTTCGGAACTTGTACATCAGTTGAGCAAACGCTTGCATATATATTGTCACACTAACTTCATACGATCGTAAAGGTATAAAATACATCAATATTTATTCTTCAGTCACTGAGTTCTATATAAAATTGATTTGTAATTTATCTTTTTCATACTTTGATATTATTGAGAAAGCGTTGGTTGAACTCTGGCAACCAGTACATACCCAATACTACGACGGGTATAAAATTTGATCTAAGAAAGGATTTTATCTAATACGGTCCATTAGCGATGGCCAACTCTTGGTGAAGTTGTTCATCAGTACTAGGCCCTGGTCGTTGAACAAGACTTGGCAACAAGGGCTGTTCTTGTATTGGGCCGTATTGCCGGCTCGGGACTTTGTCCAGTACTGGCAATCAAGGTACGCCCATTCTTGGTGAAGTTTTTCATCTGTACAGGAACAGAGCCGGCAATTAATACTCAGCAACTGTAACTGTCGGAGTTCTGGGCCATATTAGCAGCTCTGGACTTGGTCCCGTACTGGCAAACTGCATAGGCCCATTAGTGATAATGTTGTTTGCCAATACTGTCCGAGAATTGGCAAACGAGACTTGGCAATCGGGCCTATCCCAGTTCTGGGCTGTTTTTATAACTCCGGCACCATCCAGATATTCGCACATGGGTACGTTCGGGAAATAAACGGACCGTTAAAAAACCGTGAAACGGACCGTAACGTTTTTGATAATCACTCCCTCAGTCGCGAAAGCCGTAACAGAACCAAACCGTTCCAACCAAAATTTCATTCGGTCCGTTTTCTGTTGCGAGAACCGAAACCGGACCGAACGAGCCGAATGGTCTTTTTTGTGACCGAGAAATATTGAATTTCGTTTAAAAAATCTTCTCAGAACTTTTGGTTTTCTGTAAAGAACTTTTGGTTGGTAATGTACATGTACATACTTAATGCAAGGAACCAGCGGGGAAGCATAATGTGGCAATTTGAATTGGCGCCTTTTTTGCCTCTGAAAAAAAAACTCGGAAAAAACGCACCGTATCGAATTTCGTAAAAAAAAGTTAAATTTCCGTTCAAATTAGTTCGGTACCTTTGCGTTTTTTTCAACAGAAGAGAGCTCTAAACAAAAAAAAAAAACAAAAAGATACGGTCCGTTCATCAATGTTATGCGGTCCGTTCCGTTCCTCAACGTACGGGTCCGTTTTCGGTCCGTTTTACGGTCTTTCCCGAAAAACAGACGGTTGCACAAGTTGCTAGGGAGACTATAAACACCCCTCTGAGAATAACTTATTCGTACAGAGCTGAAGTTCTCCATCGACATCGTGTACACGTTTCCTGCTCTCAACTGCATGGGAATTTTACTTCTCAACATCGCGAAGTTTATAAGTCTTCTCGTTCTCATCGACGTCAAGTACCATCGTGTCTTGGTGCTGCACAGAAAGATACTAATATCACATTCGAACTTCGCATGGCTACATTCTCGAAACCTGAACTTACAGACATTCGAAAATCCGAAGGCTATGGTCGCTGAGTCTTTGCGAAAAGTAGCACTCGAAAAAGAGATGGAACAATTCGCACACGGTGAGCATCCCTTGCCGAATGGCTTCAGCCGGTTTGTCCAGATTCCAGATAACCTGACGATAATTTTAATTACAAGAATTACAAAGCATACCAATTCTTGTCTTTTGTTGATGACAAAACGAATGAATACCTGAAGCCCGGTAAAACTCATCACTGGTATGTTGAAAAGGACCAGAAATAGGAATGCCCCGGAGTACATGTCAGCAAGGGTATCGACAAACCTTGTTAAAGTTTCATTTATAATCTAATATCACATTGGATAAACGGTACTGCGGTCTTTCGATCACACAGTAGATACAGCTATTGTCAAACGTGTGACGTTTTCATTTGAACGCTGCACAGTAGATCGCCAATAACTGTACCCCTTACATTTGTTGCGCGAGTCAAAACACTAATTGGCTAGAAAAATCTGACAGAAACAATCACTCGTGAATACTCACTCAATAGCTGCTTTATGTGTTTTTATACAATCGATAACGGTCCAATACGCTTCATCGTCTTCGCTTTGGACATTAAGATCAATATCCACATCATCGCTCTCTATCAAATGCTCCAATCGGTATCTGCGATCATTGGTAATATCAGGAATAATTCTTCGACGTTGGAAATAAAAAAAAATTGCCAACAAGTATAGCGACGTACGCGACTGCCGAAAAAACACCGGAGGCATGCTGGACAAACACAACGAATAACGTGTCAACGGCAATGTATATCGTTATCATGAAGAAGATAGCGACGCACAAGTGAATCTGTATGTAGACCAAATTCTCATCGCTGTCGACAAAATAATCGACCGGAATAGGAAACACCGCTGCAGTCGATAAATTTGCCCATCCGCAGGCCACTATGACCTTTGGCGTGAACGGCACAATTAAAAAGAAGGTCATCGAGCAATATAGAAGCACTGAAAAGTCATCAATAACGCTAATCTGGACAGTGAAAATATTTTAATAGTTAATACTTTAATAATTAGCCTTAACCCTTTGAGTCGCACATTTTGATACTATGAAAACAAAATCTCGGTATTTCATGGCAAGAAATTAATTTAAAAAATGAAAACTGAGCAAAACAAGGTGGGACACCCTATGATCCATCGTGACGCATCGATGCCGTCTCGCGCCTCGTGGGACAAGTGTCCCGGTAGCTTAAAAAATTGGTCACTTTTATGAAAAATGTATTAATACGAGCGGACTGACGCTTAATTTGAAGATAAAAATATACCGTAATTACCGTGGCTATAGGATAAACACGACGATCAAAAAATTACCTGCGTACGCTAGGCTGAATTTTCGGCCGTCGTCCGAGAATCGTGCGAGAACCTTCTCTTCCGGTCCCATCGGCGAATTCCAGTCATTCTCTATAGATTGTAGCAAGTATTTCAACTAACTTTTTGTATTAATAATAAGATGTTACGTCCGAATATGATATTATGAAATAGCAAAGTCAAGGCACCTTGTCGGCGTGTACGATGCAAATTGCGGTTTTTATCACACAGCCCAGATGCACTATAAATGGGGCTACCGATTCGATTATGACCGCTGTATCGTCACTGTCGACGACGACTTTTCGTATCTGCATCAGAAATTCCCGGAAAAAATGATCAGATGTGATTGTACATGGATCAAATCTGATTGATCATATTTGATCTGACAAGGGAAATGGCGAGATCTGATCATTATATATGAACATATCTGGCCAGATATATTCGACCATACTTGGACAGATCTGTTAAGATATGGTCACATCTAAAAAGATCTGAAAGATATCGTCATACCTGGCACGACATTCTGGCGAAAAAAATGTTATACATGAAACAAGACTTTATCATACGTAGACTTATACATGTTTATATTTGATCGTATGCGATTACATATTGTCCGATCAGACCATATATGATCAGATACGATCATTTTTTCCCGGGTTGTCAATATTTTTTTTTGTACATTCTATCTCGATTTACATACTTGAACAGTCAAAAGTGTGGCACTGGAAAGGACCGTCAGCACGAAGAACGCATGCTTCTTTAACTTTTTCTGATAGGGCCATAACCCGATCAACCTTAGTACAACTTTATTTATTTTATAACGCCGTTGATCAAAAAAATCCATTGTCTGGCCGTTCATATTCTCGCTAAGACGGTCAATACGGAAATACACTTCCTGATCGTTGTACGTGTTTTCGAACAATTATTTCCATGCATGGAACGACTTACCACCTCATCGGGAATGGACATTATAATTGCTTGTCAGGAAGACGCGATACGATAATAGCTTCGCCGTCTTCCCCGACAGACGAAGATCAATAATGGACATTATAATTGCTTGTCAGGAAGACGCAATACGATAATAGCTTCGCGGTCTTACCCGACAGAGGAAGATCGATAATGGAATTTTCTACCGTTAATGACGGCGTTTCTTTTATCATCGCATGCGTCGCGAGAGGGAACACCGAAAGGTCCTTGTTCAATATCTTTTCTTATTTTTCTCATGATTACTCACAGCAATTCACAGGTATGCATATAACATATCCATATAAGGTAATATATATAATTTATAATATTTATAACATTTATGATTTGTATTGATCGTGCGGGTGTTGCCAGGAAAAAAGATCCGCGTAGTTCTGTCGACGAATTAGGATGCTCATTCACTTCTATCTGCATCCCCGGGGCTGTCCTTCCGTGATTGCAAAGGTGGTGATAGGCTTGCAACGACAATCGTTGAGGGTTGGACAAAACGGTGTATGGAAACGTCACTCCGAAGGGACTAACCAACAGTAATGGTAGGGTCTGATCGTCGAGCGCAAAATCGATATGTTTCTTCCGAGTCTCTTCCGAGCATAGGATATAATACCATTCGTTGTTAGTTTTAATATTCTTCGCAAGGTTTTGAATCTTCTGTATAGAACGGCTAGACCGATGGGCGTTATCTTCAAAGTGAGAAACCTTGCAGACGTTAATCGGGATACTCACACGGATACTCACAGAACTTACAGATACTCACACGGGTACTTACAAAACTTACAGATACTCACACGGGTACTCACAAAACTTACAGATACTCACACGGGTACTCACAAAACTTACAGATACTCACAAGGATACGCACAGAACTTATAGATACTCATACAGATACTCACACGGATACTTTCCTGATCAACGTTTTCGTTAGTCGTCGCTCCGGGACTATATTTCGTTACTAACCGTGACGAAATGGGACTAACGGCCGCAGAGTGGAGGCCACGCGTTGCTACGGTAGCGCCTAAGAGTGGGGATAGAGATGTGACTTATAAAGGGTTAACCCTCTATAAGTCACACCTCAATAAGTCACAGAGTGGAGGCCACGCGTTGCTACGGTAGCGCCTAAGAGTGGGGATAGAGATGTGACTTATAAAGGGTTAACCCTCTATAAGTCACACCTCTATATCCCCACTCCCGCCACGACCCCCACTGACTATCTGTGAGTATCTGTGACTATCGGTGTGACTGTCCAAACGACACGAATTTTATTATCTAGAAGATTTTTCCCCGCTGATCACGAATTAACCACTTGTTTTACTCACAGATGAATATTTAATACGAACAATAAAGCGTCTAAAATAAAGTACTGAGTTTTCATGAAATTCAAAAAATTCAAAACGACATAAAATTTCAAAGGTTCGATCGATGATTCTCCCCATATTCAATATGGTTCACCGGATTATCATATTCCATCGCTGTACAATTTATTGTCCCTATAGCAAAAAAATGGTAACAGCTATTTTTTTGGAGAAATAAAATATCGCGTAGAAAAAAAAACTGAAATTTTTGTAATGAATTTTGAAGAAACATTGATTATTAATCAGACATGCTTTGTGGGTGTTCGGTCAAGGTATTCTCGAATTATAGCGATTTGAATTTTTCGCGTTAAGTCACGCACATTTTGTTTTTAAATTCGATTTTTCGATTCTTGGAACATTCGGAACACATTTTGATTAAAATCTCGATTTTTTTTCACTAAAACAATTATCGCGTATTCCGTAACGTTCAGGTAGGGGTAAAAAAATGACGGGATGGACACTTTTTAATAAACAAAGCACTGTTTAATCAAATAACTACGATTCTTACACACGTCCTCTCTCGTCCGCTGCTAACGACCAAGTGTTCCCTGAGGCATGTTCCCCACTCTCGCTCCTGACCCCCCACCCCTCTTTCTCTCTCACATACATACTGCACCCTTGTATTCGGGCGTCCTTTTGTTTAAATCGTCCTCGATTTATTTTGATCAATGCATTTTCTCTGAATACAAACTTAAAATTTCTAAGAAAAAACTCTCGAATAAAACGGGTAAACAGTAGAACTTCGATTATCCGAACCTCGATCATCCGAACCCTCAATTATTCCAACCATGACTCCGTTTATCCGAACGCTCGGTTATCCGAACGTCAGCGCGAAACATTATACATTGTTGCTCGAACCGGCCCGTGCTCAAACGTGTTGAAAAGCGTTTTTCGTCTTCCAGCATTAATCCGCTCGCACACTGGCTTTCTCGAGAAATTGCACCCATCTCAGCAGTGTCGGACAGCGCGCATCAGATAGTACTAGTTTTTATACTAAATCGTTTTAATCGCCGTACATATGTTTCACATGTGCCAAGGCTTGAACACCGAGTTCTTCGACGTGTAAGCGTGAGCGTCATGTTCTTGCGTTGAAAAAAAACTCGAGAACCTTTCGAAGCTAAACAAGACCGATATACAGGAGAATCAAGAGTCCCTTGAATTCTTTGCATCTAAGACGTATAGTGGTGATGGGGCGAAAAAAGGAAAGCGATAAAGAATGCAAAAGATCAAGATTTCGATGATGCTATCTCAGCGTGGTTCGTGCAAAAGTGAAGTTTGAGAGACCCAACTTCTTTTGCATTAAATAAGAAACTCCGAAGATCTGACGATTTGCTCAAAAACGCGTAGCTAGTATTAGACAATTAAAAATGAGTGACTTTATTTCCAAAAATCGTTGAAATAACGCTTCGATGTTAGAAATATTAAATTAATAATATTATTTGATATATATTTACTGTTATTTCATTTATCTATGTTTTATTTATATACGTCTTATGAACCCGGAACAAAAAATGCTTGTTAAGAAACGATTTACACTAAAAATTTCAAATAAAATGACAAGTCAAAATCACGGCCATCGCAAACGAACTTTCGAAAAAAATTGTTTACGCCGACCGATAAAAAACGTACATAATAACAATACAATTGAATGAAAACATTCCTAAACGTTCTTCCACCCTAAAAAATCAAATCGATAAAGCGTATATTTACCGAGAAAAAAATCACGAAATATTATGCGCGCTTTTACTCATTTACTGTGGCGTAAGCCCTCAACACACATGTCGACTGTCTGCAACGGATTTTTGGTCGGATTGAATTCGAGTCCGAGCTCAGCCACTTGTCGGTCAAATGCGGTTGACGTGGCTGGCGGCGGCCTTTCCAGGTAACGTGCCGCGGTGACACGCGAAACCATCTCTCGGATGAGAGTTTGCACCAAAGAACATAAATCGAACGGTGGTATACCTGATTCACGCCTGTTGGGATCGCTTGTGCGTGATTTATTTCCGTGGACATCGACGGCAACAGACCTTATGGCCCGTTGTCAGGCTGGAATCGTAGTTGCTGCATATATGCACCCAGCTGTAGATAAAACATCTTAAAGCACAGTTCAATAAAATAACTACGGCTCATACACACGTCCTCTCTCGTTAGTGGTTAACGGCCAAGTCCCGTAAGACGGGTTCCCCACGCTCGCTCGTAATGCCCCCCCCCCCCCCCAACCTCCGCGCCGCCACTCTTTCTCTCCCACATGCATACTGCACGTTTACACAAAGCCTCTATAAGGAAGCAACACATTTTAAAGATATTTTCTGATAAATTGAAAATGTCACGAAATCCAAACGCCTCGACCGATTCTTCCAAAATCCAATAGCGAAAATTGTTTGATGCTAGTCTACTTCGCTGTAGAAAGCTTTAGCCTTATAACTCAAGATTTGCGAAAACCGGAGCGCGAACACCCTTCCAAAAAATTTACAATCCGATAAAATATAAATGAATGTCTGAATTATTGCGTAAGTTGTAACATTCAGAGGCACCCAATTTCTCTACATGCGTGCCAAATTTCAATCCGATTGATAAAGCTGTTCTTGAGTTACCGACGGTTGAATTTTGCACGCCTAACACGCACACACACACACAGACACATATATACACACATCTATCCAGTAATTTCTTTTTTCTAAATGTGATTTTTCGCCGTTTTGGAACATTCTGAACATGTTGACAAAATATCGAAAAAAAATTCATGAAATCAAAGCTTCCTCTATGAGGAAGCAAAAAGAAGAGCACAGTAGTTGGTATGAAAAGTGTATATTGCCTAAATTTCCTATCGGGTGAGAGGGGTAACAGCCTAGTCCATGCATCATTGATTTATGTGTTAATAGGGGTGGGCCATATTCACCACTATCACCCTACCGACCTAGTAGAAAATAAACATGATCAAAAGTGAGATATATAAGTACTATATTTTCCCGATCTTCTTTCGACTGACATTCATCTAGTCTCGGGACCAACGAAGCATAGCGGCTATGTAATAAAAATCCCGATTTCGAAATGCTACGAGAGAAGCCTTGCAGCAGCAACGATCAGTCCGAACAATGAAATGCTCATTCGACGGTTGTTGATATTATTGCCGTTCTTCAATGCCATTCCTTTTATCCAATCAATGTAGTAATCGACCCGACAGTAGACACCCGGAGAATTGGGAGCCGCGCAACCGTATCCCCAAGAAACTATGCCCACCTGGATTCCACTGCAGATCAGCGGACCACCGCTGTCGCCCTTAAAGCAGAGTGCATTTATACAAAAATCACCTCACGAGGAGCCTGATCGAAGATATTGTTTAAGAACAGTACTTGACAAGCATCGACACCACCCTCCTTTTTTCCAGCGCAGAGCTGAACTGTATTATGAATGGGCGTCAGGTAACGCCTGCATTCCTTCGTCGGCATCAGTGGAACGTCTACGTGTTGCAGAGTATCGCTGGTCATCTAAAAATAAGTAATTGCCTTAAAATCCGAAATCTCAATAATTATTTTTAAAAAATAAGCTCAATGATGTATGTATAATGTTTCAGTAATTTAATTTATCACTGTCGTTTTTCATGAGAGATTTTATTTAAAAATAATTTAAAAATATTAATTATTTAATTTTTTTTACTGCATTGGGTAATTAATTTTGTGTCTTTAAGTTTCCGTGTTCGAGTCTCATAGTTTCATCAGCACACGTACGACTCATGGGATTAACATTTTATAACGATAGACGAGAATAAACATACAGTGCTCAACTCGGAAGTTTTACCCCATCCGACAACCGTGCAGGCTGATTGATTTTTCGTAAATAGCTCATGGCCTTCCGCTAAGGGCAACGGTGCGTAATTAACGTATGGCGTAATGCGCAAGGGCTTGGCGATCTGTGGATAGGAGAGAAAGCTTTTTTTATACATTGTACACGAGTAGGCTATATTTTCTTTAGCGCTTCGTTGCGATAGCTTAGTAGCTCGTTGATTATTTAATTATATAGTAAAACTCGAAACCCTGAAGAGTCCTATGTCGTTGGCCATGGTGCTGTAAGTGAACTCCGGATGAGGCAGTACGGCGTCAGTTACGGCTATCTGCCAAGTTGGGGAATACCAGAGATTCGAAGTTCCCGCCATTACCAAGTAGAATCTAGGATTCTCGGCTTGCCAGAAGAATCCGTTGTACCTAATAGTCATAATCGAATCCTCGATATGAGACGGTAATATTTTTTCATCGAGTTCACCCCAAAGATCATTTCGAAGCGATGCGAAACCGACTCAGTCGATACTAAAAACTGTATTATATGTTTTCCAAGAATTTTTTTACATTTTGAGCAAACGCAAATTTTGACCGATCTCATCGAACACTTGAGCAGATAAAGTGATTTTTCTTACATAAATTTAGCACCCGTGAAATAAATGGGTCTAGAGGGGTAGAAAGTTTCACATCACCTCAAAAAAAATCGACCGTTTTTCCACTTTTGTGTTTCAAAACGTGAAGATAAATTAATAGTCAAAATGAATTTCGCGAAGAAAAAAATCACTAATTTATTTTATAAACCGTGAAGTCTCCACTCGGTGTAATTTCGAACTTTGTCGTTTTGAGAGCTTGACGCGTACCTGACCATACAATGTGCCGCGGATAGGATGAATCTAGGCATTATGTAAGATCCTCCGCAGTGATGCGTGCTCCCAAGGCGCCATTGAATGGAAACCTAAGCAAAATGTATATCATCGTCTTAGGGGATTTAATATATTTTTTTTATTCCCAATTCCTCAAGCTCACGGTAAACGGATAAGACTTAATGTCTGCGGCTTCTCCACCAATGATACGTGTAGCAACTTCGAACGACCTGTTCTTGACCTCGACGACAACCGTTGTCGTATTATTCGCACCATCGACGAGCCGAAAAATCCTATAGATCAATAAGATCTTTATAATCAGCATTCTTACGTGTCCTGACGTTTGGGCTTTTTTTTTAACTAAAAAAAAATCGATTTATGTCAGTCGCAAAGCTCTCGATTGTTTCGCCGTTTCTTTTTTCTCTATAATTTCCGTGCATAGCATTACCCGGAAGTGGAAACAAAATGATCAACTCCCATGATTGTTTGGTCTTTTATTCTTCTGCGTTTTACAGTATGACAGTATTATACACATTATTTACTCTATGGCAATTGACTTTTATTAAGGAATGATTGAATGCATAGCATGTAGTATGCACACCATAGCCAGCGATGTAGTAAAACCACTGGCTGAAATCGTCCCCGAAGCCGGCACGACTTCGATTTCCACTGAAAGTAAAAATAGTTCATGTAAAAAAAAAAAAATTCTAACAATGTTACATTTTTCAATGAAAATTTTTTTTTTAATCTCAATCAAAAGAAAATAAATTACCCGTCACAGTCTTAGATCTACTGTCGGCGTACTGCTCGTGATGAGTCACAAAGCCCGGAATAGTCGATTGACAACGGATCTCGAGATGCCCGTTGTGACCGACTTTCAGATCGGACGCCTTGATCGATAGTTTAGCGTTTGCTGACATGAGATTGCCGTCGTGAAAACGATGTGGAAATGGTGTAATCAGCCCAATGTCCACCTGGATGATTTTTGAAGATTAAAAGGCTCAATGAAATCGTCAACGCCCACCCATATGACGAATATCGTTACCTCGTCTCCGTTGATGAACCAAGTCAGATGAGGAACTGGATGAGCGGGTGCTGAAGAGCAATTCGCCTCGAGTATCTCGCCCGGTTTATAAATAGACTTCTCGAAAGTTATACGCGGATTATCGGACTGAGGTACTGAAAAAAAAACACAAGTTTCAGAAGATATTGAATTTCTTGCAACGTATGCTAACTTTTGTTGTTTTTCTTTCAGTTGTAATATACGATCCGGGATGCAATTTTTCGTCATCGCTATCTATGGAACGACCGACGGATTAAATTACTCACCTATCACCTGTAATTTCGTCGCGTTGGAACTCTTGGTGAATATTGATGGGGAGGCGGTGACGACCACGCATAGGTAGGTTCCAGTCGCTGCGAAACGTATAGAGTTCAGTGTGATTGTCTTGCCATCGGGTGAAGGCTGAAATAGAGAAATTCATGCGTTTTTTTTTTTTATTATTTTTTTATTCTCGCGCCACCAAATGATAGCAAATTGAACCATAAGAATTATGCGAGAACATATGGGTCATAGGACAATGCGATAAGATTCGGGTATACCTCAAAGTCCACCCCGGGCGGGGGTGTTTTCTGCAATGGATCCGTCCGACCCCTTACATATTGGAGAATCTTCTTATCGTCCTTCAAAAATTCGATCTTGTGAAGATCGTCTGGCGCTACATTGTGGTTGCATGTTAGGATCGCCGAGTCGTTATATTTCACGTAATTGGGTGCCACGAGGTGAACTACGTGTTCCGCGTGAGTTGCATCTGCGAAACAATCGAAACTAATCTGAGTGGTCAAAAAAAATTTTTCGAACGACTAATGGTTGAATTTGCACTATTTTTTGAAAAACGTTTCGTCAACAAGGATTGTCTCAAAAAGTCGGCTTACATCGCACAGTGTGTATCTATCCGTAGAATTAAAAATATTTTTCACGAAAAGCGTTCGTCAATCAATTATGTAATTTTGAAATCCATTTAAAAAAAACTTGTCTGAGAAGTTATATCGATCGAGGAGAAAGTGAAAAAGATAATTCTGGGTCTCGACGCTTCCGAAATTAATCGAAAATTCATGATAAAGCTATGCGGAAACTGACGCGACGTTCCCGCAGTCAAGGTGTTCCGCGAGACTCTCCGTTACGATGTCATGAGGGAAGCAGGTCTTGACGTATCTTTAATAAATTAGTCCTGAGCGATCGATAATAAATGAATTGGCCCGGCGAAGCAATATCCCGAATCGTCGATACATTTGGTGTGGGTAGGAGCTTTTGCGTTGACTATAACGCGCGCCCGGTATACCCTGTTGCTGGGAGGCGTAACTGTATCGATCAGGTAGCGCGTGTCCTTCCGCACCAAGAACAGAAATATTATCGGCGACTCTACTGAAATTATCGTCTCTTTCGTACTTAATGATAATCGCGGTGCTATAATCTTCGTTGGTAGACGAAGATTGAGGACAAAAAAAGGTCATTATGAGCCACTCCAGGACTATCGTTCTGGGTGGCCCAGATTCTCAGGAAATTAATCGAGAACAAGCCAGTGCAAGCATGAAAGTATTTATAGTTGTGACGCCGGTGTAGCATTGCAGACAACAAGCCTTACGACACCATTTTTCACTCTACGTAGGTGAAAAAAATCTATAAATAACAATGACAACAGTACGAGGTATTTTTTAAATGTGTCAAAATGTTTTAGCCACACTTTCCGTGAAGGTGCAACTGCGTGTCTCGATGATCCTTTGGTTTTTTTAATGACCGAACACTGCTGCGAGTTAAATTTCAAATACATTTTTTTAATTCGCTAAACTTCAAATGAAATTTATTGTCAGTTTCAATACATTTCTAATCAATTTTTCCCTTTCCATAAATTCCAAATAAATATTTCAATTTCAATAAATTTCGAATAAATTGTTTAATTCCGTCGGGCTGACCCATGTCGATGGCTCTTTGCCAAGATGTAAAATTAGCATTAGGTATAAGAAGATAACTGTAAATATTAACTTTGGCAATAAAGCTCTTTTACTACTACTTGTTTAATTCCAATAAATTTCAAATGAATTTGATAAAATATCGAATATTTTTAGCGTAGCTGCTGTTTAACGTTCATACAATGCCGTTCTTTCAACAACAACCGGATAACGTACGAAAATTAAAATCAGCAAAGTTCCCAAGTATGCGCTACGAATATGTGTCTCTACAAGCTTGTGTGCATCACCAAGAAGATGTGTTTGTGCGTGTGTGTGAGTGTAGGGGCTCGGTCGTTTTCTCCCAGCAGCACCTCGCCGAATAATTTCATGATCCTTTGAGTCTCTCCCTTTGCCGTGTCATAACTATTACTATGCTCTATCAATACTAATATTGCTCATACAATTTTCACTAACATACAACGATATCAGACACATATTATTTAAAAATCAACTTACATGAAAATAATTGTAAAATATATACGAATACGATCTTTCTCCAGTCGGCTTGTTGGCGCGGCATTTTTTGTCTGTGTATTTCGTTTTTTTTCTGTTCTTTTATTTTCTTCTTTTTCTTTTTTTTTATAGTTTTCTTTTTTTCTTTTTCTTGCAATTTATTTATTTTATCAATGGATATATGTAGTAGTACGGTGCGTAATTTATAGTAATATACTAAGTAATTTAATACAAACGTGCGTCTATTTTATACAGTGTGTGCCTTTAAACTACGCAACTTCGTGCCGTGTCGGCGCTACAACTGAGGAAGACTTTCGATCGTCTCGCCGAGCCTCCGCGATCCACCCCACGGAGAGGTGGAAACCCTAGGATTTTAGGTGTTGCTGGTAGAAGCGCCATCCCGCGGTGAAAATTGTTTGGTACGAGTATCCCCGGCGAAGCCTCCTGCTCGCATGCGATTTCGTTGAAGCTCCGGCGCATGTCACGTCATCCCCCCAAAGCCACCCCCCGGTACGGCAGTCCTCTCAAAGACCGCACTACCCACGAGCTTTTCAGTGAATGGGGCCACTTGACTATAGTGTCAGATAAAAGCCACTTTTTTTTTTTCTTTCTTTTTTTTTACTTTTTTTTATTATAAGATACAAAAAAACAGCTTAAAAGCTGAGAGCTGAATGTTATTGAGGACAAACAAGTTTTCTCAATCAATGGTCACTGTTCTCCATGGCCATAGTCGGTAACAGTGAATAGCAGGGATTGCTGGTAGCGACGAAGAATTTCGAAGGTTCGTCGAGAGCCAAAAGCCGTCGAACGATTTGTCCGAAGTTCGGCCGATTTTCGGCCCTCGAAGCCCAACAGGAACGCATGAGGTCGTACAGCTCGGGAGCGACGTTTTCCGGTCTCTCGAGGCGTCCCTCGTCGCGGAGAACGTGACGCAGCAATTGATCGTCCTCTATGTCGTAATAGGGAAAAGCTCCGAGCGTTCCAATTTCCCAGAGAACAATGGCGAACGACCAGACGTCGCTCTTGGACGTGAATGCTCGATCGCGAAGAGCCTCCGGTGCCATCCAGCGCACCGGAAGTCGCCGGACACCGCCGTCGACGTTGCCGATCACGTACACGCCGTCGTTCCGCGACAATCCGAAATCCGAGATCTGCTCGATCCGATAGAATTAACAACGGGAACAACAAACAAGTTTACGAAAAAATAACGTACGGCCGCCCGGAGCGAAGCACGTCATTTGATCCCACACAAAAATATCCCATTTATAAAATCCCGTATCAAAAATATCCCCATAAAATATTCCCTTTTTTCATTATATGGAGACTAGATATAAGGTAAGGTAAGCGGCCCAGTTTCCGCCATCTTCAATTGTTAAAGAAAGCATTTTATAAAAAATATACGTACCGCGGCATTAATCAAGAGAACATGCCGTCAATTTCGTTCGATTTAACGTATACTGTATTTATTATTAGTATAAATTGCGATTAATGGCGGTAACTGGGACAGTGGCGGAAACTGGGCGGTTTACCTTATGGAGATCGGTTATATTGACAGACCGAGTATTAAAAATATCCCAGTCAAAAATGTCCCTATAACGATTCCGTTTGTACTGTATATTTTTGATGTGGGATATTTTTGTGTGGGATTGAATTACGTGGACCCCGGTGGAGAGAGTCGTACCTTCAGGGTCATGTTCGCGCTGAGCAATATGTTTCTCGCAGCGAGATCCCTGTGAATTATTCCCCGCGATTCGAGATGCCGCATTCCCCGCGCTATGTCCAATGCGAAGGCGGTGAAACGATCTCGGTCGAGTTCGTTGCAATCGTCGAATACGTCTCGGGAATCATCGTCACCTATGTTCACGTAGGCCGGTCCGTTTTCTTTCGCGACGTCGGCGCAAGGACTCTTCGTCGGATAGTCTGGAAACGTGCCGAGGGTCGGCGACGGGTTGTCCAACGTTGTGTACACGGCTGAATGGTGAAACGGTGGAAAATAAGTTGTAACGAACATGTTAGCCTGACGGTGTCTCAAACAGGTCTTAAGAGGAAAAACAGGATAAGAGGAAAAGAAATCTCATCGAGTATCCGGAATGCGGGCGTGTTCTCAAAGAGTAATTGTACTTGGTATTTGAAGTACTAAAACGTACTTGAAGTACTAAAAAGTACTTGAAGTGCTAAAAAGTACTTGAAGTGCTAAAAAGTACTTGAAGTGCTAAAAAAGTACTTGAAGTGCTAAAAAAGTACTTGAAGTGCTAAAATTATATTATAGTTTTTGATACCGACCGAGCTCGGATTGGGCGAAGAGGGAGGTGTTTCACTTAGTCTTAAAGAGGTCCGAGTTCTGAAGAAGTCATTAATTACTTCGTACTTTCCGACAGACTGGGTCTCTGACTCGGCGACGACGAGATCCCTGAATCGCGAGTGTCGTTGGAGGCCACGCAATCGCGGAGACGATGAAGATGAGCCAACAGGTCGCCACCCTCGAGATACTCGAGAATAACGCATATAGGCTTTTCCGGCGACGTGCAAGTGGCCAATAGTCGCACAAGATGAGGATGAGCACCGGCGTTCTTCATCGTTTCAATTTCAGCGAGTAATTGGCGTCGAGCCTCGGGCTCGGTGCTCGGATCCGGTGAATTCGAAATTTTTATCGCCACGACCGAATCGCAGTGGCCCTCGAGCGTGCCGAGATACACTCTGCCGAATTGTCCCTTGCCCAATTCGCGAATAAATTTTAATCTTTTATGGGACACTTCGTACTCGTCCGCCTGGCCTCGATTTATCGCGTCCTGAAAAGGTTGACGGTATAAATGTATAAATGAAATTTATTCATGCCGCGGTGCTCGAGTGTGAAAAATTTACGGGAGATCACCTGAACTTCTTGATCCACGTAGAGAACGTTTCGCTCACTGAGGGCGAAAGCTGCCCGTTGAGATCTGAGTCTCGATAGTCCGACGAGGCCAGGAATTCTGAGTATGTAAATCAATGTGAAAAATCTTGCGAACATTTCGCAGGTAATTTTTTAAAAAATTGGGTTTATCGAGTTTTGGATTTTCTTATTTAATTTTTTTTTTTTTTTTGTTACCGTGGTGTTGCTTGATTTCCCCATACGAGCTTGTACCACTTTCGACTCCGAGCGTACAAAAAACTGGAAGTCGCCGTTAAAATCAGCATAGAGACGCCGGCCAGGGAGAGCCACCCGAACCACTGAAAATCCGATGTACATTCGAGACTCCACATTAGATCTCTCTAGACCTCCGGCAGTCTCATAAATTATTCAAGGCTTACATAGCTGGAGTGCTGGATAGAAGCTAATGCGTCGACCGGAGAGTCTATCAATGAAGTCCCCGGTGTTCCTAAACACCCAGCAGAATCTTGGACAGCCACGTACACCTTGCCACCCGATGTCACATCAAAATCGGTTTCATTAAATGACCACAGATACGAGTAAACTGTCGAAGGTACGCTGGCGATCTTGGAAATATTGTAAACCGGTAGACGTTTGTTCGATATCAAAAAGGGTGATCCAAAACTGAAAAAAACCATTGCATCCTTGAAATGTTTTTTTTTTTTTTTTTGCCGAATCAACAGCAATTCTCTTGGCGGATTAATAATTATTAAACTTAATCTATTTTTATTCTACAGTACATTTTTCGAAAATGTTTTGTGCAAGTGACAACAAACCTTATGACGTAAGAATGTACAAGAGGGTCGGCAGGTTTCGTCTTCCATTCTATTGCAATGCCTTGTGAGCTTTGGCCAGTAACATCCACTTCCGGTATTGGCAGATATTCTTGAGCTTTCTCGCACCCACACCATCGCCCTACGCACTCGGGCACGGTCAATACTATCTGAAAATAATAGGATCCCTGGTGAAAAGATTTCTCTGAATATGTCTGAAACTTTCCCTTAAAGTCTTGGAAAATTTATTAGAAATTACTCAGAAAAGTCCTCGGAATTTCTCATTGTTCGTACGGTTCAGACAGAGTCAAAGATTTTTCTGAATCTAAGTATTCATGATTGTTCTAAAAATCTCTGATTTTTCTGGCCAACTTCTCTGAAAGCCTATGAAATTTGTTGTTTTTCTCTGGCTATTAATTTTCTATATTGACGAACATTTATGTGGAGAACCTTCAATTTCCGCTGAATTACAGCGAGTAACAGAATCAGTACATCTTAGACAGAACTCGGTCTCTTTAATGCTCGAAACCGATCTTATCAGAGAGCTTTTCAGATAATAAATCGTATTTTATCTGAAAAAGTTTATTGTACTTTAGAGAGAACTCGTATTTTCTCTTAACGTACTTTATCAGGAAAAATCAGAATTTTCTATATTTTTCGGAAAATACTCTGTATTTCTCTGATAAATTGTGACTGCTGGTGGTTGTGCCAAGAAAATGGTAAAGAATGGCAAATAGCGGAATAAAATGTCGGACAGAGTAAAATGTCAGAATATCTCTGAAACGGTACGGTTAGAGTTGTTGAGACAAATTGTTAGAGAAATATTTTCACCAGGGATGTACTGGGTAATTTCGATTTTTTGTAGGTGTTTCATATTATGTTAAGGGAAGCGAAAGGTGTAATATAATATTACATGGAATTTTCATAATTTTGTTAAAGCTAAAGTCGTTTCCAGTAATAAGTTTTACCATTTTCGTAATGTATGAGGGACATGCGATTTGAGCGATTCGCGAGATGACCTACCTCCGGAACTTTGACCTTGGGATTGCTTCGTGGATTGGCAAAAACTTGAATGCTGTAGGAACAAGTTGGCCGAATACTGAGCTCCGGCGCTTCGGATAAAAATTGATTCTCCGGTAATACGGCGTAGAAACGATTCTTGTCCGAAATTGTATAAAACAGTGTCTCCTCAGGACACGTGTTCGCGTTCGCATTGTCATGATTTGGCAGTGATGTTATCAGAACGCTGCAAGCATTTATTGTATCTATGAACTAACAGGCAGCGACATTTTAATCGTGAGAAGAGTTTACTCCTTGAGGCCCCGAATCTTTCACTTCTTATTTAATCTCAATTAAATTTGTATGGAGACGAAACCAGAAAAGCAAAAAAAAAATGTTGACTCAAGAATTAAGACATTATCATGTACTTTTTTAAACCTGAAAATGAATGAACCCAATAGAAAAGAAAAATCCTAACCCAAACATTATAGAGTCACAATTACATTAAGGAAATATAAGATAGAAAAAAAATGGTTTTCTGTATAATATTTCTATCTAACATTTTTTATATTTCTATCTCATATGTGATATGAATATTTATATTCGATTGCATTGAAGGAAAAAATCGGGAACTCTTTCGCCCGGGATCGGAGAGTTAATCGATCGCCTGATACCTGTAGGACGAAGGCTGTCTGCTATTCAACGGGGCTTGCCAGGTGACGTTCAATTTCAAAGGACCGTGCCCTTCGCTCTCTGCAGTGTACGCCGTATCTTCGAAAACCGATGCATTTAAGTTGCGAGGTACACCAGAATTTTTAACGTTCGAACATACCTGGTCGAACGATCCCACAAGCAAGATAATCAAGTGAATCGCACTTGATTTGCGATAATTGATCCTACTTTCCGCGGACATTTCATTGTAGATATCAACGATTATTTCGCGCTCGTATTTTTTGCAATCTAAAAAATATAAGATATAAGTTTATCATCGTGTACGTCACTATTATCGTTGGATTTATATTAATAAAATTATGTTTACTTACAAACACATTTTCCGTTCGAATATACTTGCTGTTCGATTATTTTTATATCGACATGATTGCTAACTTCGCATTCTGTTCGACCACAACTTAGTAGCCTGACCTGATCGGTTTATACGTTCACCGTGAAGTGTGGAGAATCCATTGTGCTCACGATAACAGACAGATAAGAAGATTTTTTTTTTTAAGATATATTCCAGACGTGTATAAGTAACATTATATCTATATGTCATACATGCCCTTGAGGGATTATGAAAACGGCTTATCCGCCCATGAAATCAAGAGAATTTCATGTTATGCAGTGAACTGGAAATCGATATATCAGTATATAAAACTACTAGTATACTAGTATATTAAAAACTGACGTTGATATGTTAAGAAAATAAAATGATCATCGATCTTATTGTCCAGTTTAATAAGAATACAATCAGTCATTGTTTCTGACTGTATATAGTATGGTCATACAGACGTGACGTTATACGAGTAAACGTCATTTCCGGTTTGAAACATACATTTTCGACCGGAAGTAACATCATCGAGGAAAATGAAAATTTCAAACCGCAAGTAACGTTTCCCCTAGATGCCATCACTTCCGGGCGAGAAATGAGATTTTCTAACCGGATGAGACGTCATCTAGGAGAAAAAAGAGGTTTCAAGCCGGAAGCGATGTATCCCATAGATGACGTCACTTCCGGTCGAAATATGAGATCTACAAACTGAAAGTGACGTTTCCCTTAGATGACGTCATTTCCGGTAGGATTTAAATTTCCAGACCGGAAAGGCAGTTTTCCTAGATGACGTCACTTCAGTCGAAACATTAAATTCGTAACTGGAAGTAACGTTTTTCCCTATGACGTCACACCCGGTTTAAACATTTCAGTTTCGAAGTACCAGATCCGCCATGTTAATCATGGCGTCATGATTCGATCAGCTATTTGTTATCAGCTTAATACCATGTGAAAATCACTTGACTGACAGAGAAACCACGAGAGAGTGTTTCAGATGCCGTTAAGAGCATGTGCAATACCGCAGTCGGTAATATAAACTGTAATCATCGTAAGCCCGGGCTCAGTCGGTATCAAAAACTGTAATCAACTTTTCTCACGGGTTCTCGTATGTGCGGTCAAAAGAAAAGTCACATCAAAGGCGGATATCATCTCGGCTTTGGAAGAGAATTTTTTTTGTCGTGAATTCCAGAATGCATGAGAAATGTTGATTACTGTCTTTATTACCGACCGCGGTAGTGCACATGCTCTTAGCGCCATGTGACTCTCTCGTGGTGTCTCTCTCACTAATCTGCGAGCGCCGATAACGATATCTCTCTCGCTCTAGTTCCCCGCCCAGGTAGCACAAAAAAATTAGTTATCAGAAAGTGATCTAAATGGGTTATATATGTCCGTCTGAACGGTATCCGAAAGTTACCTCCCATCCAAAAAGTTAACTTTTGGACGTAGGGTAGTTATCATCCGGACGACACATGTAACCCATTTAGATCACTTTCTGATATAGTTACCATCCGGACGGACATATGTAACCCAGTTAGATCACTTTCTGATAACTAATTTTTTTGTCCTACCTGGGCGGTCACGTGACTGTCACCTCCTCTTAAGGTGAAGTGAAAGTCACGTGACAGGGCCCTGAGTGTGAGAGAGATAGTTGCAATTTTTTAATTACCTTTATTCAATGGTGCTAATTTTTTTGAGAAAAAGATGAATTCGGGCCGGATGCGAAATTACCGTGTGCATTCGGCTCGAATTTGCTTTTTCCTCAAAAAAATTAGCACCTTTGAGAAAAGTTCATTACAGTTTTCATTACCGACCGTGATATTTCACTTTCTCTTAAAGCGGTGACGAGCTCTTGCCGCTAGCATGAAAATTCGCCCATGATTTTCCTGCGTCCTAGTTACTTACCTTTTGGTGGAAACGTCTTTCGCTCGAAGTGAATTTTCCATAAAAACACACGCGCTGCACACTTCGTTTGTTTCGTTCGGTCATCAAACAATTATTACGTGCCACTCGCCAGGGAAAACAGGGAAAACAGCTGTTCCTTAAGTTCACAAACGAAATTCTCGTAACTCTGCGAACAAAGTTCGCGAACACCCCATGCGTATAACCTGCGTTCCGTGCTGCGTAACTTTTCGAACGTCTCTCCAAAAGTGTCGTTTGTTGTCGCCTCGTCATCGCAAATTATCGACCTCACGATACACCAAAAAGTAAGGGTTTGTTGACAACGTAAGCAAATAAAAGTAAAAAGTTTCGTGTCGTTCGACGGAAATTACTTTAATAGAAAAAAAAAAAAAACAAAATTACATTGTCGTTTTTCAGTAAAACAAATGGCCTCGGCCGCAATGTCGCCGACGGAGGACGACGAGCTCACGTTGCCTCGCGCCTGTATCAACAAAATGATCAAAGAGATATTGCCTCAGGTGCGAGTCGCGAACGAGTCCCGGGAGCTCATACTTAACTGCTGCACGGAGTTCATTCACCTTTTGTCGTCCGAGGCCAATGAGATCTGCAATCAGCAGCAGAAGAAGACTATAAACGCCGAACACATACTGCAGGCTCTGGAAAAATTGGGATTCGGGGATTACAGTGCCGAAGCAGAGGCCGTTCTCAGGGACTGCAAGGCAGTGGCCGCGAAGAGAAGACGCCAGAGCATGAGACTGGAGAATTTGGGAATACCGGAGGAAGAATTGTTGCGACAGCAGCAAGAACTGTTCGCGAAAGCGAGGGAGGAACAGGCGGTTGCGGAGCAACAGCAGTGGCAACAACTTCAGGCGGTCGCTCAGATGGCGTCCATGCAACAAGCGGACAGCGAACAGGAGGATTACAATTAGAATCTCGAAGGGAGAGAAAAACGAATTTCCTAAGATTTTTACATCTTGCCCACGAATCGAACTATTATGACGGATAGTTTTTTTTTAAATCTTTTGGAAAGATTTCAAGATTTCACTCACGATTATGCAAGAACGATAGGATTTCGTACAGGGATATTATTTACACTTTATACTCCGGAGGAATTAATTCCATCGCGTTTGCCATGCTAGACAAAAATTTGAGCGTGCATTTTCGCGCTTTTCGGACGTATAAAGTTCGAGGACTAAAACACGCATACAGGATGTAGCAGAACTTTTTTTTTCAAATGTCGGCTACTCATTTTGGCGGGCTCGAAATTAATAAGATAATCTATGCGTCCTTCCCGCGATTGAAGAACTTGAGAAATCGGTCTGTTGTTATTTTCTTTTTAAATTGTAATTGAAGTGCTGCTCGCGGATGTTAGATTTTTCACGCCAACGGTTGAAAGTCACACGTTGAAATAATAAGCTCGTATGCTCTTTCGGCTTAAGCGAGGAGATGTGCATCGATGCTGTTGATAAATTCACCTGAGTAACGTTATTAGCAATGATATTTCAATGGTATCCTGTATGGTACGAGGCGCAGTGCTGTTTCATGGCATGAGCCTTCCGTATTCCAAAGAAAGATGACTTTTCTTTATGGCCTCCATTACTTTGGAGACGTAGTGGTACCTGGAGAACGAAGAGTTGTAATATGATGAGTGATGAATATTATGATAAATAAGACGACAAAAAAATAAATTATTCCGAATCTGCTTTCGTCACGTCGATTAACTCACCAATTCTTTTCCGTAAGAGCCGTGGGAGTCATCGGATTCCGCGTAACACCGTGAATCTTCGTTCGCAATTCTTCTATCAATTCGTTCCTCGATTTTTCATCCGTCTTCAATTTCTCGTCGACCCACGCGGCTTTCTCGTCTGAAACGTAAGAATAATAAAGGTAAGTGGGCGATTTCCATCAAGCAGAAGCGGAGTAGATTTAATTTACAAAATGTTTACCGTCAGACTTTATAGCTGGGATCAGAAATAGATTAAACAGTAACTCGACAGAATTCGAATTCATATGGAGGCCGCTCTGGGTTTGCAATCTTGAGCTAGCGAATGCTTTACTGTAAAAGTCCTGGAAACGAAAACGACCGGTTTAGATAATTATCTAGACTGTCAATCGAATATGCATAGTATGAAGAATTGAAGTTGTTATGTTATTATATGCCTTCATCATTTCCAACGTGCTTGGCATGAAATCGTGCAATTCTGCCTTGTTGTGAAGAAAGAGTATGTGCGGATAATATTCCACGTAGTCTTGATCCATATTCGTCGTCGACGATGGCTTCAACATTTCGGCAGTTTGAAGAAACCTGCCGGTGTTATCGAAAACGCATTTGATTAATGACATTAACATTTTTAGAAAAACAAGAAAAAATGTTTTCAAACTACCTGACCAAATTCGGATCGACGAACCAATCTTGAACGAATATGATAACGTGACAGACCGAGAACAAAAATGCCGCGAACTGCAACGATTGCAATTCCAAATTGCTCTCGATGTTAGAGAAATCCGTTGTGTTTTTCTTTTGATCGAAAGAGGCGGAGTGATCGATAACGGAACCGGAAAGTATCGGCTGTGTGTCGAGATATATGACTCGGTTTTTTGTAACGTAAAAATCAATTCCACCGGTGCAATTTGCACCGCTCTCGTGATGCGACAGACCTTGAGCCGCGAAAATGTCAGCCCTGAAATAATTTTGTCAAACATGATTTCATTGAAAAATAAAAATAAAAAGTACTTTCGAAATTTTTTATCCGACGAAACAACGAGAAATACCGACGCATAATTCGATGTCAGAAGAGACAGGATTGTAGACTTCCCTACACCCTGGGGACCCAGACATCCAACGACCAGGAAGTCCTGCTGGTCATACAGGTAGTCCAGTGGATTTTCGCACAGTTGCATATTCTCGTCCATAAATTTCATACAGCTCGTCATCTCGACGCAAGTTGAGATGAGTCTTCGCGCTGCAAAAAATTCCTTGCGATTAAAGTAATGCCCCCGAACATATCTGCGTGACATCAAATTTCATCTTTGGTAGAGCTGGGCAAAGTACCAAAAAATACTTCCAGTACAAAGTATCACAAGGACTTGAAGTATCAAGTACTTTTGGAATTATGTTTGTAGCATTACGCGTTATCTAGACTGTAAGAAAAGGCGGAGTGATTTGCACCTCGCTTACGCATTCTAACAAACGGCTAACTGAAATTTTCGGAATTCATCATTTTGAGGCTATTTTTCATTTATTGTTCACTTTTTCGTTTTCCTAAAAAAAAATTGATTACAGAAAACGAAAAGGGTCCTTTCTCGTTTTGGTTTCCAGATATATTTTTTTTCAATCAAAGAAAAACGAAAGCCAGTTCGCTCCTCGTTTTCTATTCTTTTGGCATTTATTAAAATTTAATAAAAAAAATAAATTCTCATTAAAATTATAATTATTGAAAAGTTCAGACACATTATCATATATTACAAGAAACAGAATGTCATGCCACTGAGCGAGTATTCGTAATGCGAGCATATACTCAAATAGTACTTGTACTTGATACTTTGATTGGCAAAAGAAGTACTCGACATACTAAAAAGTACTTTTGTACTTGGAGTATCAAACAAGTGCCCGGTACTTCCAGTACCACCCAGCTCTAATCTTTGGCAAGTCAATCTCTATGAATGCATGGCTTAAGGAAGAAAACAATAATTCTTCACTTGCAGAATTGTATTCTTTGAGTGAACTTCCCAGAGCACAGTTTGTGCAATACAAAACACATGTGTTGTAACTTGATGAAATTTAGTCTCATGCATTTATCTTTGGGATCATTTAAAGTATCGCCCAATTATTTGTAATTATACGATTATCTAATTTCAGTGAAAAAAATCAAATTTTTCATTATTCTCGCTGTTTCTCAAAGGTACATACATTCCGAAGTTTTGGACGAGACATTGGGTTGACTTTCCGATTCTTTCCTGAAAATAATTGCAAGGACAGGCTTAAAAAAAAATTGCAGATTTCCATATGCGGGCTAACGAGTGAGAAATTGCTTTACTTGGTTCCATTGCGCTGGCTTGGCGACACGGCGCGACTCTCACCTTCTCTCGTTTTCAATATAAAAGTTGGCCTGTCCGCTACTTTAATTGACACTCTGGCGTCGTTCTCTTTGGACTCCGAATCTTTCAAGTTGGACGAGCCAATTTTTCGTGAACTCATATTGAAGCTATGTGCATACCTTTTGCCCAACTTTTGACCTCGATCTATCTGTAATAAACAATTGGAGTTTTAATAATTGTTCGATGTCGTGTCGCACTGGTGATTCCTCGAATTTCATCGTCCGACTGACGACATTGGCGAAGACGCAGGCTTAATAAACGAAATTTAATTTAATTACTATAATCGTAAGATACCTATTGTATGTCAATAAACGTGATCATTTGTCAATCGGTTTTTTCGTGAGGTTTGAGGAGGTTATAAAAACACAACTGTTCCAAGGTCTCGCGCGCAAGGAACGATTATCATCCCGACAGCCGAGTCCGCGTGTCGCAGCAGCTGTGGGTACAGAAGAATTCTATTTATCTTACTATTTTTTTTACTAAGATTTTTTTTTTATTTACTAAGATAACTGTTAATGCAATCAATAACTTCATCGGTAAAAATATTGTATACTAAAAACATGACGCGTTGCAGGCACCAACGGGAGACTGGGATTTAGTTTTTCGATGCCTAATCGTGATGTTGAGTTTTTGTCATCGAAATAGATTCCCCAAACTGATGAACAATCTATGCGATAATTCCGGAAATTATTTCCTCGTTAGCCGAACCGCGAGTGTTGCAATCACACGAGTTCAAAAAACGCGAAGCGTGCGAAAAAACCGCCATTTTCCCACCGAGTGACATAAAATAATAACATCCGACAAAAATCACCGGTAAGTCCGAAACGGTGTAGATCCATATTTATTGAATTATACAAGCCTTCGTGAAAAATTCTTCGTAACAAATAAATGCTGGAGAAAATGATTTTGTAAGCAGGATATCATTCTCGTTGAACGCCCGACAATCATTGATTAAATTGTCACAATAAATATGCCTATATTTGTTCAAAATGTTAACTAAGCCTCGGCAGCTTCTTGTTGCTCGAATTTTGGATATTTTCCCTCGACTTCGCTCCATGTGATTTTACCGAAGGACAGCTCTCGCACGACATCGGGAAGTTCGTCCAACTGAAATTTTATTATAAATTATATGATCAATTACCCGGTATTATTTTTCCATCGAAGCTTCATCTACAGTCGCACGCAATACGTACATTAATTCGAACTTGTCCCATGCTGTCGCGTTCTCTGAGAGTCGCGCTGTGCGGAGTCTTCAGCGTGTCGAAATCTATCGTTATACCGAACGGTATCGCGATCTCATCCGTACGGGCGTATCGCCGACCGATACTGCCGGAAGAATCGTCCACTTTGTGCGAGACGTCGACTCTCGTCAAATCTTGAGCTGTGAAAGAACATTTTTTTTTCTGTTTAACAATCTTTCTCTTCTGCAAACAGACTACATTTGTCTCTCAATCATATTGTATAAAACTTATACTTACACAATTTCTTAACGAAAGGAACGAATTCGTTATTGCCGCTCAACGGCAAAACGGAGCATTTCAGCGGAGCAACGACCGGCGGCAAGCTCAGGAAGGTTCTCATCTCATCGCCTTCCCTCTTCTTGAAATTATGCTCGAAAACGGCGTACATAACACGCCCGATGCCGAAGGAAGGCTCGATAACGGACGGTATGATCTCCTCCACGTGAACAGTCTTTTGATAGCGTTTCACAGAAACCATATCTTCCGTTATTTTAACGATCGAGCCATCGGTCAGTGGCAAATCGTAAGAGCCGCCCGATTCGACTGATTTTTCCAGCGCATCGACGCCGTCTTTTTCAAGGGCATTCAACGCTTCCAGCACAGCTTTGGCCTCTTTTCTGAAGGCTTTTCCAATGACGCTGCGATTAGGCGCCGCCTCGCATACATCGACGACTTTCGGCTCGGCCAAACGTTTTTCCGCTGCTAATCTGACTCCCGTTGCTTTCGTGTGTTGGGTCAAATCGTACGCAGATCTGTCCGCGCAACCCACGCACTCGATCCATCCGTAGGAGGTCAGACACTCCGCGTCCCAACAGTCACAAGCGTAGTGAGCCATCTCGTTGCCCATGTGTTGTCTGAAACGCAACTTTATCGGATCCACACCGACCTTGAGCAAAAATTGCTGTATCCTCGCCATGAAATAGCCGAGAGTCTCGTTCGCAACGAGACCAGCGGCAACGGCATCTCCGATCTTGACAATTTCCGCGCTCTTGCCGTCCATCTGATTACACGCCGAGTACAGAAGCAATTGCGTGTCCTTGACGGAGTCGAATTTATCGTGAGACTTGTTCCTCGGGTCGCAAAAATGCTCGATCTCGGCCATCGTGAATTCGCGAACGCGTATCAAGCCCGAACGCGGCGATATCTCGTTTCTGAAAGCATTGCCGATCTGCGCGGCGGCGAACGGCAATTTTTCTTGATTGAATTCCAAGAGACGTTTGAAATTAACGAATATTCCCTGCGCCGTTTCGGGCCTGAGGAAACCTTTTATCAGGCCGGTCGGACCGATCTGCGTTCCGAACATTAAATTGAACTCCATCGGTTCCGAGAGATCGTTGCCGGATGTCGGTGATTTCATGTTAAATTTCGTCAGAACAGCGGCCATCTCGGACTTCGTCATACCGTCGAGCTTTACCACGATGTCGCGACATTCCTCCCGCGTCGCCTCGTCAGTTTTCTTGTCGGCTGAGACTTTTTCCAAGTGAGCTTTTATCAGATGGTCGAGTCTGAAGCATTCGCCGCTCTTGACGTCCTTCACCATCAAATCGGCGAATCTGTCGACGTGCCCCGAGGCTTTCAGCACAGGCTCGGGGGTCAATATCGAACAATCGACCTCGAGCATTTGCTCCTCGAGAATGAAGAATTTACGCCACGCGCTTATCAGATTCGCTTTGAAGGCGCATCCCATCGGACCGAAATCGTACTGTCCGGTTATACCGCCGTAAATCGCAAACGATTGGTCGAAGAAAAATCGACGTTTAAGCAGATCCTCCATTCGAGATCGATCGAATGTCGCCGAGTCGGGTATGAAGGATAACTCCTTGTCCTCAAGCAACTTCTTGCGAAGCTTCAACTCAGCGACCGCCTTTTTAACGTCCAATTCCGGAGCTCCATCGGTTTTGAGCTTGCGCACCAGATCACCCTGAGAATTGAAGAAAAAAAATTGAGTTAAATTTTGTTTGTTATTAATGAGTGAAAATGGCTGGCAAATCAAGGGAATTGATAAATTCATTATCAAATTTTTACTGAGTGGCTTATACTGACGATGAGGCACAATTTAAAAAACGACATATTTTGAATTCTTAATTTTGGAATTTTGGCTATTACGAAGCCTGATAAATGTGTTGCTATTATTGTGTAGATTCCTGATCACGAATTATATTTTATATTTTTTGTATGAAGGGTAATGAGCAATTGGTATATATTATATATGTAATGAATAAACACAAATTCAGATACAAATAAATGTTGATGCAAGTATCCTATGTGGTTCTGTGTGGTATTTATTGTTAGTGTCTTACCGACCCTCATTCATGAAGATTATTGTAGACTAAGACCTCGCTGTTATGTACAGAAATGCTACTGTTACGAAAAATATATGAATGTAGTCAGAAATCTGATCGGAGTCAGTGTTAGACTAAAAAAAATGTGCACTCATGACTCTGGCATAGATCATTTTCAAAGAAAGTACAGATTGTTCAGTTCCATAAACAATGATAAAAACAAAATTGACGTAAGTTAATTATGGTATTTTCCCTGCAAGGCTGCCGAATGTTTTCGATCTCAGATCTCAACGAATTTATTATAAATTATCAGAGAAAGTATTTTTAAAACCCCCTAAAAAAATCTGTACTCATATCTCTGGGACTGACAATTTTCGAAAAAAGTATAGATCGTTCAGTTCCATAAACGACGATAGAAACAAAATTGAAATAAAAGTTAAGTGTCGTATTTTCCCTCCATGGCAGCAGAATGTTTTCGATCACGAATTGCAACGAATTCATCATCAATTGTCAGACAAACGAGCATGCTTTATCGGTCGATTGTTGAGTTAGGTTAAGAGCGAGCTGGGAAAGTGCAACCATATGGCATAATACCTGTTCCTTGACGCTAGCCCGCAAAGGTGCCAAGACTTCCTCGATCTTCGGATCAGTCATGTCCGGTTGAAATTGTAATTTAACTTTTCTGTGTTTCTTCGCGGTGCCCCACTGCTCGAAGCCGGATAACCTAGAGGCCACTCCAAAATTTCGCGACCGAATGAAAGTTCCGTACGCTCCAGCGTGGGAGTGAATGTACTTCCGCGATACTACTGTGCAACCCACACGAATGCTGCACAAGAGAAAACGCATTCGCGAGATTTCAACACGCGAATGCTTGCCGGCCACGAGAGTACGTACAAAACTGACAGAAATCGTGTGCATTCCTGTGGGGAATAAAGAAGGTGGGGAGAACGGTTTTTTTTTCCATGCGGTCATTTCATTGTTTGCAGCTCGAGCGGCAAATTCGAATCGAATCATATGGCGAAATATAATTTAAAATAATATTTTCGAGTCATACCGTATATATCATAATAATCTCCTTACGATTAATGACAGCTTCGATGAAGAAGGTTCAATGATGCATATAACACGGCAATTTTCAAAATCTTGAGTTGGGAAGTCCCGTTTAATTACAGCCCTATGGTCTTGACATTCAGTGACAATTTCTTACACTAAGCATGTACATGCACAGTTGTTGTTTTCTTTTTCTTTTATTATTTTTTTTTCTTCCTTATAATTTCGCGGTGCAAAATGACTTGGTCGTTTTGCGTGTGTGGGATCGTAAAGTAGGGAGTGGGGATTTAAACAAGACTTAGAAACAAGAATATATATGAGCTTTGATTTCTCTGTATAACAATAATGATAAAAAAAAACGATTATCGTCGATGTAAACAATATTACATTATAAACGATACTCTCTGACGTAAGAAGCCTTTCATTTATCGTTAATGTACCGTAATAAATAAAGTATGAAATGTAAATAATGAGTATTTACAAATATGTAAATGGCAAAAAAAAAGCTATAACAGAGACAAAGTAAATTCATATATCAATCGATAATATATGTACTATACGCCTGGCTGAGGATTTTTTTTTTTTTTGCTAAATCGTTGATCGTTCAAAGACGTCTCGTTTTAAAACGCTGCGATCATTACCTAATTATCTGTACACTTAGAATCTATAGAACGCTGTTTTTCTTTCTTTCTTTTCGTTCCTTTTTTCACAACAAATTATATGCTGGAGTTTCGAGACATCTGTCTTGTATCCTCGCGTGATTCACGAAACGATCAGCAAAGCCTGGGCCAGGAACGCACAATAATAGCATATATATATCCAGCGTGAATGTTTTCTTTTCTTCTTTTTTTTCTGCGCTATATAATAATTCATCTATAATATTGTTAGGGAGCGCCAGGATGACATTTGCAGCTCTGCATTAGAATTTCGAAAAATTTATCAAACATCTCGGGTCCGTGCCTCTTACAAATTTTCGAACATTCAAAGCGGTAAATAATAATTTTTTTAAACAAAATAAAAAAGAAAAAAACATTATCAAATCGAAAGTGATTTCGATTTGAAAATCGATTATAATGGATAAACATTACGTACAACATCATGCGATCTCGTAATTGGAGATGTAAAGAATATATATAAATATTTAAATCTTTCATCCAAAACTTGCGTCGAAATAATCGTATATATGCAACGATTCGAGATGTGGGGGGAGGGATAGCGCGAGACTATGACGAAATATCACAGTACTGATCATGAAGAACCGCAACCGCGCATCGAAGCACTCCCCATTTCGTTATCTACGTCCCAAGATAGTTATTTAATTGTAGGACATCCCTAGTTAACAACAATCCTACGTGCTACTGTAAGATTATCTATTTTTTTTTAATTGTGTTTTTTTTTTTTTTTTTTAAGAAATCGCAACGTTTAGTAGTAATACGTAGTCATATACAACTTGCTAAGGATGCTGTAAACTGTGTACTGGCTGCTAAATGTCTCGAGTGAATACTGTACGTATAATGCATGTAAAAAGTCGATAACACTTTTATAATTAATCTTATCTTGGTTTGATGTGATTTAATTACGCTGATACGGCGAGCGAAAAAATAATCGATGAAGCATTACGAACGTCGATGATGCAATTGTTCAAGCATATCGTATACAAGAAATAAGACATAAATATAAGAAATTGCTGAATTCTGAGACAAAAAACCTCTCCAGTGTGTTTTCACTTATAAATTTTTTTTTTTTTTTTGCTACCCTGAATTTTAGATTGGTTGCTATAGTAAAAATTCAGATACTTCTCATAGAACGCGTTTCTTATTTCTTGCATCGTGTCGCAGGCTTGATTAGAATATAAAGAAATCCATATAAAAACTCGTAGGATTTTCGTCGGTTTGATCAATAAATCAAATTAATACGGATGGCAGTACGAGGACCATCGCAACTAATCTGAGGTTCTAATCGACATTGATCTTCGTTGGCTGTTTTTTTTCTTTGTTTTCAATGATATCCACTGCGGCTTTGCGAGTACCAGGCGATCGATTTTAAAATTTCTATCCTTTTTTCTTCCAGTATAAAATCATTGTATTCTGCACAATTTTCTGGATAATTTCATTGAAAGAAAATGTTGCCCTTTTGCGCTCCCTTTACTGCATGTATCATGGAAATGATCGCTCGTTTGCAGGATTCCATTATTTTCGACAGTTGAATAGTCAGTGATCGGATCCGTCGAATGTACGTTGTAACATGTGAAATCACGCACTAAGCTTATTTCTGTCCCCGCTCGTTGTCGTACCAAAAACTCAACGAAACAATGCCATTGAAGATCATTTTCTCAAAAAGTTGCGATCACTTCGATAATAAATGCAATAAATCGCCACTTCTAGACTATGTTGCCAATCCTCTTATAAAAATAAAAACCATGAGAACATAAGCAGATCTACCAAGAACAATATCGCGTTACAACATTTCACCAGATATCTATCATAAACGTATAAAAAATTTATTTTCTCGTAATGTCTTGTGCTGGATGTAACTGTAAAATTCATAGCGTTCTTTACTTTAATTAAAAAAAGGGACACACTTATATCAGGCCGTCGATCCGTTCGGTTACTCCTCGCCCGATTCGATCTCACACTATTGTTGTTTTTTTGTTTGTTTTTTATTGTTACTATTTCACGTATACGAAGTTTTCGATCGCTCGTTATACGGAAGGAAGCAAGGGGCGACGAAACTCAAGCATATAAAAAAAAGATCACAAAACGCACTGAGAGACTTAGGATTCGATGGTGATAAGATTGGATTATTTACGAAACCTTTCTTCGGTTAAGTGCATCCTCTTTTTTCATTTCTTTTTTCCTTCGTTTAAATACTAAATTGTATATATTCAAGACGTACGCACATTGAAACGCCACGATATCTGCCGCGTTAGTTTGCTATCAAACCATCTCGACGCATTGCACAGTCCAGGATTATCGGCGAGCTCTATAAATTCTCGCGGACGCGATTTATCACACGCCCATGGATTAAATTCCATTTTAAACAGTCTCACGACACGCAACTCGTGACTAAAATCATTTACAACGACTTGTGGTCTTAGAATCTTTCAGTCTATCGAGCCATCCAACGTGACTCTTCGCGACTTACGAGACAACAATCCTTTATCTAATATCCGTAAACAATCGTTCGGCGATCGTCGGATGTTTGTGTGTATTTTACTGAGCCGGAGGCTGCGGCTCGCCCGGCATGTTTGGATTTGTGTACGGTGGCAGAAACGAGTAGTTCGGATAGGGTGGCGGCGGCGGATGGGGAAATGGTGGATAGTAGTTCGTCGGATGAGTCGACGGCGGTGCGTAACCCCGGTGCATGTAAGGATCCGCTGCCGGAGGTGGCCCGTGGAACGCTGAGTACATACGGGCGTAGTCCGTGTTGTAAGTCGGTCCGCCGTAAGCCGCATAACCAGGGGCTCCTGTTAGTCAGATTCGAAAATCTTAATGATTCGTTCATAGGCCGGGGCTAAGCTTTTTCGCGTTCTGCAATCGATAATCGAATTGTTTTGTCAATTATCCGACGGAACAATTCAATTATAATCACAATCAGAGATGGGCTGTTGGAATGATTGTTTTTTTGTGAACGTCATTGCGACGACAAAGCTCTCGCTTTTAAAGTTCTTTAGATTTTTTTGTTTTCTGTTACTTATGGCATTTATTTACATATCGGATATACGTTTTAACATCAAATGATTTATCGTGTTTACGCGTTATGCTATACTGTAGTTTTATTTATTTCTCTTCTTTATGCAAAATACTGAAACTCACCACTCGGTGGATAAGCCGCGGAGGAGCCTGGAGCCGGTGGATAGTGTTGCGAGTACGGATCGTAAGGTGTCGGTGGATAGGGTCCTGGATATCGACTGCTAGCCGGATGAGTAAATGCGGTCGGTACGTGAGGATCGTCCCTGCTCGGATTCGTCGTCGTCGAGAGCGTCGAACCTGGGGTTTCGATTGCTTTCGGTTCATTGGGTTCGACCGGGGTTTTGGAAACGGCGCTCGGGCTCTGGGAATACGCAGTCGGCGCGCTTATCATCGTTCGATCCTCCGACGGTTTAGCCGCGTCTGTCTGGGGCTTCGCCGGGTCCGCGGTCAGTCGAGGATTCGTCGGATGCGGCGTCACCCCGGGGAAGTAAGTTCCGTACGGACCGGGCAACGATCTTGATCGAGGATCCGCGTAATCGTAGTACCTCGGATACTGTGCGTAAGGATAGCCTTGAGCGAGCCCGTGCGGATCGCCCTGAGGAAGATCCTGAGCTCGGGTCTCTCGCTCCTTCGCCGAAACCGCATTGGCACCGGCTGGCAGAGGCACCACAGCGGGATTGGGCAGTTCCCCGATATTTTTCGTCATTTCCGTCGTCCGATGAGCGTGCGGTTGCAGCGGCTGCGGTTGATGCAGCTGGGACTGCGGCGGTTGGGGAATCTGCATCGGCGGAACCTGCGGCGGTGGACCCAATTTCGTCGAGCTCACCGGCGAGGGTTCCTCGATGATAATCTCGTCGCTGTGACCGTCGCGCTTCTCCCCTTGGCCCGCGAAGCTTTGACCGTAATTCATTAATTGTTCAGACGACTTTGGCAGTTCCGTGCCATCCGTTTGCGAGCCGTGGTTCTCCAGTTTCGAAGCAATGTCCGTTATCACCTCGTGCTGACTCTGTACCCCCTGACCGGACGATATGTGGTGATCGGTGCCGTAGACCTGTGACTTATCGTCGGTATGCTTCTGCAGCGAATTATCACCGTCATTATTCGAATCACGATTAGAGTTTGATGGACTGTACTCGGGATTGGAACTTGCCTCGGCAACAACGTCCTCCAATCGAACCTCCTCGACGCGCTGATCCGTTCTCAATTGGCTGTCCGACGAGTTGGAATTTTCGCCCACCGAAGAATGATCGAGCTGATCTTGCTTGGCTTTGGAGACGCGCTGCAACGATACTTGAGTCGTCAAACTACTGACTTGGCTGACCTGGGGCTTCGCTGCGCCCGTTGCCACGGGCTTTCCACGCTTGGCAGGCTCCTTCTCGCCGAACGGACGATAACCCGGACCGCTGCCTGGCCTCGACAACGGACGTGTACCACCCGGCGATGTCACCGATGTCGTCTTCGGTATTATCGATATCGCCGAATTGTTTCGCAGAGGAAAACTCACTTCGGGCTTTACGGTCCTTGGCGTCACCGAAGATACTCCTAAAAATTTAGTCCACGTGTGTCAGTGCAAGGGAAATTCTATATCGGTCGCTTTTTATGTCGTTATTGGATATCGTGAAGATAGATTTTTTTTCAGTCATAATAGCTCGCAGTCTAATCGAAAAATTATATTTTTGAACTATCTACCTCAATGGCGATTTGGAGACCAATACCTCGTCAAAGTGGCTGTATCTTCAAAGTGGCTCGATGAAACATTACGAAATTTGCTTGAAATTCTCAAAGAGTTAATACTGCCGTTAAAAAAAAATGTTTACATTTTTCGCAACCTTTTTTCAAAGTTAATGTCCCTTTTTCACGACCTTCAAAAATGCTATGCAATCCACTTAATAATACAATACAATATACGACCACTAGACACTCTCGCGGACACCTTACATAAAACTCATGAACACTCGAGGACCCCAATATTTAGAGTTTTTGAATGTCGTTGAGTGTCGATGAGAGTGTTCTTGAAAATACGTCATTACCGGTTTTGCAATCTCATTTTTTGACGGGAAGTGACGTCATAGCGGAAATACATTACTTGCGGCTTGAAAATCTTATTTTCGACCGGCAGTGACATATTTTCGGTATGACGTCACTTCCGGTCGAAAAATGAGATTTTCAAACCGGAATTCAAGTATTTCCGGTAAATCTCTGGAAGTCTAAATTTCCGGTTTCCAAATTCCATTGCCGAGAGCGCGAAGCGCCTGAGCCACAGCAACGTGCTAGTGAACATTGTACAGTCCGAAATTCGTGGTGTATAAAAGTGTATAGTATAACACAATTCACCTTTTTTTGGCTCTTCGTCTCGTTTCTGCTGATTCAACTTCAGAGCCGTCCGTATAGCGATAATTTTTCCCGACTCTAGTTGCATGTAAATGCCCTTCGGACTCTTGAGCACCATGACCCTTTGACCAGCTTTCAGTACTATGCTTCCTTTGTCCGGCGAATTCGTCGGTATAACGACGTCCAACGGTAGCGTCATTTCTTGTGCGCTCATGCCCTGGCGTTGCCACACTTCAGCGGGAATCCATCGGCTTCCAACTACACCGCGATTGCCCAAATTCTCGGCACCTCGTTGCTGCATCGGCCGAACCGATGCCACAGGCTTCTGCGTCGTTCCAGGATCGCCACCACGTATCGCTCTGATCTGTAGTCCGCCTGCTGGAAAACCGGAAACAGGGTTAATCAGAAAAAAATTTCCATCAGTATTTTAAATCACGTAGATATTATAAGGAAAATAAATTCCATCGATCGAGGCACTTAAAAAAAAAACTATCATATTTTTTAATAGCAATTATAATAATTATCTTAAAAAATATTCCTTGATAATGCCATTAGAACAATAATTGTAAAAAAAAGCCTGTCGATATGCATAATTGATCTAAGATCGATCCCTACCTCGAGTCGCTGTGTTTCCTGGCACATAGCTGTAACTAGGCCTCGAGCAATTAGCTGCCATTTTTTCGAGCTCGTAACCGCGTCTGGCGAGTCGTTTCTCGGCTTGGCTGAGTTTCTTGTCTTTCCGATCGACGAGGAGGCTCTCGTGATGAAAAGGTTGTTTGGTGAGTAACGACGAGTGACGTTCCAAAACGCAATGCATCACTTCGTCGGTGTAGCTGTCCTTCGACTGTGAGAAATCCTGCACCTGGCTGTCCTCCTCCCAGTCCCAGGAGAGCGTCGTCGCCTCTTTGAGCGAGAGATGAGCGTCGGGGTTGCACTGATCGACCACGCGATCGGCCATTCCCTGTTTGCTTATTTGACGATCGTAGATCTTTCTCTCCAAGCAATTGTCGGTAACGAGACGATAAACGAAGCAAGGTTTGGACTGTCCGTATCTGTACACGCGACAGACAGCCTGCGTGTCGTGACAAGGGTTCCACGAAGCGTCGAAAACTATAGCCCGATTAGCCCCTACGAGATTAATTCCTAACGAACCGGCGCGCGTCGACACTAAGAAGAGATGTATCTTTGGATTACAATTGAACTCGTTTATCAATTTTTCCCTCTCCAACGCGCTCGTACTACCGTCTAATCTATAATAATTTATATTCTTCACCCATGATTCCGTCTGTCCGTCCGTATGTTTTAAATTGTTTCTAGCTAGAAAATCCTCAATGAGATTCAACGTGAATAGAGACTGAGAAAACGCGAGTACCCGATCACCGAGGCGAACCGCCTCCTCGAGTATGCAAAAGAACAGCGTCATTTTGGCTGATGCGTCGATAAGACCCGGAACGTATCCCTTCATCAATTCGGTCGCCTGAATCACATAAAATAAATGTATTATTTTTTCGGTGTCGAAAAAATAAGAGATTGATGTAGACGAAACTTTATGCTAAAAAAATTTAACTTTGGCATCTTTTTGTTACCCGTCACTTTCGAGGTCTTTTTATTTACTATTTAAGAATTTTTTAAATCCTCCCGAAAAAAAATCTTCAACTTTCACAAACCAAAGTAAAAATTTTTCTCTGTGAAGGTCGACAATGAATATAAATATACATACCCAATCGTAGGGAATTCCGGGTTCTTCCTTCATTCCCGGCGAGCACTTTGAGTCCTTTTCCTCGTCTTTGGCCAAAATCTCATCGTCCGATTTGTCCTCCTTGTCTTTCTCCATCACGTCCTCCTTCTCCTTGTCGTCGTCCTTCATCGGATCGACCTGGCCCATTCGAGTATTGGTTCCCGCACACCCGCCGACGCTCTGCAGCGGCCTGGGCACGTTTGCGCACTGTGCCTCGTTTCCACCGTTGTACCCGCCGGTTCCCGTCGAAGCGTTGTTCTGCGCCAGCGTTTGACTCTGCACGCCGACATTCGTCGTCGCCTCCTTTCCGCTCTTCTCGTAAGTCCCTTGACCCGGTCTCGGCATAACGGCACCCTGCGGATTCTTCCCATCGTCGGAATTTTGACCACCGCTGTAACCATCGTAAGTCCCCGCGTTTCCATAATTTTGTCCCTGATAGTAATTGTTCTGATAGCGATTGGCGCTCGGCTCCCGGAAGTACGGATCGTTGCACTGTTCCTGCCGTCCCTGCTGCGGATAATTCCGCTGCCAATAAGGATCCTCCGATCCCTTGTTGAACTGCCGGACTTGATTCTGATTGCCGCCCTCCGCCGCGTAATTGGGCATCGAGTTCTGCGTCTGACTTCCGCCGTGCTGATTACCCATGTAGCTCGCGTTCGAGTTCGGCGTTGGATTTCGTCCCTGACGATCGACCGTGTACTCGTGCTGCGAACCGGAAGTCCCAGAGTAATTCTGCGCTCGAGCCTCTCCACGAGGATACAATTGATCACCCGCATTGATCCCGGAGCCTTGACTCTGCTGACTCGCCGTGTAACCGCTCTGCGCCATTCCTGCTTGACCCTGCTGCGCCGAGCCGTATCTGTGCGATTGTCCCTGCGAGCCCGGCACGGCCACTTGCTGCTGATTCGTCGCGTAATTCGTACCCGCAGATCCTTGATTCTGCTGATTCGCCGGGTAAGACGCGTTCTGCTGCGCCGCCGGTGGGCCTAGATGACTTCCAGGATATCCGTGGATCGCACCTTGCGTCGGAGGCGTCGGGCCTTGACGATCCGCCGAGTATCCGTGAGTCTGCGGCTGCGGCAGCGAACTACCCGGCGACTGTGTCGGATACGGCGATTGGCTCTGCCCGGCGTTGTTCTGACCAGCAGCCCCGCCTGGATATCCGCGCATCTGACCCTGACCGACCGGAGCTTGACCCGGCGCGTTAGGAATATAACCCTGCGGATGATTCTGCCCTATGGAATTGGGCGTCTGCTGATTCGCCGGATAACCGTGAGCTCCACTCTGCGAGGGTGCACTCGCGTTCGTCTGATTCGTCTGATAACCGTGCGGCATATTTTGCGTCTGCTGGGCCGGATAATTGTGGCCCTGCATCAACGGATTGTGGCTCTGATTGGGCGAAAAGCCACGGCTCGAACTGCCGCTGCCCGAAGACGGTGGATTCTGCGACTGATTGGCCATGTAGTTGCTCGGTTGCGTTTGACTGTTGGAATTTTGATTCTGCTGACTCTGCTGATAGCCCAGAGATGGATTCTGCATAGAGGGATGACTTTCGGAGCGCGGGTACATCTGATTGGTCCCGTCGGCAGCGGGAGGATAATTTTGCGTCTGATTCGCTCCGTAAGTCGTGTAGTCGTTCATCGGCACGTTTCCGGCCTGCTGCGGCATCGACGACGGCGATGGAAACGTCGATGTCTGGGGTGCCCCCGTTTGGGGATAATTGTTCGAGCCTTGATTGATGTTAGGCGGATAATTTCGTCCTTGCTCCGGAAAGCCGTAGGGTCGAGGAAACATTCCCGGAGCTTCGTAGCTACCATTTGCGTTCTCCGGTCGGAAATCAGAGTTTGAGGGCGGTGCTGTAAATCGCGGGTTGCCGGATTGATCGTTGTTGCCTATGTAACCTTGTTGCTGTTGCTGATTCCGATTGTAATTTTGCGGTGTATTGTAGCCCGGTGTTGTCTGAGGGTAAGACTGGAAGGACTGCGACTGACTTCCGTACCGAGGTTGGCCTTGGTTGTTGTAGAATTCATTGTACTCTCCCTGCGAGCCTTCGTTTCGATAGTAATTGTTTTGCTCGTTGGCTCTGTAATTCTGATAGCCCTGAGGATAATTTCCCTGCTGCGGTTGCTGCTGCTGCTGCTGTTGCTGTTGTTGCTGTTGCTGTTGTTGTTGCTGTTGCTGGTGCTGCTGGCTGGGATTCTGATAATTCGCGTTGTTCATTTGAGGCGGAAAATTTCCAAACTGTCCCGTTTTCGTTGAATTTTCGCCCTCGACATTGTCGTTGCTCGACGATGATGACGAATTCGGTGGTACGCTCGCCGCTGGCTTGTTCTTGTTGATAGTGGCGTTAACTTTTTTGCCCTTTTTCGGTTCTCCCTTGGCCTGACGAGCTTTGGTACGCTTGGCTCCCGGCGCTGGTTTCTCGCCTATCGTCTCCTCGAGATCCAAATCGTCCTCCTCGTTGGCCTGTCTCTTGCGAAGAAAGTGATACAGTATGTCGGGATGATTCCAGATTTTGCAGCAAACGGCGAAAGCTTTGAGGGGATTCGGCACGGCTCGTGTCTTGACTACTTGATTCATGAATACGTCGTATAGCTTACGCTGATGGGGCGTCATTCTCACGAGGAGTATGTACTCCTCCTTTCGCGGCAGAGAAACCTGAAGCACCGAGTGCGATCTTCGCTGGACGAAACCTTCGAGGAGAGCGTGGAGGACGTGAGCGCGGTAACGCATCAGCCTTATGTCCTGAGGCGTCGAATCTATGCACTGACCGTTCTGTATGGGTCGCTCGAACATGTTGCAAAATTCGCTCTTCGTTCCCAAATAATTCGGTCGAACGAAATCGACCATGCACCAATATTCGAGTAAGTTATTCTGCAACGGATATCCGGTTAAGACGATTCTCCGTTTGGTGCGCATCTGCTTGAGCGCCATGCTTATGCTGGCGTGAGAATTTTTAATGCGATGTCCCTCGTCGCAGATTACCAGATCGGGTCCGGGACTTACGAGAGCTCCGTGCATCTCGTCGAGCAAACCCTTGTTCTTGTCTTCCTCCTCGACGTCGACGGTGTCCTTGAACGGCTGATTGCGCTTTCGTTTAGGTTTGTTGGATTTCTTCAACGACAGTTGCCTGTACAATTCGTAACCTATCAACAGTACACCGCCGTTCTTCTGCCAATCGAGGATGACTCTTCCTCGGGCTGCCATAGTTTTGTGCGAATCGTTCAGTATGTGCAGCCTGAAGTGTCGAGGTCTCAGCTCCAATCCTATCGGAGCGTCGACGCAGAAGGGCGTTTCAATTTTTTCCGCGCTCTTCTTCTCATCGGTCGTTTCGTCCTTCGTCGACGAGGTTCCTTCCTCCTTCTTCGTAACTTCGCTCGGCTCGATCTTTATGTTGATGTCGCTGTTCTGCGGTGTCGCGACGCTCTCCTTCTTCACCTCGTGCTCCATCGGCTGCACCGTCGGGGTTGGATAATTGCCGTATGTTTGGGAGAGATTCTCGTAGCCCGGATACATCGACGCCGGTGCGTGGCTGTTGTTCATGCCAGGATACATTTGCCCGCCGTTGTTGCGAGCATCGAGTTCCGGAAACATTTGACCGTGAGCCGGACGAGTGGCGTCCATGCCTGGATACATTCCACCGGCCGAGGCTTGATTATTCATTCCGTAATTGGTTCCCGGAGCCAGAGGTCTGTTTCCCATTGGCTGACAGTGGACGTCGGTTTTCATCGGATCGTAACCACCGACGGGTGTCGTGCCCGTTCCGTACATCGAATTGTGCGGCATCCCACCGTGATAATTTTGATGCATTTGCATACTTTGATCTACGCCAGTTTTGCTCATCATCCCATCTTGACCGTATTGCTGAATCATACCGTGATCGTCGTAAGGCTGATGACCGTAAGGATTGTTGTCGTTCATCATATGAGGCTGTTGCTGTTGGTGGTGGTGGTGTTGCTGCTGCTGCTGCTGCTGTTGTTGTTGTTGTTGTTGTTGTTGTTGTTGTTGTTGTTGTTGCTGCTGTTGTTGTTGTTGCTGTTGTTGTTGTTGTTGTTGCTGCTGATGCTGCTGCTGCTGCTGCTGCTGTTGCTGCTGCTGCTGTTGAGCACCCTCATGCCCGAGACGATGAGCTGACTCCGTGCTTATAGGCCTCGACATGTTCGACATATCGCTCTGACTTCCAACCTCGTCTTTGATCTCCTGCTTAGAGTCCGCGCTAGATTCCGTTTTCAAGCTGTTGCCACCGAGATTCTTCTGATCGTTGCCGTCCAAATTTGGATCCTCGTAAGGCAGCCACATGTTGAATTCGGCGAGCCAATTTTGCAACGTGTTTATCGGCATTATGCACAGTACAGTTTTCGCTGTTGTGCAACGAAAAAATACATCGCAGAAACTTGCGACTTGCAGAGTCTTGCCGAGGCCCATACTGTGCGCGAGTATACAACCGAAACCCGAACTGTTTTTGTACCTCTCGATACTCTCGACGATATTGTCGAAGAGAAATCTTATGCCGCCGATCTGATGAGGTTTTATTATACGAGCGACCTGCGGCGCGAGATAAACGTCCGGCTCCGTTTCAGGATGACCGACGTTTATCAGTACCCTGCCGTGCTCGTCCGGTAGATTGTAACGATCGTTCGTGTGCATACCCGAATTCGATGGATCGTCCTCGTTGTCGGTCTCCTCCCCGCCGCTGGGATCGCTAAGTACTATACAATCGTCGTCGGAACTTTCGCTCGAGCTCGATATCGTAACGACGTCTTTGCCCTTCGCCGGCTTTTGTGATTTCGGAGCACCGGATACTTTGCGCATTGTGTGCAATTGCTTCTCGTGAAGGGCTTCCTCACCCTCGATGTCCGACATGTCCGAGTCGGAGAAGTACTCGGTTCTGTCGAGGGGCTCTTTTTTCGGTACCACCGGTGAGATACTCACCGACGGCGTCATCATTCGTATTCTTTGCTGCAACGTGTTCTGGCTCGTCGAGCGATTCGGTACGCGCGATATCGATGTCTGAACTCCCGGCTGAGCGGCGCCGCGTCCCTTCTGCCATCGCATACCTTCCAACGGCCTGCGCGGCATCTGACCAGCCTGGGCTCCGGTGCTCGTCTGCGAGCCCACGCCCGAACTCGAGTTTACCTTCAGCATGACGCTGCTCGGCAAACGCAACTGGGACGACGTGGACGACGACGAAGTCGACTCGGATATGGTCGTATCACCCTGATTCTGCTTACCCTGGAGAAGACTTATGACGCGGGTCTGGGTCTTGTTGTTCTGTCGATTTATCGCTATCTGACGCTGCACCTCGCGTATTATTCTCTGCTGTTCCTGTACACGACGAAGACGCTCCATCTCCTGCCTCTGTGCCGACAACGTCGCCTCGTCCAACTGCGTCTCGTCCATCACCTCCCGAATGTTTCGCCTCATGTTCGCCAATTTCTTTTCCGCCTTGGTCTCGCACTCCGAGGTCGAATCCTCGTTACCGTCGTCCTTCTTTTGCTTCTTCTTCGTCGACTCCGGATTCTCAGGATCGACGCGCCTCTTGTGACCGTCCACGTCCTCCTCGCCTCCCGAGATACTCTCGGATTTGTCATTGTCGATGCTCTCGTTGTCGTCGTCCTTCAACGGCTGCCCCAGGAGGTCCGCTTCCGTGACCTCTTGACCTTCGATCGGTGCTCCTTTATTTTTCATAAAAAAGTGAAGTTATTTCTTTAATATGAGATCGTAATGAATTAACAATAAATAAATATATATTGTGATAAATAAATATTTATTAGGATGTATAAATATATAATGGGATAGACGAATACTGTCTATTTTGGACTAGCTTCTCGGTGGATTACGTGCGGAAAAATGACTTTCGATAGATAGAGGATATACGAACCTTCTAGGGGCAGAGTGTCCAAAATATTAACGGGTTCGACATCGTCTTCCGGCGACGAGGACTCCGATTGTTGCCTCTCGGATTCCATTCTAACGCCGATCTGGGTGTCTATCGTTTCGTCGAGATCCATATCGTCACCCGATCCTTCGGAGCGTACCTCTTCAATTTCATCCGGTTGTGAAGTATCGTTTTTCTTCTCGCGCTCGCCGTCCGCCGATTCACCGCTCGACAAATCCGAGCTATCATCGTTTACGGTTTGGGAAGGTAGATCGTTGATCGCGGTGTCGGGAGGTAAGTCACCCTGATCGACTCCTTGATCCGACGATCTAGGACTTCCCCGGGGTGTTACCCGTTCAATGGTGACGTCGCCGATTCGTGTTAGGAAGCTATCCAAACTGTTTGACATGTTTCGCAAGCGACCATACACTTATGGCTGTTCCCTAACTCGCACCATAACACGCAATGTTTATTCTTTTTCTATTCCGTTTTAATTACGCAGTTAAAGTTCTTTTTTTTTCTTTCTTCTTTGCGATTTTCACATCGTTGCTTTCGGGCGATCGATCTTCAATCCAAGCGAGTGCTGTTTCTGTGAAATAAAAACACTTACGGTCAAATATTGTTTGCTGAATTGAGTACTCCAAATAGCATAATAATAACTGGGAACCGGAAGTGGGTAAGCTCGTATAAGCGAGTGAACTACCGGTGCGTGTTTACAACGTTTTTCACTCGGTAATAGCGATACATATATATGTATTTCAATATGTAATATGCAATATGTAATTTAAACAATACGAGATATACCTGCAAATAAGGAATGAAAATCACAATCTAAAAATTTAACTGAGTTACTGCTCAATGTCCTTTATACAAGTAGAAATATCTATGATTTATTCGCCGATAATAATATTCGATATAACAAAGCAGCGTTTCACCTGCATCGATAGACGCGAATTCTAACGACTAATTAATCAGTACGCGATGCACGAAGATTGGTTCAACGAAAATGGGACTTAGTCCAAGATGGGATAAACCAAGAACCAAGGAATAAAAATGCAAAGGCATTGTATGGAAACCAAATTTCGAATAATAGTTATGACGTTTTATAAGAAAAGACGACAATGAAACTAACTATTGAATTTCTGGCTACCACTCTCAAATAGAACAGATAAATTGCAAGAATATTTTTTATAACATAAGTGGGTTTACGATCAAATATAAAAAAGAGGCGCCTAGTCGCATGCAAGTTTATGCCAGTGGTTAAATCAATTCAAGCATTGAAAGTTTAAGTGTTTATAATTTTCATAATTCGTTGTTCGAGAGGTCTAATATTTACAATTTATAATATACCAATTGTGAAGGAGAAATCTGTCAAAGTAATAAATTATGAAAAATAATGTATGAACTCTTTCACAAAACAATAACACATGCATCTATCTTCAATGTTAAGCTCTCTTCAAAACAAACATTTCTTGCTCATAGTTTTTGCATCTCAATCAAAAGCATTTGGGAACTAATTTCAAGCGGCAAAAGTTCCAGTCATTTAAGCACCATTCTCGATGTAATTAAAATTACGCAAGGATTTTCCTAGTATGCTTAGATCAAGAAACAATAACACTATATGAAATTTGTATCTCGATAGAGAAGATATATTGATATTCCTAATGATATCCGCATGAGACTAACTTTCCTCAAGTTATACTGGCTGTGTTTTGCATTGTACAAACTTCGCTCAACAAAGTTCACTCAGAGAACAAAATTGTACAAGTAAATAATTTTCTTCCTCCCTAAAGCCGGTGCATCGACAGAGACTCGTCAAAGATGAAATTTAATGTCATATAAATAAATAAATAAATAAATTTTTGCAGTCATGTTAAAACATTGTTAACAACACTCGTATGCACCAGTGACGATTGGAAGTGCGTTGTATACGCTCGTCTCATATAACTGCTTAGCGACAAGCCTCGAGTTCCACAAAAAAGAAGATTCAAAGTATGACATTTTGCCCGCATGGCCCAGTGAACAAAGCACGAAATATCTAGTGGCTTTGCCCAACCACAGCCGTGCCGCAAGGATGCACAGACAACAATAGTTCTGCGTATCAGCCTACACATCAAATGTTCTACGTGTTTAACAGAATTTCCATAGGATACGATCGCCGATACAGCAAACTGACGAGGAGAACAATTATTCATTAATTCTCCTAGACTAGAAAGATGGATTACAGTCTCTCGAGAACTATCAGAGAAACTCGACCCGCAGACGAGATCCGAGTGTACAAACAAGCGAGTTAAAGTTTTCAATCTTCGAAGTTCGATATCGTTAACGGGACGGTGAAAAAAACGAGTTGGGTCGAGTGCTCGAGGATAATCGTGTGGATAACATTATGCGAGGCAGAAAGCCAGCAGGGTGGGAGCTGTCAAACGGGGAAGGGTAAAGAAAGCAGGTCCGAATGTTTGTTGTTTACGGATCTGGTCGCACACGAGGATTGACCAAGGGACGACATACCTTTCGTCCGACAACGGGCTCGTCCGTTAGGACACGAACGTTCGCGCACTAAGTAAGATTCCGGCACGTTAATTAGTCGTTAATTGGGAATAAAAAATAATGACACACACACTCGATGGACGCCATAGCGTCGTTGTTCGACCGCGGCAACCGCGGTCTTCCAATATCACACGCTTTAATCCTCGATGAATTCTCGCCGCTCGGGCTAATCGCAATAGTCACAAGAATCCATACGACCTTTGTTTACGTATGGCACGATAAAATCAAACCGAACTCGCGTCAACCACGATACTGCAGGCACTTTTTCCACGCGTCGTTTAGCTCGCTTATCGCGGCATTTTTTTTTTCACCAACTTTTCCCTCGGAGTGTACAATATACTCGTAGGCACGCCATTTTGTACCACTAGGCCAAACGTTACTTCCGTTGGCAACACCGAGAGAACCGTTTTCGTGTACGACACCCTGATGAAAGTACATTACTCTCGATGATTATTTGTAATCTTCGTAATTAATTGCTTTTAATTACAAAATAAAATAGTTAACTCTCATTTGTTGCAGGAATTATCATAGATCGGGAAAAAAACTATCGCTCGTACTGTTTTGTAGATGTCATTGTTACCATTTAAGACATTTTTTTGTTTATACGGAAATCTATTTTTATTTATTACTAAATCTCGCGAAGATTCTATCACGAATAAATGCTTCATTATCGAGAAGGCGTTTTCCTCGCTCTATCACGCGTGCAGTAGGTTAGTTAATCAATTTTGTTTTAATTACATCTACCATTTGATTAAAGTACACTCCATTGCATCCATTGTTTGGAGTCTTAAGGTCACAAACACATACGTATTTCGAGCATAGGGATTTCAAGCACCGTAAGAGCGATAAAATTTTTTTAAAAAATATCTCATGTTTTAATTTCTGACAAGTACTCTTTTATTAATTATGATAGAGTACCTCGTATCAATTGAAAGCAGAACTTTTTTTTCTATGCTTGTGTTTTTGTGCACACCGTGCAATTGGTATAACTTAGTTTTTGTGCACTAAACGATTTTGTGATGCTTCTTGTAACTTTGACAAAAGCTCACAATTTTTTTTAGACATCCTTCTTTATCAGTAATGTATTCCTTAGACTGCCTTACAGTACATACTTACATAACTAGTCTCTGAATTCGTAGCTTTGTGTTAATCATAGATTATAGTTTATCGAATCCATTGACACTTTAAAAGCTTCTCGAGGTCCTTATAGAGTAAGTTACAGTACGTTATATTGCATAGACAACATAATTTCAATTGTCTCAAAACTAAAACAGCTTTTTTCGTTATATTAATAAAATATTTGTATCTGTGCCAAACGATTGGCATAAATATATGAAATAATTGTATTTAGCGACATTCGCAATTGTACTGGCATTATATCCGAGATCTTTGATAATCTTCTTAGTGGGTAGAGCGCTGGAAAGATTGAGGAGGTTTTTGTCGCCTCGACGCATTGTCCGGCAATTCGTTTGTTTGAGCTGACATAGCTGAGGTTCTATCAGTTTGCAGTTTCGCAAGCGTCTATCCAGTCGTTGTACACATCCAATGGTTCCGAGAGTAAATTTATAGTTGTCTGAAAATCCTCCATGCATACCCTGCACGTTATTCTTGCGGTATTTCTCGATTTATCCCTGAAAATTTTACAAGTTGCTGAAAATTTAAACAAAAACAAACCGGCGGGTAATTTATAGTATGTACCGACATCTTAACCTCGCAGGATTTCTCGTGATTACAAAACGGACAGTTGAATTGCGTGTCCAGCGGCTGAATAGCCTTTCTCTTGCTCGGCGGCTTTCTTTTACTCTTTCTGCGTCCCATTTCGGTAGTAAATTATCCTCGGTTGCACTTGTAACGTACAATAATTGCAATAAACATCGCAACACACTAGTTTCGGTTTCACCGCTTTGTACGGTAGCTTGAAGGCCGCTTCGCAATAAGCATCGACCAATCAGAGGGCTGTATTTTTTCGATCGTCGCTCACGACACGAAAATACGCTCGGTGATTGGTTATTGTCTCAAAGTAAAATCGTCGTTACGGAACGTCCGGATCAATATCTCGATTGAAGTAAAAGTAACTCGCGAAAAGTATGTGAGTGAAGAGGAATTGTTGTTATCATCGATTTGTGACGGATTAAAATTGTCTCCATCCTCATTGTCAAACATTATTTATGTCGACGAATTACTGCAATGAGCGAATTGCATGTGTATCCTTTTTACTCGCAGAAAATTGCGCCGATTTTGCGCACAACAAATGTAAACAAATGTAAACAATGTCGACATAACCTTAGCGAAAGCACAGAAACGTGTCGGTGCCTTTTCCAACAACGAGAGAAGCCGAAGTCGCCTATCAAGTGTTGAGCGTTGACGGCGAGCCCAAGAGAAGCGGAGTCATAAAAGTCTTGTCTTTGGAAGGCAATCTTCTGAAAGGGTAGAAAAAAAAAGAATCATCATTTTTATTATATTTTATATTTATTATGATTGTTATGATATTTATATAGTTGATTACTTTGATTGATAATCAGCCACTTGTATTTATCTAAATTGTGTTAATTTGGTATTTTTGCCTTTACAGAAAATTCACTGGTGTGGAAGCACGTAAAGTTCGAGTTGCATTGACTTCATTTTTTGATAGTCTTATACTAGTGACCGATACCATGGACAAATTTGGAACACCTGCGCCAACCTATGATTACTATTAAGAGCTTGGATAAAGAGGGGTTGAAAGTTTTCCACATTTTCTTGCAGGCTGCAAGATAAAAATTTTAAGCAAGAAACAAGACATGTCTGAACATACTCCAGCGCCTTACAGGCCACGTTCTGTCTATGGTTACGCTTTGTACATAGGATCTAACATGCTCTTCTTCCTATACCTTGTGTGGGCTGTAGTGCCAGAAGAATTTTTACATGAAAAGCTCGGCCTCACTTACTGGCCACTGAAGTACTGGGCTGTGGCAATTCCGATATGGGCACTAACTGCTATTGCCGTTTTCGTATTCATTATTTATCCCGCTATTAATATGCTGATGACTCCCGATATCGACGACATAAGGACCATCAGGGATCAATATTCCTTGGACAGAATGAAACAGGTACCCGGCGGTGTACCGCCAGTTTCGGACATACCGATAATGGAAGTTTGCCGAAAGTTGTATTTACCACTCAAGAAGAATAATAAAATTAATTGAAATTTTCAACGCATGGTGCATTAGCGAAATAAATATTTTCGGACAAATCGATGGATGCAAAATTGATCATCAATCTTACTGATTTTTGAAAAGCTTTCGAGCTTTTCGAAATTTGGAAAACGTTTGAATTTATCGGTAAATTCTTCCAGTTTCTTTTTTTTACCACTAACGTTACCGAGTACATTAACGATCATTTTGGTAAGTTAAAAGAAATTAGATTCCGATAGTTTTTTTGAAGCTTTCACAAAACAGACAAAAGCTGCCGAAGAGGCATTTCAGGAAAAACCCATGGAGACGCACTCTATCGCATAGATTAGAACGCGTTACCAGTGGAGGCAATTTAAGCAGAGTCAATTAATATTTTCAGGAATAAAATAAATTTATCCATTTTTACGTGAAAGGCATTTATATAGAAACGGATTTAAAAAGTGTAAAACCTACTTTATATAAATAAATAATAATAATAATAATAAATTCGATGCCATAACAAATTAGGGACGGAGGTAAGTCAACAATGTAATAGTAATTTACTATACTAGTGCGATAAAACTTTCTGACGAGTGTGAATTAGCAGCACGAGCCAAAGGCGAGTGCTGTAATCACACGAGTTCCGAAAACGTTTTTCGCACGAGTATCGGACAAAATTTTATTTCACGAGGTGTGAAAATGGGGGTTTTCGCACGCGAAGCGTGCGCAAATACCGTCATTTTCCCACCGAGTGAAATAAATTAAGTTGTCCACTTTATTCGTCGTTCGTTATTAATTGTTGTATCGGTTATAACTTACCGGTTATATTACTAGTTCTTCAATTACTACAAACGTATTGGCTGCATCGGGGATTTCCTTCCGTATTACTTGTGAAACATAATTGGATACAGAATAATGATAACATTCTTAAAAAATGACAACCAGATTTTTCAAATTATGCCCATTAACTCATTATGCACCACGAGGTAGAGCTGTTGTATACGTCCAACAGGGCCCCCGGCGTTCGCGGCGGTTAACGGTGCCATCACTCTGCGGTCCGGCAGCTTTTATGTCACCGCGTCGCACGATCAAGATTTGTACATTCAAATAATCGATATTATTTTATCGTAAACAACATTCGTCCAATAATTAATGCAGATATGGCATCGACGAAAGTCGACTGGGGTCAATTGGCCGACGAATCGGACAAGCTAGCGGTCAAGGTAATCGTTGAATTTATTATCTAAATCGACGCCGATACCTAACCTCGTTGTCGTCGACCGGCCTTTGTCTCCTTTGTTTAATTTTTACGATTTTTTGCAAGGTTACGAATTTGGAGTTGAGCAAATCTGACGAAGTTGCACCCGCTTCGTCGTCTACGGGCTCTAATGCCGCGACAGACGCGGGATCTCCGAACCCGGCGGCCGCGACGCCTCCAAGCGCCGATGGAGATTCGAAATCCGACGACAAATCCGACGAGCCGATATCACCGGCGGAAAAGTCTCTTTTGCAAAAAATCATCCGTAAAGGCTTGGTAGAGACTACCAAGGATCTGGAGATCCAGCGACAGGATCCCATGTCGCCACTGTACAGCGTGAAATCCTTTGAGGCACTTCACTTGTTAGTTTTATATATATATATATATATCATTTGTATTTTGGTTGTACTTTATTTATACGTAAATAGAGGAAGGATAAGTGCACACTGTTGTTTTCAGAAAACCGGCACTGCTGAGTGGAGTCTATGCCATGGGATTCAACGCACCGTCAAAAATTCAAGAGACTGCCCTTCCCACGCTGCTCGCAGATCCGTATGTTAATTCAATAATATTTTCATATTTTTATTACAGTGTCCGGCTGTCCTTGAAATCCGTGAAGTTCTGGATTTTTGCCTGACCTTGAAAAAGTCCTGCAGTGTCCTTGGATTTTTTATTTCCATACAAATTTGAGCTTGTTTCAAAATGTATACTACTAGTGAACTTCCTAAAAAAATTTGTATCTCAGTTCCGCTGAGATACATATAGACATTTGTGCATAGTGTGTATGATAAATTTGTTATTTCTAAAGTATAAAATTTTTCTTTTTTTTCCAAAAATTGTATTGTAATTATAGCTTCCTCTATGAGGAAGTGACACTCGAATGACGAAATTTCTCGTATAGGAAGTTATGCGAATAACAGTAAAACACAAGGAAGTCATGTGCAAATTACTATGCACCATTGTTAAAAATGTTTTTTAAGTAAGTTCTGACCCAGAGGCGGGCAGATAATTTTAAAGATACTTTCTGTTTATTTTTACAGCCCTCAGAACATGATTGCACAGTCACAATCCGGTACCGGCAAAACAGCGGCGTTCGTTCTCGCTATGCTAAGCAGAGTAGATACGACCAAGAGTTATCCGCAAGTTTTGTGCTTGTCGCCGACGTACGAGTTGGCGATACAGACAGGCGAGGTTGCCGCGAAAATGTCGCAATTTTGTCCGGAGATAAAATTGAAGTTCGCCGTCCGAGGCGAAGAAAGTAATTGATATATGATTGATTATCGTCTATATCAGTCATTTATATTGAGGTGCCTTACAAAGTTGCCGAATTTTGCAGTCTCCCGAGGAAGTAAGATAACGGATCACATAATAATCGGTACACCAGGAAAAGTTCTCGATTGGACGACGAAATTCAAATTCTTCGATTTGAGCAAAATCTCGGTCTTTGTGCTTGACGAGGCTGATGTTATGATAGCGACTCAGGGACATCAGGATCAGTGTATAAGAATTCACAAGTATGAAATTGCGCTGTGCTACGCTGAAAAAAAAAAAATCATAATTTTGCTCTAAGAATATATTTACTGTTTCAGATTGCTTCCGCGAACGTGTCAGATGATGTTTTTCTCGGCCACGTACGAGACTGCGGTAATGGAATTTGCCGAAATAATCGTTCCTAATCCGCTGATAATAAGACTTCTCAAGGAAGAGGAGAGCCTCGACAACATTAAACAATATTACGTTAAATGTAAAGATATGGACGAAAAGTATACGGCCATAACGAATATTTATGGTGTCATTACGATCGGTCAAGCCATAATCTTTTGTCACGTAAGTTACTTTCAACTCGACTAAGGTCGTGGTAACGACGATGGCGTATGAGAGCGTTACATTTTTTTACACTTTGATTTACGTAGACTCGCAGAACTGCCGGTTGGCTTGCGGAAAAAATGACGAAGGACGGACACGCGGTTGCTGTTTTGAACGGAGACTTGACCGTAGAACAGCGTATCGCTGTGTTGGATCGATTTAGAGCTGGGCTCGAGAGGGTTCTCATCACCACGAACGTCCTGGCTAGAGGTATGTTCGATAACGACTTGATTTTTTTTGTGTTCGTTAAAAAAAGCGATCTTTTTTGTTAATGACGACAATTGTATACACTTCCCAACGGGATAAAAATCTTCAAAAGATTCCCCATGCCGGAGATGATAAGAACATTGACTTTGCATGATCATAATGCAAATGCAAAATGTTATGCATTTAATAATATTATCAGAGGTGGGCAGTACTTGAAGTACCGGGTACTTGTTTCGTACTTCAAGAACATTTTTACGATTTCAAGTACCAAGTACAAGTACTTTACAAGTACACGCTCGCATTACGGTTAGTCGATGAGCAGCATGACATCCTGTTTCTATTAATTAATATATGATTATCTGTCTAAACTTTTCAATAAGTATAATTTTAACGAGAATTCATTTTTAGAAACTTATTTTTTTTTTTTTATTCCATTAAAAAATCTGGAAAGTGTCCTCGGTTTCCATTTTCTTTGAAGTAAAAAAAATATCTAAAAAAAAAACGGGAAAGGACCTTCATGGATTTTTTTTCATGAAAAAAGTGTAGAATTAATGAAAAATAGCCTCAAAACGACGAATTATGAAAATGACAGTTAGCGATTTTGTACAATGGAGAATCCATGTGAAAATTTTTCTTCTGAAGCCTTTTCAACTCTTGACGATACGTCCCTAATTCCGAAAAGTACTTGAGAAATACTTCACATAGAAAAAGTACTCAATACTTCAAGTGCTTGCGATACTTTGTACTTTGTACTTGAAGTATTTTCTAGTACTTTGCCCAGCTCTCAATATTATTATGCAAAATAAATGTTCTTAATGTCTGTATTGTGGTTGATGTTTTCTTCAACTTTTTGTCTGAAACGTCATGGCTTTGAATAGAACCGTTGGTTGGTGCTCTACGAATAACACCGAATATAAAATTTGCTTTCCTTTCAGGCATCGACGTAGCCCAAGTGACGATCGTCGTAAACTTCGACCTACCGATGAATCAGAAGCGCGAGGCGGACTGCGAAACGTATCTGCACAGAATAGGAAGAACCGGACGTTTCGGAAAATCGGGAATAGCTATTAATTTGGTTGACTCGCCTCACGCGATGCAGTTGTGCAAAGACATCGAGCATCATTTCGGCAAGAAAATTCACTACCTCGACGCTGACGACGCGGACGAGATTGAGAAGATCGGGGCGTAGTTTTGTGTTTCTTTTCTTTGTTAGGCCGACGCCAAAATCTTATTTACATACAAATATGCTACATACCGATGGGAAAAAATCCAGAAATAGAGCTTTACATTTCCGATTAGCACGCGTACCATAAATATTCCTTTTCCGACGACTGTCTTCATGCGCCAGGCGAGAAATATGTACATGTTTTTGTTACTCCGAAAAAACACGCTTCCGATTTCGGTCGGTCCGAACAAATATAATATATTTATCGTCTAAGGATAAACAGCTATTTTTATATGTTTAGCGGGACAAGATTCCCAACATGATTATTCAGAGCTCCCAATTTGTCTGCATCCCGGGTACTTCGAGTGTTCAAACGAGAGCCTTGACGAACACATTTGTTTAAACACAGTCCGAAAGACTATTCGTTTGATACGTAAAAGAAAAAAAAATGTATTCAAAACGGAAATATGGAATGAGGGGAAAAAAATGTCATAATTTGAACGTACATGTATTTAGGCTAAAAGTGGAAAATAAACATTAATGTTTAAAAAAATTAACATAGAACTCGAGTCCTCCATATCGTAGTAAGTAGTACACGATAACATTTTTACACTTGCATTCTCAACAGGATCGTTCATTCGTTTCTGGGCGATTGATACATTGTTAAAATGCACGGAAAATACAAGAGTTTTTTTGTTTTGTTTTACAACGTGATTCCCTGGGCTTCGGTCTTAGGCTACTGGTTAGCTACGTTTTTCATTTTTTTTCTTTCTAACGGTAAATTAACATATCGTGATGCTAAACATTCGACAAAAATTTCTACCAACTAAACAAATTTGTCTTCTTACGTCAAACATTGTGTTTTAACTTCGCAGAGACTTTGATACATGCGAAGAACCTGAGCATGAATAGAACTCGAGTCAGGTTCGATGGCTCCTGTTTTTCTGTTTCTTCTTCGATCTGCTTGTGCTTCAGTAGCTTTTGAACGGTAGTAACAGGCAAATACCTATTTGGAGCTTCAAGATCGAAATTGCTGTCTGCGTACGTCGATGGGCAGTATTTTGTCAATGGCGAGCAGTTAGGCGCTTATATCTTTTTTTTTGTTCAAAGCGACTTTGGTGACTCGAGGAATGTGTGTTCGTTGGAAAAAAAATAAAAAAAAATAATATTTCATATGTACGATTATTCAACCATACCGAAGTCACGTCGCCCAGAATATATATATAACTTATATATATCCGACGACTCGATGTTAAGTTGCTTGAACGTTGAAATTAAATTCTCGCATCGGAAATATCATTTACGCCACACATAAAATGCAACAGTTGTAACGAGCGTTTCGAACCACATTCAGTCTTTCGATTAGACGATTGTTGTTTTTTACATCATACCGCCCATTCCGCCCATGCCTCCCATACCGCCCATGCCGCCCATGCCCGGCATTCCACCCGCGGGCTCCTCCTTGGGAAGATCCGTGACTACGGCTTCGGCGGTCGTGAGCAAAGACGCAACACCCGCGGCGTCGGTAAGGGCTGTGCGAACGACTTTCGTGGGATCGATTATTCCCTTCTCGATCATGTCGACGTACTCATTGTTCATTGCGTCGTAACCGAGCTTGCCCTCGGATACTTTGGCGACTACGAGACTCGCGTCGACACCGGCGTTCAGGGCGATTTGCTGGCAAGGCATGCGAAGGGCATTCGCTACGATTTGGATGCCGGTCGCCTGATCGCTGTTGGCTGCCTTGAGCGCTAGCAGATCTGGTATGCATCTCAGGAGCGCGGTACCACCTGGAATTAAATAAATATCAGTTCTCATATAAAAAAAAAAATTCATGACAATGACCCTCGACATTGCAATAAAATCTCGCTACCAACGAACTTATTTGAGAAACAACAGTTTTTCAAACACTGTGTAGTGAAAGTAATAAACAAATAACTTGTGATTCATTAATGTTCAAAAAGCGATGTCTACCTCCGGGAACAATTCCCTCCTCAACGGCGGCCCGCGTAGCGTTGAGTGCATCGTGAACGCGATCCTTTTTCTCGTTGACCTCGACTTCGCTGCTGCCGCCGACGCGGAGAACAGCAACACCAGCGGACAACCTCGCCAGACGTTCCTGAAGTTTCTCCTTCTCGTAGTCGGACGTAGTGTCGGCAATTTGTTCTCTGAGCTGGTCGGCGCGTCTGTCGATGTCGCTCTTCGTTCCCTTGCCCTTCAGCAACAGTGTGTCTTCCTTCGTGATGACGATCTCACCGACAGTTCCCAAATCGCTCGCCGTAACGTCCTCGACCTTTACGAGATTTGCGTCGTCGCCGAAGACGAGACCACCGGTGGCGATCGCCATATCCTGAAGCGTCGCTTTCCTGTTGTCGCCGAAGCCCGGTGCCTTAACGGCGGCTACCTGGAGACCGATCTTTAGTCTGTTGTACACGAGTGTCGTCAGCGCCTCGCCGTCGATGTCCTCGGCAATTATCACCAGAGGCTTGCGCATCGAGCTGGCGAGCTCCAACGCCGGCACGATACTCTGGATCGACGAGATCTTCTTCTCGCTGAAGAGAACAAGGGCGTCCTGGAACTCGACCTTGGCGCCCTTCGTGGAATTTATGAAGTACGGAGAGATGTATCCTCTGTCGAACTTCATACCCTCGATCACCTCGAGCTCGTCGTCCAAAGTCTTGCCGTCCTTGACGGTGATCACTCCCTCCTTGCCGACGCGCTTCATAGCGTCAGATATCAAGTTACCGATCGCCATGTCTCCGTTCGCCGAGATTGTCGCCACCTGAGCTATCTCCTCCGGTGTCGTCACCGGCTTGCTCAGAGTCTTGAGCTGTTCCTTCACCTGATCGACGGCGATCATTACACCTGGAAATTTCGTTAGTGTTAGTCTTCCTCTTCGCATCGTTGATAAAGCTTATATTTTGTTCGAGCACTTCGGTTTCGAAAATCTTATTTTTCGATTGGAAGTGATGTCATACCGGAAATACGTCACATTGGCTGCATTTATACGGAAGTTTTATAAAAATATTTTGTACAGCTTATAAAATATTTATCAGCTTTATAAAGAAGTAAATATATTTTGCCTGTTTAATATTTCTGTGTATTGTGGATTATGAAAGTGATTTTTAGTAATTTTTATGGATCTGCGCACCTCGTCTAATTTCGACCGGGTTGGCGCCCTTGCTGATCTTCTCGAATCCATCCTTGGCAATGGCTCTAGCCAAAACCGTGGCAGTGGTAGTTCCATCTCCAGCCTCTTCGTTCGTGTTGTTGGCGACGTCCTGAACGAGCTTGGCTCCGATGTTCTGGAACTTGTCCTTCAGCTCTATGCCCTTGGCGACCGTGACTCCATCCTTGGTGATCTTCGGACTACCCCAGCTCTGCTCCAGAATGACGTTGCGACCTTTTGGACCCATAGTCACCGCTACGGCGTCAGCCAGGATGTCTACGCCTTGCAACATCAGAGCTCGTACCTCAGCTCCGAATCGTACATCTTTCGCGTACAGTCGAGCCTGCAGCTGAATTTGGCGCGTGGCCACGCTGCGCATCATACTCGGTAGTCTGTACATCTGTTAAAAAAAAAATGAAAAAGTTCTAATGAAAGAGTTCTTAAGACAGAAAAGAAATCATTCTTCTCAAGCGGATTAGAAAAAGCGCTCGAATTTAATAATCCATTTTCAGTCTCGATTTCACGAAAAAATTTATTAATTTCTAAGCAAAATTCATTCGTTTCATGAAAGTTAAGGAACGGAAGATAGCGGCAGAAAAAAATGCCGTTTGAGATTGGGATTAATCTCCGGGCTTTGGATATGGTTATGTAAACTACCGCGTGGAGAACAAACCGAACAATGAAATAATTATATTCCGATCTTACTCCAGCGAAATGGACTCGCGTGAATTACAAAATGACGATTGCCATCGCAGAGGCCAGTTGAAGCCATGTTCTTAGTGTAAAGTGTGAAGAAGAAATATCTCGGCAATCGGCGAATTTGTGGGGCGAACCGGTCGCTCGTTCGCGCGAATGCTCTTACAGAGAATTTTTTACGTACTATAAATGCACACAGGATGATTTGCAATTGAGTACGTGTCTGTCGGCTTACCTTGAATTCGTGTCAGGAAGAAAAGTTAATGCACGAAAGGTTTCTCGATATAAATCCAAAGAAATTGAAAGTCGTCACGGCGTGCCCGCACGTTGTTCCGCTAGTAGAATGAGAAGAAAGCACACAGGGGGCTCGCGTTATCACATGGGTGCATCCCCCACTTCTCGGTCCTACCCAACCTAACCCGACGCAAAAGATCGAGAAAAACGCTTGTAATAATTGTTTTTCGATCGCAAATATGACCGGTAGAATTTGTCAACGTTCAGTCTTATTATTCGTAACGACATACATCGGATACATGTTGGGGTTCTCATATAATTCATAAAATATTCTTCGATCGAGAAAGTTGCCCATGTGGATTCTAGAATGTACCATGGTACGGATGACGCAATCATCGGGCAGCAACCAATCACCGCTCCGTCGAACCTACTGAATAAAACCCTGAGATAAAACATAAATCTTTATTCCTTCCATCGGCAATGGACACACTTTTTTTTCCACAATGCTACGATTTAATCTATGCCAGCTTATCTTGTAACTTGTAAGTTACGAGGACGGCTGATAACGGAGAGCCCCGTCCTAGTTCGTTGGTCATTCGTTCCTTTCTTCTTTAAATTCACGAACCGACCAACTTGCTCGAACTCCAATAAATATTTCCTAACGACAATGACTCCAATTTCCATAAAGGTCATTGAACTTATAGGGTCGTGAATATTTATTGTTCGTTCCTCGAAAGAAGGTGCATTTTTTTCAAGATAATAGTATATTATCTCAGAAACTGCACAGAGAACTCGATGAAATGATTTGCTGTTACGCATATTTTTATTGCTTAATTTTTCGCTAATGACAGATATTTCGAAGTATGAGAAAAAGATTTTGGTATAGAATAGGATAGACTAGTTCATAATAGAAATATTTCTATTGATTAAAGTGTCGCTAATAATAGCCATTTCGAAGGAGAAAAAGATTTTAGTATAGCATAGAATAGAGTAGTTTAGGATAGAAATATTTCCGTTGATTAATTTGTCGCTGCTAAAAGATATTTCGAAGGAGGAGAAACAAGATTTTAGTCGATCGTGCAAGCTCGATAGAAAAGGAGTTTCGCAAAAGTACGTTGGGAACGCTTGCGCACTTTGCACTGTGGGAATTATTACGTAAAGCTTTCCTCTCCCTGTCTCCGAAATCAATGGTCACGGGACGCGGCGGAGGGATTGGAGAAGGGGGTCTCGAAGTTTCGAGAAAACGTAAGGGAGGTCCATTCCAACGCGAACAGTTAGGTTACTCGAGACAACGTGCACGAGTTTGCTTGCCGGCCAAAGCACCTGGAGCACTTATCAACGTACAATAAAAAAATACAATTAGAACAATGGTGAGTCAACGAAAGTTACTGACAACATTTGCGGAGAACTCAAACGCGGACCGCATTTCATTAATTCACAGAAAAAATATACGTAGCACGAGATTGTTTCAAAATTTCTGGAGCCGATCAAACGCGAGCCGGTTTCTGGCCCGTTGAAATATTTTTCCAATCTGTACTTACGTAATTTTAACGCGCCAGTGATAAGATTCAATTGTTCTCGATAAAAAAAGAAAAAAAAAGAATGACGAAACATCGCGATTCATTCCGTGCTTGCAATTTTTTTTGCGACGAAAAATAACCATACTTTTTTTCTGGCATTGCATTTGTTTCCAACGCCTTTTTATTGTTTCGACTCTTTTCGAGCTGCAGAAAACATAGTCTTCGACTTGTTTAACCTCGGTTTCCGATACAGTACGCCGTCATGAATCCGTCCCTTGCAAAAATAAAACCGAAAGTACTGGTTTGTCTTTGATACCCTTTCGATGCGGTTCTTCCAAGCTCTGTTCGATTTTGTTTTAAGTATGGTGCGTCTTTTCAGGCAGCCGCAGCAGTAGCCAAGAGAGTTATCCCACTGCTCGATAGAGTTCTGGTACAAAGAGCCGAGGCTATTACAAAGACGAAGGGCGGTATTGTACTGCCGGAGAAGGCTCAGGCTAAAGTGCACAGAGGCACAGTCGTCGCCATCGGACCTGGATCAAGGAATGAGGTATATAATTTTTTTTTTTCTAACAATAGTCTTTTCTTTTAAGGTGATGAAATACCGCCGCTGGTACCAAAAACTGTACCAAATGCTGGTTTGAGACCACAGACCATAGAGGAAAAAAAAAATTGTCTGTTCGCTGGGAAAGACAATTTTCTTTTTCCTCTGTGTTCTGTGGTCTCAAAATGGCATTCAGTACAGCTTTTGTTACCAACTGGTTACGGGCAGGTGGGTGACGGGTTATACCACATCTCCTGCTAAAAGCAACATGACACTCGAATGATCGAAATAAATATATAGAAATAATTGAAATCGTGAAGCCAATTTTTGTCGCCAATCGGAATCATCTTAAAAGTTAGACTAATGTGTTTTTTTTTTTGTACCACCCAACAGCAAGGTCAGCATGTCGCCCTGAGCGTCAAAGTTGGAGACATGGTCCTGCTTCCCGAATACGGCGGCACCAAGGTCGAGCTCGAGGACAACAAAGAATTCCATCTTTTCCGCGAATCCGACATTCTCGCGAAGATCGAGTCCTAAGCGTTAGGCTAAACTGTCCTTAGGTTTACTTCATCAAACACAGCGCTACCAAACGCGACGATGGCTCGTCCGTTTGAGCCTTAATAAAAAAAAAAAGAAGAAAAAATTCCGCCGTTTCAAAGTCACAGCTCTACGGTCAACGAAAAAAAAACGAAAAAAAAAAGCAAAATCTTCACCGGCCCGGTAAACACCGTTGATTCAATTCAATTACGTTATTTCTTTCTAAGTCCGCTAGCACGTAGGTGTCATTGTTTCATACGTATTTCCAAATAATAAAAATGTTTATTCATTATTATGGACTCAATTTAAATCTACAATTTATTATTTTTTTTTTACCTAGAACAAGCCTTTTCCTTTTCATTATAATTATTTCAACTTTATGCTCTTCTTTACGCTGGCTTTGATGCCGGACATCTCGCCGTCGTACCGGTTCACTTCCTTACGAACTTCCCTCACCGCTCCCTTTCTTCTGATCGTAGCTTTACGATACTTGTTTCTGTGCTTGACTCGGGGATTGCGCAGCTCTTTCTTGCGATATGGCGTGAGACCTTTGTTTTTCGATATTTGATAAGTTATCGCCCGTTTCTCGTCCTCTCCTTGAAGTTGGCTTTCTTCCTCAGCCGCGGCTTCTTCCTCGTCCACTGAAGCTTCATCGTCACTGTGTATAACATCTTTGCCTTCGTCGATTAATTCTTCCTCCATGGGTTCTGATAGATTCGTTCTGTCGATCTCGAATTTCTTAGCCGGTTTCGTTTTCTTCGAGGTAACGATAGCTTCCCTACTGATTTCCGCATTGTCCGCGGTGCTGTACAACGGCTTTCCGGCCTTTTCGGCTTCGAGGATTTCTTCAACTTGAACCAACAACTTGCCCTGTCCATCCTCCAGTTGACTGAGAAGCTGACGATACTGCGCCAATCTCTTGATTACCGGATGCGAATTCACTGGTACTCTCTTAGCTTTCAGCATCAGATAGAAAGTTATGTTTACGCAATAATTCAAAATTAACTGATACTTCGTTTTCACGAAGTTCACCGCCAGACAATCGGGGCATTTGCCTCTCTCGACGAGATCGAGAAACGGTGCGAGGATGGTTTTCGCTTCGATCATGCGTTCTGCAAGGAAGAACCGGTAATGATTAGAGTTAGATTGTTTTTACAGTTAAAATCTTACTTATATCCGGTGCAATCGAGACCGGAATTCCGTTACCGGAAGTTAAGAATCATTTGAGCAGTTACGAAATACGACAACCCCTGGAAGTTTGATCTTCCAAGTTTCTTCACAGAACCGGAAGTCAGTGAACATACCCAAGTTATCCAATGACTAATTTTTCGATGACATCGTAAAAATGGCTAATTCGACAATTTTTGCCTTCATTTCATGAAACTATAAAGTTGTAACTCTATAGACAAGACCAGACAATTATTCGGCGCAACGATGCCAATATAAAAAAAAATGTATATCTTTCTCGCGCGCGGGAATCGATCATCCGTTCCTGTTAATTGACTTTTTAGATTAGCGGAAAGCGGGGCAAAATGGACGCGTGTCTCCCACTTGAGGTGAGACTTAAAATAAACAAATTTCAAACAAACAATTGATAAAAATCGTCCGTTTTACCTCGGTGCTCCATTCCAGCTCGCTCGTCCCTGAATACTCGATTTTACAAACTTGCTATAGAATGATCAATACCTTTGAAATCTGTGACGAGAGCTTGAAACTCTGGACTCTCCTTCTGCATCAGTGCCTGCTTCTGTCGCTTGCTCAGCGTGCTAAGATCCGTTTTAATTACAACTTTTTCATCCACGTCGCTGTCTTCCTCCGCCTCTGCCGCAAGCAAATCCAGACCAAAATCCGCGTCGTCCAATTGCTCGGCGAGTCTCTTTTGTATGTTTCTTGCTTCCTTCTCCTCCATCTCCGCGTCGGCCAAGTCCTTGTGACTCGCCGATGCGTAATCCTGATCCACATAGTCGGTGGAGTAGAATGCTCGCTTCTTCTTGCCCCACGCTCTCTCATCCGGCAAATCATCGTCCTGTGGCAATCCCTCTATGTCCGAGGCCATGGAATCTTTCTCTTCTTCGTCCTCGTCATCCTCCTCAGCGTTGTCATTTTGGAGCCCATAAACTTCGTCTTCGCTGTCAAAATTTTCCACCGTTCTTTTCTTTCGTACCTTTTCCAATAATTGTCGCTCAGCGTCGGAGTATTCGTCCTCGGAGGCCGATACGTCGTCCGAGTCGAAATTGATATTCTCATCCTCCGGATTTTTCTTGAATCTACGATATAAAATAAATAAATTTCAACGTGTCAATGGTGTTTCGCAGAAATTGCCAGGTTAACCAAGAACCGTATTGAGAAATGTATAAACGACACTGGAAAGAAATCTTCATGAATTTCGTACGATCAATTCGTGGATTAATCGCTCCCCATCAATGGTCATTACTTTCTTACATGTGCTTACCGTTTTTTGTTACTCATTTTCGACGATTCGATGTTAAACAATTGAACGCGCGGTAGTTCGTCTGCTCCCACGTGTGTTCGGCTTACCGTCACTGCGTCAAAATCTCAAACTCCCGAATAGCCTATTTCGGAGAAATGTAACTCCTCGGTTGGTAACAAAAACTGCAATCGAAAATTCTCTGAGACGGTTAATTTTTAAGGAAAAATACGAGAGCGGTAAACTATACGCAGTCATTCTGCAGTTCACTATTCTCATAATTTTCCCAATAAATAAACGGCTTGGGAGATTTTTGGGTTGCGAAAATGCAGCTATCTCTCTCGTACTCATAGCGGTTATACTTCACTTTAAGGGGAAGTGAAATGGCGCGGTCGGTAATGAAAACTGTAATGAACTTTTCTCAAGGGTGCAAATTTTTTTTGAGGAAAAGGCCAAATTCGAGCCGATTGCACACGGTAATTTCGCAGCCGGCCCGATTTTACCTTCACAAATTTCGCGACGATCGACAGCCGTAACCGAGGGCGATCTATAAGTTAGAGTTCTAGAATTTTAAGATCGCTGCTTTTAGAAATCGTTCAGTCGAGAAACGAGCAGACGTTACGCGTGTGTGTAGATAAAACAGGCCTGAGCTGGCCGCCTTGTTGCCTTGAATCACGGCACGCTTTTGCCCGGCGAGTGCCGCGACTTGTCTATGCGACCATGGGGTTCCCTCTTAGGGCGAGAGTGTCGCTACCTGGCCGGCGAGAGTATTTTTCACCGCCGTTCGCCACTTCTCCAAACCTCAAAAATCCATCGAAGCTACGATTTTTTTTTACGTCCGCTGATTTTAATATTTCTACAATCTTTTCGTTTGTCAATAGAATTCCTTGGAGAGATCGAAACGATGGTTTTTAAATCTCTTACTCTGTTCGCCCGATGCAAAAAAGGTCCCGACGAATTTTGGCGGAAAAATAAAATCTTCCGGATAGCATCTGTATGTGAATTTCACTAAATATTTCCCACCTATCTACGAGAAAGTGTCCAATCGTTTTTATTCTATTGTTCACTGCTAAACATGCAAATTTATTTCGACAGCATTTCGATGGGCGAAGAAGAAATTGTTACAGCAATGCGATTCGCGGTGTTCACCGCGCGTTGGTGAACGCGACGATCGGAAGAACACTGAAAAAGAAAGACATGAAAGAGGTGAGATTCGCACATAACGATGGCTTTTCCTCTTTTCGCACATAACGAGGCTTAAAAAAACTTTGTTTTTTTAAGCATCGGTAGCGACCTCTCAAAATGATTTGATTTCATAGGGGTTTTACAGATTTTTTTCGTATTCGTTATACGTTGGAAGTGCAGGGTGGCTTCAAGGAAATCATGAATATTTTATTTTGATTTTCTAAAGTTAAAAATTTTTTAAATAGGCCGTAGAGACCTCTAAAAATGCCTTAATTTTGAGATCCTTCGCACATTGCATTTTTATTTTATCAAAAAATAAAAAATTGTTCAAATTAAGGACCACCCTAGAGCCTTGTGTACTAACCGGTGTAAGCTCGGATAATACCAAAAACTGTCTGATAATACAAAAAGTTATTGACGTACACACTCCCCATATTACCTTGGATAAGCAGGATTCTACTGTAACTCCTTTACAGAGAACTCAAAAGTACTGGATCAAAAACACAAGTTTTGTCACACAATATTGCGATAATCGATTGTTTTAGCTCTGGCATACTAGATTGGAGGCTGCCTGCCAGGAACACAAAATTCCAGCTTACATATTTTATGTGGGATTGGCCAGATGCGATATACTGATCAACAAAAAAACACTCGTCGATCTCGCCGTGTTCGAACCTCGTACCTTCAAATCGCTGGTCAACATAGCGTGGGCTAGAGCGAAGACGGATGGCATGAATCTTATCAAAGACTTGGATTTCCCTCCTGGCGTAGTAACCGAAGGCATGATAAAGCCTCCTCTGCGTTCCGTAACGAGAGGCCCGATCAATCCTAACGCCCGTATCATAACCAGACACATGATCGAGTGAAATTGTTCACTTTCTATACTAGATCTCTAGACTGCGCCAAATAAATAAAAAAAGAGCATTTTTTTTGCATAGTGTTCCACTATGCTTGAATTTTATTTCAAGTCAGCATATCCCGTACCAAAAAAAGAGAATATTATGCAATGTTAAAGACCAATTTTTCGAAACGCGTAAAATTGGATTCTAGATTCTGAACTACATGAGAAAAGTAAATTTTTTTTTTTCTCATTATTCGCATCTCAATTTCTTTTTTTTCGTCAAGTCACTGCATGCTCCATAACGGAACGGACGCGTATATGATGCAACAGCAACGAAACTCGGTCGGAATCGAGTGACAAAAAAACAGCTGCAAGATTGTTGGATTACACGAAATAAATAACAAAAAAAAAACGTAATAACTCGTAATTTAGTTATTGTGCGTACTTGAATTTTATTTCGTCAAGTGGCTCTTGTACGTAACGAGTGTGTTTGCAAAATACAACGGTAACAACGATAAACTCTTGATATTTCGATCCGCCCTGTAACAGTCTGCATCGCTATAGTCGACGAAGAGAATGAAAAATATTGTACCATGCTCATTAATGCCTGTATAGTCTCAACAGATTATCGATGAACGAATTATCGATGATTGAAAAAAAGAGTGATCTGCGTTACGATAGTTCGAGAGGTGTGTGATGTTAAACAAGAATAAATTCATATGGATTTATTGCTTATTGCTTGGCGTTGACGATTTGTACGAAATCGGGTTTCAGCGAGGCGCCGCCGACGAGGAAGCCGTCGATGTCTTTTTCCTTCGCCAGCTCTTTGGCGTTTCCGGCGGTAACGGAACCTCCGTAAATTATTCGTAGGCTCTCCGCTACTGCGGGGCTTATGTTTTTAGCAAACCAGGCCCGCAGCTTGTCGTGAACCTCTTGCGCTTGCTGGGGAGTCGCGGTCTTTCCGGTGCCGATGGCCCAAACGGGCTCGTAAGCCAGCACGACGTTGTCCCAGGATTTGATCTTATCGGCAATGGCTTTCGTCTGACGGAAGACTACCTCTTCGGTCTTGCCGGCTTCGCGCTCTTCCAGGAGCTCTCCGATGCACGCGATCACCTGCAAGGGGCATTATTTTTGTCAAATGAAAATTACCGTTGGTGAAAAAAAAAAAAAAAAATCATCGCCAATCACGCCAACGAGCTAGTCCGTGCATTTTTCTCTGGGAAAAATGTTCAAAACTTCAAGACTGTGGTGTCAAACCAAATTCTTCGCTTTTAGTAATTCAGCAATTTACCAGTCAACGGTTTACCATTTGTTTACTACTTCAAATAACCATTTTCTTTTTTAGCGCACAAAGTGTGAAATATTTTCTCGTTTTTTTTTTCTTTCTTTATACATAAACATAAAAGATTTACTAACTTGATAAAATGTAAAAAGGGATTTTCCCGTCTACTATAATTAAAGAAATAAATGAATATATCGCAAAACGGAGATCAGCAACCATTGAGTGATAAAAAAAAAATATTTTTCGAACACGTTGAAATCATTTTTGGAGTTACAATAAAAATATAATAAAAATGAAATATCGATTTTTTTCGTGTTTCACTCAATGACTGTTAATATCGGCCACGAGAGCGTTCGGATCTACCTTGACCCCGACTTCCAGGGAGTGAGCGACTTTATCGGCGATCAATTCGTCTGTCTCGCCGAAGACGTTGCGACGTTCCGAATGTCCGAGAATAACCCAGGGGACGCCGCAGTCGAGGAGCATAGCGGGACTTATCTCACCGGTGAACGCGCCCTTGGCGACTTTGTAAGAATTTTGGGCGCTGACCGCGACCGTGCTTGGCAAAATGCTCTTTGCGTAGGCCAGGTAGATTGATGGAACACCGACGACAACCTCTGCGATCCGATTAAAGACACAAATTCAGTTTTCTCAAATTTTTCATTAATCGAACGTAGGATGATTTTTGCATGATGAACTGCACATACCGACATTCGGGTCCAGAGGGCCGGCTTTGAGAAAAGCAACGATTTCGTCGATCTCCTTCTTAACTCCGTTCATCTTCCAGTTACCTCCCACGAAGAATTTGCGCGACATTGTCGATTAATTTCTTTGCTCTTTGGTAATAGAAAATTCACAAATCTCTTTCGGCTTGTCGATGTGACGGTGGAAGAAGACTGATTCGACCCGATGACCTTCAAGCAACAGCTACAGCACGGCGAGGAGCTGGTGGGGGTATCAAAGATGAGAGCGTTCGGAGAGGGGGAAATTAGTGCGAAGTTGAATGCGCGCGCAATCGCTACTCCCAATATGCGACTGTGCGTGAAAATATGATCGCTAGGTATTCGTGGAAACATGATACGGTACTAAATGCAAGTACTACATGTCATTTCTATTATTCATAGAACTTTCATGTAGAGGACGAAGGATTCTATTTCATTTGCCCTCAGGTTGTTACCAGCTTTTTCTATAGTTTCAATCCACTGTAGTTGTACAGGGTGTATACCAAAAAAAAAGAAATTAGTGCGAACGTGAATGCGCGCGCATTCGCTACTCCCGAAATGCGACTGTGCATGAAAATATCGTCGCTAGGTATTTGTAGAAACATGATAAAGTACTGCATGTAATTTCTTTTATTCGTACGACTTTAACGTAAAGGACGAAGGATTCTACGTGTTTTTCCCTCAGGTTTGTTATCAAGTTTCTCGATAGTTTAACTCCACCGTACTTACACAGGGTTTATAAAAACTAAAATATCTACAATTTCTGTTACAGATCATTGCATGTTTTAGAGAACTTGACAATAACAATATTTTTTAATGATGAATGTTTTGTAGTGATATTTTGTGATAAAGAAACATTCGTCACAGCTTTACAAGATTCATAAGCATTGAAGAAACGATTGCATAACGAATTCACCATTGCAATCGTATTAAGCACTCCCTGTATATAATAGAGAGTTTCGCATACTCTCGAAGTTACAGCGCATTGCGTATTTACATCAATTCGCGTCCCTTTGGACATTTACACCTTAAAATAAATACATAATTTTTTATAAACTTTTTTCGCGCAGTCACGTGTAGGAGAAATATCGAACTACAATTTGACGAGTTTATGAAACTTACTGAACAGGAGACTCAATTTTTACAGTTGAACACGTACATATCTCCTTACACTTCCATTGTATAAACTAGCAGATTTTTAAAATGTAATTATAGGTCACATATACTGGCACAAAAATGCCTGAAAAATCAGCGTTGCGTGGATGAAATGTTGCTGGAAATAATCAGATATTCAATAGCATAAATTTCGACATAAAGAAAAACGCAACGGAGCGTTTTTAATAATAAGCTATGAGCACGCGAGGGTCTGACCGATATAATTGCCGCTGTGTCCAGTTTCGCATAACAAACGTCACAAATTTGGCAGGCTTATCGTCGCACTGATAATATAATGTTCGGACCCTCGACCCGTGGCACGAAGCGTGATGATTAATTTTCGTCCTCTTTTCGTATTTTGGCAGTGGATCTATCAATGAAAATAATTCACCGATTGTCTAGTTTGTCTAAGGGCGTTATTACTAAAACGTTCAACTCATCGAACGAGCTGCTAGAGAGTACACACACTAATATTTATAATATTGTTCTTTTTTAAAGGCAGTAAAGTGCGACTGGACAAAATTATGAAGAGTGTTGAAGTGCTCTGCTAAAGTGATTCAACTACGTTCGATATATCAATATAATTACAATTAGTTATACATATCGTTATTTTTGTTTAATTATCATCTAGATGTGCAGTTCTTGAGGGGGACTAAAATTCATAAATAATTTTTTTTTATCTCCTAAGCTTATCGAGCGATATATCGCTCATTCACCGAACCGTAGATAACATTGTGGGGGAGTATCTCATCGAAATAATTAAGGATATCTTTTTATCATGGATAAAAGACCGTCTTTCGGCGACAAATTTTTTTTTCTAATCGTGTCGTCTGATTAAACCGATCTATAAGAAATACGAGCAATAATCTGCGGTCGGACTGTTTATTTGGTGAATTTCATTAGAATTTAGTTATTCGATAACGAATATCCTTGATTTTTTTTCGGAGGTAGTAAGACTGATGACGGTTCCGTGGCGAACACATTTAGCGACAAGGCATTTTTAAAAGTACAACGCGCTAAAAATTAGTACATCGAACAGCGAGCTTTCTCAATGACGCTCGCTCGATATATTCCGAGAATACTTCGACCAGGAAGAGGTTGAGCTCACCGAAGTGAAACTTCGATCAGCTCCATCCATTTCTACTGAACTTAATTTGAACGTAAACCTATGTGTGTAAACAAGCGCGCGTGGGGCAGAGAGTGGGATGAATTATCTGAATTGTACTATTTGATTGAAAACTGTAGAACCCGGTGGCTCTCAAGAGGTATGTGCAGAATACTACGAATATAAAATTACACATTTTGCTTCTTGTTATTTGTTTTCTCTGTGGTGAAAAACTTCACAGGGTTTCTCGTGCAATTTTATGTATGCGAATGAAACAAACGCATCGTGGAAATTACGCGATATATAGAGTGCCTGTAACTCGCTGGGATGATTTATACAGAAGTCACGACTGTCGTTATCAGTCGTCAGTCACTTCGAGATTAATAAACTCGAAACTATTAGATTTGTAACAAACATAACAGGACTCGTTATTACTATAACGCGAGCCAAGGATGATTACGAATAGCCTCGCGACTTCGATCGCCGTAATCGTAAGTTACCTCTACGCCGCTCGGTATATCGTCCTTAGCAGTCAGGACCAGGTGGGGTATCGTTCCAACCTCTACGACACGCGCTATCAAATTTCCGTTTCTACTGTGATTCACTAATCTGCCGAGTTTGTCCGATTCTGCCGTCGCGTCCACGCTGTAAGAAAAAAAAATATAACAGGCGATCCGACTTGGTTACTTTTGTTTGAATAAAAAAAAAGTTGTTAAGGATAGTTGGGCTGAAGTTGCGGGGGAACATCAGAGGGGCTTCGTTGAACGCGTTAGCCAGTGTGCAAGCGAGAAATGCAGACAAAGCAAGCGACTAGACAAAGATCGATTCTTTCGTTTATTGAATTTATCTCAGAAACTGAACCGTGAATCTCCTTTAATCTATCTGATAATATGCTCTTCGCTGTGGTATGTTTTTTATTCGAATCTAACAGAAATCGGCGGAGACGATCGCTACGTTCTGTCATTAGCGATCGGTTTCCGAAACGTTTACACGGTACCTTATGTAGATTTGTACACGCATTTCTAAAAAGCTACATGCTTAGAAAATCTGAAAAAATTGCAAACGTTTCAGCGTGTCTTTGCCTCAGAGTAGCAAAGTTTTATAGCGATCAAACAGAAATGCGTTTTGGCCCAAATATCCTTAATGAGATTACCATAATATAATATTGTGCAATTGCGATACTACCTTATCGACTCAATAATATCGTGCTTACCAATACTGCTGGCCCCTGTGTTGAAAGTAATACATATAGCAACCCGTGTTTTGATCCTGGGCATAAACAGCCTCGCGTTTTTTCGCCGAAACTTGATCGATCAAGTCGCCGACGTATTCAACGACGAAATCACCCTTGGCGAACTGTTGGGTCGTCACTACACCGCGACCTTTTCCAACAAAGTGTTTCACCTATGTCCGAACAGAAGAGGGTTAGCAACGATGCAACGCTGTTGCGTACGTGTTCAGCGATAAATCTTGGGACTCACCTCCAAGCCATCCTCAATCTGGCAGACAACTTTGTTTTCAAGATCGCGCTGTTTTTCCTCGAGAACAGTTTTCTTGCACTTCCTCACGCTCCGCCTGACCGGAAAATATTCGGTTACTTTGTGATTCTTGTTTGAGTCCAAAGAAGGCTCGGTCGCACGGGGAATCGTCGACGAATTAGTTTTTAGCTTTCCACGACCTCGAACCCCGGGCTTTCGGGCCATACGCTGGATCGGACTCACAGTCAGACCCAATGGTTTCTTCTCTGCATCGCCGTTGACTGTCTTCGTATCAATATCCTCTGACTGCACTTGCGGCAGGTTTATCCGATGCGGAGTCGGCGGATCACGGCACGGCACTGCGACAGGTGTTTCTGGAATTTGGAAATTCGATTAATACTATTTTTATTTCACTTATTATTATTATTGTATTTATTATTATTTTATGAATATATTCTAATTTAAAGAACAATGGAATTCCTGAAATGTTGTTTGCGTAAAGTGATTTATGTGCAATCGATTCAAGGATGCATCACACATACATTCCCAACCAAGTTTCATTCAATCAAAATTTCAGTACTTCGCTATATGTGAAAAATCTGAAAATATATCAACCATATTAATGATGTCAAGACCTTTGATTTTGCATAATAATAATGCCAAAAAATTGTTAAAAAACTCAGGAAACCTTTTACTGTCTAATTTTTATGAATTCCTTGATTCATAAAATATGATTCATAAAAAATATGAATTCATATGAATTTTTTCAGATTTTCCTTATATTTGAAAATGTTTTGTTTCGGAAATTTGAAAAATCTATGTGGAGACGAATTTCGAATATGTTTCCGTATCACGATGCCACTGTACACACAAAGTTTCGAGGCGATTGTGCCAACAGTTCCGTAGTTATGACGTTGAAACAAATTTAAAAATGGGAAATTCAAAAACCTAAGAAAATTCTGAAAAAGTCCATATGGCTTCTAGAAAATCAACAAAGAAAAATAAAAACGTCGTACCATCCGTCTTGAATAACTCTTTCATAGGAGAGTTATATTCGTCCTGTTCAATTTTGACATTGTCGCAATTGAAATTATTATTCTCCAGAAAAAATTCCTCAGTCTCTTTTTCCCTGAGCATCTTAGCCCCAGCGATTCCATTATCCTGCAAAAAAAAAAAATAAAAAAATGCATTAATTTTCAATAAATTCAAACAGCACTGGGAGAAAGAAGGACATTTTTTCTTCGCTACATACCTGAGCGCTAAAGAACGATGTAATGCGAACGGGTGATTTGTCTATTCGGCTGTGGCTGCGACCATTTTCCGGCGTCTTGCAATTGACTTTTGCGGCGATGTCCAGCCTGGATTCCTTCCGGAGTGGAGATACCATCGTGCCTACAGCTCCATTCATCACTGCTGAGCGAGTATGAACGGCAACCGATGTTGGCGCACGTTTTCTTCGTCCTTTGAGATTTATTTATGTAGTTAATTATTTAACGTGTACCAGTTCCTTCATATGTTCAATGTACACGTTTAACATCGGTCTAAGTATGAAATGTCTCGTGTTTAATTTTTTTCAATTTGAAATTTTTTTAAACCCTAAAAAATGCCACTTTGGCGTATAATTACACGGTCTGTCTCGCTATCTTTTTTTAACTTGGCGTCTAGACACTAGTGTGTCTATGTTTTCACGTGAAGATATGGTGCAAATTTATTTACTAAATGCAAATGTTGTAAGTTATAAACTTCCTTTCTGTAAATTGAAATAATAAATAGTATTAATAATAATCCTATCTAGTAAATTAAATCACTCATAGCAAAGGATTGATTTTCCCACAGCTGCTTTGAATTCCTCAAACGGTCCGCCAAAAATTTGTAGCTCAGCCAGATCATTCATTAGCCAGAGAGGGAATTCTTCCCATTGCCGAACGCACGCCCAACATCGTCCAAGAGATCGGAACGTGAAATATGTGCGTCGACCTTGGGCTAAGCGGTGTGTGTAGACTAAATTTTCCCAAATAAAGTGGGTGGTTGACCGGATAAGAAGACAAGGAAAATTATGCTAATGTGGTCGAGAACGCTTGCAAAAGACTAAATGTTAATTCCAGCACCTAAATGGGTATTCAGCACCGTCGGCCTCAAATCTGGACAAACTCATGAAATCAAAGATCGAATGAAATTAGAGACAAACAAACGCGTCTCCGATCTAACGCTCCGAAAAAATCTTGATTCGACAAAAAAAAAGAGAGAACAAAGTTCGAAATTCCAAATCACTCGAGAAAAACTGATGGACGCAATGTTGACGACGAGAACCAAAATATAACCTGGCACGTCTTCGGTAAATGACTGAAACGCTATGGAAAATAATTCCGGACTTAGTTACACTCACCTTTCACCATATTCGACGGGAATCTCGTAACTCAAAGTTAGCTTCGTCAAAAGCGTCGCCTCACAGAAAAATCGTTCTAAATCGCGTGAAAGTAAGATACAAACAACAGTTGATAGAAGTAACTAGTCAGTTGGTCCGAGTTAGGAGTGTTAGCACGCCCATTCGGACATTACAAATTCAAATAAGTTCGTTTCCGCGGATCTGTCCATCGTCGATACAGCGTAGCGATCCTTCATTCGTTGAATTGCAACGACGATTATAAATTTTGTTCGAAAAGCGGTTCGGACACTTTGGATTTAGCTTGAAATTGAAAAAGACTTTCGATAATCGCACGCACAGTGACGCGCCGGACGCGGAGCTCAAGTGTGCATCGTAAGCTGGTGGTAGGCCCGTTTTTTTTCTTTTTTTTTTTCCTATCTCTGGCCACTCGAATGGAACGGTACGCAACGCAACGCTCGAATGTAAAAATTTAAGCTCTTCATTGGCTGCTGCTTTGAAGCACAATAACAAAAATACCGAGTTCGAAAAATCGGTGAACGAAATTCGTTTGATAAATTAAAAAGATGAAACTTTCAGAATTATCTCACGATAGCAACGATAGCAACAAATTTTTATGATATAATATTTCGATATACAGCCATTGTTTCGAGAGAGAGGACAATTGGGCTCGGTAAGAAACAAGCAACGTCATCTAGGATTCGGATCATCTTTCGATCGGCTGAGGAGCAAGTGTTGCACCCGACGACGTGGCGTCTATCTTCGCTGGAATATTCGTTTGATATTATTCATGCACCGTTGTTTTTTTTTTTTGCCATAGAATTTGTATGAAATCGCGAATGATCCGATAAATCTTTTCGCAAACTGAATCCAAATGGCGAGCCTGGACGCGGTTGATTGGGAAGGTAATTACAATTGCAACGATTACCATGACAAAGATCGCGAGTCTCGTTCGTGGACGAATGTAATTCATCGACCGTGCACGGCGTAAGGAGTGAGAGAAATTAGTTTGTTGTTGTGGTTTACCGTTAACAACCGGAGGTCGGGCTTGTCAGATCTTGACGTAAGTCACGGCGCAAAGGGTCATTATGCTAATTGCAACGTTAATCGGTGAATTGTCACAAGCACGGCGCTTATGAGAGAAACAAACAGATTTTTTTCGCGTCCTGTGAGTCAGATTTACCATTATGAATGACGTCATAACTGACGAGAATAACACTGGTCAATTGCACTCACATCGATTTAATTTGTATTTGATGTTTAATTAATCTTTGTTTGTTTTTTTTTCTTGCAGATTTGCGAAAACAGGCGAGACATTTGGAGAATGAAATCGATGCAAAGCTAGTGGCTTTCAGCAAGCTCGGCGTCAACGCCGGTTCGAGTCACTCGAGCGCCGACACAGTTCCACTGCTGGACGAGGATCATGTCTTCGAAAACATGGCTTCGGAGATCGAATCATTGCTGGCCAAGGTAAAAAAAAAAATTTCAATTGTAATGCAATTGACACCGTTTGAACATTGAAATATAAATTTTTATCGCAGCTGATGGCAGTGAACGAGAAGATGAGCGGAATTCAGGCAAATGGAGCAGCGATGCTTCACACCATGCAGCGTCACAAAGAAATCCTCAAAGATTACAAACTCGAGTTCAACAAGACCCAGAATAATTTTACCAGCAGAAAGGACAGAGAGGATCTACTGGGGAGCGTTAGAAAAGAAATCGAGTATGCACCTATAGTTCACAAGACCAGAACAGATATGGGACCAAATTTCCTTTTCTTCAATGTTGTTAATTTCGTTTTTTTTTTTTTTTTTTTTTTTTTTTGCAGCAACTACAAAAGTGGCAGTGGACTCAACAGACGCGACATGTACATCAAAGAAAACAGTCACATTCACAAGTGCGTATTTTTGTTAAAATCGTTAGGGAGATCAAGTGAAAAAAAAAAAAATTAATCAAGATTTTTTTCGTTTATTAATTATTTTAATTGATTATCGATAAAAAATAATTAGCGAAATAATAGATTTTTTTAATAACGTCGATTTTTTTTTCCAGTTCAGACAGATTGATAAACGACCAGATAAGCATAGCGATGGAAACTCGAGACCACCTGATGACCCAGCGTCAGGCGTTCAAGCGTATTCAGACTCGCTTCAACGACATCTCCAACAGATTTCCGGCGGTTAATAGTCTCGTCCAGAGGATAAACTTGCGCAAGCGACGAGATTCCTTGATACTCGGTCTGATCGTTGGCTTATGCACGTTCCTAATGCTCTATTACGCTTTTCACTGAACGTCACGAAGATGCACATACACACCAAAGTACTTCCATTACACGAGGCAACGGAATTTATTTCTGTTTCTCGTTGTGCAAAACACGATTCATCGATGAGCTAAATGATTCAGCCTCTACGATATAAAGTAACGATTAATAATGATAATGTCCAACGCGCACTAGGCACGATCTTTCTCCATCGGTTGATGGTTTATTCCAATGATGAAGACGAAAACGATTGTTATATTATTTATATATGTTTTTCGTATATCTCGAAGTGGAGGGACTCGTGTAGAACCGAAATAGCTGCAATACGATGTACGTGTCGCCGGGGCTGTGAAAGTCAAGTGCGAATTGGATTTATAACGTGTCCGAAATACATCGCGGACTCAAACGGCGCGCGGCCGCAACGAGAATTATACGATGATAAAACAAACTGTATATATATTATATTTTATACGATAATAAATTTGAGTTACTAACCGATTGTAGCTCGTCAACGTACTAAGCAATTGTTTTAATGAAAATAAACAAAATGGATAATTCAACATTTTCATGACTATCCGTAATCGAAGGACGGAAACGGCAATCTTTTCGAGATAAATATTGAAATTGCTAGTCGTAAAGACATATCACAGTGTCACGTGTTTCATGTGACAATATACGTGAAATTTGATAAAAATAAATAGGGTTTCAATTAAATGGATCGTGTTTAATAGTAAAAAGCAGTACGATATAATCAGTTAGAAAAAAGAATGATTGAAAATAAGAAGAGTGGTTTTTCTTAGAAAAATCACTGGAACAAACTAGTGGTTTTTCGATTTCTTGACGTAAACTCGCCTAAAAGTCCAGAGGATGGAGGGACATTCAATAAGATCTTCGTCACAGCTACGATATATTGGTTTCACATGTAACAGATACATTTATACATGTATATATATATATATATATTATATATATATATACACACACATACATATATATATATGTATAGAATTTCCATCACGTTCGGGACGTTATGATTAATTTGTTTTTCACCTACGCCTGGACCTTCACGATCGCGAGTCTTACAGATCCAGGAATATATTTGAGAGCACGTCGGAAGGACAAGTCTCGAGGGGGAGAAGGGCTTGAGGGAAAAACGGGACCAACAGCTTTTTTACGAAGCGTGTGTGCGATTTTTGTCCTTTTTTTTCGCTATCCGGATATGTAACTACGCCATGTAATATTTACCCTCTTTCGCGCTTTACGCTTGTTCTGAGAAAAAAACAAAGCTCAAGCGGCCTGCGATTCTCGTAAGCACGCGACAAAATTTCTGCGTGCATACGAGTATCCGTTTTTATACTGTTTTTTCACGGGGCCGTGCTCTCGTTATCTTCTATTATTACCCGATCATCCCACGATCATTCGTATACATACACAGGATTTTGTTTGTTTTTTTATAGAACAATATGGAAGTGAAATCCTATATTTTTTCCGTTATTTTTTTTGTTAGCTCTCTCTTGTTCACTCGCTCACGCAAAAATCATTACATTCGTACAAACAAACGAACAACAGTCATCTACTCGTAAATACGCTCGATAGGGCGTTAATTTTTTTCATTCTTTTTTTTTAGCTAAGTTGTGTGATGCTTTTTTTTTTTGAATATAAATATAGTCGTGTTTATCATCGAGCCTAATTAACTCTAGTAGTAGTAAGTAATAGTAGTAGTTATCTCATGGTATTTAATAGTAGTTGTTTTTTTTTCTTATTCCTCTTTCGTGTGTGATGTTTATCAATTAGCGTAGTAATAATGGTAGCGGTATTTAGGTAGCAGTAGTAATAGTAACGTAATGATAGTGTGTTAATAGCGACGAAAGGGTAGGTATTCAATTGCGTAGTTTGAACGCAAATTCGAGTAAGTGCGATGAATTTACGAGAAGCATGCGTGCCTGCGTGCCTGCGTGCGTGTGTGCATGTGTGTGTGTGTGTGTGTGTGTGTGTGTGTGTGTGTGTGTGTGTGTGTGTGTGTGTGTGTGTGTGTGTGTGTGTGTGTGTGTGTTCGTGTTAACGAACGAAATATGCTTTGTCTATGTGGCGTATCATTCTTTTTCTTTTTTCGTACAAAAATTGAGAAACCGAATAAAAAATTACGACTCCGAAACAGACTCGTATGCATTCGAACGAAAAGATTTCATTCATCTTTCGTTTTATTTGTTTTTTTTCCTCAGTCTCTCGTTTCCGGTCGATTAGCCGGCAGAATTGCACGAGGGCTTACACGTTTATTACATTGTTTCGTCCCATAATGAAAGGGAGCTTTCGTGTGTCGATGTACGACGACTCGCTTGGTGCGGTATGGCTTACTTTTACTCTCGGTAAATTAAATTACTTAAATTCTTCGCGAATCTTTAAGTTTTTTTTCCATCAACAAGATAATAAAATAAAGATTAAAACGCCGGGCGTGCGCTGACCGTCTTTTTTTTTTTTTTTTCTCTTTACGGATCGAAACAGAAAGTGAGTGAGGAGAACGGTCGTGCGCGCTGGCGTGAGCGTCGTGTCGGGCTAAAATGGAACAAAAAAGCGTCTAACTACTTAAATTCTATCACGGGAAGCGTCGCGCGAGCCGTGCGTTGTCGAGGGATTCTGTAATTTATCCGTCGTATAATTTTTCGATTGCAACTTTCTTCTCTCGCTTTTTTTTGTCGGCAAAATATGCGTGCAACGCATCTCTTACTCTGTTTTTGTGTGTGTGTGTGTCTTTCTCTCGACGTAAGTGCCTAGGGTTTTCTGAACTTTCTTTTTTTTGTTTTTTTTTTCCTCTTCAGTTGATCCGTTTGGAACTCACGATTTTGGCAAGTTCGCGTCACCCGTGGGCTCTCGCGACCGAACTGATTTTTAACCTAAATGACTGCGATAGCTTGGCGTTTTCCAGCGATAGATCTTTCGTCAATATTGCATGCCGCGCTAGCCAACAGTCTCTGTAGTCCTCGATTATCTGCGGAGACGAAATTTTAAACATTTTTCACAGGTTTAACATGTGGACTCTGGAAGTTTGCTTCGAGTTGATAGATAAACTGACCTTTCAGATAACAGGACGCTCAGAATGTCTGCTCCTCGGTTTTCTCCGCGTCGGTGGAAAGCGCCTCGCGCAAAGTCTCCATGCAAGACTTTGGAATTAGCGTTCCAACGATTTTCAAACCTTCGTCTGAAAATAACAATTTTTAGCAATATTTCTCGCGTTAAAAATGATTTTTTTCGATTGTCGAGGGGCTTAACGTAACACGATTATTGTTTTCAAGTAATTTTCAAATAAATGTAGAAAAAAATCTCCACGTATGAAAAAAAAAACAAGAAACATTAAATTTGTTGAAGCGATTCCATGCATAAGCATTGATGTCTGTCCGATTTCGATTAATCGTATTTTTTTTTTACTTACCAGTTCGCAAGCGTATAACCTGCATCTTGGAATTAGATCCAGAACGAGCGGTGAGTACACCTTCGACGCGGCTCCAAACACTGAGTACGGAACCAGCAAGAACGTTGTAGGAACGCCGACGGAGTCCGACCTCGCAGTCCATGCCGAGTGTAACGTTTTTGCAGTTTCCGCGCCAGTAAGCGTGCGAGCACGTGTCCACCGAAGCGTCGTATTGTTGGCTCCAGTGGGTTTCTGCTTCTTCTGATGGAACTTTCTTGTACTTCTTTTCAAGCTCGCCGAGGGTTTCTTGTCTCATTTGTAATCCGGTGTTTGGCCTGCGAAAAATACAAAAATAATTTTCGATCGAAGATATTTCAGCCCAAACGGATACCGATGCATTCGGGATCGTACCTGTAGACCATGTAAAGCTGGTCCTTCTTGCCCTCACTCTTCTTCTTAGAGCCGTCAACAGCTACGGCTAGAATAGCCGTTTGTTTGCCATTGCGAACTTGATGGCTCAAATAGAAGCCTTCCTTAGATCCGGTGACCTGTGAGAATCGTTCCAACGCCTCGGCCCAGCTCATACCACGCTCGACGTGAACAACGTGAAGTTCCGTCGGTGCGGTACCCGTCGCGTGTTTGCGGACAAATCTAAAGATCTTTACGCGACGGACGTTCTCGCCGGAAGTGCCGAGATCGAGGATACCCATGTCGAAACGGCCGGTTTTCTTGGCCTGCGAGACTGTGGCGGTCAGTGTGTCGGTGAAATACTTGAAAAGCCGATTTTGCAGATCGACCGGCATGCCGAGTATGCGATTGAGAAATTTCGACATGTTGTTGTAGTCCTTGTCGAGGGTCAGAACACCGGGCATGTTCTCGCTGTTGCAGATGAGGCCGACACCGACGAGGGCGTCGGCGACGTCTTTGAAAAAATCGCCGTTGTAATCCTGCGGCGGTTCTACGAGCGGTGGCTCGTAGCCCATTATCGTTTTCATCGTCGCTTCGAGAGCCGATCTTCCGTACTTGTTGTCGATGTTGAATTGGGAAAGATCGCGCGTCTCCGTTGCTCGACGATCGCCATGCGTAAGCGCTCCAAGACTCTCCAAACGCTTTGCGACCGTAGACGCGAAACGTCGTTCACCGGCGAGATCGGAGATGAGGAATATGTACTCCGGTGCGTTGACCTGATTCGAACGATGCGTTCGGCCGAACTGCTGTATCGCACGATCGGCGCTCCACGGCAACTCGAGAGTTATGTGAACACGACGCATCTGATTTCTCGCTCGTCGATCGCTCTGCAACGATATACCGCTGCTCGCCGCTTCCGAGATTATGGCAACTGTTTTTTCTCCGTCCATGAACCTGCGAATACCGGATGAATGTATTAAAATTCTTTTAATCTTTTTCGGGGATTTTTCTTCTTTACGATTTTCGTCGTAGTTGAATAATGTATTTCGAGAAGCAAAGTGGTTGTGCGAGGAAGAAATACAACGATAGGACGGAAATGCTACGATTACCTAGTAACTAAGATATTTAACGTTTTGCCTCCTGGGATAAGAATCCGGACAGGTGGAAATGCGATTTGTAGCTTGGCAAAAGCGATTGGATGGGTCGCATCGGCGCCGGAGGTGGCGATTAGGGAAACTTTTACGTAGGTTGAATTATGGAAGTTGCGCTGAGTGAATTATGGTATTTACACACCTTGAAGGAAATTGAAAGTGGGCCAAAAAAAGAAAACCAAATGAATTAAGTTAGGTATAATGGCACGTAAGGAATAGTTTATTTAGAGTGCATTATCCCTCTGTTGCAAAGAGAATACTTAATGCAAGGAGTAAGCGAGCTCTGTGATTTACGCGGACGAGCGAATCTTGCTTCTGTGGACTAAACAAACCTAGAGAGTTTCCCGCTTAGACGTATTATGTTATTAATTAATCTTATATATATTTTGGGAAACGGTGGATTGGTTTGTTGATTTCGATGTCCGCCCACTGTGGATTTGTTTATTGGTTTGAATGTTTGTGCCCCCCCTCCCCCTCCCGAGACCCCCTTCGGTGAAGCTGACACTTCCTTCCCGCCGGTTTTCGCAGCATGTGGAATGGATTTCGAAATTCCGAAATTCAATTCTATGTACCATAATTTCAGAATTTCAGTTTTTATAGCAAACAGAATGCATTTCCACATGCTATGATCCATGCGATCCGTGCGAGCGCGCGAGCCAACATAACCGCTAGTATTAAATATTATATAAATATGTGCAATGTAATGTAATGATAAACAGTAAATAACAATAAGAGACTCGAAAAATGCGTGACCCTTACCGCTGTTTCTCCGTGAGGTTGAGCGTTTCCAAAGGAACGTCGACTTCGGATCGCGATTCGTACTGAATAGCGCCATCCTCTGTCTGAACAACCCGCCCTTTTCTACCCGTCATTTCCGCGACGTTCTCGGGTCCACCGAGCTCGTCGATAAGCTGATCGAGGGTGTTAGGTGGTAGCCTCTCGCCGAGAGACTCGATCTGCGCCAAGAGTTCCTCCTTCATGCTGCAAGCTCGCTCGATCGCATCTCGCGGCGGTGCACCGACCATCGCTGCGTTTCGACCACCCGCGTTGATACCCTGATGGCCGTGCTGACCCGCAGCGGCGTCGCCGTTGCGCATCGCGTTGCGGCTCACCGATTGCTTCTGTGCCAACATCGACTGAATTTTGTCCTGCGTACTCAGCCTCTTCTTTACCGGCTTCTTCTGCTTCTTTCCGCCCTTCTTCTTTCGCCTGTCCCAAGGATCTGTGAATAATAAAATTACTCGGTTAACGAAACGAAACTTCAAAACTTTACGAATTTTCTCGTAAATTTACGACCATGTTTTTTTTGTTATGTAAAAAATGGAGTACATTTGTATGACATTAGTAATACAGACCAGCGTCGGAATCACTGTCGCTGTAGAACGGATTGAAGTCCGAGCTGGCGTTGCTCTCCTCGTCCGAACGATGATCGTCGTCGCTGTCGCTGCCGCTCAGTTTGAATTCTGAACCGGAACTGCGACCGCCGTTTTTCTCCTCGTCGGATATTTCTTCCTCGGACGACCAAGCTCGAACTTTCTTCGATGCTCGTTGTGCCGCTTGTCTGACTGGTTTTCGCTTGCTACCGCTTGCGACGACATCCTCCATCTCCACTGCCGCTGTCTTCGGCGGCTCCAAGCCGAGCAATCGATGAATACGATTACGGTCCGGAGCCGGGAAATGTTTCTCCACCAGTGTTTGCAAGACACCCCTTGATTCGATATCATCGAGTTAAAAATATTTTTCTTTCGGGAGTTTCAATTAAGCTGATATAGTATAAACTCCCGCCCACCTGCGCCGCACCCAATTGATAACAAAAACTGTACAGAATGCCGTTTTGAGACCGCAAACCGCCGAGGAAGAAGAAAATTGTCTTTCCCCGCGTCTGCCGATTCCCCAGGGAAAGACAATTTTCTTTTTTTTCGATGGACCGCGGTCTCAAAACGGCATTCAGTACAGTTTACAACAAATAAACGGAATACAATACAGAACTCACTTTGCTGTCGAGACGAAGTCGCTGAGTTCGCCGTCGTCTCGTTCGAGTTGCTCGAGAGTTCTCGCCTCGCCGGTTGACTGGAGACCGATAACGACGCATTTTCCACATTTCACAGCCTCGCGCGCCACGGTAACTGCATGCTTGACCTTCGCGGCGATACACAGGTACTTGAAAAAACGCTGATGCGATGACCAGAACTGACCCCACATAGTTTTCTTCATTCGATTCTCGGCGTCTATGAGTTCAGCCGCTTCTTGAAACCTTTGCATCGCGTCTACCCACTGCGCGAGGATAAAAACAATTGATTAAATTTTTATAATGAAAGTTTGAAGTTTGATTAATTGATATCGAAAGGAACCACCGGTCTACCCACCAGTCTAACAGAATGATCGTAAACCTTCGTGAAATCTTTGGAAAGGGGAACTTCCTCGATTTTGAAAGCGACACCGTGAAAGCTCAACTGACGCGCAATGTACATTCCACGAAGTTTCATGTCCATAGCCACGATCTCCATGGCGCCTACGCCTCGTTTCTCGACGGCTGCTATGAAGTCGGTGAATTCGGGAAAAGTCGTACCCTCGCCCCACATACCGAGTCGCACCATGTAAGCCATATTACGCGGCTCCGATGCGCCAGTCGCACTCGCGTAAACTACACGGGCTTTTGGCAATTTATTTTGTATTTCCAACACCGTCAAGCCTGCATTCGAAAAATTATTGTTGAATTCAAGATTGTTACATTCATTCCTTTTAGATATATTTTTGCTTTGAATTTTTTTTTGTTATTTTAAACACCAAGAAAAAAGGTTCTTACCGGTCTTCGTTGGCTTGGAACTGCCCGTAGGGCAGAGATTCTTGGCTCGATGACACTCGTCGAATATGATGAGACCATCGAAGTCTTCTCCGCACCACTGAAGTAGCTGCTTCAGTCGACTTTTGTACTTTCCACCGCCCGACGATTCGCCAATGAGGGCCGAATAAGTGCTGAAGATCACGCCTTTCTTCACGTTACCATTCACCCCTGACGATATCTTCGCATACTTAAATTTGTTCAGTGGATGAACCTGTGGATAAAAAAATGCTATATCAACGTGTTACAAAAAACTGTGGTCAATGTCTTTTTTTTAATGACTGAAAATTGAAAACTCACATCAATTTTGGTGGCTCCGATATCCTTCAAGTCCCTCTCGGCATCGTACTTGAGATCGTTCGATACTGACACCCAGATTGCCCGTTTCCGTCCTTTCAACCAATTTTCGAATATAATACCGGCAATCGTGCGACCTTTTCCAACTCCGGCACCGTCACCAATGAGAAAGCCGGCGCGCGAGCCGTCCGGAAGCAGATGCTCATGCTGCTGGGACGCGTATGTGATCGACTCAAGCTGCAACGCCGACAGAGCCCCGGAACGTATCGTTTCCTCCGGTATTGATACTTTGTACCAGACGTCCGTTGGCTCGACGCTCGATAACGAGGCGGTCTCGACTACGGGGTCGGGATGCTTGCGGCCAAGTTTTACTATAAACATAGATTAGTTATTGTGACCTTCGATATAGCCGAGAAATAAGGATATTAAAAAAAAATTATTTCGCCAATTTTTTACGTTTCGTCGGCATGTAATCCGCGTAAGTTTCAGCTACGCCCATCTCCTCGTCGTCGACCTCTTCCTCCTCGGCCATATTCGGTTGCATATTCATTTTGCTAGGATCTCCCGAATTCATCCAAAGCTGTGAAACAGCTTTTCCTAAAGACAAAACGATTGATCGTGTAAGATTAAAACATTTCACGAAACCAAAGTATTGGGCTTAATAAAAACAAAATTTAATCACTCTCCAGTATGCTTAGTGAGCACATACCGCTCGCCCAATTTGGGGGAAGACCACTTTGATTCAGTAGCTGCACGAATGGATTCACGCCCATGTTCATGCCAGCCATACCCATGAATCCTCCCATTATATTGCCCATTTCCATAGCTGTGAACCGAGCGGTCGGATTAATGGGGACGTTCGAATCATGACGCGTCGACAAACTTACTTGTACGCTTGGACTTACTCTGCTGCAGAAATGCAGCCGGGTTAAAGCCGGCTAGAGACGCAAGACCCGGTGGAAAGCCGTACGGCGACCCACCACCGAATTGGCCGAGCTGGTTCATCTGATTCTGGCCTGCGAAACCTTGCGGCATCCCTTGTGATCCGCCGACTCGCACCATCTCGTAGCCCGGCGCCGGTGCCTTTGTCACCAGACCACCCGGGATTTTGTTACCCAATTTCTGATTCAATACTGGAAAATGCATTTAAAAATATTATCATCAATAAATTGCTGTATACAATATCTAGTTTAAACAAAATTATTAAATGAAAACTTTGTTGATTTTTGTAGATTTTTTATGAATAAAAATGCATATTTAACGACTGTGTCTAGACGGTACGTTTAGTTCTGTATTTATTAACCGTTTTTTTTTTTTGTGCATAGAATAGTGAACAGTGAAAAAAAAAAATCTGCAAGTTTCTATTAGAATTGATGTATACAATATTTAGTTTCCACAATATTTTTTAATGAAAAACTTCGTCGATTTCTATAAGTTTTGTATGAATCTATGTATTTTTGATGACTATGTCTAGACGGTACATTTAATTCTGGATTTATTAATAGTTCATCTTTATACATAGAAACCTACGTGCTCCACAGGTTTGACAACAGTAAAAAGAAAAAGAATTGCAAGTTTCTATTAAAATCGTCTTAGTAGTTATTAGTGCAAACCATCTCGTAACCGGGCCTTTATTACCAGATCATCGGCGATTTTGTTACCCAATTTCCAATTAAATACCGGAAATGAATTTAAAGAATTCTGTCACCAATAAATTACTCTATAAAATATTCAATTTTCACAAAATTATTAAATGAAAACTTTGTCGAACATTGTAAATTTTTTATGAATATATATGTATATTTGATGACGATGTCTAGACAGTACATTTAATTCTGGATTTATTAATAATTTTTTTTTATACATAGAAACCTACGTGCACAGATTATACATATAAACCTATCACGTCTTCAGATTATCTTGTAGAGTAAAAAATAAAAAATAAAAAATAAAAATAAAAAATTTCCATTTTCTGTTGAAATTGCCTAAGCAGTTACTAATGAATATCGCGCAAAATACTCACTGCTAACACCTCCCTGTCCTTTGACTAAGGGGGCTGACTGTGCGGTCGCCGGTTTTTCACTCTTAATACTGGCAATTCCCGCAGCAGTCGCAAGATCTTTACCTCCGCCTAGAAAACAAACAATTAAATTCTTCCACTCAGCCCGACGACCGCTCGATACAAAATTTTTGTTGTCTGCTCACCGGGAACTTCAATCTTGTCGGGATCTTCGTCATCGTCGAAGTCGCTGCCGCTGCTGTCGTCGCTCATCTCCTTGAACCGCTTCGTTGCCTGCGTTGCATAAAAATATACATCGTAAATAAAAAAGAAGGAATAAAGCCTCGCTTTTGAACAACGTTTAAACGGATGTGTCGCAGAGACGACAGTCTCCCAGTCGTCCAAAGGTTAGTGAAAAGAGATAACAGTAAAAAAAGCTGTTCTGCACGCGTCGGAGAGAAAAGTAAAAAATTTGATAAATTATTCATATAGCGACACAAAAGAATCCACGCGATAGAACTATCGACGCTTTGCTACGTTCGATCATGTTTCGCGACATTATGAGAGAAAATCGTAAGATTGTACAGCGAATCAACTAAGAATCTTCACGAGGAAGAGAAGAATGAAAAGAAAAAAATCGAGGTTATGTCGCGAGCGTGCAACAAACGAGACCTTCATCGAGCGTGTTAGAACGCAAATTTGTTCTCCTCACGTGTCTTCCGTTAATCTCGAAAAACCGCTAGATCCGATCGAACAGCGAATAAACGCTGTCACCTTCGGCGAGATTGCGAAAAGAGTTTCGGATAAAAAAATTGTCTCAAAAAAAAAATGCGCGGCACGCTCACAATTGGGTACGCTTGCCTACGAGACACTGGCGGAGTTCGGCGCTGTCGTTCAGCGCGTGCACGAGATTCTTTCTCCCGTATCGCAGGGCGCGCAGGAAGGAACGTGGGGCTCCTCTCTGACGAAACGGAAGAGGAAAAATTCGTCTCGAAAATTGCGAGCGAAAAAAGTTTGAACGATCGTAAAGAAAAAAGGGGGGGGGGGGAACCAAAACAAAAAAACAACGAGTGACAGTCGGCGCGGCGCGAGAGGGGGGGGGGGGGGGGGGTACGAACGGGACGGTGCGGCAAGGGGCGGTTATCGGTGGAGTGTCATTTTTTCGTTTTTTATCGGTGAAACAAGACGCAGTCGAATGTGCCTGCACGACTGTCGAATGCGAACGTGAAATAAAGAGTACGAACTTGGAAAGAACGTCGAGAGAAACGAACGAACGCGGGTTTGTTGCTCGCGCGAATCTTTTTCTCACAGCCGAAGGGAATCGCGTAGACTCTGCGAGCGACGACGAAGGATAAAAAAAAGCAGGTAAAAAAAAAGAGAACCTACCGACCATGACAAATCACGTTTAGCGTATCTGGAGAAAAGCGTTCGATATATATCGCGTCCGAGAATCAGCGCGCGAGTGAATGCTACCACTAAATTACCGTAAATCGCGATACATCGTGCGGTAGCCGCGACACCGTTTGGTGGCCGCGAAACGGGAATCTACGCGTGGGGATTATGCACTCTGTGACAAGAGCGGGCACTTCCGACGTTTATCCGAATGTCGCGAACGCGAAATGTATTTCTTTCGATTCGACCGCGGACTTGTAAAGGTTTTTCGGCGATGTCGCGAGAAACTTCGATGTTACAAATTGTCGTGCGGTGTGTTTTTTTTTTAAGTAACTTACTGTGCGCTTAGGCCGGGGCATTTTGCCTTCTGCACGGAGCGTTCCGTTAAGCGCGTTCGCCGAGCACGGCTGTCGCCATTTTAGCTATCAGGGCCCACGGTGCACCGCGATGCGAATACAAAAACACCCGCGTTCATTCCGCTGAAACTACGGTCGGGAGGGTGCGACGTTGTCGGATCGCCGGGGTTGATCGCCGGATTCGCAACTGGCTGCTGGAACCTTGAATTTTTTAGTCTTATTTTCAGAAGCCGCTCCAATTGTTAGCCGAAGAATTCCGAGGGTCGAATAATTTTTTTATCACCCCCAACGAAGCGGCGAATACTTGGGAATTAAGAAAATGTACGACAAACTGCTCGTATATTCTCGTATGCTTGCAGTTCACGATATGAATTTTAGCGTCGATGAAGATTCACCCCCACGTCCGTGCCGAGACGTGGCAACGTCGCGGCTGCGCAGCGCAGATCGTTAGATGATTTAAGTATTCGCGGCAAAAAGAAAAGAACGTTAAAATTAATTTGGCGCTTATTCGGACCTCGGGAGAAAAGGATTTTTGCTCGTGAGGGCTTTTAATTTTCGATCGCACGGATTCTCGTTGTTTTCGTTGTAAAATTATTGGCCCTTCTCGTGTTATGGATGACTGCGTTGTTAAATATAAAGAAAAAATATGGTCACCTCTACGCGATCGATCCGAGCTTCGCGCCCGCGCCCAGCGCCTTCTATTGTTGCCTTCGGAATATTCTCGATGGCCAGGGAGTGCGGAGGCACGCGAATGGTGTATGAAGAGGTAAAGTGAATCGGGAACTGCCCAACGGCTCTGCCTGGAAAGAACAGTGGAGCGTCGTCATCTACCGAAAGACGTCGATCACCAAGCTCTCTCCTTATCATGAATGATCATTTATCGAAAATTAAACTGTAGTCGGTAAGGCCGTGGCGGATGGTACAGTAGTCTAACTGGAAGGCCATGTAATATTATCCGCAGAACTATTTCCTATTCTGCGGTTTCACTGCTCAGCCGAGAGAAACCGACACTAGTATAATTTCTGTCGATTCGCAAATTGAAAAAATTTAAGGTCAATTAATGCAAGAATATTATTATTATTTTTTATTACACATTTTAACCCTTTTGATAATGCAGATCGATGTACAAACTTCCAATACCTATTTAGATTATGTGAAATCCCGCCTGAGGTAACAAAAACTCTAGTAAATGCCGTTTTGGGACCGCAATCCGCCGAGGAAAAAGAAAATTGTCTTTCCTTCGGGAATCGGCAGAGGCGGGGAAAGACCTGCGGTTTCAAAACGGCATTCAGTACAGTCTTCATTATCAACTTGGTACCGAGCAGGTGGGCGGGGGATTTGAACCATATAACCTTAACGCTTTATTTTGATACTTAATATTAATTGAAAATATTCCAATAAATATTAACTCTAGATTCTAGAGATTAACTTTTTGAAATCTTATTTATTCTAAAATATCCTACATTACCAACATCGGCATCGCTTAGTACACACATTACTGAAAAACTACATGGTCAAAACATCTAAAAAAATTGCAAACGATTCAGTGTGTCTTTACCTGGAAAGTAGCAATGTTTAATTGCGATCGAACAGAAACGAGTTTTGGCCGAAACATCCTTAAGAGCATGTGCAATATCCCGGTCGGCAATAAAAACTGTAATCAACTTTTCTGGCAGATTCTAGCAGTCACGATCAAATAAAAGTCTTATCTAAAGCCGAGATGATATCCGCTTCCGATGTGTCTTTTCTTTTGATTGCGCATGCGAGAACTCGTGAGAAAAGTTGATTACAGTTTTTGATACCGACTGAACCTGGGATAGACAGGGAGGGAGGTGTTTCATATGGTCCTAAGGTGATGTGGAACACCCTTCCACCCACTTACCCCGTGCCGTGCCCAACTGGTAACAAAAACTGTAATGAATGGGGTTTTCAAACTGAAGACCCCGAGCAATAAGAAAATTATCTTTCCCTGCGTCTGCCGATTCTCCAGGGAAAGACAATTTGCTTTTTCGTCGGCGGACTGCGGTCGCAAAACGGTATGCAGTACAGTTTTTGTTATCAGCGGCGGTATTTCAGATCACCTTAAGAGTAGGTGAAATACCACGGTCGGTAATAAAAATTGTTATCGACATTTTTCACGAACCGTTGTTTTCACGGTGAAAAGAAAAGTATCATCGAAGATCGATTACATGTCAGCTTTCGATAACACTTTTCTGTTGATTGTAGATGCTCGTATCTGTGAAAAAAGTTGATTGTAGTTATTGATACAGTTGTTCACATGCATTCACATTCACATGCACATGCGTTCACATTCATTTTCAAATTAATTTTATTCAATGGTGCTCATTTTTTTGAGAAAACAATGAATTCGGGCCCGATGCGAAATTACCGTGCGCATCCGGCTCGAATTTGCTTTTCCCTCAAAACAATCAGCACCCTTGCGAAGAATTCATTACAGTTTTCATTACCGACCGCGATATTCCACTTCCCCTTAACGCCATATGAAACACTCTCTCGTACTTTCTCTCTCACTCCACTGCGAACGCCAATAACGGTATCTCTCTCGCTCTCGTAGCGTGTCTTTCACACGGCATTAATATTGTTTGAAATATTCCAATACATATTAACTCTAGGCTCTAGAGATTAACTCGTCGAAAACTTGATTCCTCTAAAATATATTACATTAACAACATCGTCATCGCCATAAATGCTTCCTATCCGCGATCGCGACATTTGTATCGCACCCGAAGCTCCTTGTACGCGATCTTCAACGCATCAAACATAAATATAGCGTTTTCGCGATCGCGAAGGAAAATCCAGGTAAAATCTCAAGTATATCTCTCAAGCGTGAAATAATCGAAGGCGCAATCTCCGGATGTTCTCGGCCTTTGCATCACATGCACACTTTGCCTATCCATGCACGCACATCGATACTTTACGCAGATCTAAAATCAAACGCGCATCCGTCAGCGATTTTCCTAGAGTTCCGCAAACGGCGTGTGTGTATGCGTACGAAATAAGCTTGGCTAACGTCGATAGCACACACATAACCTCTCTGTTACCTTCGCCGTGTACCGATAACTGCATTACAGGCGATTCAATAATAAATTGTAGAAGGCTGGCTCGGTGTATACGCCGTTGCGCATTATGCGCCGAGTAATCACAGTAATAAGCAGTTTTAAAAGTAACGTAAGTACGTTGTAGGTAGTAACGAGTGAGCCGTAATCGTCCCGAAGCTCTCCCGGCTCTCGTACGAGGAGTCGGCGCGGAGTGTGGTGTAACCGTGCACGCGCGTGAATAAACCGAGTTGTTTTTCGTAAAACTGACCAGCCCGCTGCAATAGCCGAACTGTGCGAGGGTCAGCTTCAACGAAAGATTTTTTCGTACAGTTATAATACAGACAAGAACCCAGCGCCTAAAGCCGCAGCTATGTGTGCACAGTGAAACGCAAAGTTGCACCGCAGTTCGCGCACACGTACGCGAGTAGAGATATCCACGTATAGACGAGAGCAGGGTACTTACTTCGCGAGATGTCCGAAGGGGCCCGTGGGCGCTGTTCTCTATCGAACCCCGAAGCAGTTCCGTACACTATTCTGTACACACATGTGCCCGGTCTGCTCTCTGGCAATATGCATCATATAGATAGACCGATAGGCAGACAGACCGCGGCGCGTATATACATGTATATACGTATGCGAGAGACGCAAATCGCAAACGCAAGACGCATGTATACATAGATCAGGCGTTCTGTACGGTGTTTTTCGAATCGAAGGGCCGTTTGCCTGCGTTCTCGGGCTGGAAGAGGGGGGGGGGTCCGATAATTTACAGTCGCAAAGGCCGCAAATTGAGCCCCGCAGACACATGGACGGACAGCACACGCTTATGCAAAGGCGACGTGAAACGAGCGGATCTCGAGGAGGGAAGTGCGAATCGAGGCTTGTATCTTTTCATCCTCAGAGATGCTTATGATATACGCGTCGATGGGAAACTCTTGCTTCGCGAGCATCGGAATATGGCGGTGAAAATTTACTACCGAAGGTGAGTTACGATGTTTTTTAGGCTTTGGCACTCTTTTGGGGTTAGGAGTTGAAAAATGTACGACCGCAAGTCGCTTTCATTTTATTTTATCATTTTCTCTGAGTAATTTTTTTAACTTTCATGGACTTGAAAATTGTTACCCGTGAAAGGAGGCGTCTGCAATCGTACATTCGTTCGTTGCGACGGAAATAAATCGTGCACCGCGAAGAATGTTACAAACGTTCACAGCCTCGTTCAAGTGTAGACCGCAAATATCTAACACTTCCCTACACCACAAAAAGTTTACGTATTCATATACAACACACTTGTAAGTTTATAACATTTCGTTGTAACACTCGCCCAACGTAACAACTTTAAAATATAAAACGTCCGAAGTAAGATGAACCGCGTACCGCTGCTGATTTTTATAATCACATGATAACCGACAGGGTGTTGTCCTGCAACCTGATCTTACCTGCATAATAACAGTGGTGCTCATCGAAAGCCAATCTTGAAACCCATCTCTCCTCCCCGCCGATGTAAGGTCGCGCGCATGTAATTTTACACATGTGGAGTATATTTCCCGTGTTATGTTTTAAAGTCGTTACGTTGGGCGAGTGATACAACGAAATGTTTTGCGGTGTACAATTTTTGATCCGTTAATTAAGCAAGCGTTAGATTTTTGCGGTGTACACTTGAACGAATTTGTGAACATTTTTTGCTGTGTACGATTTATTTCCGTTATAACGAACGAGTGTATGATTGAAGGCGCCCGGTTAGAGGGTTAAATATCTATAGCTGTACGGTTCGTCGTGGAGCATGGATTCTTCGGTATTTTCAGTGAAGAACTGTCGGCGATACGCGAAACACGAGACGAATCGATGTTTCCAGGTGCGCCTGTACGAGATTGGCAAAAGAAACGAGACGTGGCTGGCTATTACACGCGCAGTATCCGTTAAGCCAACATCTAATTCGATAACTGGCGAAAATAATAACGTGCGCGCGGGAGCGATCTTGACCGGAGTCCGTGCAGGATCGCGCGGTCTTCTTTTTTTTTCTTTCTTCCCCTCTCGAGAGCACTCGATCGCGCGAGCCTCGGCAGCATGCTCCGGATGATTCGCTGTCCGATTCTCCATTGAGCGATGGCCAAAAAAATTCTGCAACGAAATCCTCGTTCAGTCCTGTTATACCGGTTCCCATATTTTTATACAGGTACGGAAAAAGTATATATATATATAATTGTTTTAATTTTCTGCTAAAGCTAAAATCGATTTTCGGGTCAAACATGTTTTACCAATCAAAAAGTTACCAGCATGTGATTGATTAACAGAAGGTACACGGTCTACTATTTTTTATTTTTCTAAACAGTGTTTATTTTTATATATACATACTACATTAAAAAGGTAATATTTTATTATATTAGTATGTTACATACGAATTTTACGACCGCCGGCAACAATGTGTTATATTTGCATAATATATTCCGGCAAAGGTCTTAATGATCAACCGGCTACCGCCAGCAACTTCGGCAGATAGCGTCCCCTCCGGTAGCTGCCGGGACGACAATTATTAAAAGTTCGACGGGGCATCGATCTTCCCTCGCTTGTTCAAGCTCTCTCGAACTTATCTTGTTCTGTCGCGTATATTCGATTGCGCCTCGTGTGTCATACGTACTCGCGCAATTCTCGTATGCTTATGCAAATAGGACTGCTACCAATACACGCCTACAGACGCCACGTATTACGAACCCCGAGTCCGAAACGTATAAAGTATCATATGGTTACACGGACGGAGATGAAATACGAATACAGTTTAATAAGCAAGCGGTAGTCGTATACACGATAATATACGCCAAGTCGATACAAGATACCGCGAATACCATCCATCACGTAGTCCCGAACAGAAGCCATCGTTATGTACCCCGAACGGTGGCTCCGCGGGGTCAATTTCGCCAAGCCAAAGAAGATTGAAGAAGAATGTGGTGTTTGAATATTTTTTGTTTTTAATTTTTCAATTTTTTTTTTTTAATTTTTTCGTCATCTACGAAAAAGCATCAAGAAGAACTTCCCGTCGGACAGTTCAGAATTAGTGTCGTCAATTTACCGATCGCTCATTGTAGTTACCGTTTAAGTAGTTGAGTAGTTATCGGTAAAGTTACCATTACCGGTTATGTTTCTAAATTATGTGCTGCCAACTGCTAAAATCGCTAATAGTGTAGTGTGACGCTTGGCCGGCACGGCGTTCCGCCAGAGGCCAGCTTGGATGCCTCGGATCTAGTCGGGCCCGAGCAAATTGTCCGACAAGGCAAAGAACGCGTGTTAAGGACCTAGCGACGTAAGTTCCGTGTGTATACGAGAAGAAACTTTGGGCTTACATCGACACGAAGGAATTATCGTGTGCATGGTTCGTAGTGAAAGCTTGGGCAGCGCCTAATCAAACCGTCGTTCGGTCGCGTGCAAAAAATACGTTAATTCGTGGCGGAGTCCGGTCGGGGAGGTCGAGAGGGCGGTCATAGTCGGGCAGCACATGGGAAAAGGACACGAACAGAGAGAGTGAGAGAGCGGCGGGCTTGCATGACCGTGCAAATAAATAAAAGCAAGCGAACACGTTGCCCGCGCCTCGTATTTTATATTTTATCCACCGGGAATGATTGATTGCGCGGAGGCTTCTCGCCGGTATACATACAGACAGCGCTACCAGGCGGAGAGCACGGCTAGGTAGGTTAGGTAGCTATGCGAGAACGCGGGGCTGGTTCGCGCTCTCCGACGAGATACCATCTCGCGAAATGCCACTGGCCGCTCTACTTGTCATTTCGCGCATTGTTTATTATTGTCCGAGGGTTTTATCGCGATTGTCGTGTTTAAACGAAAAAAAAAGAAAGAAAAACGGAGGGAAAAAAAGTATTAGACAGAGAGACGAAGTGGAAGCCGGAAAAAAAAGAATGGCGGGAGAGGAGAGTGATACCCGGACACCATAACGCGAGGGTAGAACGAAACTACGGTCGTCCGAAGCGTGCAGCACGTTCCCGATGTCGCTGCGGCAAATTTGCGACAGCGATGAGATACGCGAACGGGCGCATTTTAATGCGCACAATGCTCCGAACGACACGGCAATATCGTTCTTCGGGTACGCTTTTATTAAGGTGACTTTGGTTCTAAAACTTTATTTAAAAATTTTTTTTTTATTTATAAGATAAAAATAAACGGGTCTTAAGACCACTTACAATGCGAAAGCGGAAATTTATGTCCGACGAATCCAAGTAATATATTTCTATATATAAAAAAAAAATATCGAATTTTTTGATGGAACACGGCAATACCGATCTTCAGGTACGAAGCTTTCATGAAGGCGACTTTGGTTCTAAAACTATATTTATTCATTTTTATTTATTCGCAAAAAAAAGAAACGGGCCTTAAGACCAATTACAATGCGAAAGCGGAAATTTATGTCCGACGAATCCAACTAATATATTCCTATTTAAAAAAAAAAACAAAAATAATGAAATTCGTTTACGGGAAAAAATGAAAGAGTGAACGGTTCGGACAGTATGGCCAGAACGGCCATGTGTAGCGGAGCAAAGGAATTTGCGGATCCATCAATAGCTGCAAGGATTTTCTCTCGTACTGGTCTATATCGACGTTAGATAGGATGAGAGGGCGACTACAGTACTCTATTATATACGAGAAGAAGATAGTAATTACAGAAGCGGGACTCGTCGGAAAGACTCGGAGACGAGGGGGCTCTCTCTCTCCTCTCGTCTCAGAGCTGCGAGGCACGATCCACGATAAGTATAGTTGTTTCAGAATCGCCTCGATATACCCTTCTCTCTCTCTCTCTCCCTCCCTCTCTCTCAACACAACTGCATTACATCCTACACCGTCGAACACGGAGTATAATACTCCCGCTATCTCATTTTATTGGTACAGGTTACGAAAAAAATATTTTCGCCGAGATGAAAAAATATCTTCGCCGATCCGGTGCGGTCGGCGAAAGAGAGAGAGAGAGGTGAAAACGCCCCGCGTACTCTCGCGGTAACTTCGCCAACTTATTCCCGAGATATTTCTTTCCACGCTCCGAGCTCGTTTATTTTATACGTACACACTGTATACAACCTTTCCGTATGCCATAACCGGCGAGATAGAGTGGGAGATGAATCTTGCACGAGCATATCTGTGTAAAGGCAGATCGAACCCGAGGCGATACTTTGTTCATCGAGCCATCGAGAAAAGTTTGAACCAAAAGAACCAACGAGAACCAACTCTCCTCTAAGCGCAACATATCCCCTTAAAAAAAAAAACAGAAATGAATAAATTTCAAAACATAATTTTTATTATGAACAACAAAACAATAAATCATATACATTTTCATATATGATGTTATCTAAATCATTCGTTCGGTCTTACATAGTTGCACAGAGTTGCAGTTGAGTCGATAGGAAAATATTGTCGTCGACCGCCCCGCGAGATTAATCTGGTTCGCGCGCGCAGGCATCTCCGGAGACTTCTTCCCGGTGAACGGACTCGATATTGGACGCGCGCTCCTCTCGCTGCACCGTCATTATCTCCCGATACAGTTTGACCTTTTTTTCTTCTCCCTCGATCGCGTCCGCAGGCCTCTATGTTTTCTGGCTATATATATATATATATATACACACACACACACGCATGTATACATATACACGCTGTCCTATTCTGTATAAGTATATTATAGTATTACACACCGTCTTTGTTTCGCCACCTACCTTCTGGCCGCGGATGGACGTTAATATGAGCGTGTTCGCGCGATCAGCTACGTATACCGTATATGCAACCCTACACTGCATCCACTCTATACACGTTTCGATGTACGAGGTATAAATCGGAGACTCGCTTTATAACGTTACCAGGTGCACAAAGTACACATTCGTGTTAGCATCTTTCGCTATACATGTTCCACCGCGAATACTGTACGAGCTATATGTAATATATACTTTCAGGGCAACGGAGGAATAGGTGCACGGGGCGATGTATGAACCGGCTGAATCGAGAGGGATAGAGGGCGAAGAAGTTACGCTCAATTTCCCGTACGGCCGCACAGTTATCCAATTACACCGCGCCTACACGGCAATCACCAAACTTTTCCGCATAGAATACCTCGCCAAAGCTGCGAAATAACTGTGGAACGTATCCTACGGAGCTCTGTACAATACACACGAGACGCGCTCTAACCCTTTCGTTTCGCCTCGTTGGAGAACATAGAAGCGGTGGGTAAACTGCATAGTTGTTGCAACATTTTTTTAAATGTTAGCTTGCAGATGCGACACACTAGTTTGTTTCGAGTATTTTTTTTAAGATTTAAATTTATAAAAAAGGTTTATAAAATAGTATATATACATGGTGCATAAACGGAGACATGAGAGAGTCCAGCGTCGGTGCGGAATTCACCCCTCAAGTTCGCTCCGAGTTCTAGTTTAGAAATAGTCTAGAAAATCTCGGATTCAGCGAATCGGTCTTTAAGGCGGAAGCGGCGGAGAGGATCTTACACTAGGTTTGAAGTTATTGAATCTTGGAAAATCAGTATTGAACATTTCCTGTTTCTATACTGTCATACGTGGAAGTGTTAATTTTATAGACAGATCTCTAAAATATGTTCCTTATTATGATCGAAATCCTATATATATATGTAAAAGGGCAACGCCTGTTAAGCAAATAAAATTCTGTAAACAATTGTCGCACATGCGTGTTCTCTCAGGATGTGGTAAATATTTGGTAATGTTTTGACGAGTTGTTCCCCAGATACGGTACTATGACTTTTAGACATTTATTGCTGTACTTCGAAGGGTTGAAAGAACACGATTGTCTCCAGGAGATGCAGAAACTATAAGTGCGTTTTTTAGAGTGTCCAGAGAAAACATACTTTTCCATCGAGTGTGCAGTTTTTTCGGTTTCTCCATCCGTGAATCCAGGAAGGATGTTGAGGGTTCGTGCGAGAAGGATAATTTCAATTCGGAACTGAGCGATATCCGTGTCGCCGGGGTATAGGGGCTTCTCGTCGGCGTCTCTCGAGTCGAAATATTGATGTCCTGGAAAGTGAAGCGGGAGGGGTAGGCAAGCGACTAAGCGACTTCCTACATCGTGTGCTACCCTGACCCTCGGACTGCCGAGAATCAATGACAAACCCGATAGCAGCGTATAGCTAATATGCCCTCCCCCCGCTCTCGTTACATATAATGCCGGCTTGTATAGACAAGCTCGACGAGAGCGCAGAACATTGTGAAGTAATAATCTGACAATATTCACGAAGCGATTCGAATTTATTTGTAAAAATTTAGAAAAGCTCTTGGTCTTCGTATGCGCGTTTCTTAGAGGCACAATTTACGAATAAAGTCGCCTTGCTCTTCGAGTAAAAAAAAAGGAAATGAAGAGGAAGAAAGGGTCGGGGAATTTTTGACGAGCGAGGCGAACGCACTTCGCGCCGGTCGTATAACTCGAGGCGCATTCTAGTTGAGGCGTAGATTTATTGGCGAGGTTCGATAACTGCTCGTGCATTACCACGCCCATTCGGCTCCGGGTGTGGAGATGCACTGCATCGATGCACGCGCATGCATCGCAAACATCGTCGAGAAACAACGAACCTCCCGAAGATCAGACGCCGGTACGGTGCAAACCCTCGCGCACACCGAACGGATTATATTCGTTACTCGTCGAAGGTAACAGCAGCAGTGGCAAAAATATAATATCTGCGGAGGAAATCGGCGGAGAGTATCGGTTTAAAGAATTTCATCTGCAACTTTACATTTCCGTTATTTATTTATTTGTTATTATTATTTTGTATTGCATTTTATTTAATGGAATGAAAATTTCATGACGCAAGCGATCGTAGTAAAAGAAACTTGAGTTGGCTTGCGGATAAATAGTTTCGAAAGGGTTAATAATTTTTTAGGTGTCTCATCCTCCCGGGTTCCCAGCCCCGATTTATAGTTATTGTATGCTGGCATCTATGTACTCCTGATTCGAAAGAAGAATCTATATATTGAACCCCCGGCCGCGAGAGGATGCAGCTGTTGCATGCCCTGTTAGTGGATTTACGGGTTTGATTGCGGCCGTACTTTGCGATGCGCTAAGAAATACGAAGACCGAGAGAGACGGTGAAAGATAGAGAAGAGTCAGCGCTGGTTCACCGGTGGATATTTTGTACGAGTATGTACAAGAGTCGTGATCTTCCACGCCTCCCCCGCTGCACGCTTCTAAGACCCTCGTCTCACTCTTACCGCCTAAGATATCGAGAGTCTTTCTCATCTACGATCGCCGGAACTCCGTCCGTTTTCTTTACTACGTAAGCTAGAAGAGATTCTATCCCTCAATGCCTCTTGCACAGCCTTCGGCACATCCGATGGGGCATCTCTCGCCAACGCGCCTTCTCGCCATTTCGTTAAGTATCCATTGTCTGCGTTATTATTTATTATTCCACATCAAATTATTACAAGCTAACGCGCGCAACAAGAGGGTCGGAAAAGTATCGTCGACACGACAACGAACGAACACCGATGTCAATAAATTAACGTTAAGCCAAATTTTCGACTTTTCAGATAATACATCGCGATAAAGGAAACTCTGTTCTACGTTAACATGGACGATTTCTTCGATTCAATTAAGTTTGTTTCAGTTAAATCATTTTTTTATCGGTAATTTATTTATGTCTTATTTAGATTTATTTATTCGATACTGGTCTCCTGGATCATCTGGAGGGCCGGTGTATGGAAATAAATATTGCAAATTTATTGGTATCAATTAAATTCCTTATACGGTTTTTGTAATGAAGAGTTTGAATCCTAGATTACGTCCTAAATTACGGAACTGATCGGATTGCTATTGTTTTTTTCCTAACGCATGCACGACGTAAAATACCGCTTTCCGTTTCTGCGAGGTGAGCGCAGAAAGGCATTTTTGTTCTTAAACCTGTCAATTACACTCAGAAAAAAATGGTTGGATTAACCAAGGTGCGTTCACCCGCGTTCAAAGGCATTTAGTTAGTACAATAAAAAAATTAGTTTGAATCGAAACATTTTTAATCGACTGAAGCCAATAATCGTTCAACAAAAGAATGATTTAGTTGTACCAATCAAATAACAGCTTCGAACGTGAATTTGGTTACCCCAACAATTTTTTTGTCTCAGTGTAGGAATCATTATCTATACGTCACTTTCCTTATTTTACAAACCGTCAAAATGAATGCCTTAAGTTTACTTGTATTTGAATGTCTAAAGCACAAGTACCAATGAGAGAGAGCTTCCCCGCTAAATATCGAAATTTCTCTCATGCTTATCACTTTCAGTATTTGGCTTGTAAATTGTAAGGGTGTCGGTAGGTAACCGTCAGTTCCATCCAACACAACCGCGATACGAGAACCATCATTGATTATTAATTTAGTGTGAATTCCTTAACTCTCTCCTCTCCTCTTTTTTCTTATTTTACTGTTTATATGCCTTAATGCTTTTCTAATATTTACCGAATTTTGTTATGTCTGGTTAAGACGAGGTCCAATTTCCTTTCAGTTACCAATCGGATTAATTTGTTTACTCATTTCTCGGCTTAAATGTTCGTTCATTGAAAAGTTTACCATAATAACAGTAATAGCATATAGTATTTTCAACTCGTAGTATCGATTATTATTATTTCTTTACTTTTTAATTTCTTTTTTCGACCGTTTTTACCGACGCGTAATTTAGCTCGCAGGACAGGCAGGGAGCTCAAGAGCCTTACAGGTGTCTTCGTCTCAATGGCGAGAAGATGAGAAACGTCGCGGGAGGTCCAACGTATAGCTCTCACGACTCTTCGACTCTCGTGGCTTTACGAACGATTGATGGACTTCTCGCACCTCCCCTGCTTATTATAAGTATAGACGCGGCTTCCTCGTCGGTTTTTTTGTTTGCCACGGCGTGTGTTGGTGCGTTCGAGGGTCCTTCGGGACTCACCCTGCTTCGTGAGCGCAGGTGATTTTTACTGTACAGTCTGCTGTCCCGCGATACAGTGTTAACCTCGTAATCATGACTCGTTAGCGGTTCATTCAGAGTAGACACATTCCGAGCTTCGAAGCTTCGAAGCTCTTGTAGTTATCGTCTTGACGTTCGTAGTTCGATGATAGGTTAATGTCGTTGATAGTTGCGTCGCAAAGCGGCACGCAAGATACTCAAACGGCGCTGAGCGTCAAGATTTCGCCCGAGTATTGTCGTCTCAGCTGATACCTCGCCCGCCCGCTCGGCCGCCGCCCGCTGGTCTCTCACTCCCTCAAATGTTTATTTACGCGATGCCACGCTGGCGCGTCGTCGTTCGATTTTGCTTGGAGTCTTTCGTTAAAGATAAAAGTGTCCCTATAACTCTATTAATAAATAATAGATCATTTTTCATAGTCTCGAGTTATGCTGTTGTCAATAGTATTGCGAATCAGTCGATTTATTATGAAGAATTCCTTAACGTATATTCATGATCCTTCCGATAGGTTAGTCTCGACCAATAGGACAACAGCATTCGGCCGTTGCCCTTTCGACAGATGAGCCTCCCCCCCCTCCCGCCCGGACGCCTTTACGCGTCGTCGCACCGCTGCGTTATCGTCCGTTTTCGCCCCGCGTTTTTGAAAAAAGTGTGTCTATCATATTATGTAGTGCTAATGTATCGGTTTCCGGTGTCAATAGCGTACGCTAATCAGTCGAGTTTTTATTAAGAGTTCGTTAACGAATTTTCCTTCCGCTGAAAGACACTCGATGCGATGCAGAGCCCCCCGCTCCAGTGTTAACGTGTGTCACGTTGCCGCGTTGTGCAATTTCGGCTCGTGTCGTTGCGAATAAAAGTGTGGTTATCATTCAACTGATAAGTGCCGATTTCTCGTTGTCACGCGTTGTGTCCTCGTCAACAGTGGGCACGAAATCTTCGATGTATTATGAAGAGTTCGTTAACGTATTTTCATGATACTTCCGATGATAATCAATGTCGATCGATGGGACTCCGAGCGTCGGTATTTCGCCGCCATTTTCTCATGTCAGGCGGGCTCCTCTCGCCGCCCCGTTCCTCCTCGGGCGCTCCAGTGTTTACGTGTTGTCACTCTACTGCGTGTCGTAAAATTTCGCATAGAGTTGTTAAAAATTGTCCCAATTGTCAATAACGTATCATCTCGCGGTGTGCTTTCCTCAATACGTTGAAAATAAAAGTCCGCGTATCACTGCATTACGTAAGTAGAGCTGGTGGGTCGTTCGCGAGTCCCTCGTTTGAAAAATGGATACGTTTTATTACTGTATGCGTATAAACATAATGAATGAATACAGCACCAGAACGTATACGTTTTGCAAACAGGTGACTCTAGAATAACCCCCGCTCGTCGACTCACGTTATGCTCGCGTATGGCGAGTAGCGTACGCGAATATGCTGATGTATATTATCAAGAGTTTCTTGACGGAATTTCATGAACTGTTCGCTGGACGTCGGGAACCCTAGTTTTTATTATCAATTGTCGAAGTATAAAAATATATCCAGAAAAAAATTAATTTTTGAAAAGTTGCGTCTTGGCACATTCTAGGTCCTCGTTAACCAAAGATTTCGTATGTGAAGGGTTAATAAAGAGGGAAAAAGTCCATAAAGCGGGTCCTTATTTGGGCACTGAAAAGCTAAGGCGTAGTGGAATGCAGTAGATGGAGGGACAAGCATCATAAGCGTATCGACACGGGATTGGACGCCTCATCGAGAACATCGAAGTAGTAAGTCAACTCGAAATTTGATTTACATGATCCTGGTCGTTTTAGATCTCGTGCCAGAACCAATCGATTATTTTGCGATTCGACATAATTTTCACGATAATGACAATTCATTGTTATTGAATACATAAACGAGTTGTTGAATTTGTTACAAAGATAATCATTTTTCGTAACAAATTTTAACAATAAAAACAAAAAGTTTTCCAACTCGTTAATCCGGCCGATGCTACATACGACAAAAAATTCACGAAACTTGAGATCCGAAACTGTTATGGAGAATCTAATCCGCGATTTCATAGTGCATCCGTCGAAAAACAAAATCACGCTCCCTTAATTAAAATCTGACAAACTGTACTGGAAGAAAAAAAAACAAAATTAGGACTTAAAACACAGTTAAGAATCACTGTGACGTATAATAAACGATCCAGGCTTCATTAGTACGCGAAGATGACTGGTACGCGGAGTTAGTGCGAGAGCGCTGTGCAGGGGCGGGACATCGGCCTCCGGGTCATTGAAACAATGGTGTGTTGTGACCGTGGCTCATCAACCTCGTCTCCGGCTGCGCCGTTTCGCAGCCCTGGGGAGTCCGAACTGATTGATTCACGCGTGATTGATCGTCGCTCGTTTCCTCCGAGGCCACGGGAGCCGCGAGGAAGCATAGCTAGCCCCTGTCGCGGATAAGTAGTACAAAATAATTTTTTTCTTTTAATTAACAAAAAATTACAAAAAACTACCCAAATCTAGGAATCAGAATTTTCACAAATCCCAAATCGAATAAACGATCCCTACAAACAGACCTAAAAAAAGATAATAAAAAAACCTTCTCAAATGTCAAGGTTGAGCTTAGTATATTATTACAGCGGTCACGAGTAGTACAAGAATATATATCACGATATAAGAAATTCCTTCTATCCTCGATCGGCGAGGAAGCTCGGGAGATAAATTAATCGAGGGACTCCCGGACGGTTGCCGGTGTGAGAGCGCTTCCTAAAATACCACGAACGAGTTTCGTCCCGAACAAAAATAAGAGTAACAAGTCTTAATTAAACGAAACGATCGTCGTCGTTGTCGTCGTCGTGCATGGAGAGAGAAAGAGACCGAGAGTGAGAGAGAGAGAGAGTTACTCCGAGAGACGCTCGTGGTCCGTGTGGGTCGGGGGAAGCGCGTGGGGCGCACCGGTGGGTGCCCTGGCGTGTGCGCTCTCCGGGAACATCGTGGAATCTCAGCGAGCGAATCGAGTTACGAGATACGTCGTTATTAAATCGTTATTAAATCGATTTTCGTACTGTCGCGAATCGGTAAGAGATTGGCGAGGATTTTGCTCGCCACGATCCCGATGTAACCGTTATTGCCTTCCGGAGATATCCTCGAATTCCTTTCACGGCGTCGGCATTCACGGTAATCGCTGAAAGACAGAACGGAGAGAAAGAGAAGCCAACGACAAAAGCCACGAAAACTTCTCGTCGCTATACGTACCCGAGTTTACTACGCTGACGCCGGTTCCTCGCGGTTTTTTTTGTTCTCGTTTCACTTCTATCCTTTTCTTTGTATTTTTTCTTTTCTTCTTTTTTTTTTTTTGGTTTTATCTCTTTTGACCATTCCGTACAGCTTGTTTCGAGCAACAACGCCCGACGAGAAGGCGACTCTCACGAATACTTTTCTCGAGGAGGAAGAAGCAGAGGCGGAGGAGAGGACCTCTTTGGTCCAGCGAAGGATCCAGGTAGCACAGATCCTCCTCTCACTCGCGGTATCAGAAACACATCGTGTCCTACACGGCCCTTGCCCGATAAGACTATTATACTCCCGAGCGTTTCACACCGATTTCACGGAGCCGATCCCCTCAATTATATATCCGCAATCTCTCCGATTAGATACCCCCTCCACATACGATCGAATCTCAGTGTCATCGAGCAGTCAGCCTACAATTTGCATAATTAATTATTTAATCGGGCGGTTCCGCGTGTACGCGATTTATTACACAGAGAAAAACATCAATTGAGTCAACAAAATGTGCGGTTACGGGGGGCGAAACAAATGTTTGGTTGATCGAAAGGAATACCTCGTTGATCGAACTAACAGGCCGTCGATTCAAATTTTTCTTTACTGAATACAACAATTATTTTGTTCAATCAACCAAAAAATTTGTTTCGCCATCCGTAAGCGCTCATTTTGTTGACTCAATCGATTTTTTTTCTCAGTGTACCGTAAACTGAGACTGCAAGCGCTCGTTGAATCAAGGTTTTCATTTATATTTTTTTTCTTTCGCTTAACCCTTCCACGGTCAGTGAGATACTTTTTAAGTAAATACCTCAAATATAAGTATATTGGCTTAAGGACTGTGGTCGATGGCCAATTGGCAATATGCAATATGGGTGAAAAGAGATAAGTTTGTTAGGTATAAAAAAAACTGTTGCATGTTATGTTAATAAACTCACTACTATTACTACTATAAGTATATTTAAGCAAAGTGTAAGTATAAGACAGTAAAAATGTAGGTTAAAAGAATTATTACTTTGAAGCTATATATTGTTTGCAAAGTTCATCAGTTATGGAATGTTTTGCTGACAATTTTCTCTTTATCAAGGCTCGATAGTTGCAAGGAACATTTTAATAGTTTTACTTAGTTGAGAGACGAAAGGTTAAGTGAACGAGTCATATCTGTTTCCGATTAGATCCGACCCGATTTCCAGCGCCGACATTGCTCACCCCATCGCCTCACCGAATACTCGAGGGTTGCTCGACGACGAAATTTCGTCGTAGAGATAACTATTTCTCTCGGTATCAGTGTTTGCCTTTTTTATTTTATTTTTCTACCTGTTTCATGGTCTCTCTCGCTGTATTCGGTCCTCCGCGGGAATACTCCGTTCTCGATGCCGAAGCTGTGTCGACTACGAGACCCGGTGGATGGGCACGAGGGGGGACCAGGGAGCACCCCGTACAGGCTGACCAGCTCGCACGAACGAGACGACCGCACGGTACGGTCGTGTTCTCGGTTCCTGGAATCACTAATTAGTGTCCCTCCTGTTTTATCCCCTCTGGCCCCACCCCTCTTTCCCTTTCGACTCTTCTCCGGCTCTCGGCATCTCGCCCCCCCCCCCCTTTGACCCCCCCCCCCCATCTCCAGTTTAAAAATCGTGAGCCAACCTCTCTCTCTTTCTCCTCCGTATATTTTTCTCTTTCCATCGTTTCTACCGTCGTCCGCCTGAACCAGCGATGCTGGAACGACTTGTCTCTTCGTCCTCCGTGTTCTCATGCGGGAACACCGCATATAGCCTCAACCCCCCCTCCCCCCCAGTCTTCTCTTTTTTTTTTCTTCCTCTTTGGTCCCGAGGCAGATGAGACAGATCGACGCCTTCGGATGACGATTCATCCATGTTTCTTTTGGTCGTTTATCTCACACGACGAACCACCCCAGTGAGCACCCCCACCCCCCTCTGAGACGCTCGCGCACCGTCCAATCCTACCACGTCGGAAAGACTCGAGACGAACTCCGATGACGTTTCATCGGTGTCTTTCTATTTCTTTCTTCCTCACTCTTTCTCGTACCGTTTTGTCACACCGCGAACGATCGAGGTGAAACCGTCGCGAAAAAACGCTCGATCGGTTGCGGCGCCTTCGAGCCCCCCCCCCCCCCGGCCCCGGCCCCGTCTCCGTACCCCTTTCATTCGATTCGGTTATAATGAGGCGAATCGTGACGATTGACCAATTCGTCAATCTTGTATATGTTTCACGCGGAATGTTGCCCGTCTCGGCCGAGGCCTGGTGAAGTTTATTGTGTGTTTTTTTTTGTATTCTACGGCGAAATGAAAAAGTCTCTGAATTGATTTTTTTTATAGGGTACGCGCGGTCTTGTTCTTTCATTTGGAAAAAATTGTTGCCGTGTCGTTGATACTTACATATATATATTTTTAATTATTTTGTTCAAATATAATGCTGGTTATATGCTGATTGATATGTTATCATTTGTAGTCATGCGTTACTACAGTCAAATGTAATTGATGTATTAAACAGATATAAACTCCGTAGGCACGTCCGAATTCTGTGGCGTCCAGATTTAGAATGATCTACGAGTCGAATAGTCCTAGTTATCATAGACAGTGCTTTGAAGGCTTAAAAATTATTCCGACGATTTAAAAAATACATTGTTTACAGGTACGGTTTATCGACCCCTCGCTTTTAAAAATATATGCCTATACTCATGCAACACAATTGTTCTTTCCAAAGAACATAAGTGCGTAGTTGAATATCCCCGCGTACAGTATTTTCTTTTTTCTTCTTTTTTCTAAACTGCGTGAATTATATACGTGCCGGCGAGTCGATTCCGCAATTGCAAGAGAGTCAGGTCGTCAGGGGGGACGGAAGGAAAGGTAGGTAGGTGTATCGAGAGGGGATCCGGAGAGTTCTCGACTCGCGCGTGTTCGTACGAAAGCTCTAAAGACTACCGGGAGGCCGATACTTAAATCACTCCGGTCACTCAGCTCGTCGCGCCGCTCAGATTGATGTAAAGCCGTGTTTTACATTCAATTCAATTGGGCAAAAAACTGCTATCTTTTCTGCCGGGTGCGCGCGCACACAGCAGGCCCGTGTGGGGCTCTGCCCGCGTTCTTAAGCAGTTCTCCGGTTCGAGACGACACGGGAGGACGCGCTAAGCAAGGAAAACGAGTCGCAAGGGCATTGTGTTGCTCTCCCTACTACGAAACCTCTGCCGATCAGCGCATGCGGAATCCATCTCCTTCGCTCGTGTTCCACATCGCTCTGTTTACGTTAAAAACTCTCGGCGCGCAGTTCTTACTCACTATTCATCTATTGTGGTTTTGCAGTCAAGTAGTACACTCGATAAATGTATTTTCGTTAGGTATTTTCTTTTGTTAGGTTTGGAGTACGAATTCAAGTTATGAGATGGATGAATATATTTAATGAACCGCGAGTTCTAATGAAAACTTTTATTAAGTATAAACTCGACTTGACTGCTCAGAGGACATTTTAAGACTAAAGGAAAGGCCAGCAAAATCAACTTGATTTTTTTTTATGGTGCTAACCATCCACGACCATAAGCGAATTCTCATGTGAAGCGGAATTGATAACTAGTTTGAGAATTTGCTTTTGATGGTAGATGGTTTGCAATGTTCGAAAAAAACATTACAGTTTTTATTACCGACTGGGCGCGGGGCACGTACGGACCACCTTTAAACATGTATAAAGAAGGGCATTCTTGTTTCCACCCTTTTTTTTACCGCTTTCATCCCTATAGACACATAAAAAGCCTCACAAAGTCAAAATCGGTTGGAAAAATTTGTGAAAAAAAAATTCTTTACCGGATGAATCGGTCGAACTTGATGGGAATAAATTGCGCAAATAAATGGCTAAAATATTATTCCAAAGTCTAACAGCAGTGCCAAGAATAAATGGTATTTCTTGGTCGCGGTCGATCGATTTACACACGGCGGACGTGGATCGAGCAACCGTGCGCATCAGGTACTTGACGCGTCGCCGTGGACTCTTCTCCTCACGGTAGTCGGAAAAGTAAGAGTCGACGTAAGATCGCCGCTGCGATGCTCGCGCGAGTATAGATATACATATACATACCAAACGGCCTGATGGTCGCTCGTCGACGCCGCGGCGTTTGACGCAAATTGCGAGGGACCGCTATCGCCAGGCGGTCACGTCTTTCCTTTATTCCGCTCCGCGGCACCCGCGGAGCTCTCTTTCACTGTATCACTGCTGCGAGAACTCTCGGCTCGGACATTCCGCTCTACCGCGCGCTGTCACTCGCTCGGCAACCTCCCTGATCTCTTTTACAGCTCTCGCGGGGTTTACTCCAGAGCTCCCCACAGCTCTCCTCTCGCAAACGTACACACGGCTACAATTCTCCGCCTACACACTAAAATAGATACCAATGTTTCTTGCCCACAAGCATCCACAATTATTTTCATGTTCATTTTATAGAAAAAAAATATTGTGCATTTTACATAAATGTCTGTTAAGTTTACTCATCTTTTATTTTCGTGAAATGAACAAGATAAGTATTGTGAACGTTTAGTAATAATAAGATCACATATTTTTCCGCCATCCTGTAAAACTTGGGCAGAGTTTGTTCAAGCGATAAATACGAGAGGACGTAGCATCTGGGAGACCTTTTATAATAATTGGTTATGTATTAGTGTGCTGGACGAGTGGTTTGCCGGCACCACATTTGCCGCTATGATGGATTTTTTTGCGAAAAAGCCCCCCTTCCGCTCCCCAACCCAGCGGCCAGGGGAGAGCTGAGTGCGGACGCAGCCACGGATCTCGCGTTCTATCATATATATATATACATATATATCGGTAACTTAAACTCTACTACAATTCTACCTGGAGAAGCGCGCGAGCCCCGCGGGGATGCCGACGCCGGTGGCTTTTGCATCGTCGACATCGGCAGCCGCCTTTTTGTCACTGTTCCACCGGTCGCTCAATATTGTTTCGCCGTCGGGAGACGCGTTTCGTATACTATATATCAGCGGTGCCGCCCGGTCGCAAGGAGGACTCTCCCATTTCCATCTAGGGATCGTTCAGTCCCTTAAACACACATTCTATATACCTCTATAACCGTATATACACCGACCAATAATCCCGCACCCGTGTGTATAAGCAACTGCGATACACAAAGATCGTTCGGAGCCAAGTCCGCGATTCGTATTCCTCTCGAAGCCCCCGCGGGACAGCATACCTCAAATACACCGAGATGGGACACTAATACGCATTCGAATGACGGAGAGGGTCGCCGGCGGTCCGAACGAAAGTGGAGCGAAAACACAAGTCCGCTCGCACCCGGGGGAGCCGGATAACGCTTCGAATCGAATCGAATCATCGAATTCTTACGCCCGACATAAATATATTCCGTGACTTAAATCGCAAAGGCCTATTTGACGTGTGTGGGCAGACGCGGAGGCAAACCTTCGGGCTTTATTCGCGGGCGATGTCGCACCGGAAACGGCAAAGTGCAAATGCAGGGGAAAATTAAAAATGGCAGTTTTAATCAATCTTACAAATTTTTAATCGGTAAAAAAATATCATTTTAAGATTTTGGATCGCTGGAAAAGAACTTGCTACGATCAGTCGGACATTCGTCTGCCAAATTGTGTCTTAACAAAAAAATCAATTTTATTTTTCATTTAAACATATTTAACTGAATCAAACAAATAGCTTTTTCTTTCTTGGTATAAAAAAAAAAACTCGTCAATTTCACTGCAGCAGAAGAGCCAATGACACTATCTCATTGCTGTATAAATACAAGTCGCGGGGGGGTGAAACAAAAAATAAAATAAAAATTACGTTTTCGCGAGAGTATAGTGTGACCAGTGCGATCTCCATTGTTTTCTCGTGGCGTGCTTTCGCGTTCTTTCCGTCCCCGAGAGAGAGAGAGAGTGAGAACGAAGCGAGCGAGGATCATGGAACGCAGTCCAACGCGGGCGCGAAGAAATCTATGGCTTTATGTATTAAGGTATAGCATATACAGAATCCCGGCGTCTGCGTTCCATGGTGACAAACTCTACGGGCGAACAACATTCTCTCGCATTTCGTTTTACTTCCTTTTGCACCTTTTGTATTTTACGGTTCGCGATTCCACGTTGCCCCGGTCCGGGCCCCGTGGATTCTCCGCCGTCCTCTCTTAACCGAGATCGAGCGGTGTGGCGCGCGGGTGCAAGCGCCCTTTTGTCTCGCTGCGGCCCTCACCCCCGCACGTACACGCGCGAGCGTTCTCTTCCTGCTTCCTGCTTCCTCCGCCAGACGACCCGGCCTCAGCCCCTTCTTCATCCTCTTATCGACACATGCATTCAGGCATTACAACGCATGTGTCGAGCAAAGATCTATCGATTTTTTGCTCTCCGCAAAATTTTATACTATCGCGGGGAAGACCGGAGCAAAATGGGCCATGGCAAACGTTTTCAGAAAAATCTATTGGAAGTGTCGAGGAGAAAAATCTTTGAAGTAAAACGACATTTCTTGTCGACAAAGGTGCGCAAATCGTTTTCTGTCAATTCTACAATTTGTTGTCAGCGAATCGTATTTTTGACTAAAATCGACCATAACATTGACGTGAAAAAAAAAAAATGGTGGTAATTTATGAACGGTACATTTCTGGAAAGTGTAAAAACAGCTTGTCACCGTGTGGGATAGAATGGGTACTCGGGGCATGACGCGAGCCAAGGTGGGATAGTCTTGGGTTTTAAAAAGAAAAAAACGCCAGTTCTCGCATATCAGTTCCTTTGCCCGAAAACCCAATTTTTCAGTGACCCTCGAAGCAGTTATCACAAATGTAATTAAATCTTTTCCTTAACGTTTGTCTCTTACTGTTCCGTTTTGCCCCGTCTGTCCGTATCTGCACTCCGGAGTCTCCGCAGTCAATCGCGCGGCGCATAGGTGAATATTCGTGCGGTCGGATAGATAGCTATATATACACAAGACGAAGTAACCCACTGCTGGCCAGGTACCTAACCGTTGTCTTAAAGCCACCATATATTACATCTCCTCGCGGTTGCGTACCGCGCCGGGTCCTCTCTCTGCTGTCCTGGTGCTCTCGGTCCTCTTTACTTCTCTCGCTGGAACATTCATATATATATATATATACACACACATATATACCACCGATATCCAACCTCACCCTCTCTCTTTCTCTTCCTGGCAGCATCCGACTTTTTCTTCACATCCTCTCAGCCCCAGCTCACTCGTATGCACACGCACACGAGCGTATGTGTGCCCGTGTGCGTGTTTCGTCCAGAGCCCTCGAGGACTTCCACACAGTCCCTCGTGTCGTCGCGGGCATTCCACGAGCTGATTTTATTTGTAGGATGTCAACCAGTTAGAGCGGTGGCTACAGGAGACCAGCAGCAAGGAGCAGCACACCAGTGCCGTTGGCTCTCTCGCTGAGGAAGAGACAGAGGGAGTCGGAGCGAACGGCGGAGAGGTATTATAAGACGAGGGATGGAGGAAGAGAATGCGAGGGCCGCTAACGTTACATACACCGGAGAGGTCCCTCGCCGGTCCCCGTCTCTCGTGCGGGCCACTGAGGGAAGATCCTCCTCTGCCGGTGCAGCCGGGTGTGGGGGCCATGGGACCCGAGACCGGACAGGCCTCGAACGGCAATTAATTCCACTCTAGATTTATCGTGTCTAACTTCGATGAGCCGCTGCTGCCCCTTCGCTCTGCGGACCTATATACCTCCCTTTCTCTCTCTTCTTCTGTCCTCCGTCTTTACTTTTCGTGAATCTTTCAACCACCCTACCTCCCCCCCCCCCTATAACATTCAACGTCGCGGATCCTATTACGCGGAGGGCCCCGATGATTTTTCAAACAGTTTCCAGCACGCCCGGAGATATCCCGACCACCCTGCCAATCAATCCGCCGCTTCCGTGCACCCCGAAGACTCCGCACCTGGTCACTGTTTCTATGTGTATTTATTTTATTTTCTTTATTTTTTTTTTTTTGTAGAGGGAGCTTTGAGATTTACTACAAAATTGCGCTACATGGATTTTAGATGTTTCTTATGTGGGAATTTTTTTTTATATTTTAGCTGGAAAATCTATCAAGTGGGACATTATGAATATTGACTTTAGGCCCAGCCTGATATTGGATTCGCACATCTCGAAGAAATACGTAAATTAGGTGGTCCGGTTTTTTTTTTTTTTATAAATGCCGTAACACATCGCAAAAAGGTGCAATGGCACTCCCTGTCACAGGTGTCGCCACAGTGGCGTGGCTACCATGTGTTATGGCCATTTTTCTCAAGCGTTACAGTCGGTGATGCAAAATGATCTTCACGTTATACTTGCGTCAATGACGAGTCACGTGACGTCACTTTTGTTTGCGGCAATTTTCTATGTTTTTTTTCTTCTATTTTCAACAATTTCTTAAGGGAATAATAATTTTGAGATATGACATCACAAACAACTACTAAGCGGCAAAATGGCGACGTTCGTCTACTTAGATGTAAAATAACGGTAAATTTTTTTTGCTCACTTTTTTGTCATGTTAGTTGGCAAGCCGCCATGTTACGGTCATGTTTGGTCATTTTACGAACGGTCCTGTGACGGTCGCGCTACCGCTGTACATCACTGGTTACACAGTGATGTACAAAAAAAGTTTGTACTTTTTACAACAACTTATTGTCCACAAACGTCTACAATTTTTTATTTGTTAACTTTCCAATCGCACCACGCGGTTCTAGTTTTACAATCTAGTTTAACAATATGGGTAATAGTACAGTTACAGTTTTTGAACATTTATACATTTATAGAATTATCATTGCATCCACATATTGTCAACGGGCCATCGACCAAAGTCCTTCAGCCCTAACAATATTATTCTTCCGAAACTTCGTAATCCGATTTTACGAAATAAGTTTTTACTGTCCACAGTAATTTTAACTGATGCCTTCTCTAAACGCACCGGCCAGCATTGGCCCATTCGTCCTCCCGAAGCCTGGGGACGTTTTTAGATCTTAAACAACGAATTTAACACGATGCGTATCTTCAACAATGCTAACAAGGTAGGAACGGACAGCGGATCGACTTCGCTCATCCCGAGTCGCGAGTTTCTCGCGCGGTTATTCCTCTCGCCACGGGAAAACGAACAACTTATGCATTCGTTAATAAAACGCTGATGCTGAGATAATTAATGTGACTGCGGTAATCGGCCATTATTTATCTCCTCACATTTTGTCTCAGCGCGGTCCGACTCGGGCTACGCTACCGTCTTCGATTTATCGGACAGAAACATTTTTCTCAGGGCTCGACCGCGAGACTGAGAAGGGCGCGAGAAGGTCCGCGACGGAGAGTGTCGAGGAACGGGAGAAAGAAAGATAGGCGCACCGAGAGATCCTGCGATCCTGATAAGAATGACCGAGGGTCTCCGTCGAGGTTGAAAGTGATGCTGGGCCTAAACGCGCGTCCTCTCCCTGTGACTCTACACGACGTGAGAGAAACCCTCTCGCGAGCTCTTCAACGTCCACGCCGATCCGAGAGATCCCGTGGCGTTGTGTACACGGCTGCACGGAAGCTTCGGGACGAAACCGGAATTCTTGTACATCGTTATATAGCCCGGTTTCGTCCGATTCTTTTTTTCTTTACTCGTCGTAATAACTGTTCGGAAATCTTCCTTATCGACTGAGCTAAATTACTCGCGATCCGTCCGACTAATACCTTTTCTGAGATTCTCCTTCGATCCTTCATTTTTTACGGTGGAAATATCTAGCTGCAGAATCATACTTAGAAATGCTATTAAAAAAATCACAGTCGGTATAGAGTCTCGAGATATGATTCGTAGCGGAAGGTAAAGTGCTCGGGAGATGGTGCACTAAGCCACTGTGAAATTAACTGCGATAGACGGTGAAAATGCAAATAACGACATGCCTCGCTGAAATTTCGATATGGACAAACATGCTTTTTTTTCGAGAAGTCTTTATCTCTATGAATTTGCATCGAAACGTAACGAAACCTAAAAACGAGCCAGGTCATGATTCCAAGAAACTGGTAGCCAAATTTGTTAAGCGATTTTTTGTTGATTCGGAGAACACTGTATATGGAATAAAACATGCTTAAAAATTCGTAAAAATTATTCGTTTCGAATGACGGAGTGATGGAAAAAGGGAACATTTGTTTTTATGAATAACTTTTACAGACCTTTTCTATTACACTAACGAGGGAGAATAACGTTGAAAAAAAAAAATTGACGAAAATTAAATGTGTCGTACTTGTGGACACAAAAGTTGCAGGAAGTGTTATTTTTTCAAGTTCTGCAGATTTTTGTGATGGAAGGAGTGCTGCATTGAGTTCGATGCGGACAGGGTCGGACCAGTACGAAGAGCATACGGTGATATCCGTACACACAATAGTGACTCGTATCTCGTCACGACCCATATATCCTCTCACTGCTGGTCGCGCACACACTCGAGCTGGTCAGTCGGAGAGCGCGTAATGTTATAGCTCTGGGCTGCACAACCGGGGTATTCACTACCCCCGCTGTGCATCCCAACACTATCGCTCTCGGATCAGCCACGAATTTCAGAAGCTACCAACTTACATCCGAGTGTTTATATGTTTATGCTTATGTGCACCGAGAGAGTCTTTATGGCTCTCCCGCTGGGGTTACTGCACCACCGGCTGATCCTGGGCTCCAGCGAGATCGGACAGTCCTCTGTGGACCAACACTGGCAGAAATAATCCAGCTACGTTTTTCTATATAAAATATCATTTTGTTGTCTCGTGGTCCGATATACCAAATATTGAATTTGCTCAAAATTTAATACAAAATATTACATTTTCAAAAAATAATAAATAGCTGCTTAGCAACAACGTACAAGACCACTAGATATTACTGTTAAAAAAAAAATGAAAATTTAATGCACTGGAAGTTTTTACGCAAAAACTGGTGCATTAAACTTAATGTACAATTGTGATGAAAAATTAATGGATTTTTACAGTGATATTAAAGTTAATTATTGTAATCAAGGTACTTTTATAGTCAAATTAAAGTAAAGTATTTAATATACTGTACGTTAATTTTTCATCACAATTGTATGTTAAATTATATATACCAGTTCATGCATGGGAACTTCCAGTAGCAGTACAAAAAATGTTATATGATTTTTTTTACAGTGCCCTCTCAGAGACACTCGCGGAACTCAAGAAAATGTATTCCATTCCATGGGCCAAATTTGTGACTGGATGAATTTTAGCTCATGGAATGGAATGTATTTCATTCTATGAGCAAAATTTTTTAATATATTAGAACTTTTCATGAAAAATATATTACATATATACATCTAATTTTTTGTGAATAAGATTCATGCAGGAACGCACGATAACAATTTTTTAAATTTTGATTAATTATGCCAAGCCGGAACAAAAGTTGCGTGTGCGATAATCTCCACGCGAAAGATACGTGCGTCCCGATACAGCGGGCGCACTGTCTTTCGATGGTTTATTATTGTGCGAACGCGTGCTGATATTCGCTCGTTTGCGTAACGCCTATTGCCACGTTCGAGCCTTGATTTATCGACGTCAACGAGCTACGGCGGGATTGACTTTAAGGATCAACGGACCGGATGCCAGTCACAGCGGCCTGTACATGTAACGCAGATTGCACTTTCAATTTCATCTAACTCACTCGACCCGTTTTCAGTTATTTATATTCCACATGCGAACTATCGCTCTTTCACCCTGCGCGTATGCACACATCGATGTCGAATCTCAAAGAAACGGATCCAAAGTATCGAGATCTAATTTTTTTTTAATTCTCTTTTTCAACTGCACGGTCTTCAGTCGCAGCAGACTGCGTGTCGACGCTCCTCTCCTTAACCCCGCGAGTTTTGTCGCAACCCTTTCCCCGTTCGATTCTTCGGCGAAACCAGCTCTCGCCGCGTGTCTCCGAGGCAGCGAGCTATCGCAGAGTCCGTGTACAGAATCCCGCGGGGTTGCACTGTGCTAAAGTTGCGGCGAAGAGAAGGCTTAAGGGATCCGCGCGCTCGGGGCGCGCTTCGATTCAGCTCTCGCGCGAGAGCACCGAAGAAGAAGCCCGTCGGCCATTTATCATACAGGAAACAATAGGAACTGGCAAAACACGTGCTTCGCGCCGCTGAAAAAGCATCGAGAGACCAGATACATAATACGGCCGGAGATGCGAGATGCACCGACGTACCGGGCTGGTGTGCCGAGCTGGACGCGCCGCTGGGACTTTGGAATAAATAAAGTAAAAGGAGGAGTTGCAAACGGGACTGAAGAGGAGCGAGGAAAAGAGTGGAGGAATGAGAAAGGGTTTGGCGGATATGAAGAAAAGGATGAGATGAGAGACAAAAGGGGGGATGACGAAGGGACGAGGAAGGGGGAAGGGATGGGTGAATGGAAAATTTGGGAAAATCAATACATACAACAATTAACAGTAAATCATTTTATTTATTGCAGAATAAACAGTACAGAAATAACAGTTTTCCGAAATATTGAATTTCTGTTAATTCCCCCCATTTTATTCAGACGGGCGCATGTTATCAAGCCAACTGCAATGAAGATAAACGAGCGTTAGAATTTTTTTTTTTTTTTAACCAGTCGGTACGTTATTCTCTATCGCTTCTGCGTCACGTACCTCCTTAGTATCGATGCATACCATAGTCTTGTACGCCGTTTCGCAGCTGTCTGCACCGGCTGTGATGAAAAAAATCTATCAGTCATTTATTTCAGAGGAAAAAGACTCGGTTAATTGAGCTCCATCATTTTGTCTATCCATGTTTTACTTCCATAGATAAATATCACCCAACAATCTTGAACCTCCTCGTTCTTCTCATCATACAATGTGTACATATGCTGTGGTACTCACCCTCGTTAGCGCAGGCCTTGTACACCTCGATGAGATGTTCTCGGTTGTAAGTACCGATCGGAGTGATGTCTATCATATGAGCTAAGTTCAAAGTGCCATCAGAGTTCAACTGCGAAACAAGGTAAGTAGCAGTCATTTGGTGCTCATCGCTTTTCCAAAAAAAAAATAATATAAATATTAATTTTTTCTTCCGAACTACTCACGATATTCCTGGCTGTTAGAAGACACGCCGCGTAACATCGCGTTTTCAGTTCCCTCAACAGAGAATGAGGATCCGATTGCAGTTCGAGCCCGGAATCTTTCCCTACGTCTTGGTCGGTTATGCACTTGTCCATTCCAATAATGAGAGGTGGCAGAATGCTTAGAGTCTGAAGTAAATAATTTTTAAAAATTCATTTGAACAGTAACGCGATGTTTGATTGTGATTTGATGTAACTACTTACGGACGCCGAGAGGGCGAAGAGCACGATAATACGCAGTGTCCGACGCATGGTTTTTGCGACTGATTTCACGGTACTAAGGATTGAACGTGGCAGAGCTGGGCTTTATATAACAAGTTCCATAGCCAAACAGCTCGGCTATATATGCCAGGATATGGTAGGCAAACATTACGAACACGTGGATCACGCGCAACGGACGACCTTCCCAAGTGGTATGTCGCAGCGCTTCTCTAAATCGCGGTTTTCCAAGCCATTGATCAGTCGGAAATTTTTCTAATCGTAAAAAATTTTATTACTAACCGAACTTTTATTACTAATAACTATTATCGATGTTTTTTCGCAATCTCTACTCGAAGCATGCAAAATTCGCTTGCGGGCTGCCAAAGAAAAAAATTATTATTTCAATTCTACTTTCACGGTACTAAGGATTGAACATGGCAGAGCTAGGCAATATATAACAAGTTCCATAGCCAAACAGCTCGGCTATATATGTCAAGATATGTTTTTTCGCAATCTCTACTCGAAGCATGCAAAATTCGCTTGCGGGCTGCCAAAGAAAAAAATTATTATTTCAATTCTACTTTCACGGTACTAAGGATTGAACATGGCAGAGCTAGGCAATATATAACAAGTTCCATAGCCAAAGAGCTCGGCTATATATGTCAAGATATGTTAGGCAAACATTACGAACACGTGGATCACGGGCAACGGACGACCTTCCCAAGTGGTATGTCGCAGCGCTTCTCTAAATCGCGGTTTTCCAAGCCATTGATCAGTCGGAAATTTTTCTAATCGTAAAAAATTTTATTACTAACCGAACTTTTATTACTAATAACTATTATCGATGTTTTTTCGCAATCTCTACTCGAAGCATGCAAAATTCGCTTGCGGGCTGCCAAAGAAAAAAATTATTATTTCAATTATACTTTCACGGTACTAAGGATTGAACATGGCAGAGCTAGGCAATATATAACAAGTTCCATAGCCAAACAGCTCGGCTATATATGTCAAGATATGTTAGGCAAACATTACGAACACGTGGATCACGGGCAACGGACGACCTTCCCAAGTGGTATGTCGCAGCGTTTCTCTAAATCGCGGTTTTCCAAGCTTTTGATCAGTCGGAAATTTGTCCAATCGTTAAAATTTTTATTACTAACCGAACTTTTATCACTAATAACTATTATCGATGTTTTTTCGCAATCTCTACTCGAAGCATGCAAAATTCGCTTGCGGACAGCCAAAGAAAAAAATTATTATTTCAATTCTATTTTCATTTCTTACAATTGCATACGTGATTGAAACGATAACATGTGACTTTGGCAGTCTTGCCGTCGTTGTTTCAATATCATATGGAATTGTAAGAATTGAAATAAGAGTTTTTTTTTCTTTGGCAGCCCTTTGGACAAATTTTTTTTTCAGTGTGCAAATTGCTTTGCCACTTTTTTCGTAATATAAAAAAATGTCTACATCTCATAAAATTGTAATCTAGAAAAAATAAAATTGTTTTCTAGAAATTTATTGTGGAATATCGCTAATTGACAATTACGTAATTCGTCTTTTTGAGGCCAGGTCTAATCCATTTTTCTCCACATTATTTTACTCCTAGAGCGCGATTGGATGCATAAGTTCGTGTCGGACGTAAATTACAAATTTTCCATAACATTTTTCATGAAATACAAAAATTCCAAAATGCCATAAAATTTAAACGGTTAGATCCATTTGTCGTCAAATTTCGGCTCGATACCTTCATGTTTACTCGAATTAAACCGTTTTCAGTAATTTTTCAAAAAAATCTAAATTCGATAAAATCTGACCGCTTGGATAGATTTCGGTGAAATTCTGTTTTACGTAGAGCTTTTCATTTCAAAATTTTTCTCGGCATAAGAACGAGAAAGGTATATCGGGGTGTCGGGGTACGCGTAGCTTTGTCACGTAGCGACGTTTCTCATATCGATGGTGGTTCCGATAGAATATTCGCTCGGCAAGGTTCTCTCGCCAGTTTCTTTTCGTGGGCACGAGAGGAGACGAGGGACGAAGACGGCGACGACGATAGATTCGCGGCGTCCCTCGCACGCGGCGAAGAAACCGAGAATCGCGTCGCGAACAAGTCCACAGAGGTTTCGGCTCGGGGTCCTCCTGTCGAATCGGGGACCATAAGTTAGGTGCATCCGCGCGCGCGTATAGCCTCGTGCGCGGGGACACCCGATGAAAAATACCCGCGGCGATGCATTATTTACATATTTATGCATTAAACGCACTCGGAGACCCGGAGGACTCTCTCGGGTCCCTCGGTTTCGGGATACGCCGGGAGACATTCCTTCTTTTGCTTCTTTTGCTATTTCGGTGCTTGTGAGATTCGCGCAGGAACTCTCTCTCGGAGTCTCCGCGTCTGGGACGAGCGACTCGCCGTTTGTCGCAGAAAGCTCGCGACCTTCGTAACACTATAAATATGCTGAGGGGAAAAACGAAGAATGAAACTCATACTTACAAGTAATTCACGGCTTTTCAATTCAATTTTCAATTCAATTTTCAATTCGATCTTCAATTCGATCTTCAATTCGATCTTCAATTCGATCTTCAATTCGATCTTCAATTCGATCTTCAATTCGATCTTCAATTCGATCTTCAATTCGATCTTCAATTCGATCTTCAATTCGATCTTCAATTCGATCTTCAATTCGATCTTCAATTCGATCTTCAATTCGATCTTCAATTCGATCTTCAATTCGATCTTCAATTCGATCTTCAATTCGATCTTCAATTCGATCTTCAATTCGATCTTCAATTCGATCTTCAATTCGATCTTCAATTCGATCTTCAATTCGATCTTCAATTCGATCTTCAATTCGATCTTCAATTCGATCTTCAATTCGATCTTCAATTCGATCTTCAATTCGATCTTCAATTCGATCTTCAATTCGATCTTCAATTCGATCTTCAATTCGATCTTCAATTCGATCTTCAATTCGATCTTCAATTCGATCTTCAATTCGATCTTCAATTCGATCTTCAATTCGATCTTCAATTCGATCTTCAATTCTCCTAGAATATACCCGGTCTCGCACAGAGCAAATATCTAATTGCAGGTTCGCAATAAAGCCCTTTCGCTAATCATATAGGCAGTCTTGTATTCTTGCTCGAATTTATATTTCGGAGAACCTCGTGTATAGATACGAGTATAGAATTCTCGTTAATTAGTGTCGATTGATCGCACCGTACGGTCAGCACTTACTTTTGACCATACACGCGTGGTAATAACTGCATATACACGAGTATCCGAGAAACAGAACGAGGGGAGACCATAAGTTTCGAGGTGTAACACGATAGCGTGAATCCTACGGGGATTCCCCCGCGGAACGCCGTCGTCCCTCTTCGAACTCGAGATCGAGATTATTAAACAACCGCGCGCGGATGTGCCAGTTCGAGGGACTCGATGTTACAGTGTCCGATAAGAAGAAGGAATCTTTATAGTACGGAAGAAAGTGTTAATTTAAATTTCGTAATCCTTCACGATGAAAAAAAAAGACGAAATATTAATTGCACGTTCGTTCGAATGAACGAATTCTCTTGGCAATCATCGCGCGCTCGGCGCACACGTGTTGCCACGTGGAGTTGCACTCTGCGGGGCACAAACATGTCGCGGACACAATGGACCCTGCCTGTCACTGACCAGATAGTGTTTCTATTAAAGTATTATGCTTGCTCCCATTGCGGTCTCTTCTCTCTGCACTATACACTATATGTTTTATTGTTATTTACATCTGTCTGCATGTGCGAGCGAGGGAGCAGAGATTCTCTATGGGAGCGAGAGCTCGATCGGTCTCGCGGTTTGCCCACTGCGAACTGCGGAACTCAGTCGATCATGTTATTACATTAGTTTTCAACGGAATTTATTCGAACGCTGGCCAGCCGGTACAACTGATTGGCCATTCGTATTTATTGGTCTCGAAATTTAGTGGGACATATTTCTATATTCGGACAAATTATGTTTCCTTTTCATTTCGATTACAATTTAACAATAATTTGTATCGAAATAGACAAAAATATTGATCGGTGAAAAATGTGATGAATTTTACAAGGTCAATGGAAAAGAAGTCTAATATAGAAAACCTATGAAGCAAACACTGTATATTGAATAAAAATTATCGTGCATGTATTAAAGGTCTTAAAAATTCGCCGATGAATGATTGGCCAAGCCCTTCGATCTGCCACCTCAATTGCGTATGCGATTCACGCTCCTCCGTTGAAAAGTCCCGACCACGTCGCCGCAACGGGCTTCTGTATCTCCGAGCCTTCGTGCACGTAATCGTTCGACAAAACACTGTAAACACTCGTCATGGTCCGGATCGTTCGGCGTTACAGAACGCTGGGATGCTGCAGTGCTGTATCGTCGAATTCGTCGAGCGTAAAACGTATCGTAAAACATCGTACGAAACAAGCGAGTTGACCGATTCCTCGACGGTCCAACGACGAGGCATATACATACTTATATCGTGCCCTAACGAGGACGAAGAATCGAAGCTCGGTCTCGATAGCCTGACAAGTATGTTGCGTATGTAAGTCCGAGGCTACTCGGCGGCGACGCAGCGCTCGACTCTCCCGTCGGAGTTCCATCGACGTCCGGCAGAGAGCGCGCGCGGATGCGCGCTCGATCGCTCGCGCGTGAGCCTGTCGTATGCATAATCCTCGACGCTAATGCCAACTCCCGTCGGGCTCACGGTGGCTCCTCTCGGTGCATTATCTCGCGAACGAGGAATGAAGAAAGCGTAAGAACGTCGATGTCTCTTCGTTGCTGGATGTCCGAAGCTTCGCTAGGCCGGGGAGGACCGTCGAGGAGAGAAACAGACACGGTGAGCCGAGAGCGAGTCTCACTCGGCCGATAGCTTCGGCAATTTCGTATGCGATCCGCGATGGCCCCGTCGAAACGCGCCGACTATGCCGCTCTCGCTGACCGTCCGCAACCCCCTGAGAGAGACCCTAACCTCCAAATAAATATCTCTTTCCTCGCGTTCTTTTCGCTCCTCGGCTGGATTCTCTCCGCGCGAGTGTGTATGAGTCTGCGTGTGTATTTCGTTCGTGCGCGCGTGCGTGTTTGTTCACGGTGGTGGCAGGGACATTTGTAACAGTAGATTTATACTGTACAGCAGGGCAGAGGGACGGTCAAACATGCCCGGTCTTGAGACTATCGCGAGTTAATATTACACGTGTATGAATATAAGTTTGAATGTGTATGCAGCATCGGAGGATCCGGAACAGTTATAACGAGACTTCTATCGTATTTTTGTTCACGGTGTTGAAATTCATTGGAGACACGACAAAGGCACCGCTCGGACGGAATACTCTTCCACAAAGGAGAGACTGCAGTATTTCATATGTATACATATATATATATATGTATCCTGTGTTTTTCGTTTAGGGCTGCGCTAGTTTCTGATTGGAGAGTCCAACGTCTATTCTCGGGGATCTTGCTACGAGTAAATATTGGGCTTAATTTTGCGAATGGATTGGTAAGGATTTATATAGGGTAGTGGTGTTAAATTTGGACCGACATGACAGTATACCACCAGAACATAAATACACTCCACACTTTAAAAAAATAAATAATCTTGACCTTCGCACTGTTTTATTATTCTGATGACAGTAAGGGAAGCCGAGGTTTAAAATTTGCGCCAATTTCTATTGACGAATTTTAGGCGTATTTATTGTTTCTCACGATGTCAGAGGGCGATGCTTTTTGGTAGGCCATATTATGTCATTTTAACCTACATTAATTACGCGGGTGTATCGACTGTTATAATTGTTATTTTCGTCGAAGATATTAAAATGATTTGTGTTACGTAATGGATGATACAATGGTGGAAAAAAATACGTATAGTATGTATAATGCAAGGGCGAACGGGGAGATAGAAATCGGTTGGGCGAGAGATGAAAACACCGGGCGGACGGGACCGGGACAAATTGTTGAATTTATGGATCGTTGACGGGGCAAGCGCCTGAATCCGCACCCTTATCGTAAGAATCTTCGTAGCTTCCGAGAAGGTAGAGGGAGAGAGAGAGAGAGAGACACACTCAGTGAGACGGTAGAACGAGGAAGGAGCACGCCGCCGAGTGAAATCGTGGAGGGAGAGGACGAGGAAGACGAAGAGTTAGATAGGGATTCTCGCGGTAGCGGACAGAAGAAAGAGGAGGAGGGAGATCGGGAGAGGATATGACGAGAGAAGTACATACACTTAAGGAGAATCGGACGATGCTTAACAGTGAAAACATTGGAAAAAAAAAAATTAGTTTTACCATTCTTTTTTGTAGGTCAGTAAAACTGTACTAGGAACAAGAACGTGACGTGTTCTGCATGCGGGGAAAAATGGACGATGACAAATTTATTTTGAAAACCGCAAAAGTAAACAAAACTTTATGCGAAAGAGTAAAATTTTCAAATATCGATCGAAACTGTTTATTCGATTTATTAATCATCAATTTATTATTATTCGTCTTAAATCATTAAATACTAAACAGAATACCATTCACGAATAATTATTCATATATATTTTTTCGTTTTGAAGATACGACAGATCTTCCAGTAGAAAAAAAAAAATCGAATTAGCGGTGCTTTTTTTCACAAGATTTTACAACGGTGCTTGAAGCACAGAGTCACGTACTCGACGATAAATACGTAGAAATTTGCATGATCTAGCCCTCGGAATAATTTGCACGTTGTCGGCGAATAATCTTGCGTACGAGGTGGTTAGAATTCCCGGTTGGAAATATAGTTGAAGGAAAGTAACGAATGTTAACGACAATTGCGCAGGAGCTAAGGGGCCTTCGAGCCTTCAACCTTCGAGAAGATGGCTTGATGACGTTGACGCATCTAGATTTCGCAGGGCGATACGCGCTATCCGCTCGCTGCATGTTCCCATAGATTTTTATTTTTATTAATCTTTTTTTTATTATTATTCTTTTTAGTAAGCGGTCTCGAGGCAGAGACTCTCGGGTAGGTATGACGCGTCGGTATCGTAAGGTGGAAACGTTTCTCCAGGTAATGCGCGGCGAGATACACGCGTATTATAATACGTACACTATGACGAGTGCAACGTACTAGGTGTATGCGATACGAGAATCGTGCACGGGTACGTGAGCGGAATCTACGATGAATTCGTAGGTGGAGAATAAGAGGAGAGCAGAGTCCTTCGCGTCTCGTACTGCGATCACTGCCGGTTTCCGGTTTCTCGGTCGCGTCCCCGCGTCGCCACCCCCTCCGGGCAATATATACATCGCGAGCATAACTAGATCGGGAACCGAATCCCTCCGCCAGCAAATTCCCGGAAAACGAGTCCGATTTCCATTCTCGCAAGTACGAAAACGATTTCGTTACCGGGCAAGTTTGCGTTACAAGAGTCTCGAGGGTCGTTCGGTCGTTATAATAATTGTGATTCGGTGCGCGGTGGTCAGTTTTGAGTCTGACAATAAAGTATGAAAACGGTCCGGTAACTATAACTATTGTACGATAATTGCCCGAGGGCAATAAAGGCGCAAAAGCGAGATATGCTTCGCGCAAAGCGCTTAATTTATCTTCGGTAAACGTATATCGGGATGACGCGTGCTTGGAACCACGAATATGTGTACTGGTGGATGCTATGGTGTACGTATATACAGTGTATATCGCTCGACAAGGCGCAATAACACGATGACACGACGTTTGTTACTTCGTTGCCGGGCACAAAGTTTTGTACTGACCCGACGAAAGGAACGAGTCATCGACCTGGCCGGTCCCGTCATCGGCATACAGACAGCCAATATACGAAGACCGCGGTCGCGGCTTTGGTCCAGAGATCGGAAAGGCCAATTACTTGGAAAAAATTAACTCCACACAATTTGATTACAATAAAATAAATAGTGACCTATAAGAATAGAATTTATTTCCACTGTACGACTTTTGCCTTTTACAACCCCAAGCATGTCTTCTTACATACTAATAAGGTTAAACGGCCCAGTTTCCGTCGCTGTCTCAGTTACCGTCATTAATCGAAATTTATACTAATAATAAATACAATACACGTTAAATACAAACGAAATTGACGGCACACAGTAACAAAAGTTTGTACTTTTTACAACAAGTTATTGTCTACAAACGTCCACAATTTTTTATTTGTTAACTTCTAGTTTTACAAACAAAAGTACAAACAAAAATTGTCAATGACATGGGAAATAAATGAACAGATTCGTATATTCAAATAAGTGACAAACGAGTTGGTCACCTATTTAACAAAGTTATTTTTACGAATTTTCGCATTCCGATTTTACGAAATTATTTTTTACTGTGCATGTTGAAGAGAGGTTTACTCTTGATTGATGCCACGACACGGATATTTTTTATAAAACATTCACTTTAACAATTGAAGATGACGGAAACTGGGCCTAAAGGTGGCGGATCCTGGGCCGCTTACCTTACTTAACCCTAAACATAAAATCTGTCTTATTCCAACCAGGAAGGAAGAACAATGCCTTATCTTTATACCTTTGGTTTTATCCTAGTAATGCTACTCGTGTCTTATAACTAACACTAATATTGACCTATATAATAATCATCTGTTCGCACATAATTGTGTGCACCTAAAAATATTATATAACATGACAGCAAATTATATTTATAGAAATAAAATAAAATCGGTGCATCTTCATTTTATATTAGGAGCGATTTAGCGAGATGATTGCCGATCGTGAGTATTTTTTTTTCCGAGGCGGAGTATGATGCGAGAAACTTGTCGAGCGATCGGGGACACTTCTGAATGTTTCTTCGGTACGAAGCCCCTCGACGAGAACCGCATACCGTATACGATTTCTTTATCATCTCGAAGAGACTCGTAAACGCACGTCGCGCGAGTCTGTTGAGAGAGTGAGAGAGGAAGAGAGATAGAGAGCGAGAGCGAAAGAAGACGAGATTCGATGACTCGACGATATCCTTCGGCGGTATTCCTTTAAGTTTGATCGCGCCCCGGCAAGCATGAGCTCTCAGTCTGACACGAGTGTGTTGTGTGTATACAGAGTAAAGTCGCTCGTAATCGACGTTTCGATTTGCTTTCGTTCGCATTCAGCCTCTTGTCATTGCGGCAAAAGTATGTTACGGGTAGAATATATTCGTAACTGTATATGTATGGTTATTACTATTCTTATTATTATTATTAAGACGGTAGAGGAAAGGAGCTATGAGAGCTGCGAGTCGGTGGGACCGGTGAACAATGATAATTAACACGGTGGGCGAATTAGATACAATGGGTATTTTCTCCGCATGGGGCAGGTGTCTTTCTGGACCCGTGCCGACACTGCAACTAACTTTAGACAATGTATTTATTATATTCTCGGTACTCGAAGTGAAAGAAAAATAATAACAACGAGTGAAAGCGACAATGTATGAGATTCACTGTACTTCGATGCTTCGTGCAGTCTCGTTCTTCAGGAATAGATGATTCCATCTGCATTTTACCGTACAAAATAAAAATAAATATTTTATAGGATAACAATTGTGAATATGCCCTGGTCCCTATATCATCGATTCACGTGCTGATCGAGTTGGGCCATATTCACAATTTTTACCCTATGGATTATTTTTTTTTTTTCGATATTAAAAAAATTAACAATAAAAAAGATTGATCTTATCGGATTTTAAAAATTTAATATTTTTATGTGTCGTCTTATTCTTTCGTCGCCGGGTTGTTGCGCGTGCTTAGAGCTGGCGCCTATTAGGGTCGGTTCAGTACCGCCGGAAAAGGACGATATTGATTTTTTGGCGATCGTCATCCACGCCGAACTGATTCGGACTAGCTCGAACCATTTTGAACGACTTCGAGGCTAGGTTTCTTAAATATTTTTTACCGCAATTACCATTCCGACCGACAAACGGGTGAAACGAGATAAAAATAATTGACGGGGAAGGATATCGAAAGCGTTGCTCGGTCCATCGATGCTCGGACGCGAGACGCGGAGAGCAGTCCCAGCAATAGGATCGACGGATCTCCGGCATGGAGAGTCGACGCGGAGGAGGAGGCGAGGATCTCTCGGATGAATCAGCGAATAGTCTCACGGGGAACGGAGAAGAACGGTGCTCGCAGTCCCGAGCCTTGGCTGGGACTCTCGGGGCCCGTTTCTCGCGCATTGTTTCAGACCCCCGCGGGGACCGGGCTCGCGAGTCATCCGGGGGAATTAGTTCGGCCACGGGGGTGCCTCGTTATTGGGGGCGCCGCGCCCCACCCTCATTCGCTTTCTCGCTTCTCCACGCGTATTATACATACATATATATCTACACATACATGTATTATAATACAATCCGAACGGCATCCTATCGCTTCCTGCCTCTCTTACCGGCGAGTGAAAAAAATATTGCCCAATTTCATCGAAAAGTCGAATCCATTCGACTTTTCCGTCAGTTCTTTTCTGTCACATCGATTACGCAAAACGACAGCTACGTTTTGGGATTTATCTTTTTTTATTTCAATTTTTTTTTACTTTTTTTTTTTCTTTTCGCCAAATACATTAGCGATACACGAGAGAACTTATTAAGGAACAGCGTTTGTATCTCGTGATGATATTAGGCGTCTCCGTTCGAGCGGTTGTCGAACATGTAATTCGACCGTTTAAGCGGGACGAGAGGGCGGCGGTCGGGGCGCCGTCCCCCGTCGAGACCGATGGGTTTCGACGTATTCAAAGTCACTCTTGTAATAACTTCCATAAACGGTCCTAATGGAGCCGGTGTATATGGGAGATGGTCTCTACGCTGTTTCGGTTGCGCAACCCAATCCACCGCTCCGAACTCGATGAGATATGTACACAGGTACGACGACCTGGCAATACTACTATTCCCACGGCCCGCGAAATGAAACGGGTGATATTTGATCGTCGCAGGGAATACGTATTTATCAACGTTTCGCAAAATTAGCGAACATTCCGCGGCTGATTAACGTTCGAATAAAAATCGCCTAAACATTTATATCATACTTGCTGGGCAATAGGTAGGGTAATTCAAGGTGATGTGACCAATCAAACAGTTCATGATTTTAATAATAATAATAAAATTTATTATCAATAATACTTACTGTCAACAATACTTACTGTCAATAATACTTACTGTCAATGATACTTTTTGTCAATGATACTTTTTGCCAATGATACTTTTTGCCAATGATACTTTCATCAATAATACTTATTATCGATAATACTTATTATCGATAATACTTATTATCAATAACACTTATTACTATCATTAGTTCGACACGTCCGGTGTGGGCAATTTTCGATGATTTTTTTAGTAGCGTCTCGGATGCTAGCTGGCGTTGGCGGGTCGTCTAGCTCGTAGGTATCTCGGAGGCGCGGACGACACGAACAGAGCGTCGATATACAAGAGCGTCTCGGGCGCTATACGACTCCCACCCACATGTGCCCGGGTGTTAGACCCCGCGCTAAACTTCGAGCCCGTCCGTTTCCTATACCTATCTAACAACCGCGCGCCGCACCGCGCGCGTTGCCGGAGCGAGAGCGGAGAGCGGCAGCAGGAGCAGCAGCGTCGAGATGCATTATGCATGGCGCCCGCAATATAGCGAAAGAGCTGATGCGGCGATGATCATATATGCGTTGAAGAAAGGGTGAAAGACGCGCTTGCGCGAGAATAAGATAGAGACGGTCGTAAGAAAAGGATATATATATATATATATATACACACACAAAGTTCGCGCTCGCAGGGCATTGTATTGTTTCGTGTAGCACAGCGTGGACGGCGGTCCCGTCCTGCCTGTACCACCCGAGCCCCATTCCACCTTGGTCTCCTATCCTGACTCTCGCGCAACGGCGAACGCGCGCGCCCGTTCTGACGCTCCGGGGCGCGAGTGCATTCCCCGAGACCGCCCGCACCGCGTTCAAACCATCCTTTACTCTGCGTACGCACAATTTTAACGAATGGGAACGAAGCGCACCAGGAAAATCGCGACGATACGTGCGTATGTGCACATACAGGGGAAAGCGGGGCAAAATGGAACCCCGGAGGCACATCGAACCAGTGTAATCCATTAAAGCTGACAATTTAATTCTTATCGCGAAATATTGGTAAAAAAATGGACCGTTTTACCCCGGTGGTCCATTTCGCCCCGGCCTCTATATGATGCAGCCGGAAGCGGTTCGGAACCAAATCCGGCGCAAAACGGACTGTTTTAAGCAATTTTTTTGTGTGACAAAAAACCTGATCCCGAATTGAGGAGACTGGTCCATTTTGCCTCGTTATACCCCCTACCTTCGGTCCCGCAGGTAACGCATGAGCCTGCGTGTTGGACACTTACGCGCACTTCCCATCACCGTACGATACGCGGTATGATAGTTTTATGCCGTACGTAAAGCAACTCCTGCGTGCAAACATTGTTCTCCATCTTGGCGCACTGTAATTCGGTCCTCATGCTTGCATCCGGGTTCTCGCTTTACCGGCTCTTGGTTCGTCTTGATGGGAATAAGCACTGCTTCGAGCTGCTGGGAGTGCGGAAAAATTCTCAATGAGTCGTTAGTCGCCAGAGTAATGGTGGGGGAGACTAGTGTACACCTAGAAAGAAAAAATTAATTTGACGGCCACCGTTTATTTGGTTTAAGTAAAATATTTATTTGATTTAAATAAATATTTATTTAAATTAAGTAAATAGTTACTTAAATGAAATAAATATTTATTTAAATCAAATAAATATTTTACTTAAACCAAATAAATGGTGGCCGTCAGATAAATTATTTTTCTGGGTGTAATTAGACGAAAGATCGTGGGCTCTGTTTTCGTACATTCGGATGGTTCTGGGTCGCACCGGTAAAAATAGGACCATAGGAGGGTTTTATTTTACGTGTCTTCTCTCCCCGAGAGACGCCTAGAGAAAACGCGTTCTCCCACGTTCCCTCGCGGTTCCCGTCATGTGTCAGGACACGGATATTTTTCGAGAGGCGATCCATCAACCTCGGTTAACTGGACCTCGTCGCTGTATGCCTCTCGTTTCAGCATTCGCGTCTCTCCCTCATGTAGTCCCGTCCCGTCATCGAATTCCCGATCGTTCTTTTTTTTTCTTCCTCTCCGCCCCGCTGCGAGACAGATCTACGCTTTTTCGTTGTCAGGAAACAATGTTCCCCGATGCCCGTTTGAATTCTTCGTTACAAAAAAAAACAAAAAAATAGCGCAAGTATCTTCGAATCCGTCGTGGAGGATCGTGATGGCGCGTGAATTTTTCCTCGGAGCGATGTGAAGCATTCCCGACCCAAATGAACTCAGTCGTTAACGAAAACGGTAATACATTTTTTTCAACGCTGCTGAACTTTTGTGAGGGAAACAAAATTATCAGCCTCTGCTCGACTGTTGGATGAGTACGCTGATGACTTTGATTCAGCGAAAAATCTTGATATCCGTTAAAAAAAGAAAAAAATGCATTACAGTTTTCGTTACCGACTGAGCTTGCTTCGCTTCGTCTCGATATCGGAAGCTTTCGTGATTACCGTTCGAAACGGTTTCCTGTCCTGAGCCAACAAATGATAACATCACGGCAGAGAGAGGTTGGGAAGCGACGCGGCAGCACGTGGTGATTTAGCGCCGAGGAATTATTAAATTGCCCGGTAACGAGCGTTTCTCCATTTTATTCTATTCTATGTTGTTTTAGTTATGCGAGGAAAAGAAAATTATCAGCTTCGGCGCAACTGTTGGATGAGTGCGTTGATGACTGATGCAGCGAAAAATGTTGATGCTTCTTTAAAGAAACAGTACATTACGATACTAGTGCGATAAAACTTTTTCTGACGTGTGTGAGTTTGCAGCACGAGCCGACGGCGAGTGTTGCAATCGCACGAGTTCAGAAGTCGTTTTTCGCACGAGTATCGTACAAAATTTTATTTCACAAGGTGTGGAAATGGGGGTTTTACACACGCGTGCGTAAAACTGCCTTTTTCGCATCGAGTGAAGTAAGATTCATGATAGTTTCTTTGTCGACTGAGTCTGTTTCGCTTCGTCTCGATGTCGGAAGCTTCCGTGATTACAGTTCGAAACGGTTTCCTGTCCTGGGGCAACAAATGACAACGTCACGGCAGAGAGAGGCTGCGAAGCGAAGCTAAGCGACGGAGCAGCGGGTGGTGATCTAACTCCGAGGAATGATTGGATTGCCCGGTACCGAGCGTTTATCGATCTCGGAACGCGCAACGATCGGAGAGTTCGATCGATCGACGATCGCTTCTGCCGCTGCAGAAGCAACGGCAAAGCGGCCCGAGATTCGTGACCATCCCACCGGAACATCACTGCCGCGCTACTGCGTGGATTCTTCGGGCAGGCATATCGCCGTCGCTGCCGAGATCAGCGACAGCCTCTCCCGCAACCAACCTGAGAAACGATCGCAATGCGCGATATCTCTCCTATCGTGTCACTCCATCCACGCGCTTCCTTCGCGGTAGCTCCATTTTCATCCGCGGACTACTCGTGAATTCCGATTCGAATATTTCTCACAGCTTCGATTTCGTTACCAATAGTTAAGGAGGATCGATTGTCAGACGAAATTCAACCTAAGGCCTCAATTTTTTAATATCTTCTATATCTATTCTATATGATCACTCCACGCGTATATTCCTGAAGTTTGAGCAATTTTGACCGTACATCTTATTTGTAATATAAATTAGAAGTCGTTGAGATTCTTAAACTAGACTACATATTTTTCTTAATCCGCGATAAACGGATCATTTTTGCTACATATAGCCCATGAATGGCATACATAATTTATTTGACTAATATTGCGATTCGAGACAGCTGAGATGAATTTTTCATCTATCATATTATTGGCTCCAAAGAAACAGTCGATTCTCCTCAATGAAAGAAAAAAAAAACAAAAAACAAAAAAGATGGAAAGAAAGTGAAAAAAAATCTTGGTTAATAATGTTAGACCTACTCAGGTTACGATACTAATTCGGCAACGTGCACTGAGAAAAAAAATCGATTAGGTCAACAAAATGAGCGCTTACGGGTGGCGAAACAAATTTTTGGTTGATCGAACGAAATAATTGTTGTATTAAGTAAAGAAAAATTTGAATCGACGGCCTGTTAGTTCGATCAACGAGGTATTCCTTTCGATCAACCAAACATTTGTTTCGCCACCCGTAAGCGCACATTTTGTTGACTCAATCGATTTTTTTTCTCTGTGTGTCATTTAGTAGTTTAATCCTTTAATGGTCACCGAGTAAAGAGCATTTTTTTTTGCTCGTCGTGTCTTTGCGTCGACCAGAAAAGAGTCTCCGCAGGATAGAGAGCTGGCGACGGAGAATCGCTTGGTCCCTCCGAGAGTGACGTCTGGACCACCCCGTGAACCCGACAGGTATCCCCGTCCGTCACGCGAGCTGCCATCCTTTGACTCTTTCTTTCCCTGCAGTTAGCCCGAAACGTCGCGCGCGAGTCACTCACTCACTCCTCGTATATATACAAGATTTCTATCCCAACTTGACTATCCACCCTACGATGTCATGGCGATCCTCCGCATAACTATCCTTCGGACCATGCGGTGGCGCTAACCGCACATAATTCTTCAACTCTCGTCGCCTCTCGGAAATGGGAAGCGTGGAAGCGTGAGAGAATCATCGGTGGCGCATGAATGGTTAGAGTTTGTGTTTAGATTCCAAAAGGCTATTTTATGAGATTTTTTTCCCGCGAGCACTTAAATTCTTGTCGAAAAAAATCCGTAGAAAACGAAACAAAAATTACGCTGACTAAAAATACCTAAAATCGCACTATTTCAAAAAATAGGCCGAACGAAAGAAAATTTTTACACCGGCCATTTCGAGGCAAATATCCACTCTAGTGATTCTCATCGATCACGAATCCACTACTTACTTTTCTCTCGGCACAATATTCTATACGAAAAACTGCGCCAAACCCGAAAAATAAAAAAATTCTTTTTGGTCCATTATTTTCGACTCTACACAATCATCGGCTCTGAACCGCGCGAAGGTCGTCGATGCTGTCGCGGTAAATTTTATGAATTCTAAAACACTTGCGTAAGATATTTGTCAAAACCTGATGTACAATAATATCGACAAATTATTAGCTTCGTTACGAGGCATAAATCGACGTATTTTGGCGAATCGTTATATACATTTTTTTAAAAATCCATTTAACTGCCGAGTGTTCGAAATTCGTGATATACATGGGACTCGGTAGACTCTCAACGTTTCTTCGCGCCGTAGTCCGCCGTGTGTTTTCAGCCTGAAATAACAGCGATATAAATTTGATTTCGTCGCCGGTACGCCGGTAGTATGTTACACGTGTTGGATCCCCACCGATACAATCTTTTTCGGTATCGATTTCACGGCAGCGTAGGGCATTCGTCGCTGGTCCCGGTTCTCTCGCGGGTCCGCGCAGGGTGGAGGACGCGCTCCCACGAGGAACCTCTCGCGTCTTATTATACTACCTAACTACCTACTATACATATACCACTACGACACTCCACTCTGTTCTCCTGTCGACGAACTACCGAATTACCGTCCCGCCCGTGTGCGTTATTATCCTCTGTCTTCCTGTCAGATTCCGATATCGCTGCATACTATATTTTTTGGACACAAGATTTCGTGCCAAAGAAAAGAGAATTTCGACGAACTACACTGAAAAAAAATTACAAAGTAAGTGCAACGATACTGACTTTTTACCATAAAAATAGTTCTTTTTCTCAGTGTAACTAGCAGGACCCTGCGGGTTAGTTCGTCGCAATTTTCTTTTCTTAAAGTAAGCTCATTCTCTTATAAAAAAAATTCATTATCGACGGGTAATTAATTTTTTTTTTTTTTTTTTTTTTTTAAGAGAATGAACTTCGATGGTTTTTCACAAATATAACATTTTTTCACAGCGAAAAATATTATATTACTTTAGAAGAAAGATTGGAAAAAACTGCATCAAAAGTCTTCAACAGAAGTATCAATCCGTTCATAATGAACTCGATTATTTAAGCGCTCTGACTACGAGGTAGTCAAAATATGCGGTTGTGCTTTAAGCGGTTAATGTGAACAAAAAAATAAAAAATAACAATATTTTTTTCTAATCTTGCTTTACCTACTGTCGTATTTCAGGAATTATTCACCGCGAACCCGAGGATATTGTCAGCTGAATGGGTGAGTCCACAAAAGTACAACAATTAATTTTTAAAAATGCGCAAGTTTTGATCGATACATTGATGACTAATCTAAAACTAGTCTTTGCTAAATCTGTCTACGATGTCTCTTAAAGCTCGGTACATGTACCTTGGAGTAAAAAAATGCGTTTAATTTCCACCGATAGTTTCTGGGATTTTTTTTTTTTTATTTTTGACCATTTTTCTAGTCTCTATCCTTAATGTTTTCGGGGCTCGATACTCGCGGGTCAAGACAATTTATTTAACCGCTTGTACGGGTGTGTCGGTAACCGATTCTTGTTTTTTTATTTTATTTATTTTTTTCCGTCGAGCGACGGAGTAGTCGGGATGTGAGACGTTCGGGCCGAGCGAGCGTGCGAGACGGAGCGAGTAGGAGAAAGAGACGAGGGAAGATAGCCCGAGGAATGCCGAGCGCGCGCGATCGTTCGAGACATCGCTGCCTCGAATCTAGACGCTCCGGAACCCGGATCGCCTTAGCCTATAACTATATGATAACTCTCGCGCTCAACGCTCGAGTACTAATCCTTTCCACCTAACTAACGGTAGTCCTGCTTGTTCTTCGAGCAATAGAGCGATGGGCACCCAAAGAGACCGAGACAAGGCTGCTCCACTGATTCCTCGCGATGAATTATCGTTTCGACCATAACCGCTCGCTCTCGGATTGTGTATAGGGACTTATTTCTTATCATCACGCTCGATCGGGATATCGCACGTATTTTCGTCACAAATCGTTCGGAAGCTGCGCGGTTGGTGCATCGGCATCGATTATTCGTCGGACACTTTTTGACATTATTTTTCACGGCTCGTAAGGCGGAGGGGACGAGTACTGGCAGGGTTGATTTTAAAGAATCAAGACTTATGTTGTAGTGTCACAAAACATTCATTGCAATTGGATCGTTTTCATCGGTCCGAAAAACAGTTTGTACCTATCCAAGACGTTATATTGAAATTTCACTAAACCCCTGAGACAATAAGATCCTTCCTCATCGCTAAACCTTAAACCGATATCATCCTCTCCGAGTTGAAGGGTTAAAGATAGAATATGTCGATAAAAACCTAGTTTTCGCCATCCTAAAGTTTGTACCTATCCAACATGTTTTATTGAAATTTTCCGACACTAAGTTTCTTCCTTAGATCCTCATCGCTAAAGTTTCAACCGATAGATCGCGAATGACATTAAAATAGTATTCGACAAAAATCGCTTGTAATTCAAAGGAGGGGGAGAACAAAAAAATGTTCCTCTCAGAGTTTAAGGGTTAAAGGTAGAATGTGTCGGTTGTTATATCCATAAACGTTAACTTCAAATATTCTCTCGCATATAATACGAATCAAGATGCCCCCGGCGCGAGCGGGGTTCCTCTTTCTCTCTCTCGGTCCCCGGGGGCTCCGTCACGATCTCGAGATAATTCAGGAGTTCGGTCGGGCGTAGTACCGCCTGGACGCGAGCGCCTTGCCGGCGCAAGGGCGAGCGAGCGAACAGAACAAATTCCTTCACAGCACAACGACGTAATATACCGTAGGTACACTTTACGTTATATCCAGCGTACGTGTGTACATATATACACCGCTGCGAGATATCTTGCGGTAGGCGTGCTTGCAGAGAACAGCGAAGAACAATGCTCGCGGTCCTCGCGCTTCTCTCTCGCCCTCGCCGGGGCCCGCCGAGAGGAAAGAGGAAATCCCTTCTCAGCCTCCTCGAGACCGAGCGAGACAGCACGACGATGCACTTCCACATCCGCAGGACTTTTTACGTCCTCCTTCACGTAAAACTTCAATGTTTTGCGATTCGTGCGTACTCGCGAGTACATCGAAGGAAAAAAAAAATTATAAATAAATTTTTCATAGAAGTTTGTGACATTCCATTGTTAGAAATGTATCGCTCCGATGACTGTTAAGTGCCTGATAGAATTTTGCTTCCTCATAGATGGAGGTTTGTTTTTCATGAAACATTTTTTTCCAGACTTTCATGTCAACGTACTCTGAATGTTCCAAATCGTCGAAAAATCACATTCAGAAAAGAATTTGTTGATGGATGTGTGTGTATGGATGGATGTGTGTGTGTCAAGACCGGGGTTATCAATTGGGTCGAAATTTGGCGCCCATGTGGAGCGCCTCGAAACCTCATCAGCACTTTTCCGAACTTAATCAGAATCCGATGCGAGGCTCTAAAAATATCTACCAGAGATCCGGTAAATCGATAAGTTCGGCTTAATGAATTTAAATGACGCGAAGACAGTGCAGGAGCATAAAAAAATGTCCTATCAGGGTAAAAGTTGGGGGGCCAGTCCGATTTAACATGAAAATGCCATGCAAAAATGGCGATTCGAATGCGTCAATTTCACCCTGAGCGTGATCGTTTCCCAAGTAGTAGTAATAGTAAATACATTAATTGGCATTAATGTTTACGATATTGATGGTGAGATATTTACGAACGTTATGCAATACACATAACGCCAATGGGGCCATCCACCGACGTCCTTCAGCCCAGGGTAATTTTTGATATCGCATGTAGCATCTTTTGCACTTTTACTGACAAAGCTTTTTATTTTCTATTTTTTTGCAGTGTGTAAGTGTATAATTTTGCAGTGTGTCTAAGTGTATAATTCTTAATTAATTCTCGTTGAGAATTCCTTCTAAGCTTTGATTCGTTTCCCGATTATTGTTCATTTTTTAATAACTGATCCGAGTAATTTATTAATTCAACCATTTCACTTCCTACTCGTTACTGTTTTCTCATCTCAATGAAAATTTAATTAATCGCATATTCCATTTTACCCCACCCTTCCCTGTTGCCCAGCGTCTCCGGAGCGGCTGTTGCGCGTGTGTGTGTCCGCATGCGCGTGTACGCGCAGAGAGTACGGAGTCACGCTCGGTGCGGCCGCGTACGAATCTTATCGTCGCGTTCACATCCGCGATGCACCGCGTCGTTGAAGCTGTGTAGCGCTCCGACGGAAGAAACGAATGGAGAGAAAGCGGGTAAACGGTGGAGAGAAAGAACCAAGTTCGCGTTCGGCGTATCTATATATATACATGTAGCTATGTGCAGACTGCACAGCAAACATATGCGGAAGGTACACGTGCACCGTTCAACCATGAGAAAGAAAGACAGTGAAAGAAGGGAGGAAAGGACGAGGCGGAGAAAAAAAAAATGCAAGATTCCCAGGATCCTCGGGCGGAGGCTCTCCTCGCATCGCGCGGTCCGTATGAAGGCCACGTACGAACGCGGAAGAGATTTCGCCAGTTTCCAGAAACGGTACAATATCCGGACTCATATTGCACGTACGAGGAGTTAAAAGACGCTGATGCGCAGGATACCTTACCACACTTTCTCGCTGATACAGCGGCCACCATACAGTACCGTGTCATTTTATTTTCCAACCGGCGGAGTTCGCGCGCTTCACCGAGAATATCATTTTTCGAGATGCGTCACTGAGCGCATTCTTATAGTCGGGACAATGAAAGAAAATAAACATATTGTAACGACCGAGCGAATGAATAACGCGCGTATTTAGTTTGGGGGCTGATATTATTAATTATAATCACTAAATATCTCGAGCACGAACCGTCACACGTCTCGTTCGTTCGTTCGTTCAGACGTTTCAGTCCAGACTGTTTTACACCGAGAACAAAAAATCAATCGAGTCAACAAAATGAGCGCTTACGGGTGGCGAAATAAATTTTTGGTTGATCGAACGAAATAATTGTCGTAGTAAGCAAAGAAGCTTACTACGTTTCGATGGCCTGTTAGTTCGATCAACGAGGTATTCCTCTCGATCAACGAAACATTTGTTTCGCCACCCGTAGGCGCACATTTTGTTGACGCAATTGATTTTTTTTCTCTGTGTACATGACGATCGATCTTGTGTCAATCGTCCGTTCGTTCGTCTATTGTCAAACCTAACTAATATCGTGTGCCTCAACCGATAGTTAGCCACATATTCGTTACAATCATAATTTTAAAAAATAGTAAAAAAAAAATCACGTAGGTATTGCAAGGATCCGACGAGAGTTCGAAGCTTAGCGTGTAGGTGTGTTATGCAAAGGAGCCAATTCTGCCGATGGTTTCGGCCCCCGCCTCCTCTACTTTCCTGATCCTCTCGTTCTTCTTCTCGTCGTCGTCGTCGTCGTCGTCGTCGTCGTCGCGAATAGCTAATTAAACAATTCCACGGGAACGTATTCGGGATGCGGACGGGAACAGGTCGATACATCTCGTACTAACAGGATAAACAGGAGTTGTGCGTTTCGGGGTGGGGTACGAGAGAAAAGGGAACGAACGCAAAAAGAAGAGAGTAAAGAGAAGAAAAAAAAAAACACGAACGAACGTAGAAAGAAGAAGTTCCTGCGGTGGGTGCCGAAAGAGCGAGGAGGAGAAGCGGTTCCTCGCCGGGGCTAAGCGACAAGTGGAAAGAAAGAGTATCGGAGGCGTGCATGCGTGGTGGCGAGAGGTGGAGGAAGAGGTCGAGGAAGCGATGGAAGCGAACGACTGAGAAAGAAATAACTGCGGGAACAATAAGAAAAAAAGAAAGAAATGAAAAGAAAGAAAGAAGGAGGACGATTTAACGCACGACGAAGAGTGGGAAGAGGCTGCGCGAATCGGTGGTAGATAAATATAAAGAACACACATCGATGAGGAGAAGAGGAGGAGGAGGGGGAGAGCGACGAAGGACACGCGGAGGATTCGGAACTGCTCTGCGCGCGCAGGAGCGAAACTGTCCTTCCGACATGAGCGCGGTCGCGCGCGGTCCGGAACGTGAGACAGAGAGATTTTCGCATGCTACGGTATATGGTATAATGGTTAATACTGTAGATCCGAGGGGAACGCGCGCGCGATCGCGTATAATCGGGGCCCACCGGCCGCTGGAATCCGAGATCGCGTCTGATCGCAATTAAGGCTCCGCTCGGGCCGTGGCTGTGAATATTTTATTCCTCCCGTCGTCGTCGTCGTTGTTGCCCCCTCGCTCTCTTTCCTCTCCTTTGTCCCTGTCCTCCTCGCGCTTCTGGAGTGTCCTCTCTGCGGGAATCAGAAGCATCGCCGTCGTATTCTCCTCGGTCTGCACACGCGAGTCCGATGTTTCCAGTGTTTCCCCACGATCGCTCTCGTTGGGGACCGGCAACGAACGCTCCGCTGTACCGCTGGTGTTGTGCCTCTCGCGTGGGGGAGTTTTTCTCCTCGGAGCGCACGGAGAGAACCGCGGGGAAAGATGCGACCGGGCGGACGGAGCCAATTCGAGAGCGAGCAACGAATTTGAATACGGCGCGCACTCCTCTCGCTGAACCATCCCGGCGTCTCTCTTTCCACCCCGGTTCCGATTCCGAATCAAAAAGATGCTGCAGCCGGCGAACGCGCGCGGGGGAGACCGCGCTCGCCGGCGAGAACCAAAACAATGGGACATCGATGGACCACACGGGATGCGAGCAAATGGTCGAACAACCGGAGGACATGCGTTCCCGGCAAGGCGCTCCCCGGACTCCCTCGGATATATTCTGATGCTTTTCTTTCCTCCTTCGCCACTATCGTACCCCTTCGTTTTCGTACCTTTTTTTTTTTTTTTTTTAAAGGACTCACAGTTGTGCATCTGCGCTCGATGCAGAACTCGGATTTACACTCGCAGAGTTGACGCTGAGAGAGGACGAACGATTTTTCACTCATTCGGTCGGTTCTGCAAATGTGTTTGGGTGGTTTTTTACCCGAATCGTCCGCGAGCCTCGGAGAGATTTTTTTTTACCCTCAAGGCGGCTCGGATTACAATCCATTTTTTTTCTGCGAATATCTATCGATGTTTATTCATTTACTTGTGTATTCACGGACATAAGTCATTCAGAGGACGATATTAATGTATCGGCTAAAATTTAGTTTTAAAATTAAATGACGGTATTGAAAGCTTTTTTACGTAAACTGTGTCTGAAATTTAAAACACATGTGCGTTGCAATTTTACAATAAAAATTTATATTTTTACCGACAATTTCAACGTAAAAAATAACAAACAACAATATGACTAAAAATAAACCTCGATAGAAATTCATTTTATTCGATCGTAAAAGTCTCGTACACCCAGAAAAATAATTTATTTGTCGGACAGCCGCAAATAAATATTTATTTGGTTTAAGTAAAATATTTATTTGCGGGTGCCCGACAAATAAATTATTTTTCTGGATGTACAGTTTCAGTTTGAAAAGCACGAGAGAGCCTGTGAAAAGATCAACGGTTCCTACATCTTCATTTCCCAGAACCGAGCATCCTCGGCAGCCAACTATGATAAGCGTAATTCGTACGGTGAAACGGTACAATAAAGACCTCGATACAACAAAGACCTCCCTTAGTGTAACAGGTACCTTAAATGATAAAAAGAAATTCGGAATGGTGATGATGAACTATCGGGTAAAATTAGAAATGTTCGGGATTTAAAGGACCGAATATCATTGGAGACTCAATGTGGAGGTTTTTACCCTCGAAGGATGTTCACTTCGCACGGAGCGCTTCTCCGCGCTTCGAAAATTCCGAAGAAAAAAGGAAATTCGATCTTTGTGGAACAAGAAATGACCACACGAGCTGCGGATCCGGCAACGGTAAGCGCTGAGATAGGTCCATTGCTATGCGTGGTAGCGTCGCCGAGGTCGGCCGTCCTCTCGAGGTCGACTCATAAAGCATCCCCGCGGTCCTCGTGCCCGATCCCCTTTGCTCGTCGTCGTACCCCGACGAAGTCTTGCGAGAACTGGGGACCCCATGTGAGCGCGTGTGCGCACACACATACGTTCGTCAGCGCATCGTCGATCTCGCTCTCTCTCTACGTGCTGGCATGAGAAAAATGTACGGACCGAATGAAATATTGTCATTCGTGTCGCGGACAACCGAATGTGAGTTTCGGGGAACACGCGTTAGTTACATGGGAGCAGCACCTGAAACTCGTGCGGGCCTGCACGAGCCACGAAAGATGCGCACTCGAGCGGTGGCGGCGGAGAAATTATAGAGAAAAAAAGCTAAATAATTACCATCATCGCGCATGTCGGTGAAGAGGATACTTTGAAGTTTTTCATTCAACTTCAAAGTATCCTCGCCTATACGCGCCTGGATCATTAAAAAAAAATCCAACCTAGCTCAGAAGTGGTCGCACGGGGCGATAAGCGTAAGACCGAAGCGCCGATGTCGGTAATGGCGAGCCGATCGCCGATTAGAAAAACGCGCCTTACGGTTAAGAAAGTACAATGGGTACCCTCTATTGCTCAACCTTAAAATATTCATAATTAAAAACCGAGAACGAAGAGTCTCGTGATCTCGTCTAATGTTTACCAGGAACTTAAAAAAAAAATAAGTTTATTATATTTCGAGCATTGTTTCGCGGATCGGAGCTCGCATGGAATTAATTACGAGTACGTAACGACGTGCATGATCGTCAAATTCTTAGGATCCGGCGTTCTCCTTCCCGTCGGGTACGCCTGCGTGTAATTGCACCGAGTTATCCCTGATAGTGTTAGTGATAGATAAGTATATAAGTGGTTTTGGCAAAGCGGACCCCCAGCGAGCTGCAAAACGAATATACGCTCCGAGTATAATAGTCATTGTCACAGTCTCGGCGGGCTTGTGTGCATACACACGTGTCCCACATGCGCACAGACGGGGAGGTTCGCCGGAGATATGCGTGACGAGTGCGCTCGAGAGGCGTCTGTGAGACACCACGAAGAGCCACCCGATAAAAATCTTCTACTCTCGCCTGTGTGTGACCAGAATTACATTACCCCGGCAGGCCTCACGTTGTGAAATAATGCACGCGAGGTCCTGGGAGAGTGTCATCCACTCGACGCTATACATTTCAATGAGAGAGAGAGAACTCGGTGCCCGAGAGCTCGAGAGCAATTATCCCGCGCAACGAGACCGCGGCTTCGCGGAGCTCTCGAGACTATTCCGCCATTATTGTTTTTGCGCGTGGTAAAAATGCGAAAAAAAAAAACATGAAGACGGCGAACTTTTGAAGTCGAAGACTCGGGCCGCTGACGCTGTCTCGAAGAGGAGTTGTTATCCCGCGGTGCAAATTCGCGAATCCGCGGAGATCTCGGGCACTGTAAAAAAAATTGTAAATTTAATGCACCGAACTGGAAGTTTTTATGCAAAAACTGGTACATTCAATTTAATGTACAATTGTGATGAAAAATCAATATACTTTTTCATTTAAATTAAAGGGAATTATAAAAATTAAAGTATAATAAAATAAAATTAAGGAACATTTTGTTATCGTTTCAATCCGGTATGAAATCATACGAATTGAAAGTAGAATTGAAACAATATTTTATTTTCTTTGGCAGCCCGCAAGCTAATTTTACTTTAATTATTTATATTTTTTTTCAGTGCGCCGTTATTGTTTTTCGCGTGGTAAAAAGGCGAAAAAAATGGAGATGGCGAATTTTTGAATTCGAAGACTCGCGACGCTGACGCTGTCTCGAAAAGCAATTATCCCGCGGTGCGTGCAACGAGACCGCGACTCCGCGGAGCTCTCGAGACTATTCCGCCATTATTGTTTTGCGCGTGGTAAAAAGCGAAAAAAATGGCGATGGCGAACTTTTCAATTCGAAGACTCGGGGCGCTGATGCTGTCTTGAGATCGCACTGTAATGGGTTGCACGGGAGCGAAGGCGGGCGGTGGTTCGCGGATTGGATTATTAGTAACTGTACGGCTGGAGGTTGTCGAGTGTGTGGGGGGCGGTAATTAGAATTAGCCAGTACGGTGCGCCGGTTCGCTCGGTTCATTCGTTCTAATTAGGTTCGGCCGAACGTGGGGCTCTCGCGCACACGTACAACCAAGATATCTCGCATTAATTCAAAACCACTTGGCGCTAATAACATAAGGAAGAAAAGTTCGAGGATACGCGAAGTCTCCGGAGTGCTCCAAATAAATTATGCATCTTTCGACGCCAGGCGTTGCATCGGGATGAGCATAAATTTAGATAAGTTATTACTGTTTTTATTTTTTATTTTTGCGTGGACGCAATTACGACGGAATCTCGGCGGACTATCGTTTTGAGGAATTGCAATTAAGCCAATTATATTAAATGTTAATGGTGGAAAATTTAAAAAATTTTACTGAAAATCTTGATTTCAGACTACATTGTCGTGAATGTTTTTTCTTTATTCGTAACTTCATGAGGCGAGTAACGTGGAAATAATAAATCACAGAAAATATTATCGATAATAATGTGTTTTATTTATTTTTTTCTACCGTTTAATAAGAATCCGAAGATTCGATGCCGATCTCGGATTCTCGGTATCGCGAACGACGAGTGTGGGTAAACGATTTCGTATTGTGCACGTTCACCTCGTCGACTGGGCAGAGGCCAATAGTATCAGGGAGTTTAAGCACACGGTGAATTGGTCATGCATGCGAGGAAACACTGGGCAAGTCGTGCGACCGGATCTCTCGATAAGATGCGCCACCGGGCAATTAATTAATTAATTAACCGCGGATTCGTGAATAAGTTTCTCTCTCTGCCCTTCCCGCTCGGCCGTGTGGATAAGTAGATTGTACCGGCATTGCACTCTGTACTTATACTGTAATGGGTTTATTTATTGGCGTTAGTCGGCTCTTATCGTCAACGCGTCAGCCTGAACTCGTACGGCAAAGGCGGCGGAACAACCGACCGAACACGGGATCCGAGTAGCGCAAAACTAAAACGAGAAATACCTCTCCGCGATTACTATCGTTTGTATATTGCCTTCCTGTCTTGTTATCATTATTTTAAGTTCACTTAAAAAAAATATAGGAATTTATATATGTGTATATATTTTTTCATTGGAATAAAATAAACTGGGAGAAGGATTTGATATAAATTACCATAAATCTGGTAAAAACCGACAGAACTTTCAGGTATGTGGAAACTACAGCGACAGCCTGGCAAAAATCCGTATTGAACTTAAGACATTCTGCTACAAAATATGGTAATTTTCGCTGTCGCAGATATTACTGGAATATCCCGTCATTTTTGCTAGAACATGACAGTATTTTTTATAGAAAATAAGTACTTCTCAGTAGAAAAGTACTTCTTAGTGGAAAATATGGTACAACGAAGACCTCGATAGCGCAGGATATTCTTGTTTCCTTCCTTAGTTTAACGAGTGTTCGAATCGGTGGGTAATCGGTAGCGTTGCAATCGCGAACCGTTTGTTTTACGTTTGTAGGCATTTAGGTTTTTGGTTTGTTATACTGGCATATTATGTAGATCAAATTTTTTTATGTGTACATACATAAAAAAAATGTCATCGACGAGATTTTCAGTTATTATCCACGGAATTCTTAGATTTAATCTACGAGATTCTTCGTTTAATCCACGAAATTCTTTGCCAGATACGCACAATTTTGCCAACCCGCCATCTGAAAAAAATTACCATACGGGTTGAGTAAAAATTGCTATGGCCCATGTGAACATTTTACATGTCGCGAGTGGCGTTGGTGTACCTTGTATGACTCTGAAGATATCTGCATGACATAAAATTCCATCTTTGGCAAGTGTCTATCGATACACGGCCTTTTTTACTTGTATCAATTTTATTCGCCAAGTGAATTTCCCCGAACGCAGTTCGTTCGATGCCCAACACGGCCGTTGGAACTTGATGAAATTTAATTTCAGGGTCATTACCATGTTGCCTGTTCGAAATTTATCTTACGACTTGGCAGTTTTTTCGAGATCCTTCTCACAGTGTAGAAACTTGATGCGGAAAATACCGCAGTTTCAATATAAAAATATCATGCCGCACTACAGGCATTGGGTGGGTTTTAAAACAATTGGAATATTGTTACGAGTTGTGCGATAGCGGTTGGCGTGTCGCACGACTAGCGCAGGGCTCCTTTACACCACTCCGCGGCCATTGAATCGATAATATCCACCGATCTCCATGTATACGACACACGTGTGAATTTCGATTCGTGACACAGAGCGCGGCAGCAACAAGCGCCGACGATGAAGAAGAGTATATTCGTGACGCCCGTAACGAGCCTCGCTCAGGGACTCTCCGCGAGGCACGAGCGATACGTGTTCTATTTTTTGTTGTTTTTTTTTTTGTTGTTTGGATTTCACGTTGAAAAAAGATTGTCGCGATAAATTCGTATCGTCTATGCGGATACCCGCAATGGCCTTTACTTCTCGGAATGTGCCATGTATTAGTTAAAATTTAATGCCCGTACGAGGAATTCACGGATCGGACTGTTGTTTGCGCGTGTCGGAGAGTTTGTCTGCAGCGAAGTGTCGATTCGATTCGGAATTCGTAGGATAATTACCGATTTCGCGTTCTTCCATCGGAGAAACGTTGTGACAAAAAATTTGTTGGGTTGTCGATCATTTTAGTCCAAATTCTGATCCGTCTTATGTCGGATCGATGGATGGTTTCACTACTTTTTTTTCAATATCGTTTATGTATTGAAATAATGTTCGGTTTCTCAATCGTTTTCTATCTAAAATCATGCTCTATCTTGTAAAAAAATCTATGCTGTAAAAAAAAAGTGTTCATATCACCGGGCATTAGCCAAATGCTACGTACTATGAACGATCGCACATATATTTTGATAACGCCACAATTAATTAACGCATCGATTTATTTTTTTAAACTTTGGCGTCAAATTTCAATGAATAACGTTCGGTTTATCGACCCTTTTCCATCTACAATGACGCTCATCTATGTTGTAAAAAAAAAAAACCGTAGTCATATCACCCGGCATTAGCCAAGCGCTACGTACGTTTATTGATGCTACGCCTCAGTACGCAGCTAATGTTTAAAAACGGCTGGTATTATCCCCCTCCGATCCGGAACGTCAATCGCGAAAATTTTCGACGCTCATTTCCATTACCGTTTCCAGCGGCGTGACCGACAAGTGGTTACCGCTTCCTTATTTTCGCGAAAAACACTTGCATGCAACGTTCACGAGTAATTTGAATTTTTTTAATGCGCCCGGTTAAACGGACGGGAGTTTGAGAAAAAATTTAGCGCAATTCGCAATGCACATATATTCATTCGCTCGCGTAAATTCAACGCTGAGCCCCGGGTCTGTATAAAGCGGTAGTCGATGCGAAAGTCGAACCCGCGTGCCGCTCGCAGGAATTAAGGACTTTAGTTATCGTTATCCTATATCGTCACATCCGGCCAATTTATCAGTGGAATTAATACGAGACCGCGCCTGATGACCATCTAAAAGTGGCGCGAGGGGGTGAGCGAGCCCACAAAAGGGGGACACCGAAAAAAATATATACATACATACATATATATACAGGAGGGAAGCATCGGAGCGGGTAGTCCTGGAATTGTCCGAAACGCGGTCGCGACATAACGAACTCTCGAGGAACGAACGCGGCTATCGCAGCGTGTCCACCAAACCCAGTATCGCCGTTTCTGATCGCTAAAGCGCGATACACGCGGGGTTTGTAACACATAAGCAAACGAGGACGCGCGCGAGCGCAAGTCTGAGCGACAGGACACACATCAAACGAATATTTTTTTGTTACTCGCTTGAGCTGCCGGTACGCGAGCAAACGAGTTTTAGAAGTTCAAGCACATCCCTTACATTCGTGTTCGGTGCAAATTATTTATGTTCCCGGTCGATATGTGGGATGGAAAATACCGTAATTCAGTATTTCTTTTTTTCATCCGAATTCAGTAGTTCGCGGACAGTGAAGGGAAAATCAGCTTGTTGTGACGGAAAAATTACAAGGACCTCGAACGAATCGTCATCTCGGAACGTGAAACTAGAAAAAAAAAATACTGCGTACGGTTGCCGTAAAACTGCTAAGAATGTTGTGCACGATCTATTTTCGGTTATGAATTCCTAAACGATGTTGACTGGATTAAATTTTTGCGCAAAACTGCCAAAAATATTGTGTTGGGTGTTTTTGGGATTAAGTCCCTAAAAATATCGAGCAGATTAAGTTTTTTCCGTAAAACTGTTCAAAATTCAAACTGTTCAAAACTGTTCTAAACTGTTTCAACCGATTTGCATTCGAGACATTGCAGGGCGAATGCCGGGCGCACTGCGGGGCGAACTGCGAGGCGAAACATTACGCAGCCTCAAAGAAGCAATATCGAAGCAGGGTTTCTTTATGTCACTGTTCCGTGTAGCTGGTACACGTTTTTTTTAACATTGCTCTCGATCCACAAGACACGAATTTGCTTTCGGTACCTGAGGTGTGACGTAATGGGCGACAGGTTCGTAATTAAACGAGATTTATTAAATCGGTCTGCGAGATAGTTAATTCCTCTCATACGGCCGTGGGACCAAGAAACGATGGACAGAACCCGGTAAAAAGAAAAAAGAAAAAAAACGTCCAAAACGAGAAGAATCTCGCTTCTGACGCGAGTGCGAGAACTGCGTTGAAACTGGGGGGAAGCGCGCGCGCGAGCGAGAGCAACGTGATTTGTTTGGTTCTCTGGTGCGTGCGGCGGACTGGACTCGCTCGCTCGTCCGTTTGATGTCCCGGTAACGATACCTCCGAGTTTTCTCGTAAATTCTCCAACTGAGAGTTTCTGGCATCCCTCTCTTTCTCTCACGAGCGGCGTGTGCAAGGAGCCTCGGTATTCACACATATTGTAGCTAGTATACGTGTAGTACACAGAATTAAAAGACGACCGAAGTCCTCGCGGTCCCGGTCCCGGTCACGCTCGTGGGAGACGACGATTTCCTTGGAATTATGCTAATTGCCGGATTCCCCGAAACACACATATCCACGCGTTGTGCTTCGAATCTCCGCGCAATACGTGATACTGAAAATATAAGTTAATCCTATACTCATTTACCCACTCTTGGGATATATCAATATGCATGACTTCGGACAAGTTTTAGCGTATCCGCTGAAACTTCGCTATGATCTCTCATGTAGAGGCAAGGTATGATCGACCACGGTCGTTGCTCCCGTAAAGGATGAAAAGGACGTAAAGGATGCCACGAAAAGACGCGGTTGTAATCAGTCACAGTTTTTTCCTGCTGTATCAAACCAATTGCAATACGTACTCAACTTCTTTTCGGGATTCGAGTTAAGGTGGCATGAGTATGAACTCGATTATTACATACAATGACAATTTTTTGATATGTCGGAAACAATGCATACAGGATGATGTCTGCAAAATTTTGAAATTGCGTTACCGGATTAAATTAGTTGGGTCGCGATCGCGTTGTTGTTCCATTTTACTTGTATTTCGCGATTAGAAGCGTATAGGAACAATAAGCTTTCTGAACAATAAACTTTCTGTTTAAATACAATGTTTTTCAGGTTTCGCGTGTCAAATTTTTCCCCCGGTCAAACGACGTGAGCGAAAATTCCTTCTGCCTTAATATTTAAAACTTCTCAAAGAATGCTAGTAGGTAGTGTCATACATTTTTTATGTAAAACCGTATCATATTATTATTTTCTTCGAAACCTAAATAGCGACACTTCAAAACGTTCATAATACAACTCTCATTTGACTAGCTAATGTGCAAGTACTACCTTAATTGAAAACTGCATATGACCGCCATGATCGGAAAGCAAGCTTGGAAGTGCGGACATGGGTCTCGTTAGGTTCTACCGGCTACGATTGTTATGCTATTTGAAAAATCGCCATTACACATGTTGCTAGCATCCTGTCGTATCGATTGCACTACAAAGAAACATTAAAATATTGATCAGAGGCGGAATAATAACGCGATGAAGACAGGAATGTGTACTGCTAAGGTTAACTCTGTGCAGCACTATCTATATGGTGCTTCGTTATACATAAGAAAATATTGCCAAATTTGTACGAGATACTCGGAGAGTTGTTACACATGTTTGAGATTTTTTTCAAATTTTTTAAACCTTTTTACGGTGGCACATAGTTCGTTTTTCACAATGAAAAGATGGCGCATGAAGGGAGTCTTTATATGGATAGACGGGCATGATTACACATTCGTATTTGAGGTACTAACGCGTGTGGTATTTTCCTTGAGGCTCCGTCACGTCCGGACACCGAGGCGCGAAGAGTCACATTACTCAAAATGTACAGCCCGTGCATCAATCTCTCTCTCCCCGTGTGTCGTACGTCTTCCCGGGACCAACCGAGCGGAACTGCCGGCATAGAATCGTCAATTACCTCTGTAGTCTCCCGGTGGCCGCGTCCCGTGTGTAAAAATTCGGTGAGCTGCCTACCGCATTACAGTTCAAACTAGTTGCTCCCTAGTTTTGGGTACGAGTAAAAAACAATTTTTTTCATTGAATTTACGCGAAATTTAAATCGGATAGTTGCTGCATTTTCTGTCGCGCAAATGGCGCGATCGGTACCAAAATGGCGGCCGGTGGTCCCGGGCCTTTTCAACAGCAGAATTAGCCAAACCCCAACAATTCCTCTGATGTTACATCAAACCCTGTACGCGAAACACAAATCGGATCGCAGCTAAATCTTTTGTGTCGCGAAAATGGCGTGATCGGTACCAAAATGGCGGCCGCTGGTCCCGCGCCTTTCCCAACAGCGAAATTCGCCAATCCCCAACGACTCCTCAGCTATTACATCAAACCCCGTAAACTCGAAAACCCCGTACGTGAAACTTAAATCGGATCGTAGATAAACCTTCTGTGTCGCGAAAATGACGCGAACGGTACCAAAATGGCGACCGGCGGTTCCGGGCTTTTTCCAACAGCAGAATTAGCCAATCGCCAATAATTCCTCAGCTATTAAATCAAACCCCGTAAAGAAGGTTGGTACATTTAACAAACATCTCTTCTTCATAAAGCTCCCCCCATTTTTTTCCCTCGTTAACTTCACAATTTTTTTTTCATCGCCGTATCTTCAACTAGTAAAAAATTGTAAAAGTAACAATAAAACATTCGTTCAATGCAGAAACCTCTTTTACTCTAAACATAACAATGCAAGCCTCATGACTGTGTCATCGATGCTTCTCCGCATAGAATGGCGATCGGTACCAAAATGGCCGTCACTGGTCCCGCGCTTTTTTCAACAGCAAAACGACTCGACCTTTCTACGTCAAATAATTCCCCCGAAATAATATAAAAACTATAAACCCAATTTTCAGGGGTCCATCCCCGCTGCTCCGCATCGAATGGCGAGCGGTACCAAAATGGCGGCCACCGGTGCGTCTCTTCCTCCGTCAGTGTTACCGGATTGCTCAACGAAACCTCCGCAATCATACATCTCCACGACCCGTACACTTCGGTGCCGCAACATCGAATAAAGAAGCAAGTCCCGTCGAACCGTTGCCCGAATATCCACCGACTCTTGCCGGTCGTATTCCCGACGAGGGGGAGGCTCTCGTCGGTCCGAGACCGCGAACGATGGTGGGTGCGCGCTCGCGAGGCAGCGCTCGGTACCGCGCAAAGAGAGAAGAAACGGAGCAGGAGGGAATGCATCGGCAATATCGTTAGTGCCCCAGCGTGGGAGGCGGACAGAGCCCGAAGAGAGACAGAAGTTAGCTCGGTGCTTCGCGAGGTTTTAAAGGCATGGAATCACGCGACGTCGTGAACACAAGTACACACACAAGCGTGTTCCGCGGTGTGTTTCTCGACCGCGGCGCGGGATGCGACGAGCCAGGAGGAGGTGCTCGTCGACACGCGATGTAGCATGTTAGCCGTACGCCAGATCGGGATTGGTCGGTACACCGTGGGGCGTCCATGGGAGCACGCCTTTCATTGGCCCCCTGTGCTAACAAGACAGCAGCACCAGCAGCACCGGCAGGCTTCACCGAAACGAAATAATAAAACCAGACTCTCTCAGAGAAGCCCCCGCGGGTTATTTCGCCTCTATGCTCTCTCGCCGTCTCCTTCCTCTCCCGCATGTTCTCTCGCTCTCGCGAACCCGCGAGAGCGAACCTCGCGGTTGATGCTGCACCCGCGCGCGCCGATCACGGAGCGGGAGAGCAGGGGGGGAGCTCCGACGAGGAGGAAACCGAGAGGCAAAGAGAGGATCGAGAGAACTCCTTTTATTTCATACCGCCGATGATAAAATATAATATAAAAGGCCATTCATTACGTCTGGTCTCGCGTTATAGCCATCGTAGAGCGAGAGGCGCAGAAGTATTGTCTCGGTTCTGCGCTGCGTGACGACTGGCACTCGTTGCAGGTTCGCATAACTTATACGTGCACGTCACGGATGTATGCATACGAATGTATATGCATACGTGTGAACACGTATGTGGGCATCGGCAGGCGAGGAGTGCAGCAGAAATCGCGAAACCCTTCACCCCATGGCGAGAACGCTCTCGTTATTTTATTATCCGTACGTCTGTTTGTCCCGTCGCGTTCCAATGCACCATCGACATCGACAACCCCGACGTTCATTGGCATTACTTCGTCTACTGGGAACGCTGATTTCAGCGGTATTTTATATTGTTGTATTCTTGACGGTTTATGGTACGTGACGTTGCGATTTCTGTGGCTCCCGGCTTGAGAAACGAGCGCTACTTTGTGACGTCCCTCGATACGATGCGCGACGGAAACCACGCTGGCTCGCGGGAATGACAAGCTGCATTGATGGCACATGTCGATTCAATTGACTCGCCGAGCGAGGGATTGAAGGCGGTACAATTTTCTGACAATCTTATCGACGAAAACGACGAGAAATTTATCGTTTCTTCGGGACAATCTGGGGTTTTTGTTTGTTTGGTTTTTCGAACATTAGACCGTTGACCATTTTCAGGATAATTAATACATAAAATTGTGAAATTTTGCACCTTAAATTTAATTTATTGGTTCACAGGTTAAAACTTAATACACTGTTTACGAATTTTCGTACACAAAGTTTATACGGTGCATGTATATTTTTTTTAGATGCAATCGGGGCCTTTAGTCTCTGGATGGAATCAAAAAATGTGCAAACAATGTTTTAGAGAACATGGTAAATTTCACTTTTATAACGATTAATGTACATTTTTCAGTCATTTTCATCGATAACGGATGAAAATTTTGCTATATCAATTTGTACATTTATCACCGAGAAGAAGTTACATTTTACCGGTGATTGACTTATAAAAATATCTCACGTATCGATCAGTCAGTGCGGCAATTTTTTGTTGGAAATTAAAAAATGTTGAATTCAAATTTTTCGATGCCGATATTAATATTGTTTTCATGCGAGAATTTTCGTAGTTTCGGGAAGTCGTTACTTGCCGTCGGAACTCGCGCGATCGCGAACTAGGCAGGATTATCGTCACCAGTGATTATAAGCGTAGCGAACGAAACATTTAATGACTCGAAAGTGAAAATGTTTTGACGCAAAGAAAATGTCGATTGACTGGTGACCGGTTATCGTTGGCCTCTGCATCGATACATTTCCCTCCTAACCAACTAAGCATGGCGAACGACCGAAAGATATACACTCCACTCTACAAAATAAATCTTCAATCCTGATTACCATCGGCAGTTATACCGAGAGGCAGTTTATAAAGATAATTGTTTCGCTCAACGAGGAATATTATATACGTCGAGTCGAAGAAAAAAAATTAGAGCGCGACGAGTGAATTGAAAAAAAAAAAATGTATTTCTTGTTTATCGAGGAAACGAGCGTAACGATAAGCACTTTCCATCGTTGCGTGATGCTACTTATGGTATTAAAAAGAAAAAAAGGTATATTAATAAAGTCGAGAGTTTAATTCCCCGTTTGCACACCCATTCACTTAATCGTGTTAGCATTATCGTAGCAAAAGAAAAACATCTATATTTTGTTTTTACAACTTTATCCTCCGTTGATTATCGTTTGTTCATTATCAAAATTCTCTCGATGTCTTTTCACTTTTCTAAGCGTGATATAAATATTCCCGTATTATTTCAATCGTGAATATACTGCGTTAAAATTTACATACATATACATATATATATGTATGTATATGCCGGTTACGATACTCTTCAGCGACGAGCAATTACTTCGCGATGCGTTTGTTCGCTCTCCGACAGGAGATGAAAAATCGTTCGATGAAAGATCGTTCGACTAATGACCGATGTGATAATTGACGGACGTTTGACCGCTTGACCGCGCGCGCCACCTCGATCTCTCTCACCTCGCGAGTCCGCGCTTCCATTCGCTGTACGCGCTCAAGAAACCTCCGCGCAGCGCGCACCTTCTCTCGAGCAATTACTATTTCGATGAATATTCGAAGCGAGAAACCACCCGCAGCGAGCATCGATTTTTTTTTTTTTTTTTCTAAAGTCCATTAGCCTGCTTCGTTGGCTCTCGCGCGAGTTTCCTCAGCACTCCGCGGGACACAGCTCCCGAGCGCAATAGATCTACGAGACGAGAGTGTCTCGAGAATTTTCAGCCGCGCGCGGAGTCGAGTCATAGCCGAGCGAGGAGAGTTAAGAAAAAAAATGAATAAAAATAAAAATAAAAAAAATTAGTATCGTGAGGAAAAAAAACGAAACGTGAGAAAACGTGGGAGAAAGATTCTGCTCGGGGAGTATAGGGGAGAAGGGAGCATCGGGCATAGTGCGAGGATGAGCCGAGCGACCGCGGCGAGTCGTGGAGAGTCGAGAGAGCCGAATATCAGAGGGAAAGAGCGAGGAAGAGGTGAACCTATATGGACGCCCGGCCAGGGGATTCGGGTTTCACCGCTTTTTCTCTTTATTTTATATATCCATGAAAATACCCGAAAAGGACTCGAGGAATTATTTTATGGCTGGTAGCCAGGAGCATTATATACCTATATGCTAATTTAACGGATAGGGAGATAGAGCGAGATTTCTTATTCTTATTCTTATTCTTATTCGTCCGTCCGGCGCGTTTGCCTCGGAATAGAACGAAAGAGAGCACCGCCTTCCTTCTCGCACCGTTGCGACCGCGATATTTTGTTAGCCACTCACGATGACTCGTTGAGTTTTTACCACGTATAGAGCATCGGATCTTTTTCGTTGCCTCGATTCGCTTCGTATGATTTTATTTTATTATTATTTTTTTTTAAATTCAGAACTTTTTGATTTTTAAGCTCTCGAAGCACGGCGATCTTATCTCCGGTACCTCGTTAGAACGCTCTGTCCTTCGAAGAGCTCGATAAAAAATTACCAAATTTGCACGACATACTCGGAGGGTCGATACGCTTGTCCGGGCATTTTTTCAAAATTTTTTCAAAAGTTTTTATAAAATTAGTAAATGTTTCTAACTTTACTCGTGCTTTATTCTTCTTACTTCTTCCCTACTTCTTAAACGGCTCGATAAAAAATTACCAAATTTGAACGACATATTCGTAGGGTTGATATGTCTGAGAATTTTTTCAAAACTTCTTCAAACGCTATTATCATCGTAAATTATTACAATTGAATTTGTATCTTGTGTACCCATTTCAAGGAAGCTTTTATTAAATTAGTAATCGACTCTCGTTTTAATCGTTCATTATCTTCAAAATTTAATGAGCCATTTCTATTTGCCTTTTCTTCTCACTGAGCAACAGAATATAAATTCGGCTGTTGGGTGGAGCTAGTTTTTTCCAGGTGGGACAATAATCCGGGCGTGGGCAAAGCGTCTGGAGAACAAAAAATAAATAAAAATAATGGGAATAAAATAAAACAAAAAATCGTGTCTTTATCGTCGCGACCGCCTCGCGGGACGCTTCATCGGAGGGTGGAACAGATATGCCGAGCGTTACAAAGATCGAGCGAGGAGGCAAAGAGGCGCGTGTTTGCCTCTCGCCGACCGGACCGGCGGATATTCAATCACCGAAACGAGACTCTTCGGCATTAGCATAAACCTAATATGCCACGGACACAATGCGTTATTAAGTTGAAGAGAGAAAGATGTGCCGAAAGAAGGCGACAGCGCGGCATCGAATACCTGTATACGATATACAGAAAAAAAATCGGGAGTGAGGGAGATTTAAAAAAAAAGCATAATACCTTTACTACTGTGGCGGAGGGTTGCTCGCGTTCAAGATCCCGGTCCCCGATATATATACGACTCTGGCTCGCATCGGAGCACGGAAATTCACCGCGACGAGACGCCTGTACGCTCTACTTAACATAATATAATTGACCACACGCAATTCAATAGATTTTGCATAATAAACGGATCTCATTGTGTCTCTCGAATTGCAACGCATACTCCCATGTGCTGCATTCAAGAAAGACGATTTTCCGTCCGCTCTGTCCTGTGGCGCACGTAATTATTGTTTTTTTGTGCTCCATGCACTGGAAACGATGAAACAGGAAAGATTAACTTCGAATTAACCCTCCGCGTGCGGGACAATTTTTTCGCCCAGAGCACAAAGGTTAAGTTACCTTCTGTCGGGGACAACAACTAAGGAGATGTACATTTCTTTTTGTACCCTCGAGAGAGACACTTCGAGGTAGCTCTGCATTTTTTTCAGAATTTTCTTACCACGTTTGGTTACCGTTCGAAGAGTCTGAAGATGCCCTGAGAGAAGGATCTAGTGAAAACTACCGATCACCTGAGGAAAATTATGATAGCACATAGTAGTAGGGAACTCGGGCGCCACCTATGACGAAAAGTCTCAGATTTTCCAAGAATTTGTACCATAATATCTACGAAAAATTCTTATAAATCATAATAATTATTATTATAATTATAGTAAATATATAATTATATACTAGAATATATAATTACAATTATAACCATAGTTCCCTACTTCTATGGGCTATGGTAATATCTCTCAAGCGATATAGTCATATTTACTAGGTCCTTCTAGAGCTTTGTTGGCAATTGACGGCGTCAGAGATTGTATTTTAGCATGAAAGTCGAGAAAAAGTTGGGGGTTGTAAAAGCCGAAAGCCGCACACACTGGAATAAATCTATCTGTTAGATCCTTCTCTCAGTGTGGTGGATTGGCGAACGCGTCATCATTGAGCCAGCATCCAGTTACCGAATAGTTAACTCCCTAATAAAAAAAGACCTAAATTACAGTAATTAAAAAAACGACACCTTGAAGTTTTTTATTTTTAACGAAAAATTTTGAAAATCGACCGCGTAACTTCGCTTCAGGGTCTCGAGACCGCTCGTAGGCGCCGAGGGAATGACTAAAACGCCGTGCGACGTTCCGAGGGTGAAAGGAAGACGGAAAGCGAAAGAGAATCCTCGAAGTGAGATGCCGTTGCGCGGGAGGAAGCGCATCGCGGCGAGAGGACGGGCGGAAAGAGCGTCGGGAATGATAATGAATGAGAGATGGGTGGGGTGCGATAATCGGGCGCATCATGCATAGTTAGGTATTATATGCCCGGAGTCGGCTCGTTTTTCCCTCACGGCCTGCAGAGCCGCGGTGCCCTTTTCCTTCGCTTCTCCCGATGTTCCTCGTTTTTTTTTTTATTTGTGTACTTTCACTGTCACGCCTGGGACGCGCGTGCTCGCGCCGCAGTGCATTATGCTGAATGAATGTCTATCTAATACCCTCGTGACTCGTTGTGCGGTGCGTCTCGTCAGTGCGACGAGTCCTGTTTGTCGGACACGTCGAGACAATGAGCCTGCCGCAGGTGTAGTCGGGATGATTACCTGTGTGCGCGTTGTTTTTTCGTGTTTCGACCGTTAGGCCGAGGTGGGGAGATCGACGATCCGGGGGCGCGATTCCCAGCAGCGGGTCTCGTCGGGGCTCGACAGCGCATCGTCGCCGGGGGACCCCCCGTGGCGTTAACGGAACCGCAGACGGAGTCCGGGAATCATCGTCTCGTCGAGTGCCATGCGTGTCGTACGATACGGGCCCGGGGGCATGCCGACACTTCCGCGACACGTCCTTGGCTCTCCCGCGCCCCCTGGCGCCGATCGTGAGATCGATGGATCTTCCCCGAAGCCCCTCGATCATCTCTCATGGCGAATTAAAGATTGCTTTCTCGGCTCGACGGTGGATCTTCATGCAAATATATTGATCGACTCGATGAAAAAATTAAATAACAAAAAATATACGTGATACTTTTGTCACCTGCGAGCGATCACCGAAGAGTCGTGCGAATTTTTTTTTGTTATTCAGATTCACATTTGCTGCTGTTACTGCCAACACGTATGAGTGCGAGAGAGATAAAGGACAAATTTTGAATCGATATTTCGTAGAAATGATTCTGTAAAATGAAAAACGAATTGCGGGGCGCACTGCGTTAATCAAATAGGCAGTGAGCCCCGCGATTAGTTTTTTCATACTATGCATCCATTCCGGAAAAAAATGGATTGAAAATATTTTGCAAAAATGGTACATTGAATTTAATGTACAATTGTGATAAAAAATTAATATACTTTTTCAATGAAATTAAAGTAAATTATTAAAATTACAGTACGTTAATAATAAAATAAAAATAAGTCATTAATAATCAAGAATTTCCAATGTTTCTAAAACACTGAACATTAATTTTCCATCACAATTGTACATGAAATTTAATATCTAAAAGTTTTTGCATAAAAACTTCCAGTTCGCTACATTAAATTTCATACAAATTTTTTTTACAGTCAATTTATTTTTATTCTAAATATAAATATAAATAAAAATAAAGTAAAAAGTCTATCCATTAAAAATGGATAGACTTTTTACAGTCTATCCATTTTTCCCCTCATAAATTTTTTTTCATTTTACCCAATTTCGCAAGACCCTCTTTTTGTTTTTGTCGTAACCTTTGGTCATTTGACACAGTCCACACGTGACCGTGTGCAGGCTACGAGAATGCGTGAGAAAGAGTTTCATGGGCAGTGCGCGATAGCGCCAAGGGTTTCGGAAAACTATAGACGAACGGGACGGGGATGAGAAAACGACGATGTATATAAAGCGAGAGAGAACGCGGAGGTTTAAAGCAACCTGGATGAGGATGAGTATAAATATACGGGGATGCAGGAGAGCGTAGAGAAATGTGGACCGGGATAGTCGTGTCCTTAATTGACAGGCCTTGGTCCGGCTCGCGTTGGCTCGGGAGACTCTCTCTCGAGGAGAGTCGCGCGCGAGCGCGTACGGCCTTTGGGGCCGTGTGTGCTGGCAGGACCTCGTTAGCGAGAATCTCGCGGCTCTCGCTGTGCCTTTCTCGCTCTCTTGCGTTCGCGCTGGCTCTCGGGACGCCAGTCAGAATGCCATCTGCAGCCGGCAGGTATATATATATATATATGGATATATATGTATATATATATACATACATACATACATGCACACGATATATACTAGCCGGGAGAGTCAGCGAACGATCGGTGGAACGGGAGAGGGACACATACGCTCCTCCTTTGCGAAGGCGAGGCAGAGGGAAAGAGAAAAAGACAGACAGGCCGGGCGAGGAGAGACGTCTTTAAATTAGTCCGGACACATTATCGTCGATAACGCGCGCACCCTTGGCTACCATCCTCGTGCCGCCCGACGCGGCACCGCGCGATACTCTGGCTCGAATCGCGACGAGGGAAAGAATACTACGGGGCTGAAGACACTAAGCACGGTCGTTGGCCAACCTGGTTGAATGGGAAAGCCAGTCACCGGCATTATTTACATTTTTTTTTTGCTACACACCCAGAAAGATAATTTATTTGCGGCTCACGCTTCAAATAAATTATTTTTCTGGGTGCATTGGCTTCCGCTGATAACCGAATTCGTGTGATGGAAGGGAGACCGGGGTTGCTTGAGACGGCCGACCTTTACACGATGGGGTTACGAAATAGAGCTGGCCAAGCATGGCGTGGATTTTTTTGGAGATAGACGAAGAGGATTTGATGCAAAACATTGAAGATACAAATTTGAGGGTCAAGAAAGAAAGAAATAAACTTCGTTAGAGTATATTTTTTCAAGTCGAATAAAATTGATTTGAATACTTGCACTGAGAAAAAATTACATAGTAAAAGCAACTATATCGACTTTTTACCATTAATAATTTTATAGTTAAAACAATGACAAAAAATCATGGTTGCAACCGAAAATATAGTTCAACCAATTGTATTGGTTGAACTATTCGTTACAGTAGGAAATACGATCCTTGTTCCCAGCGTGGCCCGCATTAAGATTTTTTTTAAATAACTTAAGGTTGTTTAAATGAAAGAAAATTGATTTAATTAACAACTTTCTAAATCGATTATGGGACATTGTTTGGGTAAATACTAATTAGGTTTTCTATTTATTTATTATCAATGCCAGGAGGACATATATCACTCATAACTGGAAAAAACAATTTAAGAAAAAATGGTCCGTCAACAAACATAAATGGCCTTTTTTTAAATTTCTTTCCCGAGACAGAAAGCGTCGAAATTCTTGCCAATAAATATGCCGACCTGCCAATAACTGTAATTCGCCCCGCCGTGTAAGTGCCAAGAGGATACTATTACCGCTGTTTTCCCCCAGGATCTTACACATGTCTCCGATCTCTCGCACGAAATCCCGCTGGGCAGAACCTCTCGCAGGACACTCATGTCCGCGAGTCTTCTCGGCCGTCCTCCGGAACGGTTTCTGCTCCGCTTCGAGCGCGTTTATCTTGGCCGTTCCCTCCGTCCGAGCCGTACGATCCGGCGATTCTCTCGCGAATTCGATTGTCTTCCGAGAAATTTGTTTGGCTCTCGCCCTGGAATCTTTATTCAATGCACTGGGTCCGAGTCCCACGTGGCCCACCCACGGTGAAAGAACTGTGCGCAGCCTCCGGGACCGACCGGTACGTAGTTAGTTCGTCGTAGAGATAAATGGACGTAGATACACAGTTGTTGGAAAGTATAGTTAAAAGTGATTGGCTTATTGGTCATGTAGGACACGCCGTTGCAAGAGCCTCGTTGGGACGAGATATTGTCAATGTCGTTCCGGGAAAATTAACGATAGTGATTTTTTTATTTTACTATATTCTCGGCGAGGAAAAATTTTAAAGATTTTTCCCCGCGTTACATGGCCGCTCGTGTCACCGGTGATTGGTGATCATTAGTCAACCGTTCGGTTATAATAATGAAGAATCGAATTTCGAAGGAGCCCTCGCTCGGATGTCCCCTCGCTTGGGACGTTTATTGGAGATCGAATCCTCTCGCGGTTGATGGATCGACCGTAGTCGGGACCCTCTCGAACATCTCGAATAAATGAACCCGCGTGCGAAGAACTCTCGGGACGTACACGTCAACCCCCTCGGCTATTCGCTCTCTCGGTCTCTTATCGGGGAATGAGAAAGGTACGACTCGCGACCGGACGGTGAGGGGAGATAAGTATTGGCCACCACCACCGGTGCATGCACAACTCGACGTTCGTTGCTGTTGTCGAGCCTGCATGTATATCCATTCACGTATTTACGTGCTGGAATGCGCTAAGTACTCGGCCAGGCCGGGGATCGCATAGCACACTCGTTCTTGCGATCATCGCTCATTCTCTCTATCCCGGCTAATTAAACGCGGGCCCGTGGTTCACCGAACGCATCAACACCTGTGCCTCGCTACGCCAGTTTGGCAATCCGAACTGACGACCCAGTGAATTATCGTCCGGGGTACTCGTGCTCCGGGGATCGTCGAGGAACCGACACGATAGTCGGAGACCGAGATTTACTTACACTCAGAAAAATATTTTGTTTTATGGGTAAACCGCAAATAAATATATATTCAATTCAAACAAATATTTATTTAGATGGCTGAAGGTCTCCGGTCGATGGCCAATTGGCAGCATATATGTGATTTAGGTCTGTTATAAATTCACTACTACTTGTATTATTTATTTAATTTAAATAATAATTATTTATAGAAAATAAATACACATTTATTTGCAGGGTACCCGTCGAATAAATTATTTTTCTGGGTATAGATATTTTATACTGAGAAAAGGATCTCGGAAAAACTACTATCGCAATCACAACGCCATCAATTACTATATTTTTCTAATAAGAATTTATATTCAAGCAAACAATTTGCGGGATATTCGAGTAATATCTGCGATAACGAAAGTTACCATAAACTGTAAAAAAAATCCTATGAAATTCAATGGACTAGCACTGGAAGTTTTTATGCATAAACTACTATATTTAATTTCACCCACAGTTATGGTGAAAACTTAGCGTCCAGTATATTTAAAATTTTAGAAATACTTTACTTTTAATAATTAACTTCATTTTTACTATAAAAGTACATTAATTCCAATAATTTACTTTAATTTCCCTCTAAAGATCAATTAATTTTTTTCGACACTTGTACACTAAATTTAACCTACCAGTTTTTGCATAAAAACTTCCAGTCCGGTGCATAAATAAAAAAAAAAAATTTTACACTGTATTTTCTAGCAGAATGTGTTAAGTTTAATACGATCGTTCCGGTTTTTACGAGATTTATGTTAATTTCTATCAGATCCTTCTCTCAGTGTATATTTCATTTAACTCTGAGTGTTGCTGAAAATGAAATTGTAAGCAGTTAAATCTGAAAATCAACGGTGAAGATACAACTTCCGGTTGCGTCACTCTCCATAAGCTTGGATTCTTCCAGACCAATGGAATAGCCGCCGAATTTTTTTTGCATCGCAATTTCCGCCCTGGTTCCCGATATCCAAATACAATATCGCTCGTAAGGTGAGATCGTGCTGTGGGTGTTCTAACGTTTTTCGGACACGCGCGCCACGAACTTCGATATATTACAATTTGTCTGAGGAAAAGATTTTTTTATTTTTTTTAAAATTTTTTTTTAAGATCCTATATGGACCCCCCGTGGATTTCGTAGCGCCACAGCACGAGAAGTCCCTCGGAGCCTGGGAGCTCATTGTGTTGCGCTCCCATGCCAAGTTAGCCATATAATAGTAATATAATACTTTTTATTTTCTTCAACCTCTCGCGCTTTCTCCGTTTTTTTTTCCCTCTCTCGTTCCCAATAGAGCGGCGATATTTATGCTCGTGACGAGGCAAGTACAAGGTAGAGTGCGTATATAAAGAACGAAAATAAAAGAGCGGGGAGAGCGACTCCGCGCAGCCACCCTCTATCCACGCGAGATTAACGGCAGCGTTGAACAGGTCGGGGTGCTCGTACCTTCGGCGATATTACATAAATTACTAAACCAACCGCCGGTGAGATCCAGAGAGCCGGCTCCGAGCGAGCTATTTAGAAGTCATCAAGCCGTTTTCACGTCGAGAGAGCACGTCGATGATTGCTTATTAACCCGATCGATCTATTAACATATCGACTCGACGATCGATCGGTTCGATCATCAAATCTCGATGAAGATGGACGAGGGCGATCGAAGGCACAAAGTCATCTTTCGCCGTTTTCTCGTCTTCACCTTCATAAAAAAAAAGAATTCTATGCAATAAAATACAAAAAAAATCTGCATATTAACCCTTTATAAGTCACGCCTCTATCCCCACTCTTAGGCGCTGCCGTAGCAACGCCTGGCCCCCACTCCGCATCCGTTAGTCTCGTTTCGGTACGGTTTCGGGTGGTGCGACTTAAAAAGGGTTAAGATTTTCTGCTGTCTCAGTGAAGATCAAAATTTGCAAGTCGTTCGACGGAAACAATCGAGTAATTCGCGGTTGAGAAATTTTCGTCTTAGTATCGCGCAGACATTATCTACGATTCCGAGAATATCTCCGGTGATAAGAAGAGATCGACGCTGATAGGCTGATATCGAGCGGGCGTCGAAGGAATACCGATCCTTGGCATTCTTTCCACGAATTCACTGATGATCAACCAAACAGTGTCACGCTGTGACGAAGTATCATAAAACGGTAGCCGCGCCGCTCGCTGGTGAGCCTTCCACGCCACTTCGAATAAAAATTAATATTAACCGCAATTATCGTTCTCCCCCGTGTCCCGGTTAATTACGAGACAAGGTACGGGCCGGTGGGCTCGGAGAGCGCCGAGAAAGACAGCCGGGCGACGAGAACCGTCTCCGGGTCCAGCACGAATTCTTCGTCGCTACCTGCGCGCGCCTTCGCTCTCTCGTGTCCCGAGAAGTTTCCCTTCAAGCGCGTTTTACTGTAATAAAGTGGAAACTTTATTTTCGGGAGTCGGAACGGTGCGCGAAGGGCCAGCGTGCGCGCCTCGCCTCGCATTCTACCTGCTTTCGTATTCGTGTCGTGTTTTCTAGGGAAGAACAAAAAGAGGAGGAAAAAAAAAAACTAGGAAATAAAGAAACGAGCCAAGGAGAGGAACGTCAGAAAGATTTAGTTCGGGCACCCGCAGGACCTCAAGACGTTAACGCGCGCCAGCTTTGTCTCTTGCCTTCCCAACGAGCCACCCTTCGCCCTCCCTCGTTTCGACAGGATTTGTGAATTGTTCTGCACGACTGACCCTGACGCTTCTAATTATTGCCCGTTCGACGGGAAGTCGCATAACGAACCGAGCGACGGACATTCTTCCCAATATTCTCATTTCACTCCTGTGTCTTTCAAACGGACCAGCTTCCCCAGAGCATTTCTGTATCGTCGTCGTAATTCACTGGACGGGGAATAACTGATATTTTTTTGTTTCGCTTTTTTCGTATCGTTTAACGTTAAACTTTCTTGTTTTATTTGATCGTCGAAAACACTTTCTCGCTGTCAATAGCAGTAAGATGAAAATAATACCTCTGCACCTTGATCGCTCCAAGTTTGGCTGCCTCAAATTTGGTTGCCACAAGTTTGGTTGCCTCAAGTTTGGTTGCCCCAAGTTTGACTGCCTCAAGTTTGATTTCCGCAAGTTTGGTTGCCTCAAGTTTGGTTGCCCCAAGTTTGGTTTCCGCAAGTTTGGTTGCCTCCAGTTTGGTTGCCTGAAGTTTGCTGAAGCAAATAATTGTTAAACATACGAATTCTTGTATCGTCGCAACCCAAAATTCGTTTGAACAAATACGAACAAATCTTTTTTCTCGGTGTAGCAATTTTTTGGTCTTTGGAAATATTTTCATTGGAAAATATTTCGTCGACGAGAAAAAATTGTTTTTTTTTTTTCACGTAAAAAATCGTCCTCTCGTATTTATTTTTTTCTCGCTTACCATATAATTCCTTGAGGCCGAACTCAGCGACCAGACACGATAATACGTATTGCGCAGAATAGGATAGTCGTAAAAATCTCTGTCCTACCTGCTGGAGAGACAGTCTCGCGCACCTCCGGAATGGTTCTCCATCTCTCCCAGGGGCAGATATCCCGTTAGGAATTCTTAAAACAATGCGAGGTGACATCTCACCGCACGCCGTAGCATAACTCGTGAGGCTGCGGGCCCCTTCGGGGACCAGGGCATGCGGACTCTCCGAACGCACCGAGGGATGTTTCTCACGACCCCTGCTCTCCGGCCTGCGAGACGTACCGACGTCGAAACGACCGTGCATATCGTGATTTGTGCGTCGTCCGATCTCGAAGTATGCTGCTCTCTGGCTTCTGGAAAATCTTCCCGTAACGATCCTGGCGCGGGACACAGAACGCCGGGAAAAGCCACCAAGCGGCGACCGAAAGATGCATTTTTTCCCCACTGTTTCCCGCGCAGAGAACTAACGGCATTTAAAAAGTTCCAGGATAACAAAATGCCAACAGTTAATTTGTCCTTTTCGACGTCGCATTTCGAAATTCCAACGATCCTTGGACAACATGTAAAATGAACACACCCGTCGTCCGACAGTTGAGCCAATCAATTCTAATTAGCGGCTTCTTCAACTTAATACCAGTTGCCCGATGAGATATCCCGTAATTCGTCAAACCGCTAAACCGATAATAGACCCAAACAAATAAACGCTTGCACCTACAGACGTTATTCCTAAACTGTAAAAATATTCAATAGCGAACGCGTATTAACAAGTAAACAAAATTGTCCATTTACCATCCACGGAGATGAAAGTTCGATATCTCCCATTCAGCTATCCATTCGCCGGGCCGCTCGACCTATTCACCCCTCGTCGTGCCCCAACCCACAATCGGGTACGTAAAATCTCGTTCGACAAATGACGAAAACAATTTCACAATCTAAAAAAAATCGTTGGACGGTTGATCCCACGAGACATCTCCGATTTCCATATGTCTTTTCGAATATTGAGTTTCCTCCGGTGAGTCAAGTATATTATAATGCCGCACGGACGGACACAATAGTAAACGGACAAGAGAGAAACCCCTTTGGTCCCTTCGCTCCCGAAACTACGAATGATAATGCCGCTCGGGATATCGTATTAAAAATCTTGCGCTACCGCTCGGCTGCCTAGAAGCTTGTAGTGCCAGAGGAAGACTTATACATGCGTATAAGGACTTTACATATGTATATATATTCCCTCTCGTTGGGTTTTACTACACTAAGCTATTATATAGCTGGGCGCCAAAATAGATGGACCTCGTTACAAATGGAATGGAGTTTATAATCAGTATCTTCCCGGTGGTATCTGGGGTGCCCACTGCGCGTCTTCTGGAGAACGAACGCGTTGCCACGAACACCGTCGAGGGCCCTTTTTCCTTCCTCCTTCTCCCTGTCCCTTCTGAGTCCCTCGCGAGTTCCTCCTCAGCTGCAACCGGCAATGCAGTCTCCCCCCCGACCTCTGTATAACAAACTCTCACCCTCCGGTATTTCGTTTCTCCGATTCCTCGTACTCTTCGTATACACCTCGTTTCGTGTGTCCCCACGGCGTATGCCATGGGTATAGCTTCAGCCCGGGAAGAGTTACATACCAAACGGACCTTGGTCCCAGTGGTCCAAGTACGAGAGTACGGAACCACCTGCGAACCTCTCTTATAATGGCTGCTGGATGACTCCCGCTTGTTACCAGTGCTTATTTATCGTTGCATCGCTGATTGTCCAGCTGTAGAAAGTCACGAGACCTCAACGTTATGTCGTTCGGGCGACAGATTAAAGGGACATCCGAGTCTACACCCAGAAAAATAATTTATTTGTCGGCAACCGTTTATTTGGCTTAAGTAAAATATTTCTTTGATTTTAATAAATATTTATTTAAATGAAATAAATATTTTACTTAAATCAAATAAACAGTGTCCGTCAAATAATTTTTTTTGTGGGTGTAATGCAACATAAAGTTAACAAAATGATACCAATATCGAAACAAATTTAGAATAACATCGCAGAGCGAAAGGGAAAGGAAAAGGGTAAATTTCAACAAATGTCTTATAAGTAAAACTAACGACCCTGCATAAATCATCGTCAGGATATTTCCATTCCGTCAAGATATTTCCATTGTCAGTGAATTTCCGAGCGGTTTTGACCACAAGTAACCGATTCAATGCAAACGGACCTCCAACCGATACGGCGCGCATTTGCAGGAGCTGCGTAAGTTTCCCAAGGGTTGGATGGTTGCAGATGTACTTGGGGTTTGCAGCATCCCCCTTGGCAACGATATTCCCAGTGACTCGCCTATCATCCAGATCTCCGCGGATAATCGAATCCTATTAGTGTATTGGATGTCCGCATTGGAGGGGGTTCGGAGAGTGTCCCGTTCGTGATAGGCCGCGATAACGAGTATCCTCTCCGAGTGAGCCGGAGTGATCTCTGCTCTCTCGGGCTGGATGCTGCGTTAGGAATCTCGTACCGAGAAGCCCGCGAGGAGGTGGGAGGCGAAGGGAAGAGCCCGCGACGACAGAAGGAAGTTCTCCAGAAGCCGCGTTGCAGGATCGCATGCAGAAGTTGCACGCTGTCTCGAGATGAGAGGAGTCGTGGCTGAGAGCATCGCGGATACGCGGGGATGAGGAAGAGAGACACTCCACAGCAGCAGGAGCAGCAATAGCGTCGCACACACAAGCCCCGGCATAACGGACGAGAGTTCGCCGCAGCAGGAGAGAAGTCCGCGAGGCGATATATATTTGCATGCCGTTTGCAGAGAGAGAGTCGAGACGAGAGAGGAACTGTGAGAGAGCCCGAAGGGGGCGTGGGGTTCTTCTCCATTGGCTCACCATCCGAGTAATGGTTGCTTGCATTAGCTACTCTCCACGGTTCTCGATTCTCCGTATAGGCGAGTCTATACATACACTGTACATATATATATATATATATTTATATATACCCAGCCGTTGTACATAAACGAGAAACTAACTGCAAGTGAGGGAGTACAAGAGTTAAATCGAGAAAGAGAGAAAGAGAAAAGGAGTCGAATGAGCTGCCGTTGGCCTGTCCCGATCCTCTCCTCGAACCGAGTCTCGCGAGCCGAGGTACCAGAAGAATTCTCCCGAGCACTAGCGAGTGCAGACCCAGGCTCCGGCGTCGATACGCCATCGTACCGAAGTCGACGGGAGTCGAGTACTTTTCTCCGCACATGCAATGAAATTCAGTGATTGGGCCCGTCCGCTGATATCGCCAATATCACCGGGTGACACTGTTGATATCACGAATATCAGCCGGGTGATATGGTAAATATTTCTCAATATCGTCACGTCCAATTTCCTGTATGACCGTATGACCATTTCCAATATGGATATCTTCATATGGCCAATGGCAAATATTTTTCAATATCGTCGCCTCCAATTTCCACGTCGAAATCGCGGAATCTTCTGCGTAAAATACCAACGAGTAATGATTGTATTAATTTATATTTTTTTAAATGTAACCATGGCTGTAGTAGCCGGCATTATCATACACGGATACTTGGTGTAATTACAATATATACCCAATATATCTACCGCGGCGACTCGACGTCCCGTAGAGCGAGTTAACAGTTTCGTCCTCCTCGCGGACCCGCACTATAATAGCATAGCTATACACGCCGCTCGTAACGTCCTACGCGGTCTGTCTCTCTCACCTTCTGTCGCGTCCGGCATAGAAATTGGGTTCACGCTCGCGCGAACCCGGTAATTAGCGAGTCGGCCAAATGACGGCCGCTCTTGGTCCCACGAAGCCTTTCTCACTCTGTTTCATCGTCTCTCGTCGTCGTCGCTCGTAGTCGTCGGCTCTATCCCATATGCCGCGTCAATGCCTTGTGGGCCCCTGACGGCTCGCCGGGTGAGATTAAAATCTCTCATCGCGCGGCCTGTGCTTTTTCCGCGTGTGTGACGCGTACGAGTAAACCAACTTTTTAAATAATTCCAGTGCCTCGTCGCTTCTTTACCAATGGGGCGAGAGGGTGAGCGAACGGTTTTGGAAGAATGTCTGCGTTCGCGTCGTTGAGAAATTAATGCGTAACGTGCCAAGGCGTTGGATCTGTATATTAGGCGATAGGATGTGCGCGGACGAGTGTGCGTGTCTCATGAGCCAATGAGATTTTATGAATGCGCGGCGCTTTCCGACTTGCTGGGACTCGACTGCTGTTGTGTACATTTTATTTTATTTTTTTTTCATCTCTTGTGTGTATAGATTTAAGGCGATGAGAATAGTGTTGAAGAGGGCGCTGTGTAAGTGCGTGCGTGCTGCCGAAGCGACGCGATGCGTTGTGATCCAGATCGAGAGGGGATCGTTATCTTGGCCGCGGCGGGCTGGACGCGTCGGTCATGCTTCGTTTCCCGCAAAACCGTCTCACCTGGTTCCTTCTTACTTCCTCACTCTCGCCGAACGAAACCGAACACTCACCTCTCTGATGCGAAAGGTCGATTTTTTTTATTTCTTTTGCTCAAGTACTTTGAGTTGAACTTTGTAACGTCCAGTTTTGGGCCTTCGGCGACGATATTTTTGGATTTGGGCGAAGGAACTGTAATCGTTGGGAAGGCAAGTCCAATCAAAGTCTCTTGTCTATCGGAGTTTCACACGCAATTTCATTCACGAAGAATTCCCGGGAAACATTGTCGGAGCTTCACTGCATTAGTTTGAGAATTTTTTTTTAATACCAATTTCTTTTTTCCAATGTTTTTTTTTTTTATTTAAAAGGTTTAGTGTAAATGATTAATGGATGGCATTAATCATTAAAAAACAGTTGCTTCAATAGTTTTCTTTTGAGGTCAACAACGAAGACAAAGCGCCATATACACAGAGTCGAAAACAAGCCGAAAGTCTTGTTAATTACTAATATCGCTTATAGTCGAAAGTTCGCACCAGACCATACATTTGGTGGATAAAGTATAGCGGTCTCGCTTTCTACGAGGCACGTGTAAGAGTCTCGCGTATTCGCGGTTACAGCGCGTTGTGAGTTTTTACACTTGGTGCCAGGCATAAATGTATGGATTATGGAACAAAAAAGCGAGGTGCGTATAACAGTTAAGCGGCCGGTTCCGCTTTTGCGCCCAACAATGAGCCGTATACGCGTAGATACACTTCGAAACTTACCGCCTCTCCTGCCGCCGCTCGATGATTTCAGAGCGAGACGCTCATGCTCCAATTATTTTTGTACGCGGGATAGACAATGTTAATCGACATCCTACTCGAAACATAAGAAGAGCAAACAAAAAAAATCTGATTCGACATTAAAAACCGCAAAGTCTAGTATTATTCGCGCGCCTATTAGAGGCAAGAAATATTGGAAGGGGAATAAATTTGTAGATGGTTTGTCATCGGTACTTAATCAATTTCTGAAGAATGTCATTTCGAGTCCCGTTCGATGTTGATTTCATCAAACTATTTTCGATAAAATTATGTTGACAATTACGTTTCGTTCACGTTTGCGCAAGCTAAGAAATGAAGATCCCGACTACTCTTGCATAACGAACGGCGATTAAAATTGCTTTGATCAAACTTAACTTTCATCGGGACGGTAGCTTTTGGTGAGTATTTGCTTTCTTGTCATTATGGGGGTGATGTTCGTTTTTTCGTAGTAGTGTGTTATTCGCCTTCTTTTTATTTTCCTCTGATCGACACTTTTCGCACATATCTTCAATCCAGGCCATGATCGAGCGACACTCCCTGCGAATCCTTTCCGTGCAGAACGATAATATACATTCCTCGTTCTCCCAAGACTTGAACGGTTCATCCAAATAGAAGCTCATACCAAGTTCCGAACTTTCGGAGCCAAGCTTTCTCGAGCCGCACCAAAGCTCGCCCGACATGCTTCGTTGCAACGACGAAGACAACTTTGCGCTCCGGTTATCACCCGAGGCTCGCTGCGGGCTTTGATATACGAACGCCAATGCAGGGCAACTGGGTAAAAAAAAAAAAAAAATAACAAAAATTAAGAGCGAAAAACTTCGATACAGGTATCTGGGAGTGCAGGTCTCGCGTCCGAGGTAACCGCGCGCCCGCCTTAGGTAGGTAACATTATGCAAATCCGTAGTCAATACCTAATATAAGATAATCACAATGATTATATACATTCTCCCACCCCCTCGGCACCCTCTGGGATTCCTCTCGTATGACTGGGTATCTCGCGAGGCGAGAGCGTCGGGGCGCGTCCGGCTTGGTGCTCTCCTCCGGATCCTCTTCTCCCGAGCGCACCAACCTCACCATCAATTTTTCTTCTTTTTTTTTCATATATATTTTTTTTGTTCATCCTTTTATTCCTTGCCCTCTCGATGAGTCTCGCTGTGGGCCGCGCGAGCGGCAAAGAGAGCTTCGCGTCGTCGCGAGAAAGAGAGGTGCCTCGATGTAAAGCTGCTGCATCCTCGTTGGAGCTGGTGCGCGCACGCCGCTTGGGATGCCCTCCGGCCTCTCGAGACTCTCTCTCTGTCTCTCTCTCTCTCTCTCGAGCCGAGAAAAATGCACGCCGCCCGCTGCTTATCATAAAATATGCTCGCTATGCCGCTCGCGCCCCCTTGCCACGTGAAGGAGAGGAGCGAGACGCGGGGACGCGAGAGAGTGTGTCGAGCGAGGCAAGAACAAGCGGGACGAAAGAGCAGGACATGAGTGGGGTAGCCGGGCGATACGACAATGATTTTGTTTATCAACTAAAATAAAATACAAGATATACGACCATCAGAAAGGGATCGATTATCGGCGGTAATAAACTCTACAAATATTATTATAGTTAGAATTTGAGGCAGAAAATTCGAACAAAGTGACGCGTGATTTTGTCACGGCGATATTAATATCTTCCCAACAATAAAAATATTAAATATTATATTAACATTATTATGAACTATTTCAAATCAAATTAACTTTTGTTGTTATATATTATTTTTGTAAAATGAAAAAAATTAACCAATGTATATACTTGAGCAGCCGCAATAAATATTATTATTATTATTATTATTTACCGTGGAGCGCGCGAACGATACCAAAAATGTTTATTGATGCTAATTCTTTATACCATTTATCTATTATATTCTCTAAATCGAACAGACTATAGTGTATCCTTTGTAAAAGGGTTTCTCCCGTTGACAAATAAATAAATAAATAAATAATATTTAAAAAAATGTTTGCCGTAGGCCATATTACTCGGGTCCGATGGCCGGTCGGCTAACCGGCCGTATCATTCCGAATTGCCCTAGTGTACGGGACGGCCGTAAACTCTAGAATGAGTAAAATACGAAGGAAATACGTACCGCACTCCGCGTTACTACCGCGGACGCGGAGGTACGAGCGATGAGGTACTACATCAGCTTGGAAACGAGAAGCGCTAGCTGGAACGGTGGTAAAAAGAAACCGAGGAAAAAAGATGTCCTGCTCTCCGAGCTTTCCGACGACGATGCAAGAAGAGTTCCTTCGATGGAACCGCGAGCTCTCGCACCCCCTCGGGGGTGCCACGCAAGCATTATATGCTTCCTACACGTTCCGCGTCTCGTACACTCCGTTCCTCACCTCCTCGTCCCTCCCTCCCTTCCATCCCTCTCGTTCACCCGTAAACGTTATTCTCTGCCCCTTTTTCTTTTCTCTTCCGCACACTCGCTCTCACTCCTGTCTTCTTTTTAACTTCTCTCTCGCCCGCGTATTTTTCCTCTCGCTCCGCGAAAGCGCGAGGAGGAAAGGCAGAGGCAGTTCCGTCCCTCTCTCGTACGAGGTGGAAGCCCGGGGCCAATTGGAAATTATCCCTAATAACAGGGAACACTCGAGTGCGTCCACTCCTATCGTGGATTGCAGTTCACTCCTGCATGCTCGCTGAAACGTCTCTTTACGTATCTGCCTATACGCGTTCCTTTTTTTATTTTATTTTTTCTCCTTTTCTACTCTTTACCTCGCTGAAACTACCCCGGGCGCGTTATGCGACGCCTGTGTGCAACGGTGCACATAATATGCTCTAGTCGACGCAATCTAGCCTCGTGTAAGGATCTCTCGATGGCTTTCGCGGGTTCGTACACAGATATAGATTAGTAGCTGTCCAGTTCACTGGTATTTTTTTTATTGCAAGATAATTGTCACTCGTAAGACTTAATTTTTGCACCTAGTTTTTTTCCTAGTTTTTTTTTCTTTTGCGACGTTTGCAAAGTCATGGAGACTTCCGGTCGATCCGTCTCTCTGTGTCCCTTCGCGAAGCTAATTCGCGGGCTATATGCGAGAGTATTCTCGTTGGCGAGACGGCACGTTATCGCTTCCCTGGTGCTGCGACGAGGAGGAAGGCGGAGAGAGAAAGTCGAAAAATGAGGAAGCGAAAGCGAGGTAGAAACTCCGTGCCCCGGTAACGGCGGGCCCTTAACGAAACGACCCGCGACAAAAAATGACCACCCCGTTAATATATTTGCGGCGGAAGTAGGCCGAGGGGTTGGAGACCGACTCACACTACGCGACGAGGACGATGACCAGCCGCGACGCTCAAGCTGTGTGCCGGCTACGTCGTTGAGTACGTTACTAATTAACGAACACCAAGCTCCGAACCTCACACTTGCGATTACATAGAATTAATATTTTGAGGCAAATTTCAACGGTTAAAAATATTGTTGACGGCGATAAGGGCAAATAGTATTGAGTCATTGTGGGAACACTTCGGTGCTTTGCTGCTCGAAGTTTTCGGGAGAATTCAAGGATGAAGTCAAATCTCATGGAAAATAGTTATTTGATGAAACTATTATTTTTAACTGAAAAAATATATATAAAATTGAGGAGAGGAAAATTGTAATATTAACAAGAGAAAGATTGTCCACGTTTGAGGACAAACAATGTTTATTTGGACAAACCTCTTTCGCATAGTAAAGAGGCCTCCTCATTTTACAAAAGTTTCTCGTCAACAAAAGTCCAACATTTTTTTTTTTCTTGTCAATTTAACGATTATGTTTTTGTCAAGGGACACACGAAGTAAGTGTATCTTTATGTACACAAAGTGTATATTAACACGAGTTAAGTGTTTATTTAAGTGAATATACACGCATTAAGTGCATGTATTTTTCACACGAATCAAGTGTGAAATTGGCAAAAACATTTTTTACGGTTCTGGAAAAAAAAGGTTCATAACATGTACCTTTTTTGTATTATAATATATTTCGTACAAAGCCTGTAATTTTTACACTGCTACATCGGTGTAAAATGTTAAGTTGCCTAACATTCCGACGTGCCGATTTCATCGAACTTTCGGTATCCGATAACACGGATTGTTTTTTTTTTTCTATTCTTAATGGAACGAATTTTTTATTCGCTGAAGGTGTTCTAAAATATTATATTTGTATAGGGCTTAACATAAAAAAAGAAGTGAGTATAGGATGAATGCGCTGTACGAAAGCGATAGAGTGAAGAGCCGTGCAGAAGAGAGTGACGAGCGACGGTCGGGAACGAGAAGCCCCGCGGTCTCAACCGAAGCTAGCATCTGCTCTCTTGCCGTTCTTCTCGCTCCCTCCCTCATATATTATTTCATTCTCTTCCATCTCTCTGTCTCTCGTGTAATATGCGTGCCCGATATCGAGGCTAAGATCTGAGATGCGTAGCTCGCGATATCACGCACTCGTGCACGCGTGGCCCCGTGCGTCCCGAAGTTGCGACCTCGCGCGCCCGCCCGCCACTGACCGAGTGCATAAACGAGCGACATACATTTTTTTAGTCTTCAGCTCGGCAGTAAAAAAAAAGTTTTGGGAGCAAAAAAAAAAAGACTTCCCAGTGTCCGTTTTTCGCAACCGAAAAATGGGTCTTTCAGTTCGTTCAAGGAACGAGCGATAGATCCAAGTTCGAAAATTCGATTCACACAGTTCGGGAAGAGCGGGGCAAAACGAACCCATGCCCTCCATTCGTGGTAAGACTTTTTGTTGTATCTCGCGAATTACACTCTAAGTAAAATCAATTCGATGTAATAGGATACTTAAGCAGCGAGTAGATAGTCGCCCCATCTCAACTAGATTACTGTAGCTTACAAAGCAGTTCGCAATAAACCAATTTGAAGACCTACAACCGTTATGTATAAAGCGAACGCCACATAACATACCATAACATAAATTTTCCACCACACTATATTGCAAACCTTAGAAGGAATGGTCAACGACATTTAATTTAATTAAGAATAATACACGCGTACCACAAAAAATACAAATTGAAAACCTTTATCATTAAAAGTGTAAAAAATGCTACACCGATTCACATTAAATTCGTAAAATTAACAAACATTTTTGTAAAATTGACATGAAAAGAATTGTGGACGTTCGCGGACAAGAAACGTCGGTACTTATTTGACTGTGTACTGGATTGTCATTTCCCGTAAACAAAATCCTGCATCAAATGGAATTTACCCCGGTCCCTTTTGCCCCGCATTTCTCCGAAAAAACCTTTCCAAAGCAATATTTTTTCTTCCAACTTTCGAATCTTCATTCCCACGAACTTTGTCGCTCCTCCTCATGATGGGTAAAAAAAATGCAAATAACCTCAACCATTAGAATTCCATATCTTTAACACCCTTGTTTCCCGATCTCGCCCCGATCTTCCCTCTCCGCAATCTGTCTCCGGCCTTCTCCGGCCGTGTGCTTCGTCTCCGTGCTCCGGCATTCGCGGAATGAAGGCGTCCAGCGGTTAAATCCTCGCGGAGGGAATAAAAACGGGCGTTCGAAACGGTGCTAACTCACCCGGGGCGCGAGCGCCCCGGCGCTTCCCTCTCGGACTTTCTATACCCTCTTCTGCGCTTATACCATACGCCCCTCTCGGTCCTCTCACTCCGTCTCCACCGTCCCGCCTCGGCCCGTTCCTTTTCAGCGCACCGTGTGCCGCGCGCGTCCTGCCAAGCCCGAGTGCGAAAATAATCGTTAGCTTTGTTCGGAGCCGGCACGGGAGGAACGCCGTTTCGTTGTCCCTTCGGTCAGGGAACGCGTCCTATATACGATATATATGCCCTCGCAGCCAGGCGACGATTTGTCGGTGCCGATGAGGAATTTCGCTGAAGTTAGTTTTGTTTTCGATCCTCGTAACTCTCGCTCTCCCTCGAGGATTCCCTCGAATCCTCCGCAGTTTCAGTTCCTCCCTCGCGATCCCGGAGATCCGCGGACACGTTCTTTCCCTTCGACCGCTCGGAACCTTCCTCGATAGGCCCATACATGCGCACACACACCTTGGCCTCTCTCGATTTTTTTTTATTTTTTTTTCAGTTCACTCGAACAAAAGATTCGCGGCTCGCGCACCGCCTCCGAGATCGATTAATTAATCAGTCGTGGAATTTCAAAGATTCCGCTGATTATTCGAGGCACTCCAGTCGTTAAATTGTCAGTGTTCTTCGACGTCTTTGTTTTTACCTCTGGTCGCGTTCTATCGCACATCCGTCGGCGCTGACTCGCCGGTAGAATCCGTGTTTTTCGCCGCTCACTTTCGGCAGGCAGGTAGAGTGGGATTGGTCAATCGAAGAGTGAAATTTTCGCCACTCTACGCGTTCTCGTCTTTCGGGACGGTGGCGAATGGAGAGAATTGAAAAAAAACGTGTATTATTGTAATTTGCGGGTGATGTATAGCGGGTACGCATTCTTGTACAAGTATCTTGTACGATATTAGCGTTGCGTACCGTGGATATTACATATACGTGTACGCCGGATTGATTACGCGCGTCTAATTACTTTTGTTCGCTGTTAGCATAAATTAGCATTCGGCGCCGGTGTTAACGAGAGAAAGAGTTCGTGTAGTAAAAAAGAAGAAAAAAATCGTTCGGTATATGTAGCTACGTATGTATTAATTTTTTTTCTTCTTTTTTCTTGTTTACTTGGTGGGTGGGTGTAAAATCGCAGTAGCGTAAACGAATGAATTAGAAATTGAAAATTAAGCCTGACTCGCGGAGGCATATCGGTAAGCCGAGCCGAAGAACATTCTGTACAGCTGTCGAGGGGGGAAGGGGCAGACGTTATTGCTTCCTCCCGAGCTCGCCAATCCGACTCCGATGATTTCCACATCGCGCACCGAGCAGGCGTTCCTTTAATGACGGCGATTCAATTAGCGGATAATGTACAATTCTATCATTCGGGACATTTTTTTTATCAAATGTAGAAATTAAATTGAAAAATTGAATTCACGAGATAGCGCTGTACGTGCGACACATGCTTGGCGTTTTCCGAACCGGGCCAAAAAAATAAAAAAAATAAAATTGACTGGACCATATTTTCACGGATTTTTTTAGGCCAAATTGGTCATTTGAAAAAATAGCTTGACACTGCTAATAAAATACGGTTAAATCAACTAAAGATCAACTTAAATATTTTGTTGGTACAGCTAAAGGTGGGTTAGTTCAACAATTTTCTTGACGATTTCACAAAAATATCTTCAAGACGTTGAAATATTTTCTTCGACCAACAGAATATTTAGTTGATTCAACCGCATTTTTTTTACCAGTGTATATATGTCGTTTTCTCAGAAGATTGTGAAACAAATTTTGAAAATTCCACCATTCGTTCGAATTTCATTGGAAATGATTGCCCGATTGTTTCACTTCTCCCGCGGCAACAGGAAGTATTAAAGCTGTAAAGAGTCTTTCCGAGAGCGAATTATCAGTCGCGTGTGATCGCACGAGGATCTCGAAGGACATAGAACCCGCGAACGGGGAGGTGTGCCGAGAGACGCGTGTAGGAAGGACAGAGAAGCCGGAGAGGCTCGAAGTGTGTGAGAAAGGTGCGGGCGGTAAATCGGAACCTCGACAAAGAGGCCGAGCATCCATAATTCAAGCAATCCAGTCGTCGTTGTGTGTTGTACCATGAGCGAGCGAAACGAGGCGCCGATTGGCTTGGGGCGTCCAACTGCCCCGGGGCTCTTGGTGACTCCCGGTACGACACCCGCAACACCGTGTCGCCGGAGCCTCGAACTTGCCGCGTCCGCGGTCTTACATGTTAATTTTCCATTCGCGGCTCCACGCAGCACACTAAGTCGCATCTTCTCGGCTCTCGAACCAATTGACCAAATAACAAAATTTAATATTTCGTTACGATTTTGTTGATTCTTAAAAATATTTTCTTGTTAATATTCGCTCCAATATGTTACCATTGTTATTTAATTTAAAAAAATAAATATTATTAAAATTGAAGGAGAAACACAGGCTTAAATTAGTCCGGACATTGAAAATTCGTACCTCTCGCTACGCTTTCTCCCGAAGCTCTTCAGGAAGCATTCAAGAAAGAACATTTTTTAGCGCCTCCATCTCAATTTGCAAAAAAAAAAATTCGACTAAATATTCCATCAAAGATCGATAAATCCCTATCAGCTGATAAAAAAAAAAGTTTATAATGAAAAATTTAATCAGAAACCGGGTGATAAATTATGATTATTTTTTAATAATGAAAATTCGCAGCTGTCGCTATTTTATTTGTATTGTCCAAGGTGACTATGATACTATGTATGGGCAATAATTGCAATACGATATGATCTTAAGGAGGGATGGGATGCAATTCACGTTGCACAGTAGTTTCCGAATCCGAATTAAGTAATTAGCTGTACGTACACGGGATTGGCGTCTACACACACACACGCACAGTGTACGGACTCGCGGTGTTATTGCATACATTGAGGCGGAGAGGTGTATGGCGCATTATGATGATGATGCATACAAGCGGAGAGTTTCCGCGAGGCTCGGAGCTGGTAACGGGCACGAGGCCCGGCACGCATATGCACTACGCCTTAATGCCACATCCGCGCGCGATAGGAACGCGTTTCCTCGGTTGCGCTTGAGCGTCGCTAGATCGCATGCAACTTCGTACATGCATATATATATGTATGTATATATATATATGCACACTGCGTAGTGCATTCTTCTGTTAAAGTAGCAAAATCTTGGCTATTTTCGCGTGCACCGCCGAACGGCTCGAACTGCTTCTGCTCGTTCTACGGCGATGCTTCGGTGGTGCAACGACGAATCCCGGTGTTCGAAGTTAACCGGCTCGCGGGATCTTTAGCCGGCCGTATCGCCGCCATTGAGTTTCACTACCCCGACGCTAACGCCACGGGAAAACGGCGTGTAATCGAGCCCAAGGCTGTCTCTTTCTGGCCTCTCTCGAGGCGCATCCTCTTTTCCTCATCCCGACGGAGCCGACTTGCGGAAACACTGTTGCCCAATTTTCCCGTCACGTACTCACGCCAATTGCAACTGCGCATTGGCGAAATCATTTTTTTTTTTAAATACGGCTCTTCCGCTCCTTTTACATTAAATTCTAGGGGGCAACATTCCATTTGTCAAAATTCATAAAGCAAATCTTTTGTTTTTCCAATCGTAAAATAGAAAATTGTGTGCTTTTTTTTTTAGCGAACTGGGATAATTTGTCCAGATATATGGGCAAAATATTCGAGCGGTCGGTACTGAAATCTTTTTAGCATAATTGATCGATGAAACTTGCAATTTTAGTATATTTTTTATACAACACCAAATTTGGTCACGAAATTTTCTTATGGATGTTCCTTCGCAGGACTCCTTTGTATTCCAGTAATTTATAGTTTCGATATTGAACACACGACAATTCTAAAGTACATTCGAAGCAGCGTTGAACACATTTGAATAAGGAATAAAGTGCAGCTCCTTTGTACTGCTCGGATTAATCTGATCTTGACGAAGCGTTGGTGCCGTTTAAGGGGAAGAGCAGGGACAGCCGAGTCTTTTAATCTTGCCGAGTAGCGAAAGAAAAAAATTCCCGGTAAAAAAGCCCACCGTTTCTTGTTTATATATAAAAACAAAAATAAAAAAACCAAAATTCAATCAATTTTTTTGGTAAAAAGAAATAAAAAATAAAATATCGTATCGTTCTCACCTGCAAACTAGACTGTCCGGGTGGGCAATACCATTCGCTCGTTATCTATTGTACTCTCGTTTCTTTTTGTTACATCGAGCAAGTAACACGAATGTGTCGTGCACGCAAGATTTTTCCTTTTTATTGCCCTCATTAAACTTTTATTTGAGCATATAACGTACGGTGTGGTATAGTCGGAACGAGTCCAGGAGCTTACGATATGTCGATGTCGCGTGACGTGCACTTTCCACAAGATACCTAAGCGAGATATAACTAATGGAAGCGTGGCGAATAAAAGCAACATTAATACAGTCTCTAGCGTACCTCATACTTCGTCAGAAGGTAAAACAAAATATATGTATAATACGCGATCTGTAATAAAAACAGAGTGACGGGGATAGGTCTGAATTTTCCCAATGCTTCACGTGAAGCAGCACTTCCCCCTTTTGCAAAATATGACGATATCGTTGGTTGGTTGCTTTTTTGTTCCGTCGCTAACTGGATCGTTTCCCTTAGCGTTAACGGGACGACGTCCCAACAAAGCATCGATGATCGCGCGGACAATGAGAGGTTCATAAAAGCTATGGTTGTTTGTTCAACAAACCGCGAATGCGGTTTTGGCGAAGTTTCATTGAGGCGTTCTGTAGCTGTTACCGACGATTTGCGGCTTCGGGACGTGTGCAGGTTTTTTCCGCTCTTCTATTCTTCAACCTAATAGCTGACGCCAGATGCTCGACCACAAATTAGCCTCTTCGGTATAATCGTCGCAGGAATATTCGCAGCCGGGCGAGATACACTTTTTATGAGGCTGTCTCGTCGACGAGAACGTGGAGAGATCGAAAGAGAAAATAAAATCAAACGGCGGTCGGTAGCGGTGTCTTTGATAGGTTCGAACGGTTGTTAACCGGGCCTCGCAATTACTGTCTACCTACGTCCGCGCTGGCTCTGTAATATTTATATATATATATATATATATGTGCTGTGAGGTCGCTAGAATTTGGTATTAAAGGGCTCGTATTAAGCCCGGGAGCAGGTGCGACCGCGCGCGCCTTATATAACTAGAAGATCCTCTTGTCTCATTCGCCACAATGTCGTGATTGCGTCACATCAAGATGAGCCGTCTTCTAAACACTCGCTAATGGCAATCAAGATTGTAATTATTCGACAATTAAGTCGTGACACCCGTAGAAACGTATTTCGCGACTGTTTGCCTCGACCAATTCGCTATTACATGTATGATTAATTAACACGAACGGGGTCAATGAACCGTACAAGATACCATTCAAAATCTTATGATTTCGAAAAATAACATTTGTTTTTTTTACTCTATCAGCTTCGACTAATCTATTGACTTCATCACCGGCCACGAATTTGAATGAAAAAAAAATCGTGAAAAATAAGATACCCAATGAATTTCTTAAAGCATATATTTGAGTCATCAAGTACACTTAAAAAAAAAATTCGCATGAAATTGAATGTTCCGTTACGGGAAGTTTTTATGTTTGATACTGGTGTATTAAATTATTTTACACAATTATTATCTTCATTTACAATTATTATCGCAATTTTACATAAACTAAATTTTATGTACCAGTTTTTGCATAAAAACTTTCAGCCCGATACGTCAGATTTACAATTTTTCTAACAGTGTATTTCATTTTCAACTGTATTTCGTGCGATTGGCAACGTTGGCCCGAAAGAAAAACACATACACTCATGAAAAATATCCTCGATCTTTCATTCGAGCATTGTAAAACTTCAGCGACCAGCTCATTAACCGTCCGTCTACAATTTTCCGTGACCTCCGAGCAATAGCCTCCCATCATCAGCTTTCATGTCGCACGACTTGGGACCCCGGCAGCGAAAACCGAATTAACATTGTAATTAATCAAGTCCTCGCGAGCAACGCCGTGTCGTTGGATCCGATAAAGCCGGTGTGCGCGAAACTCGGGTGGAAAATACACACATATTGTATATACACGGTAGCTAAAGGAGTCCGAGTTCTCGTAGCCACGGCGCGTTGTGTGAGTGCACGGACGTTATTCTAAAATGAAGTGGAGGCGTTTTCCAGAGCGTCGTACGATCGTGAAAAATGCCCCAACGGTCGGACTTAATCGCTCGTCCAAGCTCGCGAAGGGTGGCAGACCTTCGGTTTGATCGCCAACCGAGCCAGTCCTCCCAACCGAGCTCACTGGCTCCGCAGCCCTGTGACTTCAACCCCCCTGACTTGCCGAGGGTACGGAGGTTCTGGCAGCCTCGATGCTGGCCTACATCGTGCGCTACCTGTGCAACAATCCGCATCACAGACATCGGCCCAACAAGAGTGGTCCAAAGACCGGTCACTGGCATCGCTTTGTCCCATTCCATCAACTTGGCCTCATAGGCCAATAACGCCAGGGTGGTCGACGACTGCGCCCTTCCGACCCCACCGATGCCAGCCCTCGCCTCCCTGAAACTCCTCGTCGGCTTTGCTGGGCACGAGCGAGCTCTCTCTCCCTTGGTAGCCCAAGAACACGCGATCTGATAAGGGGGTTCAGGCTCGGCTGTGCCTAGCCAAGGCGTCTTTCCCTTCTGCCTTCTCCTATCGCGCTCTTCTTGCTTTTTTTACCTCTCTGTTTCTCGTGCCAAAATAAACCGTCGCACTTTACATAATGCGCGCGTCGGGGCAGCCACGGGGGTTGAATAGCAGGAGCCCGGCTCTCGCTCTTTCTCGGCGGAACTGCCGCGATGCCTGTGGCTCTCTCCGTCCGAGAACCAACGCGCCCATGGGTTACACGAACGCGCTCTTTCTCGTATGGATGTATAGAAGAGTATATTATATGGCACGGACCAGTGGTCAGCCTAGGCCAGAAGAGTACAGGGCCAGGCTGAAGAGAGCGTGGCGCACGACCGTTTCCGTGTGTTTGCCTCCCCTTTCGAAGCCCCCTTCAACCTCCGTGGAACGTCTGACCAGCGACGATAAGTCATCCGGTCGGACGCTTGGCTATGGGCAGTCGACAAAAAGCTCGAAAGCTCGCGGAGGCCACTGGCTTTTCCGTACCACGACGGTATATTATAGGTACGTCGGCATAGTGTTGTTCCGTGTACCTGAGCTGTGCGTACCCTGTTGGTACCGTTGTGCTTCCTCGTTAAAAAGAGCCTCGGGCACACGAAAGGACTCCCGAGGGACGAACGTTTACACGTCTCCTATGGCTCAGAAATATGTTTGATGTCCTGTCCCAAATTCTTCTTCGGACAGGTTGGGAGATCTTGCAATTTATCTTGATTATCGTGAAGGCTCACGAGGAAGCATACTTTCGGATGCATTTGTTTTCTTATAAAACTATGATTTTGAGGATCGTCGACACGTCCGAACGGTCATGTCAACGCGGAGCCTAGTTCCGCAAATCTTTTTGCACCTCCATCTTTGTCGTTCTGCTGCTTCATGAAAAATCAATATTTTTCAACTTGTTTGTAAGGAAATCGATACGGCAGCATCCACGAAACATGTCTGACAAGGTGCTATGTCGATGTAGCGAACAGTGCAAGCACTACGGTCTCCAGAAGCTAAAGTCACGGGGTCCATCGTACCCATGTGGCTCTTCTAGGATCAACCAGACCATTCGATTGACATTCCAGACTAACAGCCCCAGCGGACATTTTCGAGAGTTACATCGGGCCCTGATAGGGCCTAACAAGACCTTTTCAAGACCTTATCAAGCTCGATGTAACGCTTGAAAATTTATACTCGGGAGGTTCAGGATTCACGCACTGAGAAAGAGAAGTGGTTACATTAACCAATGCGCGGTGACGTACGTTCAAAGGTGTTTTTTGGTTGGTACAACAAAAAATGTTTGAACCGACGAATTTCGAATCGATTGATGCCAATAATCCAACAAAACAATCCTTCATGTGTACCTAACAAATAAGAGCTTTGAACGTGTGTCATCGTGCCTTTCGGTTAATCCAACCATTCATTTTTCTCAGTGTGAAAAAATTTCGATGACTCTCGACTTCCCGTATTCGTGAGAGTTTCCGTCCACCGTTTCATTGGCTCGAAAAAATCGTGATTTACCGGGCTGTTCTCAACGAATCTCCTCCCAAGTGGCACACGCCGGAAACAACTGTTTTAGTTTTTGGCTTTGTTCGCTTCAAACATTGCTGCCTCGAACGACCTACTATCGCCGCTTCAATTGGCGAGTAACTTTTGGCACGATAATACGCGATCCGCACCACGGTCTGCGCAAAGATCGCGGGGAGGAAGCGGCCCAGGGTTTCGCCAGGCGCGGAGCGAGAGGGGACCGAGGAAAAAGGTGGAGGCGGAGGCCGCGCTCAGCGAAGAGTCAGGATGGCGCGGTCGGACTAGCCAGCCGAGACCGTCGGTCACGCGAACCCGAGTATCCTCGACGGCGTTGGTTGCGCCGCTGCCGCTGGTGCTCCTGCTGCTGTTGCTGCTGATTCTCGCTCTGCCCTCCCGCCTGCTTCTGCCTCTTCGCTTCTTCTCCCCTCGCCGCTTTGCTTCACTGTTCGCGCTCGTTACACGTCGCGGATCCGCGCGTATAGGTTTTAGCTCTTACCTCCGTGCACAGTTTCTCCGCAACTTCGGTCTGCGTGTGTACACATGTACATGTGTGCGGGCCCGGCTATAGTATAGACAAATGTACACGAGCAATGGGAAGTCTCGTACCGGAGGACTCTGCTGGCACATGCAGCCGGCGGTGGCAGCAACGATATGCAATCACTGAGCGCAGCACGGACGCAAGAAGAGTCTCGGAAATTAGCGTAATTTTATAATTATCCTCATCCAGAGTCCTTCGCTTTCGATGTTGGCATATGCAAGAGTTAACTGTGCAACGACGGTCTCATTCCTCTCCCGTCTCGACTCGTACCTCTTAACGAGCAGCGTTTAGTATCTGATGCCTCCGGGAATAATTAAACATCGTGCATCGTACATATTAACCACAATGTTCGCGAAAACATTTTAATAATCCATATCTTTCGTACCGCACGCACCAGCGGGTTATGTATCATACATTTTTACGATTAAATTACGGTAATGCTATTCATACTTTTAATTTTTCTTTCAAATAAGGATCTGTAAGGATCTATAATGAGAGATTCTCGTGTAACTCTCCCTCTCCTCGAGAAAAAAAAAGATTTTATAAGAATCGTTAAAAAAAAATCGTTTCGAGATCTTTCGTGATAGATTGCCAGACGTTCTCGCGTTTGTGTGTTCGGTTTCTTTCGGTGATCGCGTGGTTGCCGGCGGCTGACCAAGGCCCTCCACGTCGCGAATTATTACCGAAAATAGCGGTGTGTGTGTGTGTGTGTGTGCATTTGTACGTGTATGTGCTCGCTAGTTTCCGATCGCCGCGGCAGCTGATCACCGGAACCGCGTTTTAAGTACGTAACGAGCATGCTAATGCTCGCGTTTTGCCACTCGTTACCGACCGTATGTATGCCCTACGCGCCTTTCGTATTTATATTCGCTGTCGGCGCGCGCGCCACGCGCCCGATCATTCTTCACGCACACGCGAATTATATTATTTTCTTAGGGAGATTCTCGTGGCAATAAACACCCGTAGGCTCGCCGGCACCAAACGAAGAGCAACCCGCCTCTCGCGTTCGCCGCTCGTTGATTTTCTCGGCCAGCTGCGCGACTTTTAACGCGGGCACTTCGTTCCCCTGCCTCGACGATTCGGATCGCGTATCGCGTATCGCGTCTTTCTTTCAATAAAAATTATGTATAGATTATCGGGCCGCTGGATAAATACACCGGTCGCATGGCGCCAGGAGAATTACGCGAGGGGCGAGCGAAACGGACGATAATGTTGGAGAACTTCATTACACGAGCTACATCGGGTAAATTGTAACATTTTCTTCGGGTGAAAAAAAAAAACAAAATTGTGGAGGGAGGCTTCCATGAAACGCAGCTGCAGCGCCCGCATCTTAAATAAATGGGTTGTTAACACCTTTGCACTCTTTGTATGGAGATGGGAATCCACACTTTGTGTGGGAATCCACACTTTAGCAAAAAGTGGCGAAACCCTATCCCTACCTCAAGTTCGACGGGAGATGTTTTTTTTTTTTAATTTTGGTATACGTGGAGGCGCGTGCGAAGTACCGAACATGGCGAAGTTGAAGATCAATCCTACAAGACTACAGTATGGGATTACCATAATCGAGCGAATTTTTTTGGATTTATTTTTTTTGTTACATTCTATCTAGTTGGATCTGTTTCTGGCGCTGGACCAAAAAAAATCACTGGTGATCCAGGCATGAAAAACAATGAATCGTTTAGATTCCTTACACAAGTATATTTTGCCCGGCGTGCGGCGTTCGCCACGGTCCGTCTGCAGCTCCTGCAACCGTAAATAAATGGGTTGTTAACACGGCTGAGCTCTTCATATGAACATGAGAATCGGGACTTTGATAAAAAAATGAAATCTTTTTTTAATTGTAATATACGCGAAGGCTCATGTGAAGTACCCAATATGGCAAAGTTGGAGATCAATCCTACTACAATACGGCATCACCATAATCGGGTATATTTTGTTTATTTTTGATTGATTTCTTTTACCTTCAATCTAGTCAGATCTGTTTCTGGCCCAAGACCAAGAAAAACCTCCAGTGATCCAAGCTTGAAAAAAAAAAAAAATGTATCCTTTAGATTACTAATCGAAATATATTTTGCCCGTTGCATCGTTCGCCTTGCGGTAAACCTATCTTCGGAACCCGCCCGGACAATCGTCCCTTGGCTTCCATATTCCGCCGCGCACGATTCGCGCGTCCTCGTATACACCGTACAATATAGAGTACACAAAGTAACGCGTGTGCCACGATAGCCCGTTTAGCCGCCTACAGTTCGGCCGGGGGCTTTCGTGAATCGTGCGTTGCATAAAATGCTTTTCAATTCCGCCGAGTGGAAAGCCCCCATTGAGCCCCCGCGCAGATACGCATGCAAAACAGTGTGTACGCGAGAGCGTCCACCACCGCGAGAGTCGCGATCGGTCCGCGGCGTATATACCTGAGTGCAGTACACCTACCATTGCACGATGCCGGGGGTAAAGTACAGAAACAGATAAACCCCTCCCTTCCCCCACCCCCTTCGTAACGAAAACGCATGGAAGCATTCATGTACAGCAAAGATACCTATACAAGCAATTTATCCATAAACGCCCTCTCCCGCGAATTACCAACACAAAACCGTGCCCGAAAATACAGCGCAGCCCGCCTATGGATCCGCGTGTATCGGCACAACTACCCCAAAAAATTCGCACACGAATCCGGCAGTTAAAGTATAATAACGCCGCTTCGGTAACTGCGAAACTCAGTCAAATTCGCGCATTATCGCTCCCGGGGATGCAGCGCGCTGCGAGCGGTGTCACAAACGCTCGTACACAGGTTCGTGTCTCTCCCCGACCGAATACGCGACAGATAATACGCGCAACACATCCGAACGAGATATCAGTACATTTTGTACCGGAGTCAAAAGTACGCTCGGGCGTTGTATTCTTTGTGTCAACGTGCACGGATACAGCGCATACGAGCGGTGCAACGGGGGTGAAATATCTCGCTGGAGCTTTTACCTTCCGAGCCATCCCCCCCGCCCCCCGGTTCCATTGTGTGACGCGTTGATAATTTTAAAACAAAAGAGCCTCAGGCCTGAGTGCATTGTGCAAAAACGCTCGCTCGGATTCCGAGCCGTGGGTGGGGCGGATTCGATGCTCCCGCCGACCAGATTCCATCCAGCAACAGCGCCGAAGAGGATATCCTACCCCCGCGATTCGTCCGCTATAGGTATCGCTGCGTTTGTCACCGCGCGCGTGTATCTATCCGTGTGTGTACGATATGACCGGTGCGCTGATGCTAGCATCCCCGTGCCACCGCAATCCCCATCGGTGGATTGGAAAACTGAAAACACGCTGCGAAAGCCCTTTCTCTCTTTCCGTTTTTCCCTCTGTTCGATCGGTCGCCGAGTATTCTCTGGAACGGCGCGAAATCGGCAAAAACAGACGAAGGAACGGAGGATATGCGACTCTCGAACTCCACCCTCGTGCACGCATGCCAGCGTACCGGCCGCGGTGCTGGCTCTCCGAACAGGCACGCCGTCGTCTCGTTGCGTCGGCACGTACCATAGATTCAACCCTTTTCACTGAGAGATCGGTAGATATACGTTCACTTTTTTTTTCTCCTTTTTTTTAAATTTTGTCCCCGTGCGTGCGCACTCACGTCGACCGATCGTTCTGCGGACGCGAAACGAGTCGATGCGTTTCGCGGTTGCACGTGGGTCGTGCGTGTACGTGGCTGGGAGGCAGTCGTGCGAACACACGGACGATCGGGGAAACCACGTCTGGGAGAGCACCGATCGGAAGCTAATCGACCGTGTCCACCGATTTCGCGTGCAAACGAACGAGTACTCTCGCGTACGCTGCATTGCGGAGATCGGATCACGGGTTTCTCGTTTGTTTTTGTGTTTGTTTAGTTGGGTGACGGGAATGCGCGGTGGATTTGTGGAATAAATATGGTATTGATTTTTTTTTTTTTTAGGGAGGTCGGAAGGTTTGAGATAAAATTTAAGATAGATGGTTGCATTTTTTTTTAATCGTTTGCGTTGCAGTTTTCTTAGCGACACAAAGAAGATATTACGATTATGATGCTGGATCTTCCTTAATTCGCAGTTCTAACGGGACTGAAAAATAAAATACTTTATGTAACTCATGCATGAAAAGTGCTACCTTTGGTACCTTCCGAGAGTGGCGTAAGTGGCGCTTTACAGCCAAATGTACTATAACTAGACGGTTCATGCGCACATCGGGTCGATTTTACTTTACTGCACGCTTCTCGTAAGCTACGCACACGTTTCGTACTTCACGCTGTACTGGCTGTACAGCGACACAATCAGCAGGCACGGAGTGGTTCGTGCGACTCACTTCACAGCGTGCGTATAAAGTTCGCTTTACCGCACTTGTACCGCAAATTACTAATCATCGATACTAAAAAATAAAAACAAAAAAATAAAACTGAACTATTTAATAATTGCAACAGCCTTCGGTTGGCCAATTCCGCAGATCAGAGGGGTGTGTCTCGACTCCGTGAACAGTTAATCCCCCCCCGTACAAACTATCATATTTCGCGAATGCATCGAGAATGCAGCCGCGCGCTGTGCATTCGTTTTTTCGAGCGGATATCCTGAGAAACACGCGGACACCCAATTACTCGAGTATGAGAGTTTTATGATGTCCGTGTGTGGGCGACACAAAGAATGAACGATGGTTTGTGTACCTGCGTACGAACACACGTGCGCGATCTTCGTTTACGTCGTTCGCCCGTGTCTGTGTCGACTGCGCCACTACCACCGATAAAAAACAACAGCGGGACAGTGCGTTCTGCAACGAAAGAGCGCAAATCACAGTGCGCGTACAGCGATGCATGTCATAATGAACGCCGGCCAACTTTTTGTTTTAATTCCTTCGAGCGGAAATATCGGCCATTTTGAATTTTCAATTTTCAACGCTCTAGTAAACCTTCCTCGCCCGCACCCGAGAGTCTCTGCTGCGTCGTTCACCGGTTGCCCCCCCCCCCCTTCCCCACCACTTCGTCGTCTCTACCGGGGTGCCCTTCTTTCCCCCGGTCCCGCCTGGCCCTTCGAACGTCCGCGGAGACGGGCGCGTCGGTTCCGTGCAACCCCCTTGAGCCCCTGCCAAATGTACCCGACGCGGATATATGCAACGATGGAAAGAGTCGAATGAGTGCGATGAACCTCCATGCGCATTTTACGTGCATCGAGCCGAAACCTCATTGGGTCAACGACCTTTCGATTTTGTGTTTTTTTTATCGTTTTTGTTTCCTTTCTTTGCTTGGGGCAAAAAGTATTTTTCCTTTCGCGGTGCGGTTGCGCGGTAACGCAGAAAAAGGAGGATAAACATGAAAAATGAGATCGATTAACGTGTGCGAATAAACAAGGCATAATCAGGCTCGGATTGAGATTAATTAAACAGTCTCGTTTGATTTGAAAGTAAAACACATTGATAGATCGGAGTCGGCGCATTCCCACGGTATATTACAACAGGCGCGATGAATGATTCAGCTTCGGTGTCTTAATATCGCGCAGACGCTAATGGGATGAGCCAATTTTTTTTTCGTCCCTTGGAGATTAGTATCGAAAAGCAGTGTTCGGTATCGAGAAGAAGTGTGGGGTTTGGTAGATCACTATCGTTTCGTATTTCGTACATCGTATAATCACATTACCCTTTTCCAATGAAGTTCAAATATATATGCCCATTAAAGTAACAGAAATTACATTAAAAATCAGAAAATAATTGTATTGCATTTTCGAATTCTTAATATCGTGCAGAAGTTAATGGGACGAGTGAAATTTTTTTTTCCGTGCCCATACAGAAATGTTGAAGCGAAGGGTTTAAAAGGTGGAGATTAACCGCGAAAAGGAGTGTTCGGGGTAGATCCTTATCGTTTCGTATAGTACATATTGTATCGCTGTCGAGCTATCTATAGTTGCTCGAAGTAACACAGATGGAAAGAGTCGTACGAGTGCGATGAATCTCCATGTGCATTTTACGTGCATCGAGCCGAAAGCTCATTGGGTCAACGACCTTTCGATTTTTTTCCGTTTTTGTTTCCTTTCCTTCCTCGGTACGAAAAATATTTTCTCTTTCGCGGTGCGGTTGCGCGGCAACGCAGAAAAAAAAGGATAAACGTGCGAGAAATGAGATCGATTAACGTGTGCGAATAAACAACGACTAATCAGGATTGGATTGAGATTAATTGGTCATTGAACAGTCTCGTTTGATTTGGAATTAAAACACATTGATAGATCGGAGTCGGCGCATTCCCACGGCACATTACAGCAGGCGCGATGAATGATTCATTATAATTTCCGCGAGGCGCGGAGACTCGCACGCGCGAATAAATAATTATCATAACGGTAGTGCGAGCGAGAGCTGTCTGGTAGCAAAACTAACCACCGGACGGAATTTCTCGAGAAAATTGAGATATCAGAAGTGTCACTCGCTGACGTACCTTCGGCGATAAGCTTGGGATTGCGAGAGCAGAAGTAATGTTGATGGATGAAAGAAAAATGAAGAAAAAAAAACGGAGAATAATATATATATTCAATGTCGACCGGTATGGATTGCGGAGGAATCGATTGACATTGCCGCTCGCTGCCGCAGTGTCAATGAGTCAACGCTCCGTATAGCTTATTCCGTAGATTACCGGCAACAACTTATGGTATGTCGCGTGAGCAACGGTCCGCAATAGTCTGTACCTGTGGACAATTTAATAACCGGCTGGTATCGCAAATCGATCGCTCCCGCAGCGACAACGGTCAGCGCTCAGCATAGCGCCGGCGAACAAGTTATTACAGATCACGATTGACAGACATCGGCCAGACGCAGACGTTGTAAAGAGGAAATTTAAGTGCGTACGTGCCTTGGGAATTCTCGTCAACGATCTCATGTATACATTTCTGTGTGCAATGGACACACACGACGAGACGACGAGATACCGGTCGGTTTGTGGCGCAATATAAGCATATCCACGTATTTACGGCAGCGATGCTCTTGGAGGTCGAGTCGTCAGCGTGCGCCGAGTGTACGGAAGCTCCGAATGAATGAAATTGTTAATTGTCGACTGGTGCATTCTTTTGTTCGCGCGTTTTCTCATTAAAACTGTTGTTTTAACCGTTACTGAGCGAAGTGCGGCAGCGAGGGAAGGAAATTGTAATTATGCTTTCGCGCCCGGAGGTACTTCGATTTTTTTTTTAACCATCGAAATTACATTGATTCGAAAGATCGTTCCGATGAGGATATTAAAAAAAAAGCGATGGAAAAAATTAGCATAAAACGGCCGAGTCTTTTTAGTCTTCAAGTAGTGCCGGGACAGACTGAACCAATGAATTTGGCAGTCTTCCAAAAATTCAAAAAATTAGGCTTACGAGATGCGAAATATTAGTTTAAAAAAATAGATTGATTACATTGGGGTTTTATTTTTATTTTGTATATATATAAATATTTAATGTATTTAATAAATATTAATAAAAACACCGTTTTAGGGAAGCTCAACATTTTTACCAGGACATTGAAAATTTTTGGGATTTGGGTAATTCTCATTCGCCGACTTTGACCGCAGCATTTTTCACTCCCCTCGACATCTCACCAATCAATCTGCACACGGGCCCGTCTCTGTTGTCTCACACTCGATTTTCTTGCCGCGCTCTCACCCTTCGACAAAAGAGCTCGTTTAATGTAGGAAATCATCGACCGATTTCGATTTGCCGTCTTTCGCACCGTGGAGTCGAGTCGCACAGGCAGCGCGGTATTTCCTCGTCTTCCGGCTGAATTAATGGAATTTCGTTCGGTGAAACGGGAATTTCGCCCTCCGCGACACCGAAGCGTAAACCGCGAGACCGGCGGGGATGAGAGCCGAGATTCGAGATACTTTTGAGGGCGGCACACGTCCCGTCGGTCTCTCGTTGCCAGCGGGGTTTTGCTGTCGCCGTTCGGCATCTCCTCCTGCCTCGTTCTCGGTGTCCCTTCTAGCCGAGTGCCCGAAACGAGCGAACAGGAAACCGCCGCGGGACCGTCGCGTCTGAAAAGAGACGACGGGCGTCCTCCCGACGTGCAGACACGGCTCCTCGCTCTCTCGCGGCCTTGTCAATTAACAGAGGAGACGACTTCGACGAGAAACGTCGAGTAATCTTTCGAGTATCCATTACCGCGAGGAACGAGAGGAACGAGGGGTGCACAGCGATCTCCGGCATCGTTCCAACGAGGAAAACGCAGAGGAGGATGCCGAGGGAAAATTTTGTATGTGTGTTAGATCATGCGAAACGAAACGCTATCGGAAGTCTCTTCCATTCGACTGGACCCGGCGAGTTTCCATCTCTTCGGCGTTCTTCGCTGTTATAGCGGAATCTGAACGATTAATTTTCGTAGGGGAGAGCGGGGCAAAAATGGACCTTCCTTTCAACCGCGACTTATCTCTTTCACGTCCCGAAAAAAGGAATTGGCAAGATTGACCGTTTTGCCCCCGCTTTGTCGGATTGTTAAAACAGTGCTGTGAAATAATTGATCGTTACAATACGTTCGCAAAAAGCTTTCTTCGCAGTTACAGTGGAATCTGAAACATTAATTTTCATAAGGGAGGGCGGGGCAAAATGGACCGTCGTTTGAACCGCGACTTATCTCTTTCATGTCTCGAAAAAAGGAATTGGCAAGATTGACCGTTTTACCCCTATCTTGTCTGATTGTTAAAACGGTGCTGGGAAATAATTGATCGTAACAATACGTTCGCAAAATGCATTCGGCAGTTCTGTGCGCTGGATGTGTATTGTATAACGGAGAGCGGACTCTCGATAGCTTTCGAACTTTCCCGATGAAATCTCCAAAGCGAGCGGGCGCGCGTCACGTGCCCTCTGTTACTGACGTTATCGGAAGTGGGGTTTTTTTTTTATTATTTTTAACGAGCCAGACAGACGAAACAGGGGACCCGCTTTTGAAAAAAAGGTTTCCGTCTTTGTGTTTGACGTTTACGCGCAATGCGGCTTTTACACGGATGAACGATCGATTAATTATTTTACCCGGATGTCTGGTTTGTGAGATTTGTAATTTTTTGCGCCAATTAAAAAATTGGATTAAAAAAATGTTAATCAATAAAAAATGAGTATTCTCGATTCATACGAACAAAAACGTATTGGAATAAAATGGTAAGTTCACTATAAATTACATATTCAGTATAAAAGCATTGTCCATTGTCATAGACCATTGTCCAATGGACCTGAAAACTATTGATCGATTAAAGTAACTGAAATTACTATGAAAATCAGAAAATAATTGCATTGCATTTTCCCCCTCTTAATATCGTGCAGAAATTAATGGGACGAGCCCATTTTTTTTTATTCGCTCCTATACATAAATTTCGAAGCGAGGGGTTTAAAAGGTGGAGATTCGTCTCGAAAAGAAGTGTTCGCGGTTGGTAGATCATTATCGCTTCGTGTTTTACTTGTAGATCGTGTAGTCGCATTACCCTTTTCCAATGAAGTTCAAAAATATTTACCCATTAAACTAACTGAAATTACGTTGAATATGAGAAAATAATTGCATTGCATTTTCGCTCTCTTAATATCTTGCAGAAGTTAATGGGACGAGCCAATTTTTTTTTCGTCCTCGTACATAAATTTCGAGGCGAAGGGTTTAAAAGGTGGAGATTAGTCTCGAAAAGAAGTGTTCGGGGTAGATAATTATCGTTTGGTATAGTACATATTATATCGCTGTCGAGCGGATCTACCGGCTATCTCTAGTTGCTCCAGATAACGCAGATAAATCGTATTAACGACTAAGCGGATCGCGTGAGGTCTAAGCTTGTGCTTCTGCTCCTGTTGCGACTGTTAGCCCGTTAGGCGCGCGCGCGCGCGCGAGGCGTGCACACGCCGCTCGCGAGCAGTTATATCTAGATCGTAATCTGCCTGGTTTATCGGTCATTTATCTGAGCAGGCATTAGTTTTTGCTTGACCGCACGGCCGATGGCGTGCACCGGCTGGTCAGCCTGCCCTCGACGCGGCCCTCGATCGTTCGCAACCTAAATTATTCATTATATGGAGCAATCTCCTTCGCGGCGCAGGCATCAGGCTAGCAGCAAAAGCGCATGGATCAAATCCTCGACTGAATTAGTCAGTCTTTGCTGTTTGACGAGCGTAAAAAAAAAATCATCAACCATCTTGTATTAATCGTTTTATCAACAATTTCACACACAACATTATTCAGTACCTCGTTAAAGAAATACATCTTTCGGACTGTTCAATAAAATATTGCCAAATTTTTATATCTTTCTCAGCGTGTTAAATCAATTTTTTTGCAATTTTTCTACACCGGCTGTTTGAAGTTTGCACGACTATGAAAAAATATTAAACGGCTGAGGAATTATTTTTTTTATGATTGTCAGTTGCCTAGTTAAAAAATGGCTTTTACGGCTTGTAATTCAACGGGAAAACTGTAAACAATTATTTTTAATAAAAAACGAAGACCACGATAGATAATCGCCCTCTGACCTTTGCGTCCATCACGGTTCTATGCTATAGTCACCTCGTTAAAGAAAATACGGAAGGTGGGTAAGGCTATTCATATACTATATATAAGATAAAACGGCGCAGAGGCCGTTTTATCTGCCACGTACGATCGCATTTCACCTGACGGACACCACGTAGGAGATAATTATTCGCGTTTAGATAAAGAAGCTCTCTCGCTCGGGCGCGCGACCTCGGGGATATCGAACGCTCGAACGAACGAAACGCGGAGGAGGCGTCCATTAGCATGGGAGAAGGATTATATCTTTTGATCGGTCGACGGAACGCGATGGTCGCGATGTTGCGTTCTGCGTTTTTATCGAGAAAAACTCCACTCACAATGTACAGACCGAACTGTGTACTGTTGTTCGGTCGCCGGTCGCGGCAATTTTCGCGTTTCCATCTTCTTCCTCCGAAACAAACTTTACATGCCAATTTTTGCTGTCAAGGAAACCGGATGGATTTCGATAATTGTTTCGTTCATCTCAGCTCTAATTAGGTCCATAACTTTGTATCCATGACATGATTTTCTTGACAATTTAAAATATGAAATTTTATCGAACATTAAATGCCTAAAATCATTTTAGGGGAGATCGACTTTACTTTCGATGAATTTTGTTACTAAACATAATAATTTTTATTTCTATTATTCTGCAACGAATCAATTTTACCTTCGGCACACGTCGTGCAACAGCTCCTGCAAACCTATTAAAAAAATACCAATATCCCAGGTCAATTATATTCCTTGCCACAAGCTTCTAAATCTGAAAGTGCCTCAAGTATCTACCTTTGCCCTGAAATTTAGAAAAAAAAAGTCAGGACAGACAATAAGCCGTCTAGTCAAGCAGTCTCGTTGTCCGAAGCCGACGCATGGCGCTAGACCCGCGAAAGCGAGACCCGAGCGTTTTTTTTTAAAGGGGTGTGGAGAAACAGTACCGGGTTGGCGTGGAAGCTGAAGGAATCTCAGGAGTTCGGCAAGAATCCGGGCGAAAAACGTCTCCGACAATGGGCACTGCGGTTCCGCTCCGACGCTTGATTTAAGGTCTAAACCTGAACCAGCGAAGAATCCGAGAAGCTGCCTTTTTTTCATCTACCACAGCGCCTCTTTCTTTTACCCTGTTTATTGCACCCTTGACTCCGTAACCCGAAGACAAAGGCTGTGCACCTTGCTGGAAGTCGCTTCTTCCCGATGTCAGTCCGATTCCCTTGGACAAGCTTTCCGGTCTCGCATGGCTCCTTCCATGCTTCCCGCCGATCGCTGCTAAGGTTGTACAAAGTCACCGACGCCCACCGGGCAACCATCACTTCGAGGGCTGTTTTTACAACGACCAGACCGCGTCGCGCTACGCGGCTCAATATCCACCCTATTGTTTCTCTGATGGCGGGCCCTTTTATTTTCCTCTTGCGTATTTTCTCCTCCCTCTAATTGTCCTTCACCCGAGAGTCTCCCCGCGGGTTTTCACGACCGTGAAGAATCAGAGAGAACGTCGCCAGAGAACAAACAGCGTCCGGCGAACAACCAGGCAACTCGCACCGAGAAAAAAAATGTATTTGACGGCCACCGTTTATTTGGTTTAAGTAAAATATTTATTTGATTTATATAAATATTTATTCAAATTAATACCTAAATAGTTACTTAAATGAAATAAATATTTTGCTTAAACCAAATAAACGGTGGCTGCCAAATAAATTATTTTTTTGGGTGCGTCATTCAGCCTGGTCTCGAGTACATTTAAAGTTCACCCAAACGAAGGTTCTCAGGGTGAAAAGAGAGTTATCGGAAAAATAAAAAACAAACAATCGAAACTCGACCGAAGTTTGAGAATTATTTTTTCTTAATTTTTTCGATCGCTCTCAGAGTCCTCGCCATGCGCGCGTGATCTCCGTGGCGTTCTTTTCCTCTTTATTTCTTTTAATGAAGTTAAATTTATTGAAGACCCCCTCGACTTACCCTCGAGGTTTTCCTGCTCGTTGCAGCACGAATCCTCGGGACGTGTACAGGAAAGTCCGGCAACAACCGCGGTGGGGTGCGGGGTTTGGTTTGCCCCCGATTAAGCACGTAGCTCGCGGCCGCCGCTGAGAGTATATTATGAGTGTGAGCCGCTCGCGAGTTCGAGAATCAGAGCAACCCGTTTAAAGCGAACTCGGTGAGCTTCGAACATTCTGGTCTCTCTGCTCGCTCGTCCGGCAAGTCCTCCTTCCTCGCACCGTGCGGTGCTCACGCCAACCCCTCGTTAAGTCATAACTTACCCCCGACGCGCCGCAATGGGGGTTTGTTCACTCCCCGCGCCTCCACCCCTCTTCGATTTAGGCCGCTTTCCCTCTCCCTCCATCCCTCTCCCGTTCCCTCTCGCTCTCTCTGTACTGTACTTCACCCGTACTGCACGAAACCGCACTCGTTCGGCGTAGAACACCGAAACGCCACCATCTTATTTATATTCCACTGTATATACTTCCTCGAGACACGAACACGACGAACAACGAAACGATCCTTCCACCTCTCAACCGCAAACCGGTAATGAGTGTGCAACAATAAAGTCGAAATTTCTCTATTTCACCGACAGAGCAAAGGAGATCCTTCGTGTTTTCCTGGAAACACGCTTTTTACTAATACTGCATTTTTTTTACTGATAATTGCATTTTTTATATTTTTTATTTTTGCAGCTCAGATGGTAGGATTTTTGAGGACGTCTGGATATTACTTCGTTGGTGAAAAATGTCCTTTTTTGCGAATAATTTACTCCTCAAAATGCCGTCACTTGTCATATGTATGAATACTTGGGACAGATATTATCTGGTTGTGAGGTCGGTTTTTTTTTCCTTTTTAGATAAATGCGTCACCTTCATATAAACACGAAGATGAACCGGGCTGAAGGACTCGGGTCGATGGCCCTTTGCCAAGGTGTATAATCGTCATTATACATATACCGTCTGCATAGTTCGCCCATAGCCTACTATCAATATTATTATGATATAACCTGCTTTAATTTTTTCTCAAATTCCTCAGCTTCATTTTTTTTATCTTTGTAATAGGTGTCCATTTTTAATTTTTAATCTAAGTTTTATTCGTAAAAGTGATTCTCCACAACGGCAAATGGTAAATGGGCATTGCCCGTCTATGTACCAAATAAATAAATAAATAAATTAGGCATAAAACCAGTATAAGAGCTTAACTGCATAAATGTATAGCATTGGCAATAAATTTCTTTATGACGAATTTCTGATAGAATATAAAATAAATATGAAGATGACGAATGACAGGAATTTGCTACAGTTATATTTGATTTTTAAGAATAACTGGTTACTCCCGAGACGATGTGGTGCCCGATTGCTGGTCATGTTTGTCTGTCGACCTCCTCGAACCCGTTATCTTCACGGGATATTAAATTCTGGCGCGTTATAGTATTTCCGGTGTAATTAAAAGCTTCTCGAGGCCTCGGTAAGACCGCTTGAAAACTCGGGTCGTCGAGCTATGCAAACTATGCGAGCGCCGGGCCAAGTGCCCGTACAAAGCGAAAGCATCGTCAGCAGGAGTTTATACCCATGGTAATTCGTACTCAGCTATCCTGCCCTGCTAGGTGCATTCTACAGCGTACGCAGCCGAGTTCCGAGGCTCGAGCTGCAATTTAAATATGAATTACATAATTACCCAACGCATTGTTTGGTTTCCATTATTCCTCGGTTGCCCGTAAAAGCTTCTATCATCGCTTATATCTATTTCACGCATTGGGACGTCCATGGATCGCGTCCGCGATGAAACAACACGGCGCCGTATGGAAATTAGCCGCGCGCTTAAACTTAGCAGGATAACTCTTCTTGCCGTGGAGAGTTGGCGAGCTCGTATTTTAACGATGAACCCGAACGGGGTTGCGAGAGGGGCAAATTGCACGCGTTCAACCGAGGTAATGCACTATGCAACGGCCATGCATATACATATATTCAGCCACAGTTTTGGAGCGCGCACTCGAGCGACGAGTGACAATAGTGACGACTTTTGCACTCGCCCCTCGAGTTAATCGAAGAAGAAGAGAGAAAAAAAATTGGTAACAAAAGCGTGCATAGACAGTAAAAAAAATATTTGTACATTTAACAAATATTAATTGTTCACAAGTGTCCATAACTTTTTTTCTTAATGTTACAATTTTTCTAAGGTTTCGAGAGCGCGTTCAGGCGATGAATGATAATCGCGACCACGACTTTCGCACTCGTCCCTGGAGATAATCGACGAAGGAGAGAAAAATGAAGTTAGAAACAAAAACGTGCATAGACGGTAAAAAATATTCGTGCATATAACAAACATTTATTGTTTGCAAGGTTCCATCGTTTTTAATTGTACATTTAATCATTCTTAATTGTACAATGTTTACTGTATTAAATGCGGCAAATGCGGTTTAAATTCGGTGATGCAAACGTACGTCAAGGCTTTACGAGAAATGAAATCTAATCTAATCTAAGGGAAAATCTCATTAGACGATAAAAAAAAATCTTCGAAGCACGAAAAGTATACGAATTATACTTCACAAAGTAATAATTCGTTATGCAAATCGCTTCCATTTACGAGAATGATCGATAAGAGCCTGGCTCTCGCGGTGTATGCTGTTGGCGCAAAAAAAAAAAAAAAAGACTCGGGCCGGATAAGCGCGAAAAATTCAACGACGAAAAGAATATAAGCCCGAACAGCAGCGTCGTGGTTTGAGGAAATTGCGGGTAAAAGAGAGCGGAGCGAGAGTAAACATTGAGGGGGATTAAAGAACCCCGTTGCGGAAAGTGCATCGTTCGCATGGGGCGATCTTCTTAAAAGGCTGCGAATGTATCAGAGAAAAATAGAAAAAAAAAAATCTCGTTCAAGGGGTTATGGTATATTAGCAGCGGTATCGTCGTGGTACTTAGATTCCCGGAGACTTTACGTCGCTCCAAGTCGTTTTAAAAGCTACGGTAAATATCGTAATGGAAGGGAAATAGCGTCGAGGCGTGCCGACGAGAGTTAACCAACTCATTTCTGCGTCATCCGTGGAGGATAGGGGGAGGGGGAAGGGCGGGGTGGATTCTTATACTATATTCCATATCCGGGTTACGGCACGGAAACTCCGTTCAAGACTTCGTCTCACGTCCGATCTTCTCATTTTCCTGGAAAATATCTCGAATAAAGTGCATTGCATTTTCCACGTTTATACAAATTATGCAGCCCAAAGGAGCCCAGTTTGCCGGATAGTACATTGAAATAATTTTTGTTTTCTAAGCCTCGATACGTGTGACTAACAAAATAAGCGTAAAACATAGCATAAAAAATATGCTATGTTTTACGAAGCATTAAAATCGTACATAATCTGAATCTCCAGACGCAAGAACACTGAGAAAAAATTACGTAGATCGTGTGATCAAAGTTACTTTCCACTATAAAATATAGTCTCCTGAAGGAACCTCTGTATTTTATAGAACAATAGTAACAAATGACAGTCGCAAATATAACAACAGTTTAACCAATCAAATATTATTCAATAGAAACTATATGCAGACTTTCCCTTGGGTAATTATTCCGCACAGTAGCAAATGACTATAATTTGACTATAGAAATTACTACATTTTTTTCTCAGCGCAGCTGTTTTACCCTTTGAGCACACCATAATCGTGGCACGATTTTCCTCCATTTCTTTTTTATAAACTATTTTCCTAACAACGTACAGTTATCATGAAATCCGCAAGACAAGCTTAAAAAGAAAAAAAAAACGAATTATTAAACATCCGCTCTTGACCCAAGCTTCTCGCTTAACAAGACCGTGACCCAGCACGCTCGATATCTGGCGCCCTCCCACACTCTCTATCTGATTAGAAGAGCCCGAGATATCTTTTTTTTCTCGTTCTCTGTTCGCGCTTCCCGTCGGGGTGCAACATAAACATTATGATCGAGCCAACATAAATATCGCATTGGCATAGGAGAAAGAAGAAGAGGAGAGGAGCGAGATAGGACCAAGAGTGTGCATCGGAGTGCCCGTAGGCGCGAAGTGCAGATCGGTGCACCAACTGCATATATATCGAGGAGAGGCATGCATCGGCAAAATGGGGGAAGGGGGGGGGGGGGGGGGGGCGCGAAAAATATTTGGCTCTCTCGGATCTCCCAGCGTCGGAGGGAAGCTGTGCGAGCCAGTAGGCCCGGCGCCGATGAGCCAGAGAGTTCGTATATGGTGAGCGGCGTTTTAATATAATATTATTGGCTATTGATAAATTGTCGATAATGATGGGTTAGAAGAGAGAGGGTTGTCTCGAACTTCTTCGGCGATGAGGAGTAAAGAAGGGAGGAAACAATTTTTCATCTTACTTCCTCCTGCGCGTTCGCGCGGGCCCCGAAACGATCCTCTTTTTCCTTCTCCACCTTTCTCTCACACTCTCGCTCTCGCGAAATTCTTGTTAAAGTTGCCGAACGATTTGATGCAGCCTCCGGAACCCGCGCGTCCGGACGGTGCGGCGGTAAGGGGAGGAGGGGGGAGGTGAGGGTGAACAAAAGGGTTCGAGCCCGCGGTGCCGGAGATGCATACATATCCCGGCTGGTGCATCGGCCGACGGGCTTCGATCGGCCCGCCACACCATCGCGGTCTCGTCTCTCTCTCTCTCTCTCTCTCTTTCTCTCTCTCTCTCTCGCGAATAATCATCTGGCAATAAAAAAAAAATTGATAACAAAAAATCAGCTCGTCATTCAAACAATATTGTATTCTAATGAATTAGCATTACGCACTATCAATCTTGTGTGTGACGACAAAATATTGAATTGGCAGGTGATTTAGACTCATCACTGTCTTCAGCTGCGTCGATGTTGCGCACTAAGTTTATCTTAATATTTTTATGGGGATTTTATTTTCGAGGTACTTATTGATATATATTGATAAAATAAGACGATCATTATGCGCATGTTTCTGTAATGGAACTATAATTACAAAACTGTTACCTCCGCCGCTACTATTATTATAAACTATTACTATAGCTGCTACTATTATTATTAACCACTACTGTTACAAAACTATAATCTTGCATGTCTATCGCTCCGAACCAATTTCCACTTCGAAAACATAAATCATTTCACAGAACCCCGATTTATCTGCAATCTTGTGCAAATAATTGCAAGGGGGGATGAAAAAAAGTCTGTCTTCGACTCCAAGCGTCAACCACTCGGATTGAACCGAGCGCTGACAGGAGACGAGGCAGTATTACGGAATCAGAAGAGCCCACACGACTTCCGGTACGATCGCTCGCGCGCGCGCCTCGTCCGCTGCGAGGGAAAGATCGAAAGAAAGCGCGAGGGCGAGTGAAACAGCGAGATATACCCGCAGCGGAGAGGAGAGCTATCGTTGCCTTAATTTACAAGAGCGATCGCGATCGCGGAGATAAAACCGCAGTTCGATCGCGCTCGCGCGCGCGCGCGCACGTTGGGATATAATTTAGCGGTAGTCGCACGGCCGCTCTACGATCTCCAATCAACCACTTAGCCGACGATGTATTTACGAGGTGTTCTGTAATTTTCTCTAATTCGACGCGACTCACGCTCTCTCCCGATATCTCTCCTTTGCGGAAGCGGAGAGAGAGAGTGCCGATGCTGTTGCGGCTGCTGCGCACCGTATGATATCGCGGTGTGGCCTAAGCACGTATAGGAACGTCGAACGGAGATGTATCGCGTTGCGGTAAAGCGAAGTATAGCAGGGAACATGGGTATGTATGGCAGAGCTGTATAGCTGGATGTGCTGCGGCTGCTGTTGCTGGACCCTGGGCACACTTATGCTAATGTTCACCGCGTGCTGTTCTCACTCGCTAGCGATCCTTCCCCCGGCTCACGGGGCGCGCGATCTGTACGCGCCCAGCAGCCACTGCTGCTCGCGTCCTTTATCGTGATTTATGATCTGCTATCCTGGATGCGATGCGTTACAGTGTACGGCAGAATATATAAGATACGCTCCCTTCCTCCGCGTGAGTGCGAATGCCGAAAAGTGGAGGGATCGCGTTAAGTTGGGACCGCTGATACCATTTTTTTGTTAAGATCGATGAACGCCTTTGCCCATCCTTCGGTACTTTAAACAGGGGGGGGGGGGGGGGGGCGATAGCGATGTACATTGATATGTATTGTAACGGATATAGAGATGAGGACGAACCGACACGCGATATTACATAGATGACCGGAATAGCTCGGTATGACAAATGACAAACGGATAGATTATCGATTGACCATATGACAACTTTCAGAACGAACAGAAGTTTGACAGTTCGTGCTCGAGATATTTTACTGTGATTGTACTAATAATATCCGCTTCAAAACCTAATATGTGCGTTATTTATTCCACGAGAACGTAACAATGTATATATATATATTTATTTATTTATTGGATAGAAAAAGCCTTCCAGAGTTCACATTGATTATAGTAACTGAAACTTATAACTTGTTGCTTATAAGTAATTGCGAGGGTTACTACGGTACTTCAGTGTACAGCAGTGAAAGATTCA